>CM010602.1:0-600000 GCA_003401635.1 Metschnikowia reukaufii
TTTAACAGCAGTAACCAGGCTGCTGAGGAGCTCGAGGAGGGCGCCGTGGAGGTGGTCAACACCGACTTTTCCTTGGCCTACGGTTCGCGTATGTTGTTGAACAAACCACCTTGCGTTTGTTGAAGGGTCACCGTTATGGTTTGTGTGGCCGTAATGGTGCAGGTAAATCGACGTTGATGCGGGCGATTTCCAAGGGCCAATTGGAAGGTTTCCCTTCGCCCGATGAGTTGCGCACGTGTTTCGTCGAGCACAGATTGCAAGGAGAGGAGGGTGATATGGACTTGGTTGGTTTCATTGGCTCCGACCCTGAGTTGAAGCACGTCAGTACCGACGAAATCGCCGGAGCTTTGAAGCTGGTTGGTTTCCCTGATGAGCGCTTGGTGCAAAACGTGGGCTCGTTATCTGGAGGATGGAAGATGAAGTTGGAGTTGGCCAGAGCCATGTTGATGAAGGCCGACGTGTTGCTTTTGGATGAGCCTACCAATCACTTGGATGTGGGTAACGTCAAGTGGCTTCAGAATTACCTCGTTGAAAACACTCAAATCACCTCGTTGATTGTGTCGCACGACTCCGGTTTCTTGGATGCCGTGTGTACCGACATCATTCATTACGAAAACAAGAAGTTGGCCTACTACAAGGGTAACTTGTCCGAGTTCGTGAAAATCAAGCCTGAGGGTAAGTCCTACTACACCTTGACCGATTCCATTGTCAAGATGGCTTTCCCTCCTCCAGGTATTTTGTCCGGTGTCAAGTCTAACACCAGATCCATTGCACGTATCACCAACGTCACCTTCACCTACCCTGGTGCGCCTAAGCCATCCTTGGTCAATGTCTCGTGTAGTTTGTCGTTGTCTTCGCGTGTTGCAGTTCTTGGCCCCAATGGTGCTGGTAAGTCCACCTTGATCAAGTTGTTGACGGGAGAAACTACCCCCGACTCCGGAAAAATGGAGAAACACCCCAACTTGAGAATTGGTTATATTGCCCAGCACGCTTTGCAGCACGTTGAGCAGCACAAGGAGAAGACCGCCAACCAGTACTTGCAGTGGCGTTACCGCTTTGGTGATGACCGTGAGGTTTTGTTGAAGGAGTCGCGTAAAATCTCCAAGGAGGAGAAGGAGATCATGGAGAAAATGGTTGATGTTGGTGAGGGTCTCCAGCCTAGACAAATCGAGGCGCTTGTGGGTAGACAGAAGTTGAAGAAGTCTTCCAGTACGAGGTCAAGTGGAAGAACTACTTGCCCAAGTATAACTCGTGGGTTCCTAGAGAGTTCCTTGAAAAGGAGGGTTTCACCAAGTTGATCCAGAAGTTCGATGACCACGAGGCCTCTAGAGAGGGTTTGGGATACAGAGAATTGACCCCCAGCGTCATTAGAAAGCATTTCGAGGATGTTGGTTTGGATGGTGATATCGCTGATCACACCCCAATGGGCTCTTTGTCCGGAGGTCAATTGGTCAAGGTCGTCATTGCCGGTGCCATGTGGAACAACCCACATTTGCTTGTGCTTGATGAGCCTACCAATTACTTGGACAGAGACTCCTTGGGAGGTTTGGCTGTGGCCATTAGAGACTGGACTGGAGGTGTGGTGATGATTTCGCATAACAACGAGTTTGTGGGTGCCTTGTGTCCTGAGCAATGGCACGTCGAAAATGGTGAGGTTGTCCAAAAGGGTGTCGCATCCATCGACACCTCTCGTTTTGCTGATGATGGTGAATCTGCCGAGGCCTCTCCTGCCCCTGAGCCCGTCAAGAAGCGTGCTGATGACGACGACTCGCCTGCCAACATCAAGGTCAGAACTAGAAAAAAGAAGATGACCAGAAACGACAAGAAGTTGCAGGCCGAGAGAAGACGTTTGCGTCACATCGAGTGGTTGAGCAGTCCTAAGGGCACACCTAAGCCTGCTGATACCGACGACGAGGAGGAGTAGATCCGTCGGACAATCCCTAGTTTACTTATTCAATACATTCAACTTAATTTAACTACCTCTGTGATCATTAAACATGAGGAATTGCCGTGGCCATGGACTGTTTACTCGTGGCGGAAGGAGGCAAAGATTCATGGTCAATACGTGAAATTCATGGCTATCGATAGTGAATTTTAGTGGGTCGATGTTTTTATTTCGAACCACAAGCATTCACATTTAGTCGCATAATTTAATTTAAAAGTCTATTTTGATGTGTTTTGTTTATCGTGGTCACCAAGTATACTGGTCTAATATGAGCTGTTTCAATCATCAGTAGTATACCCACATATATATGGCCATAAATATATGCAATAGAAAATGACAAGAGATGAAATCTCTGCCGGTGAAAACTTCTTTTTCGGAGTGCTTCTTTTTTTCAAAGTCTCATATTATGTAAACCCCAGAGGAAAGGGTCGGAATGACACTAATTAATCAACGCGTTCTTTTTCCTTCTGAATTCAACATTTCTAAGTATTTTACATCCAACAATGCTTTCTGAGAAAGTGCGAGTGGATTTTCAATCGATTATACCCATCTCTTTCTGCTCAATTGTCTGTCTAGGGAATCTGTAATTATACAGCTATTTCCATGAAGTCTACCGGCTCTGAATCCATGACTTTCCATTGTTTCGGAATATATGGTAATTAAAATTGTAGTTGAATGAAAATTGTGATAAAATTCCAGTAAAAGCTCAGTAACAGAAAGAAAACCCATAATATTCCCTGACTATAAACAAGTTAAGTCCAAAAGGCTTGTATTGAATATTCAATTATTGTCTATTTCAACATGGAACGGACAGGTCCGAGCAGAACGTGAAGTGTTTTACACAATAAACTGAATAATTTTTTATTTAAATAATTGTTTCAATACTAACCAGATATTTCATTCACACCATGGGTTAGCCCCTTAATTCCATAAAACACCCATTGGTTTAACTCTATATCCCGTCCTCGCTTCTCATTATCTAGAAATTAGAATATATGGTAGTTATACGGTTGGCAAAACATCCACGTGAAAACTACAAGCACTAGATTGATAAAATTTCAAGCCCCCTAATATTCCAAAAAAAAACAAAAAAAATTGAAAAGAAAAAAAAACCCCTAATTAACCATAAATTTCCCATCTCCTCCACGAAGTACACTATTCACGGTGGCGGAACCCTCGGTCACGTGATGCAACCCAGTCTCCAGAATCCACTGTGAAGTGAGGGGCGACACTCCAACTTCTTCCAATCACTACTATAATCAGCATACAAAAACTCCCATAATGGCCGACAGATACTCGTTTTCGTTGACCACGTTTTCGCCCAGGTACGTAATTCTACGAGAAATATGAAATTCCCCGAATAAAATCTCTCAAATATAATCCTCCACATACTTTAAATAACCCCATACTAACAAACGTCAGCGGTAAATTAGTCCAGATTGAGTATGCTTTAAACGCCGTCAAACAAGGAGTGACTACGATCGGAATTAAATCCGCCAGCGGTGTTGTTTTGGCCACCGAACGGAAACTGAACCTGAGCCTTGTAAAAAACGATTGCAACTCCAAAGTGGAGATGCTTACGCCCAATATTGCCATGACCTATTCCGGCATGGGCCCCGATTTCCGGGTGCTTGTAGACCGGGCACGGAAGTTGGCCCACACCAACTATAAGCGTATTTACAACGAGTACCCGCCGGTGAAAATCATGGTTCAGGAACTCGCTAAAGTGATGCAAGAATCTACCCAGTCTGGAGGTATTCGTCCGTTTGGTGTGTCTTTATTAGTAGGCGGCTACGATGAACATTCGGACAAGTATCAGTTGTACCAGGTGGACCCATCAGGCAGTTATTTCCCATGGAAGGCCACGGCGATCGGCAAAACTGCGGTTCTGGCAAAAACTTTCTTGGAAAAGCGCTGGAACGAGGACTTGGAGTTGGAGGATGTCATCCACGTTGCTCTCCTAGCATTGAAGGAGTCTGTGGATGGCGAATTAACCGGTGAAAACTTGGATATTGCCATAATCAGCGACCCACAAGACCATTTGTTGGGTTTCAAGGGTACCGATGTCGTTGGGCCTCGTGTCAAGACTTTGTCCGCGGAGGAAATCAACGACAGGCTAGATGCGTTGTAGGTCCGCGTTGTAGATACAAATCCAGGGGGAATTCCAGTACTACATGCTTTGCGGGCGCCCTTATAGTACCCTAGACGGGCTATAACAGAGGATGCGTGTGTGTGTTTTGTATGACACACTCTCAATGCGTGGTTTTTTGGGTACTGTCCGTGGGTATATATACTAGGTAAAAAGCGAAATAAACAGAAAAATAGATATTTGGCTGTGGGGCCAGCTTCCCTGATCGGCATTCACTTTGTCGTTGTCATAATGGTTACCGTAGGTCTTTAAATAATCACGGATTATAAATATCCATTAATATCGGAACTGTAACGGATTTAAGAGGTACAGAACTGAAATGAGGTTAAATTGGGGTCTCCCGTAACAAATTTTATATATCGGTTCATGAATTCTTCATGGTTAATGCGACTGTTTTTCCGCTAATGGGCATAAGAGGGATGATTTAACCACTGAATCTTGGGAGATAATCAATTGATTAGCTTCTATTGGGATTTTTGTGTAATTTTAGCTTTAGTTGAGTTTTCTTCTCTTTCCTTTAATTCCAAAAAATCCCAATAAAGTAGAATATGTTTTGGAAGATCTATTCATTTTCCATAAAGCCTAGAATTGCCGAAAAATATCTTTTTGGTATCCTTGTTAGGTTTAAATGAATATAAGTGCAGTGAATTGCCAGTGTAATAGTTTTTTGACCATATCACAAGCATTTAATTCCATTTTATTCCCAGATGAACCTCTTTATGGTCTTACTCTTTATGGATCGTTTAACTATTAAGACTGCGAAATTTCGAGAGGATTATCTTATGTGATCAATTAATAGTGGGTAAACATTGGTCGGTGCCAGTACTTGAGAACAGATGTGTGAATATCATCAAGTTGAAGCCGATAATAGTGTAATTTAAGAAATAAACTTTGTGAGAAGAAAACACTTCTGCCGTTTTACCTTGAGGATTTGGTAGTGGTTTTAGCAAACTGCCACAACATTGTCTCCCATATAATAATATATCTCTATAAGGAGCACTTTCCAGGACCAAATACACATTCTTGCGATTTATCATATAGACTGATAAAATAAAAGTTCTTGTATATCCAGAAATTCAATACAAAGTAAACTGTCAAAGTATAATAAACCAAGATCAATCTTAACAATTAATCAAATTCAATACTGTAACCTTCTTTAGTCAATAGTGTAATAGGACGGGTTCTCCGTATAACACTTTCAATTCCAACAGGACCATAGATGATTCGTGAATCTTCGAATAAAATTGGAAGTTAATTTCTAAATCATAATTACCATCATTCCAAATAATAATATTATAAACCCGCAAGAATATCTGAATCAATAATATTCATAATATAGTGCGCGGACAATGCATAAACCGCAACACTCTCCAGTTCTACCACAGCATACAATATCATAGATGATTATAAAGCACCCCAAATTTTAAAAATGAGAAATTCCCTTAACACTATAATCATTAGAATCATCAACAAAATAATAAACTCGCCAAAGTAATCTAATTGTTTCTCATCCAATAGTTAACACCCACTCAACTAACCCAGGAGAACCCGCGCGCACACCTTCAAGTCACGTGCCACATCCGGCCGCAAAATATCGGGAGATGAGCATGCTCATCGCTTTTAACGATAATTTATCTAAACCCACCAAAAAAAACCACACACAAAGATGGCAAAAAAGAAGCAAGGACGCTCGCAGAAAAGAAGGTCCGAGAGAAAAGTTCTCGATGCATTTCATCTAGCTGAACGAGCTGAAAATGGGTCCGGATCTGGTTCGGAAGATCTTGATAATGACGATTTGCAGGTCCGTGACGGAATTATGGATGCCCGGAAATTCCAGAAAAATGCTGGTGACGGCAACGAAGGGTTAGAAGATGAGGAGTTGGATTCGGACGAGGCAATGGGTTCGGATGACGACTACGATGTGCTCAGTACGAAGTTTTCCCACACGCTTCGGGCGAAAAACAAGAAAACCAAGCAGAAAAACAAGAAAAACGGCTCTGTTTCTTCCGAGAGCGAAAGTGATGACGCCGAAAGCGATGACGGGTACCACAGTGTCGATGAGTCGCAGTTCGTGCCGCTTTCGGAGGCTTGGGACATGGACGACCGTGATTTAGCCGCGTCCAAACGGTCGTCAGATGTGGTTTTGGATGATGCATGGGATACTGAGAGTCTGCAATCTGAATCTGGGTCTGAATCTGGGTCTGAGTCGGACTCGGAGGCAAACTCGGAATCTGACTCGGAATCCGAGGACGAGGAGGCGATGCTCCGGGGCTCCGACGCCGATTCCGATGTGGATATGGCCCATACGGTATCGAAAGTGCGTGCGGGTCTTAAAACGGCAATTCCACGCCATAAAAAACTTGTTTCGGAAACGGTGGCAGAAAACGAATATAGTGTGCCAACTGGCGGTCACAAACTCTCGCTTGCCGATATGATGGCCGCGGCCGATCCCGCTGCTGCCCCTTTGGTAACACGGGAACCTGATGCTGAGGACGAAAGCTCACGTGCACTTGCCGTGCCACTCCCGCGCCACATCCAGGAACGTAATAACCGCAAGGTCGCGTACGAAATCACAAAACAGGAGGTCGCCCGCTGGCAGGAGTCCGTGCGTGCTCTCCAGGACGCCGATCACACGGTTTTCCCATTGCCAGCACCGGCTGTAGAGGAGCAAGAGGAGGTCGATGAAGATGCGCAAGCAGAAGCAGAATATGAGAAACTCCGTGCGGTCCCGGCTTTACCCGAGGACTCGCAAAAGTCTGCCCTTGAAGAAAAAGTCAAGGGGCTTCTTCAGGCAGGTGCACTTCTTGACGAGTCAAATGAGGCGACTTTCGAACAATTGCAGCTGGCCAAACTCTCAAAGGAAGAGCTTTTTCGCCGTACCGCTGAGCTTCGGCGCATGCGTGAGCTCATGTTCCGTGATGAGCAGCGTGCCAAAAGAATCAAGAAAATCAAGTCTAAGCAATTCCGCAAGATCCGTAAGCGGGAGCGTTTGCGTGACGCTGACTTAGTCGAGGGTGAAGAGGGCGAGGGCGAATCAGACCCCGAGGACTATGACATGCGCCGTGCCGAAGAACGTATGTCGCTCCGTCACAAGACCCAATCCAAGTGGGCGAAGAACATGATCAAGTCCGGAATCACCAAAGACGCGTCTTCGCGGGCGGAACTCGAGGAAATGCTCCGTGCGGGTGAACGTTTGCGTGCCCGCCAGTTGGGTCATGCCGATGGTGAGCAAAGCGATACAAATATCTCCGATATTGAGCGTGACTATGCTAACGATGATGCTGATGATGTGGTCGAGGCTGAGGCCAACGAACGTTCCCGTCTAGGCAAGGGTGTATTGGCAATGGACTTTATGAAGGCCGCCGAGGAGCGTAAGCGTAAAGAAAATATTAAGGAAATTGAGTTCCTCAAGACAATGGGTAACAGCGGTATCGAAGAGTTTGAGAACTCACCAGCAGACATGAACTCCATCAACCAGCTAAAAAACCAGGGTCGCCGTGTTTATGCGCCTGCGGTTGCTGCTGCTAAGGAAGAGATTGCGGATATTGAGGATGAGACTCTCCGTGATTTCCGTGACGACGACGCCAAAAACTTGGAATCCCGTCTCGCGGGCCGTAAAGCCATTACTGAGGTCGAGGACGAGCCTCCAGCCAAGAGGCAGCGGGTAGAGGAACAAGAGTTTACTGGTTTCGACGACGAAGAAAATATCGCTAATGGTGGTAACGATAACAACGACAGCGATAACGATAACGATAACAACAACGATGAAGACGAAGATGACGATGATGCCAACCCGTGGCTCACTGCGGGCGAGGCTCCAGTCAACAAGTCCAAGAAGTTCTCCACGGTCACCGAGGACTCGTCCAAGTTGGACAAAGCTGCCAATAAGATCTCCAAACACACCTCGAAGAAGAGCTCAAACAAGCAAAAACAAGCCGACACGTACATCGACTTGGACAAGGTCATGAATATTTCAGGTAATGTGATGGGCAGCGAGGACGAGGAGGACGAGAGCGATCCACGTATGTTCCGTCAACAGACTCTCATCCAGGAAGCCTTTGCCGGCGACGATGTGGTGTCAGAGTTCCTCGACGAAAAGAAACAGGTGATTGCCGACGAAGATGATAAAGAGGAGGACTTAACCTTGCCCGGATGGGGTGGTTGGGGAGGTGCTGAGAACACTGCTAAGCCCAAGAAAAAGTTTGTGCGTAAGATCGACGGTGTGGCCCAGAAGGACAAGCGTCGTGACCGCAACTTGGAGAACGTTATTGTCAATGAATCCGTCAACAAACACAACCTCAAGTACCAGTCTTCCAGCGTTCCGTTCCCTTACGAGTCGCGCGAGCAATACGAGCGGGCGTTGCGGATGCCTGTGGGTGAGGAATGGTCCTCTCGGGCCACCCACCAAAAGACCATTCTTCCTCGTGTCATTGTCAAACAGGGTGTTGTTATTGACCCAATGAAGGCGCCTTTCAAGTAGAAGCTGGGCACCTTCCGCTCAGCATAATTCTTCGTATATATAGTTTATAAATGTCTATTCCTGGTGCACTTCCATACAAGTCTATTCTATCAAGATACCGTTTCTCACCGCCCACGCCTTTCCACTCATGAACACGCCGTGAGGGTCCATTTCCTTGCGCGCCTTGTTGTACTTCACCAAGTTCTCGCCAAACCACTCCTTCATCACGGGGTCAAATCCCATCATGGTGTAGAATGGCTTTCCGCCAAACTCAATCTGGCTCTGCAAGTCTGCTTCGGACTCGTGTGGGCCATGCAACCCAATAAAGTTCTTCGCCCAGTGCGGCTTGCCCTTAGCCTCCGTCATAATATTCTCGAAGATCTGGTACCACTGGTGAGTCTCGACGTTGAAACCAAACGGTCTGTACATTGTGGCATTCACAAACATCGTCAATTGCTCGGTGCTAATCTTGGATGCATCAGGTTGGTGTTTCTGGAATGGCGAGTTGTCCAACAATGGGCGGAAGTTGTTGCCCGGAACAGGACCCGCGCTCAACCGGTCTCTCTTGGAAAGCCACTCCTGCGAAGGGTAGATTGAAGGCTTTCCATCTGCATCCACAAATGGCTCGTCGGTGTTGGTGACATTCGAGCACCGCACCTCGATTGGCGCGTGCACGAAGAAATCGCCCTTTTTGGCCGCCTCTTGTACCTTAGCGTTCAACTGCTTCAATACTTCTGTACCGTTGCTGAGTGGCGCCGACCATTCGTTGACAAATTGCGAGAACAAACAGTCCATGTTCAAGCCCTCCACCGAGTTTTGCACGGCGATATCGCCGCTACCCAAAGTCTCCACATTACCATACTGTTGTTTAAACACGAATTTCTCTACCCAGGGAGTCAACCGTGGCCGCACGTTGACGGAAAGCCAAAGCAAGGACTCGTAAAAAAGACGCCCCAAGGTCGTACCGTACCACGAACTACGAGGCTCACTCAATGCATCGTCCGACTTCGAGGCACGCCACAAAACACAAGTCTCAGAGTATGGAAACCACCAGATACGGATGAACTCCGAATCAAGCCAGATCGTATCCCATTTCTCCAAAAGTGTGGAAAATTTGATAATTTCCTGCTTAGACTTGATGGTATACCGAGGCACCGTACGCAACGTAACGTGCGTGATGATGCCGATCTTACCCAATGACAACAACGCGGCCCGGAAAAGATCGGGCTTTTCTACTGAAGAGCATTCAACAAGCTCACCCTCGCCATTGGCAATTGTGATGCTAACCACCTGCTGCGAGACCAACCCATGGTATTGCGAAGAGCCATGGGTACCGGTCGAAATAAGTCCGGCGATCGATTGGTCACTGATCGAACCCAAGTTCTGAATCGCCAAATTGTTCGACTTCAAGTACTCGTTCAATTGGAACACGCGGATACCTGCCTCCACAGTCAAGTCGACGAATTTCACCTCTTTTTCACTGGACCCGTTGGTTGCTGGCCATAAAACTCCTCCTTCTTGAGTACCTTGTCAAACCTATCCAAATTGCATAACCACTCATTGGTCATGGTCAAGTCAGAGGGAGAATGGCCCGAGCCAACCGTCATAATGGTTTTCTTGGCAGTGCGAGCCTGTCTGATCAATTCCTGGATTTGCAGCACGTTTGAAGGTTGAAACACCGCCAGTGGCTTACATTGAAAGGTTCCGGCCCATGTCCGGTGGACGGCCTTGCTGCTGAGAAACGAACGTATCGATTGCGGAATCGACATTGCAGCGCTTTTATCTTTGATATAATACACGCAAGTTCTCCACTTCTTTTTTAGAATATCAACAAACAAACAAAAAAGAACGGATGGCAAAAAAAAAAAAATGAAATGCTGCAGCAAATTAATAATCTCGAAAATTGCCGTCGGACTTAAGGCCGGTATGTAGTTAGTCCGCGCAATGGTGCAAATAATAAGAAAATTCGTCATACGCGGACGGCGCGGAGTTCTGGCTACTGCCGGAGTTATTCAATTCGATTCGATACCATTTCCGCCGCCGCTTGCGAACCACCCCGACTTCTGCCAGAAACGGGGGAGGAGAAAAAAAATGATAACAAAGTAAAATAAAATTTACATTAAATGACCGTCATCATAGAGTATATGATTTCCACAATATTTATAAGCATCCAGTCCAGTTTGGCGCCAACACTTACCGCCATTGTTTGGTTACAAATAAAGAACACCCATAGTTAACTTACTTAGGGGGGGCTTTTTTTTTAGGCTTGGCTGCATTGATTATGGGCGGGTAGAGCCGGACAAATTTCTGATCAGCCACCCGCCGCTTTTGGGAGCCGCGCGAGCACCGCACTCTGCTTATCTGGACCAATTTTTTTTCACTTCCCCAGATATGAGCTGCGCACGCCCCCGTGCACCAGTGCCCCAGGCGTACCATAATGAGTGGAGAAAAGCTCCAGAAAACGCTAGATCTCTCCACCAAAACACAACCCACTATGTCAAGACGCTCTGGTCGCGGAAAGCTGTCTGCACCCGATACCAGCAAGACGCCGGAAATCGCCAACTCGCCCGAAGAGGATGAGCAGGGCGAGGTCACGCGGTGTATTTGCGGAAATGACGAAATAGCATCGGTCAACTCATCCCTCCAGCAGTTGCTTCTCCTGGAATACGGCCTAAAAATTGACACAGGGCTTTTCATTCAGTGTGAGAAATGTCTGGTTTGGCAACATGGCTACTGTGTAGGCTTGTTCATCGACCAAGATGTGCCAGATAAGTACTGGTGTGAACAGTGCAAGCCGGCTCTCCATATGTTTGTGACAGACCCCGACGATGGCTCGCCACGCACACTCTACCGGCCGGTCAACGAAGTCCGTGATTTCTTGATCAAGTACTCGCTGGATGTGGCATCTTCGGGCGAAAAATCAGCCCTGGACGAAGCACTGGAAAAAACTGACAGACCCGATAAAACCACCCGTCTGCGGTCCCGCAGAAGCCCCGCCACAGCAGAGCTGCATCCAGAAGGCAAGGATCTGGAAGTTTCAACCCCCATCAATCGCCAAACCAGAAAAGAGCGCCGCCATGGCGAGGACGTCTATGACGAACAGCTCCAGCGGGCGCTCCGAGAAAGCGCCGCATCAAACGAGAAAAAACGGACCGCTGATCCAGAAACTACTCCTGTCACCAGTAAGCGTTCACACTCCGAAGAACTGGAAAATGAGGTGGCCGAATCCAACCAAGAGGACGAGCCCGAGCCCAGTGTGGGAAAACGGGGGCCACGTGTAAAGCAAAAGACACGGGCAAAGCAAAAGACACGGGCGCAACCCTCGCGGGGAGCAACTCCACAGCCAAAAACAGGGGAGGAAAAGCTGGTGGTATCTAAAGAAGAGCTACTAAGCCGGCCGTCCAAGCCGCGCTTTGTCAACGACAAATCAACCATCTATGAACTCCGCAAACGTACTGGTGCGATTCTCGAGTGGCTTGGGCGGTCACAAATGGAGCTTGAGGAGGAGCGTGACGTGAAGACATTACAGTTCAAAGAAGCCAATGTTGAGGGTGCAAACTTGTTATTGCTGGTGGAAGAAAACTCCAAGCTCATGGAGAACCTCACGGAGAAGATTCTTGCATGGGAGCAGAAGTTTGGCAAGTACGCCCCTTGAGTCTACGTTCTATAACTGAACCCCCTTGTTGCATTTTTTATTACATCGTTGTCTACTTTCCTACTCTCCAAGCGCGCCTTGCTGAATCGCTGGTTCGAATTGCAAAATTATAGAATCCCCCGGAGTTGAGCTCTTCTATCGGGCTGGGCATAATCGGGCTCTCTGGAGTTGTTGACTTCGTCGCACATCTTGTCAACCCACTGCTCGCTGTTCAACACCTGGTCGCCGCCCACAATGTAGTTTATTCCAGGTGTGAGTGCACTCAAATCGTGCACCAACCGTGCCTCCTCGTATGTAACTCCTCCCTTGAAATAGACGATGATTTCGTGTGTCCCCAACCTATCGACATTCCCGTATTGGTTTGCGACTGTCTCAGGGACAAGCGTGGCAATATCCAGAGCATCGGGTGTCTGTTCTCTGCTCTGAGGCTGTGTCCTGTGGGAATTGGCCGTCACCAGCGCCAAAATGTCATTGAGCTTGGGAATGTATTGCATGTAGATATTATCATTCTTTGGCATCCGGTTGGTGTTGGACACAAGGTTGGTGTTGAAAAGCTGCTGGATCTTGATTCTGTTTTTGTTAAACAACTGACCAATGTTGTTCTGTTCGTCCGAAATTTCGCCTGTGGTACCAGGGTCCAACCTCACACGGAAATGCTTATTGAAATTTTTGATGAGCAGGATCTGTGATATTGTTGGTTGTGGGTTCGTCGTTATAGGGTCATTAAGTTTTGCAAGAAGCGAGTCTAAATCGGAAGTATTGCTGGGAAACTTGGCCACGTAGATCAAGAGCAACTTCACCTTATTTATAGTGGAAATAGAAGAGTCTGCCACCATATCCATCAACCTGGTTTTGATCTGCTGGTGGCTCTCCAATTCACATACAATGGTTTGCTGGAGCTCGCCAATGGCCCAGAGATTCTGTGCCAGGATCTGCTTATCGATCTCGCTGATTATGTTCAAGTGTTTCAAGATATTGTTGGAGAGCTTCTTGAACTCGGGGAACCGGGTGAGGATTTTCTTGAGTTCCGATAAGTCCTGTGTCTTCAAGTTCTCGATCGACGACTGTTTTGTCTGCTTCTTATAGTCGTCGACATATTTCTGGAACTTATCTGTCAAATCACCGTAGTTAAGGTGAATGGACTCGTGATAAAACGCGTCCTGGGTTTCCGATAATGTGAGTTGTTCTCCGGATTCGGTCAAATTGACCACATTGCGTGATATACCAATAAGCTCATGGATCATCGATTGGTACGTCCATGGTGTAACCAATGGGGTGATTGGGTCGCTTTTGCGGTCCAAGATAAGGAGCGTTGGTGGGGTGTCGTTGTGTTTATTTATGTCGTCAAATAAGTTATTGTTCGAGTTTGAGTTGATATAGTAAAGCACTTCCGATGCCAAGCGTTTCAGCTCAAGAGACTTTGTATCGTATTTGATCACGGGACACTTATTTAACGATAAAAGCAAGCTCAGCAAGCTCAAGGACTCATCTACAGTGGGATTTTTCAGTGGTGTAGTGCCGGCATCAGGGGCATGGATCGAAAATAAGTTATCGTTGATGATGGAAAAGTCCTGGAAAATCTCCATAACCTGGTTGATCACCTCGTACTCATCGGCCAGCGCGATTTTCTCCAAGTCACTTTTGGCGACGGTGTTGCTGAAGAACACCTGGTAGTGGCTATAATGAGGCGAGCTCAATTCAGAGCAAAGCTTTGAAATGGACGTGCGGTGGGGCTTGATATACACCACACAGTTAAGGTGTTTCATGGTCGAAAGCTCGTGTACATTTTCGAGCATTTCAATTAAAATCACGTCCTGTTGAAGCAACTGTGACTGAGAAAAGCTCATGGAGATTATCGGCATTGTGAACCGGTCCACAAGAAGCACTTTGGCCTTAATGGCCGCAGAAAGGGCCGTGTTGTTTTTCGCCACAAAAAGCTTATCGAAATAAACCTCGTTGATTTTGTTGAGACTTAGCGTGTTGGTCATTTTCCTCGTGTTAGAATCGTTAAGTTGTGGGTTGGTGGCGGAGATTGGTGCGGTAGATGTTCACCAAGGTGCGCCTCGCCTTGGCCCCACATGTCCGAGTTAAGCGTGGAGTTTAAACGGCTAGAAGAAAATGAGAAAATAGTAAGAAAGAAAAATAAAAAAAGAAAAGAAAAAAATGCACACATTAGATAAGATAAATTATTGTAATGGTTAGGTAGAGATTTTTAGGGGGTGCATTTTTATAAGAATCGAATATATGGGTCTCGTCTTTCTTTCTCTATTTGCTTAGTAGTTGCGTGAAATTGGCCAATATCGGCTGAAAGACTATGGTAAGCATGCTCGCCAATAAAATAAAATAAAACAAAATTATTAAAAAATGCTGGTTTTTATATTCTATACTTTGAAAATACCTAGATGTTCACCCAAACGGTCTATGTCTACTTAAAATACTCACACCACTATAAGTGGGCGTCCTCGTGAGGGTAATAAAACGACGACAACTCCTTCACTGGGCTGGATGCACCTCCCTTTGCATGGGTCGTTTTAAACTCACGCTCTGATTCCACCAATTTACCTTCTGGGTACTTGGCGGGTGTGGGCTCAGCTGCTCTTGTCTTGACCTGCTCAATGAATTCTTGCTGCAAATCATCCCACTTCTGTTGAGAGCCCGCCGTCTCCTTTGCGGCAGTAATAATCTCCCCGATAGCATTATCGATATTTCCCTCTTTTTCGGCAAGAATCTTGTCCACGACATCTGAACTCACGTCCAAATCGTGTTCGTAAATGAAATTAAACACTGCTGCAGAAAGCGCCTTTTCACCATCAAAGGCAGGCACTTTCTGGGACTTCAAGTACACTGACAAAGTTGGCTGGGCCTTGTTTTCAGCAAAAGAAAAATGCTCGTTAAAATATTCCAAAAATTCCTTCTTCGAAATACCTTCCAAAATGCTGACATCGTTGGTTTTCTGCTGGAAGTCGTAGAATCCGTCGCTGATGGCGTTCCAGAAACGGCTGCATTCTTCATGCAAGTTCTTCAACTTCGTCAACTTCTTCACCCGGAGGGCTGACTTGAACTTTTCAAACGCATCATCCGTAAGATCTGGGCCAAGGCTCTTGGATCCAAATTTCTTAAAAAACTCCACAATCCGGTACTCGAGGTACTCGCACGGTTTCTCCGACTGGATCAAAATACGGAATCCAAAGTCAGACCTGGTTTGTCTGTACCCGGAAAATACAACGTATCCTAGCTGTTCTTTGGTTCTCAATTGGTTGAAGCATGGCTCGTGGATCATAACTCCCAAAAGGTCTGTGAGAACTCTAAGCTTGTCGTTCTGTGGACCCAACTTTCCTACCTGGACGTAATACTCGATACACGAGTTGACGTTATTGGCATCGCCCAAGTCAACATCGTATCTTGCATTTTCATCCTTGGCTAATTCGCAACTCTCAAATTTGATGGCTTCCCTAACCTTTTCTTTGCTTGAATCGATACTTGTCTTTTTCTTGAACACCAGCTCAACAGTGTTGTGGACATCAAGTGCAGTAGAGTAGTCAAAGTTTCCGTGAACGAGAGTTTGCACAAACACTCCTTTCGACCAGAGCAGGTTCTGAGAAAAGTTCTTAATGTCTTCAAATTTCACTTTTTTGGTGAACTCTAACTTGTCTTCCACGGTATAAGTTTGATCGTTGAAGAGCTGTAAGAAGCGAGCACCAATTTGAGAGTATGGCGTGGAGTAGCCAAAGTTTTTGAGTTCTTGGGCATACTTGTATCTTATGGACTCGAATCTGTCTCCATTTGGCGTGTATGCAATGATATTCTCCAAGATCTGCTTGAGAAACTCGGGGAGTTTATCGTTATATCCACCAACCTTTACTGTGAAGGAGCTTCTGCTTTGATAAATTGTACAATGCAATCCAACAAGTTCAGCATAGTACTTCAAGTCATTCAACTCGTCGTCAAGCATTTCGCTCCACAAAGTTCCCAATACTGTAGTCTCGATAGACTCGCCCAAGGCCGGAGCGTGGATGTTGAGGTTGATATATCCCTTGGGAACCTCAAATGTGTCATCCTGCTTGAACCAAGTCTCGTGTCTGTGGGTATCAGAAATAAGATGAGGGTGAGCCACAGGGTGGGGTGCCTTTTCACCTAAAACAGAGAAATCTTGTGGGATGAAGTTGTTTGGAGAAGTCATGTGGAGGTTTTTATTCAAGGTGACGCTGTTGATTGTTTTCGAGAGGTCAGCAGGAATATCTTCCAAGGAGTATTCAGTGCCGTACCATTTCTCCTTTGAAGGCAAGCCCTCAAACTGCTGGGAAGTGAGACTGAGACGGACGTTGGAAGGCACCAAGTAAGAACCATACGTCTTGATTTTGTCGGCATTAAAATCGCTCAACACCGTGTAGTTCAAAATATTTTGCGGAGGAATAGGGGCATCGCTGGTAAACTTGTACAACTCTCCACTCATTTTGGAGACGGTGGAGGAAGTGCCCAGTTTCTGCTTGAAGCGGAAATTGATCTTAGACATATCGCTGACCTCCTTCCAGATCCATTCCTGGGGTTCTTGAGAATGCACCAACTTGAGGTACTCAAAGGCATGTACAACAATTTCTTGCCAGTGTTCCAAACCCTCTGGGGTGAGCTCTGCTTCAACCATAAACAAGGAGCTTCCCTGACAAACCTTCATGTTGCCTGCAGAAAGAGACGTGATCCAATTTTTCTCCTTGAGGTAGTAGCACAAAGAGCCCTTGCTTTCGTGGCCTAAAAGATGCGAGAAATACTGACCTGGTTTGGTTTGCCAGTGTTGTTCCATATCGTCAGGAATCACAAACGAAAGCTCCAACTTATTGGAATCCATGATTGACTTCGCCTTGAGAATCTTGCCCATTTGCTCAGGTCCATAAATGACCTCGTTATTATACGAAGGTCTAGGGAGAGATGCGTTGGGGATATCGGAAAATTTCTCCGCCGCCCAGTTGGTCAATTCATCAAGAGACTCGGATCCAAGAATCACCAAGCTCATGATATTAGAGGAATACTGCTCCTTGTAAAACTTGAGCAACACATCACGCACATTAAGGCCTCTGCTCTCGGGCTCATCATTCAACGTGACATAGTTTCCCGTGGAGAATCCATTAAACGGGTGGTTGGGGTTACTGGTCAGTTTTTCAAGCTGGTACATGCGCCAGAGATCATTCTGAAGATTTTTCTTATTTTCCGAGTCAACTGCCCGGATTTCACGGTCTTTACAACTCTTGCTAAACAAGGGACTGATGAAAAACTGGGCAAACCGGTCAAGGGCACCCTCCAAATGGGCCGAGCCAACCTCAAAATAATAGTTGGTGTGCTCTGCGGCAGTATACGCGTTTGAATGGCCGGAGTTTTTCGATAAGTAACTGGCATATTCGTTTTCCTCAGGGTACTTTTCTGTGCCCATGAAAAGCAAGTGCTCGCAGAAATGGGCCAACCCAGGAATCGTATATTTTCTATCGGCAAACGAACCCACGTTCACATCAAGTGAAGCGGCAGATTTATCTGTAGATGGATCATTTATCACCAATACATGGAGATCATTTTGAGCCAACTTTAAAAACCGGTACGAGCGATCGTCCAATACTGGTTTTTCAATAACGGCATCCTCGGCCAATACGGTGTATGCGGAGGCCATGGTTGAGTTTGTAAGTAAAGAGTGAAAGCGCAGTTGTGCGACGAGAAAATTACCTATTCTAGAAAAGACACGTGTGCTCGAAAACGCTTTGAGCATGTATCTGGAAAAAAAAAGAATGTTGGAAATCGTTCGACATTCCCATGGTGGTTATGATGACGCCATGTGGCGCGCGTGGTTGCAGAGTGGCGTAAATTGATAAGCAGAAAATGGACAGTCATTACTATGGACTTGTTTGTTTTTTGTATTATTTTTTCTTTTTTTTTTTAATTTTGATCTGGTCACATAATTTAAAAATCAAAAAAATTAGGTGAACGGTGTATTCTCGGCAGCACTCGTTGTGGACTATAAAACTATATTCAATTAACAAATCCTGAGGCATATCCGCGGGCCTGCCTCGGTTGCGAAACCTACCAAAATAATTGGACCAGTAAAGATACCATAAACACCCCCAAAATTCGATTTTTTCTAAATAAATACCTAATTATCCTTGTATAGCGTCCTAATATTCTCGAGAAAACTGCTCACCATGTACTCCACGGAATCTAGCTTGGTGAATGCACTCACAAGCACGGGGTCCGCACTAGACACCTCAATTTTCTTGTTAACCATTACCACCAGATTATTGTATGTAACACACCGGGTAATATAATCTTGGGGCTCATGCCGGGGCTTAAGCAGTAAATGGGATAAAACATTACCGAATAAACCACGGTCATTTTTCTCTTGCTCAAGTGGTTCTCCTACTATATCTTTGCCCAATTTACCGGTGGACATCTGGTCACGGACCTTATCCACATACGATTTACCTGTTTCCAGATCGATATCACACCACGGTTTCTCTTCAACTTGATACAAATCCTTAAGGTCAATACACACCTCTGCCTGGCTGATATAGAGATCCAAGGCAATGTGCGACGACAACTCGGGCTCGAAAAAGTCGGGTTTTGTGAAATGGAGCGGGAACACGAGCTCGGGCTCCGTCGGGAGATGAAGACTGTTTTTTGCCGTTTGGAGTTCACTCAAAAGTTCGCCAAACACTGCCATCAATACGCCATGAGATTCCGCATCACATTTTCTTGTCGGGTTTTCGTCAAATACCAGAGTCGCCTGCACAATAAGAGCCACGGCATTGTCAATACTTTTCTTCGCTGTGATGATTTGCGGTAGCAAAAAAGGTTTCACAAGGTGTAGTTTCGTGATCACCCTATTAAAGTGCCGTTCCTTTAACTGCACGTTCATCTTGGTAATATATGCTCCGTCCCTCACCACAATTCCCTTCAACTCCTCCAGTTTTCCTGAAGATACAGGTAATGTTATTCCAGGACCCCGTTCCACATGCTGAGCCTCGTCTGGGTGGTTGGGAGAGTTATATAAAAGAAGATTCGAGCATATCTGTAAGGCTTCGATCAACTGCGGAAACTCGGGTATGATCATCAGGCGCACGAGCCAATGTAGTTCTGCATCAAGGCTCTTGGCCTTAGTCTTTTCAATAAACCCCATTATGTTTATTTATAAGGGTAACGAGAAAAACAGAAATAAAAATAAAATATGAGGAGGAAAATTCCCAATTGTCTGTGAAGAAGGGTAGTATTGCTTTGGTAGTCTCGTATATGAATTTAGAGTGCGCCTGGTGAGTTCGCGTCCACGTCCGGGCTCCAGCTTCTTCGAGGGTCGTTCATATGAGTAAAAGATAGTGTAACGTTAATAAATAAACGTGAAGATATCTATAACGATATTGCTAGGAATCTTTTTTGTTTCTCAAATTGAAATATATCACTTTATAATTGGGCTTTCAATGTATAGATTTTTGTGTTGTTATATTTCTTCACATTTCCTTACTTTATTACGCCATTTTACAAATTATTACAGTTAGAACAATAAACTACAACGACATGAAAAACAGTACTAAAATTCGAAAATCATGATTTCTACATTAAAATCACTTCTAGAATAATTCTTAACTTTTTTTTCTAAAATAAAATCGCCTTTCATGCCCATCCTTGAAGCTGGTCATAATAGTCTACTCTCTTCTCCGTTTGCCGCAAAATCTCCACTACCGAGACCCGCATAGCATCCACCATAACTGGATGCCCACAACTCACAAATGCAATACTTCCCTGACACTCCTCTGTTTCTGTTGCCACAAGGTCAGAAATCTTAGGCCTAAAGTATAAAAACTGGATATGGGGGTATTTTTCCTCGATGAACTCATCTTTTTTTGTTTCAGAATCTTCATCCACACTTTCATGAGATGAACCCATTTTCCTTCTCCAACTGGGGTCTGGCTTTTCTCCCGAGCCCTGGTTAAGTAAATAGTAGACTCAACTTTTGTTTTTCTTAATGCTTGCAATTCCTCACTGCAACAATCAAGGGAATCTGGATCCTTGGTTATCCATATAAACTTAATTTTCTTGGAACCTTCAGCACAGGTTTGAGATAAAGCATATGCTTCCGAAAATATGCCAGGAAACCCTTTTCCTCCTGCTATAAATACCACCAGCTTATGTCCTTTAGTTGGTGCCGCCCGTCCATATATTCCCTCCATTGACACCGTCATCCTCAAACTATTGTGCTCAGTCAAGCGTACTTTATCAGCAATTCTTCTAGTAACACCCAGCTTTACCCCACATAAGAAGATAAGGGTATTTTTCTTTGTGGGTGATGCCATACATGAAAATGGATGGGACTGCCAAAAGTAACTGCCAAAAGTCAACCAACAGTGCCCACCTGGAACCGAAAAGTAGTACTTTGGACATGGAATTTCAACACGTAGAGTATCTGCACTATAAAGTGTGACTGTCGCCTCAGGAAATCCAAAGTATAAAAGCCGAATATACCTCAAAAACCTATCCAATAAAAAGAGAGTCATGGATATAGTCATTAGGAACAGATAACCTAAACAAGCGAGATGGAACCATGAGCCAATAAGAAAAATAATGGCTAGAACAAGGTGAAAAATGAAGAAAGTTTCGTAGAAATACCGACGGAAGTAAAGAAAGCTTCCAAGAAATAGCGCTGTGCAAGCTACTGTACCAACAATACCCCAAATCAAATACCATGACTTGATTTCATCGTGATAAAGTCCATGTAAATCTAGTGATATAGATGCTACAATTGAATGTATAGCTATACCAATGATACAAACCCTCCCAATCCATCGATGATAAAGCATAAATGTGGAATGATCCCATTGAGTGCAAAACTGAAGAATGCTATTTCTACCCGAAAGCAAAAACACCAAAGGCACAAGGGTGGTCGACATAATAGCACTCCTGTTTGCCAAGTAACGAACATAGTCTCGGGCAGAAGGATTGAAAGTGGAATCATCTGTATTGGGGATATATCCAATGCTGCTCAATGACACAGTAAGAAAAATAAAGGCAATGATTATAGAACTTTCCATTCTTGATGGAGAATAAAAATGGAAAAGACCGAGCAATTTCTTTGAGAGCATTCTATGGTTCCTCCCCAACGCTGGTAATGTGAAATAGGCACGAACCCAAGAAGCCATACTACCATTAAGCAGGTACCTTAAACCAGGAAATATTTTCACCATCCAATTTGCAATAGTAGCAAAAAGGAAAACCACAAGCCAGTATAAGTTCAAAAGAATTCCGAAATACATGGCTTTGTTTTTCATGTTGTAGAGCCTGAAACTCGCCTCTCGGCTTTCAATTATATCGGTCTGATTCAATGATACAGGGTATTCCGTGACTGATCCACTTTTTCCAAAATATTGTCTTGAATTGTCTCTAAAATTTTGGTATGCTATGTTGACGATGGTTGCATTGAGATCGTCTTTATTCAACTGACAATTATCCTGAAGGATAGATTCTGCTTTTTCTAAATCGAGTCCGCTTTTTAGCAAGCACCCCACCATAGTCTCTAGGGCATTTTTTCCACACCAGTACCGAGAAGACTCAGGACTGTCCAGAAATTTGGTAATACTATTGATATAATTTTCGCAACCAATGAAAATCTCTTCCAGGCGACCCCAAAACTTGAAAGGTACCGTAGCCCAAGCAAAATTCACCCAGAATAGGAAAGCAATAATAACCATAGTGAAGACTCGACCGAGAAAAAGTAAGCTCCTTTTCTTTTTATTTCTTTTTTATTTTTTTATTTTGTTTTTAGGATAGAGGGCTTGCATGATAGCTCCATGGTGAAGTCGAGAGACATGATGAACCCGATATCGGAATTAAGCATTTAAAGACAAGAGAAGTTGCACGAATAATAAACTGTGCATGATAATGGGTAATTTTTTTCTTTCTTTTATTCTAATTTTAGCTGATGAATTTCGGGAACTTATGTTATTTATCTGGTATAGCCTGAAAAAAGAAAAATTACTTGGCATTTAACATATCCGTCGAAAAGGTAGAAATGGATGAGGACCCGAAATGAGTGAGATAAGATTAGTTTCAAGAAAGTTAGGGGTAATTTTTTTTTTTAAAGAATAATAGTAAACTTATTTTTTGTCAGAATAGGAGTAAACCGTGAACGGGAATTGTCACCAAGTCCGCCAGCACAATGTCATCTTATTTTAACATGAAGGACCTATGGTGTTGAGACAAATGTGCCCATAATTTATAGTTTAAACTACTCCCACTGGCTGTAGAAATCAAAGATCGGCGTTAGAATTGGTGAAAGAAAGCACCCTGATGAAATAGGAAAGTATAACAAGGAGACAAAAAAAAAACAATAGAAGAAGCCTACAGCCACGATGGCATATCTCCGGGACTGGTTGGCTCCAAAGCCGGCTAAAAGAGCTTCTCTAAGCAATTTATTTTTCTTTGGTGAGTCGAGAGCTTGAGGTGAGAAATAAGTGAATTAATGAAAGGAAAATAAAGTAGCCGAACTCGGTTAGTTATTTTAAATCTACGATTATTTCAACAGAACAATGTGGTTGAAACGCTCATGAGTACGGAAGAGGAGGAGCCGAATGCCGTGAACAAAGAAAAGAAGACCCGAAAAAGTAAAAAGAAGGAATAAAAAAAAAAAACAAGAGGGAGGTGATTTTTACTTTGAACAAGTCATCTATGAACAACTTCACAAGGACTATGCCGACGATTACGATGAGAGAAGAGTATGCACGGGAAGAAAAGAAGGAAAGTCTTGGTGGAAAGAAGTAAATCACATCACTGCCATAACATAAAGATTATACCCAAATTCCAAATGAAAGATTGAAAGCATACTCGTAAAGTTTGATTTCTTCACCAATAGGTACGAACTACAAAGGTATATCCTAGCCGGCCCCGAATCTTATATACCAGGAACGCTGCGAAAGACCGGTATCCTCCGTACACGTTGGTGGTGTATGTTAGTGCTTATCAGTCGTGGTCCACGATAAAGTACAGGAAACGGGTATATAAGTTAAGTAAGGGACATGTCAGCCACATCAAGTGGATACAAACCCAAATCCTTCCCGATCTACAGGCTTTGGAAAAGCTTGGGAAAAATCCTGGGAGGTACTGATGCGTGGACAGAGAAACATAAAAAAAAAACCTCGATGCAAAATAAGGGGGCCCGGCTATGCTCACGTGAGATTGGGTGTTGGCGGCGAATTTTGCGGTGTTTTCTCGCGATGCGCGTGACCAAAAACCACAACAAACAGCGCGTTTCCGGACCGGTGATTGGTCCAGAGGCAATATACGGCATATAACCACATATTCGTCCGCGCACGACACCGTCGAACCTCCCACCTCCCAACATCAACAAGTTCCCTTCACACACACCTACTACTTTTATGTCCAGGACTTGACCATCAACCATCAAAACCCCATAGTTGTGCAGGACACCAGTTATATCCACACCCGTTGTTTTGTTCCCATCCCCTGGTTTGATTTAGAAAAGCTATCGAAGCGTTTCCCCAAGTCATTTCATCGAGATAGCCGCCGCCTGTTTACCCCGTCAGAGTAAACGCCCGTGAGAAAAAAATCCTTGCTTGAGAATTTTGCTGCCCACCCGGTTTCTCTTTCAACACCAACCGGCAAAACGTAAACAAACAGTGACACGAGCCACGTCTCTTTGTCAGTTTACCAAAAACCACTCACTGCTGTTATTTTTTATTTTTTTAAACCTGTTTTAAGAAAAAATAAATAAACAGTCGCTGTTGCTTTTTAAATTTCCTTCAATTCCAAATTTCCATCTGAAGCACGATGTCGGGCCCCTCCACCTCCAACGAGCGGACCTCTGGCCAAGGCCATATCCAACACCAACATCAGCATCAGCTTCAACACCCTCACCAGCACCATCTCGGGCAACCACACCCTGCATACCAGCAGATGGACCACACCGCAGCTGCGGCGATTGCCTTGGCCAATGGGCATGACTTCCCCAACCCTGCAGTGATGAGCCACCACGAGGATGAAAATCCATATCATCGTGGTGTGATGAGTGCTGCTGCGGCTGTGCAGTTACAGCAGCAACAAGCGTTGCAACAGCAGGCGTTACAGCATCATCAGATGCAACAACACCACCAGATGCAACAGCAACACCACCAGATGCAACAGCACCACCAGATGCAGCACATTCCAATGCAACAGCATCTCCCTCCACACCACCAGTTGCAACAGCAATTGCACCAGCAGCAGATGCCACCCCACCAACACCCAATGGGGATGCCATCGGCTGGTATTGACTATGAGAACGGTGGGTTCCTCATTTCCCGCCACGGCGAGGGGGACATCATCAAGACCTTCAACAGTAAGCTGGATTTGGTGAAGTACGTGAAGACGGTGCTTAACGAGGAGGAACAGTGCAAGATCGTCATCAACTCGTCCAAGCCAAAGGCGGTGTACTTCCAGTGCGAGCGTTCGGGATCGTTCAGAACTACCGTCAAGGACGCTACAAAGAGACAACGTGTGGCATACACCAAGCGGTCCAAGTGTGGTTACCGCTTGGTCGCCAACTTGTACCCTCCAGAGAAGGATAAGTCCAAGAAGATTAAGAAGGACAATGAGTTCGACGGCTACGAGGAGGATAAGCGCGAGGCTGAGATGTGGATCTTGCGCATGATCCACCCGGCACACAACCACCCTCCTGAGCCCAACTTCGCCACTATTGGCGGCAAGAAGAAGCGCGCCAAGTACACCAGAACCTTGGTGGAAAAGCCGTTGCACAGAAGTCAAGGTGCTGCCGCTGCCGCCGCCGCCGCTGCCGCTGCTGTCGGTTACCAACCCGACATGCTCGACCACCAACATCTTCAGGGGCACCCATACCAGCACCTCCAGCACCAGCAACAGCACCTCCACCCACATCTCCAGCACTCCGCACACCACCATCCTCACCACCATCACGAGGAAACGGCCCACCCTTCTGTGCAAGATGTGGCGGTGATTGCTGCGATCGAGGCGGCACCAGGAAACCCCTCGTTGCTGAACCCACCTGTGGACCCCAGCATCGATCCTTCGGTGGATCCAAATGTGGACCCCAGTGTGCAGCAGCACGACCATGCGCACGGCCATGTCCATTGATCGTGCTTGCCGATAGACGTGTATACTATTTGCTTGTCGGGCGTTTCTTGCATCGCTGGTTTGCTTTTGCTTACAGCCTTTTAGTGCAGTTAAGTGCATTGCGGTACAATGCAGCCCGGGAAGCCCGCTTTTTTCTACTCTCTTATTTTCGTGGGCTTTGCCCAACGACTTGTTCTATGTTTGTATAATTACCAATAAACAATTGTAAATTCAATGTGCGGCGCCACTCCGTCTAATGTTTCGCGCGCCGCGCGGCGCAGGAATGGGATGGGGTTTCGGGGTAATTCTAATTTAACTGTTTTGAAAAGAAGAAACTACTTATTCATCCTTAACCTTAGTGGAGAATTGATCGAGGCTGGTGAGCACGTTTTATTTTCATTTTAAACTATTTTATTTTCTGTTTTCTCTCCCGCTTTTATTTGTGAAGTGCACGTGTATTGTCACATAACTTGTTAGACTGCGTGAAAGTGGGGACCCCGCAAAAAACGAATATCCCTAGAAACACTGGCCACACTACTTTCAATCTGGGAAAAGTGGGAAAATATATAACTGAGAGTCTTTTTAAGAAAAGTCGGGGCACGAAAAATCTAAAAATTCGGGCATAGAGAAGGCGTGCCATAGAGAAATGGTGAAGACAGAAACTCATGTTGATGAGGGTAGCAAGAAAAATCCTCTATCCACCAAATCTGAGGATTCATGGAAATCGCACGAAACAGAAGGACACGGATATCCTGAATCTGTCCTTCTAAATACCAAAAAAGTCTCACTGAGGCCGATTGGTGTGGATGAATCTGTAGAACATGAGAATCTGGTTAAAGATACAAATATCAAACCTAAAAATGGACCAAAAAGATCTAATGATAACAAAAAATTCACTGCTGGCTATCATGTTTCAAATAGTATAGATCCTCGGGAATTTTCTCAAAATATAGAATCTCAATCGGGACACCATGACCAGTCTGTTCCAACAGAAGAATCACCACTTTTACCAGGATCCGACCTTGAGAATTGGGCCGGGGTTGGGATCGGCGTTTCTGAGAGAGCTTCGGAGTTACAGAGCAATGTTTCTAGATTTGTGCATAATCGGAGATTATGGAAGATTATCCTCTATCTAATGCTGCTACTTTTACTCATGCTTGCACTTCTTGCGCTCGTTGACTTTCAGAAACTAGCAAACGAGGCATTTAAAACAGAATTGCAGGAAATTTCTGTTCTAAGTATTAACCAACGTGGAGTCACGTTTCTGGTGGCTGGGAAGGTGGAAACAAATTACGAAAATATCAGCAATCTTTTCCTTCGTCATGTGGCACATGCAGGTAGTCTTTTAGTTGGAGGAGTCATTATTTCTCCTAGAAATAACTGCAGTGTATTTGTCACTACTGAAAATGTTGTTGGTGCTCATTTATTGGATATATTTCCTCCAGAAATTGCAGTGGATTTGATCGACCATAGAACCAGCGATATTGAGTTTATTAGTGACGCTGCTTTTGCCAATGGGGCTCCTAGTATCATCAAAGCAATATTAAGCCATGGCTTCTCGAATCCGTTAGACCTAAAAGTTGAGGCACGTTTATCACCAAAGATCCTGGGTAAATGGTTCAGCCTAAATTTAAAGACGGCCAGCATTTTTCAAGAAATAAAAATCCCATTTAACAAGCAAAAATTGCCCCTTGAAATCAGCAATCTCCGTGTGAACGATAGGAATAATCGTATGGAGGTGGGGTTTCATTCAGGTATATCACCTTTGCCAGTGACATTTTCTATTGGGAAGGTTGAATGGAATGTTGCAATTGCAGACTGTAACATGAATCCTGTAATTACCGGTGATTGGGTCACGTCGAGTATATCTTTCAGCCCCGACGTGGAAACCGAATTTCAAGTTTCCGGGATAATCAAGGAAATACCCCCAGACTTACTTCATATTTGTTCGAATGGATTAACACCAGCAAACCATTTCGCTCGGCTGATTGTGAATGACAAAACATTGAACGCATTTATTAGAGCCAAAAATTCAGAACTAAATCTCGAGTCGTTACCTGAATGGTTGTTCAAGATCTTGTCAGATACCTCTCTTCAAGTCTCTTTGCCCATTCCTCATATCTCCGGAAACTCGGGAAATATCTTTGATTACGAATATGTTATCGAGTCAAGTAATATTTTAACCGAGACCGACGAAAACGGGGACCTCAAGGTTCTCCTCGATACAAATGCATACATTGGTTTGAATTCTCCAGCAAAAGTGTTTGATATCAATTTATCTGCCTCAAAAATCAAGTCAAAGCTAACCTTATTAGATTCTAACAAGACTTTGCTCGAAGGCCTGATTCCAGGTTCTGGAAAAATGTATTTGATACCCCAATCTTCCTTATCAGATAAACTATACCTTGCTATTCGCAATTTTTCTGCTTCAATCAGAGACCCAAGTCTTGCTGGTCGATATTTGAACTCTATTTTGAAGCAAGAATTGGTTAATATTCCGGATTGGGCCATCGACTTGGAAGAAATGTGTCTTACACTGCCTCTAATGTCTATTTTGCTCAAAGACTTGCAATTCAAAGGGGAGCCAACCTTCCAGAAGAAATCCATAAAAAATCTACAGTCAAACTCAAAATTCCTCGACTGGCTCCTACAAAGGGCCGAGGTTCTGGCAGACCAAATATTTTGTGTCTCCTCCAGCCCCGAGCACGTTGAGCTTTTGGTGGACTTTCAAATAACCAACCCTTTAAATGCCTCAGTGGGAGTCATTAATGATATGTTAATATTTGACTTGAGTTACAATGGATCTAGCGTTGGAATTGTCTCGCTTGAAAACTTTAAAGTGCCAGATTCTAAAGAAAGGATTTTACTAACTGCAAGTTTGACTCTCTTCTATAAGTCAGAACCTCAGCGGATCTTATTAGAGGACTTCATAAGTCATGTAATATCTGGCTCAGAAAACACATTCTTTGGAATTGCAGGCAGCAAACCAGATTCGTCAAATAAAGAAACTGGATTATCTAAACTACTCCAAGAAATAGATATCGATGGTATGCGGCTCCCAGAATTGACTTTCACTTATAATCAGGGCTCAACTAGTTCGATTATGCAGAAAAGAGATGTTGTCAACGAGGATAAAATCATGAAGACTGATCTAGAACTGAAACAAAGCCCCTTTTTGGTCGATGCCACTTTTCACTTATGGTCCTCGGAAATCGAACTTACTGTTTTCAACCCTTTGGCGAACATGGAGTTGCAAGTGAAAATACTCAGTTGTTTGGCCTCATACAAAGGAGAGAGTTTGGCCCACATAGAGGAATCGGAGGTTTTAATTATTCCTCCAGGTATACAGCTGACACCTCGTATTCCCATAAAAATTTCGAGTGGTATTGGTGCAGATATTTTACGAAAGGCCATCAACGGAAACTTAGCAATGGATGTGGTTGCTGAACTCAGTGTTTTCGTGGGCCAGTTTCCAACAGATTTAATTTACCGTGGAAGTGGTCTCACCGCAAAGGTCAAGATTTAGAGCCAAAATTGCACATACGTATCAATTAAGAAAAGCCAATGTTTTTAAAAGGGGCTCTTTTATTGGTGGCTCGAATGTTTTTAGCCCGATTTGTTCTGAAGAATGTATTGAAAATTACCTACAGCTCCATGCTTGTGGTAGAGGTTCCCTTAGAGAGAACGTGCTAACTTGAACCTCCGATTTATTTCAACACACCTTTTGACTGAGAGTTAAGATAGTAATTTATTTATGAAAAAGTTTGTTTATTTCAAAAGAATATGAGCAATATTTATGAGCAATAAAGGTAGCAATTTTAAAGATCGATATTGGTCTGTCAGGTGATTACCGACACCTTTTGGTTTGCAGGGTGGAATCCTGAAATAATTGATTTTCCCTTTTTTTTTTTTTTTTTTTTTTCTTTTTCTGGGTCAAGTCTCTCCGAGAGTCTGGTGGCCACACGTGTTGAAGCTAGGGGCTTTTGATGGGACAGTGATAATTTAAAGCACCAGATGAGCTCCCAATTTCTTCTCGAAATTCTCAAGACCAGCACGCACCAGTTTGACAAAGGTTTCAAGTGGCATTTTGGATGAAGTTAAAGCTTGAATATCATCAGTAAAGAGTTCTTTAAATTCATCAATGTCAAGGAAGTAATGCCAGCTTGTACCCTTTTCATAATCTTCAACATGCGTACAATCATGAATGCTATAAGACTCAAGATTGATACTGGCAGCATTCAACTCGCAAAATTGATCATAGTCCTCTAACATAGAATCTCTTTCTCCATTAATTTCTGAGATCATCTCAATGATATTTTTGAAGTTAAGATCAAATTCAATCTCAAGAAGATGCACTTTGCTTTGGATATCTGTAGCTTTAGATTCAATTTCCGAAACTGAAGTACCAAAGTGTGTAAGCTTTGTCTGCCAATGAGCAGAATTGACATTATCACTTTCCAATGCCTCACACGCAATCTTAAGCTCGATATCAAATGCCGAAACTGAAGAAAATAATTCCCACATAGACCTTCGGATGACCAAGAATTCATTGACAAACTCCTTGACTTTACTATTGCATGGCCGCACGATCTCATTTATCTGTCGGAGAAACCGACTACGATACGTTGTGATAGACTGTCTCAAATCCTGTACAACCTCATTAGAATTCCCCTCGTCAATTTGTGCCAAAAAGGCTTCGAGTATCAAAAAGGATTCAGATTCTTTAGGTTCTGGCACAGCAAGTTTCGATTCCCACCAAGGGGCATCTTCTGTATCGTCGTCAGTTTCACTTTCCAGATCAGTTCCAGCATCAGATTCATGCTGGCTTTCATCTTCCACAAACAGGACAATTCTCGGGCGAGCTTGAGAAGAGAAATCATTATCATCATTCTCAAAGTCAAGGAGCATCAATTCTGTTTTCATCCAAGACAGGTGGTTCGTGAATATTTTCAGCCTGCACATCTCAGCTAGATCTTCCTGCTCAGTAGTCTCGTCAGTAGTCTCATTGGTGTCTTTTTTTGGGTCACTGCCTTTCTTTTCGTTCAAGGTGCCCTCGATAATTGAACCATCAATTATTTCTGTACCATTTAAATCAATGTCAAGAGGAGATTCTTCGGAAACAATTAAGTTTCTTTCGGGGTCGCTAACAGGAGCAATAAAGATATCTGAACATGAGTCAGAAGTGAGTTTTGTACTGGTAGAAAAAGTTCTTTCAGATGAAAAAGATGATGGAATGTTTTCCACTGAAGAGTTGGCTTTAGTTTCCAACCGAAAAAGAGCAAGATCAGTGGGTTCGTCATCCAGATTTTCGAGGCAAAATCTAGTATCGGGTGAGCCCAACACAGCACGAGGAGTGTCTTCGCAAACAGGTTCTAGGTAGTCTCTCTCTAAAGGTGGCGAGTTTGTTGGGGTGCTGGTTGAATCTCCATGATCTTCAGAACTAGCACCAGGATCAGCAGAAGACTTCTCTGGTTCAGTCAAAGAAATGTCGCTCTTGAGGCATTCCTTTAAGGATAGAGGAGCTGTGATCCCGAGTTTTTTGATGCCCACAGTAGTCGTTGTAGTTTCGTTGAAGAGTAAAGGCAAAACAGAAAAATCTTCATTCTTATGTGATGAAAAAATCTCTGCTTGAATCTTCTTTTCAGGGTCCAAAGTTGCCAAATCAGTGGGTGCAAACTTGGAACGTTCGCACCCATCGCCAGAACAAGTTACATTAGCCAGCGAACAATTTTTTTTCGGAAAATCATTCATAGGTCCTGTGGCCTTTTCAATACCATGGATTTCTGTAGATACAGCAATATTTGTCAACTTGACTTTCTGTTTTGACTCATTGTCTTTGAAGAAATCGTCATGGGCAGCGTCAATATCAGGGTAAGTTGGTGGGGTTGCGACATTAGAGACTTGAGTGGTCTCGGCTTGTGCGACGTTTGTTCCGGCACCTGGCTGTTCGCACCTCGTGACTTTAAAAGCTGGAGATGAAAGCGTGACTTCCGGTTTGGTGATGTGCGTGGTGGCAAATTCCGCACTGGGGCCAGTCAAGATGGCAATGGCTGCAAATTCACTGAGGGCCACGCCACCAGACAATTTTCTTTCTGATCCAATTGAAGTTTTTTCCAAAATTTCTTCTGAGAGAATTTCAGTGACAGGAAGACTCGTTGGGGGTGACAGAATTCCGAAAGTTCTTGTAGAGAGTCTTGGCTCACTGTTTGTAATTATTCTTGTCTCTGGGTCAATTTTCAATAAAGATTCCAGCAGTTCATGGGGGAAGTAGATGTTTTCCTCAAAATCCAATTTTTTTTGAAAGTCAAAAGAGTTCTTGCGTGTAATTTCAGAATCTGAGTGTTTCTCCTCCTCATCTGCAACGAGTTTGGGTGTGGTAAACGAGGAGCTCGGTCTTTCTCTGACATTCTCAACTGACAAGGAAGATTCCCCAGAAAATGGCAATAAATCGCCTTTAGCATCAGTAGAAATTTGAGGAATATTTTCAGTCTTGTAAAGTCCATAGTGTGCGTAATCTTCGCTCTGAGAGTTATCGTCTTTAGGTGAGCGAGGGAAAAGATTCTTCAAAAAGCTTCTCAACCTCAAGTAAGTGGACACCAAGAATTCCCAAATACTGTGAAGAGTTTTGCCAAACGAACCAAATTTTTTCTCAAAATATGTCAGCAGGTAATTTTCAAAAAAGTCCAACTCTTGTCCTAGTTTTTCGTGACGGTGGATAGATGGGGGAGTTTGTGTCGTAAAATAGTCCTTTGTAGCCATAAGAAAACCACCAGAAAGATTCTGATTGGTGTTCTTAGAAAAAGCAAATCTTAAAATAGAATGAAGCAGAAAAAGCTCCTTTATTTCCCCTGGAAAACAAAATTCTGAAGGCGAGGTGTGTTCAAATTCAGTTTTTGGCGGGGAGAGAGGCTCCAAAATCGAAGAGTCAAGTATTTCAGCACTGGTCTCTAGTTCGCTGGCGTTCTCTACATTTGAAAACAGTCCGTTGATGAATTCATTATCGGACAAAAGCGGCACATTTTCTTCCGGATCTTCCATAATAGGGAGGGAAGCCTCAAACCCAGACTTCATCCATTTTGGTCTGTGCAAGAGCCTCCTCTTGAGAGCACTGAGTTTTTTTCCTGAGCGTCTCAGCTTTAATTGTCTGCTCCACATTTCAGAAGATGTTCCTGAGAGAGAGGCACTGGGTGGCAAACAGTTGTCAATTCCAGAGGAAGAATTACCCAGTGATTGACTTCCAAGTCTTTGATAAGAAAGAGGCAAAGATGAGGGCAAACTGGATGAGGAATTGCTGCGGATTCTTACTCCAGAGCTTTTCCAGCTGTGCAGAAAAACCATTGGTTAGTCTTGAAAGGTAGGACTAGTACCAAAAGGCTTCCAAAAGGTCAAAAAAAAGAGCAATTAGAGTAGAATCTGTAGTTGAATGGTTTTGGAGTTAAGTAATAGAAAAAGCTGTAGTTCGGAACACTTTATGGTGTATTGTAGAAAAACAGTGGAAAGAAGTAGGGGGCGAAAGAAGTTTTATTTGGAGGGATTTCTCGCCCTTTTTTATATGTTTGTGATTCTGGTCTGCTGTGAGCTTGTGCCACAAAACCAGCTGACAGGCACGGCCCAAGATTTTTTCCATACTAAAAAAACCAAAAAAGGAAATTTTGAGCAACCCCCCCCCCCCCACTAAAAAAACAGGAAAAGAAAAAAACAAAAAAAGAGAAAGACAAGCGTCTTTAAAGGAGAAGAAAAATTGAAAGAACTCACATCATGCGACTGAAAATTTGCAGCCATTCCAGCGCAACGCTTATGCAATGTGCTAGGGAACTCTAGGAATTTGTTTCTTCATGCAGGTGGGTTTAATTTTGCATCAGGAGTATATAAAAGAATTCCTTGGAACAAAGATATATGTATGAAAATATAAGGGATGGAAGATTATTAAGTTTTGTATTTGTTTCTTTGTTTTCTAAGTTGTAGGAATTTAACTGGGGATTTAAGTTTTACACTGCTCCACTGAATATTCAGATACATAATCGATTCTACTAGGGGTACTACTTTAGTATGAAAAGATCTTCAAACGTTTTGGGGTTTTGGGGATTTGAAACTTTTTGATCATTGGGATTATTAAGGGCTTGGAAAACTACTTATTGTGCCTTCTCCAAGTTCTTTTATCATATTTGACCAATAGTTGTAATAAATAAGGCATAAGTAGTGAGTATGAATCATATGTTGTTTCCTCAATAGAAAGGGTAGATTTTTTTCTGATATTGTATTTTCAAGAAGTATAATAGAGTATGAAATTGAATAATTCTGAATACCTATTATTTTTAGATGGGGGAATTTTGAATATAGGAGATAATCAGGCTTAAATTAGATCATGGGGCAAATCAAATTAACGCTGTTCGAAGCGAACATTGAAGTTTTACTCCTCTGCAGAAAGTTTAGAGACATAAATATACGGGCATCTTTCAAAAAGACAAACTATTTGCCTAATAAAAGAAATCTCATAGAAATATTAGCCTTTAAGCTGTCTAAAAAAAAGCAGTAATTTTAAATTTTACTGAGTGAATTTTCTGTAGGTATTGATATTGGAGCTTTAAAAAAAAGAGACCATAAATAACCATTTTTCGGGATATTAACGAGTCTCTTCAATAGGCAACAAAGAGGCGAGATTAAAGGTTCTACGAGGCATGAAAAGTGAAACCAGCAAAAGAAATGAAATTAGAAAAGAAGTGCCAGTAAATAGTTCCAGTAAAGGTAATGGGTCTTCTTTAAGAGGCCAAGAATTAAAGTGAGATCTGAGAAAGGTGTCAATAAAAATTCTCAGCAGGCAAATCTAGTTATTGAAGAGAAAAGCCGGAATCAAAGCCTTTGCTCCAGTATCCACCGTTATCCCCCAAAACGATTCACAGAGATAAAAAAAAAGAAAAAAAAAAAATTACTTTTGCTTATATAATATCCCCTTTTCTTTGGGGGATGCCAGTTGCCACGCAGCGGAATGTCCTCTGAAACCAAACAATAAGGTTTTGGCCCAAAGCAACCACCGAGTGCAGGGTCTAGAAGGGCCAAGTGCAGGACCAAGGGCCCGAAGCGGTATGCCACGTGACTTTTGTTTACACCGAGATCTGCGTGTTCGCACGAATTCGGACTGCACACAGAACATTCGCACTTGCCTGCCGGGACTCTCCTAAAAATAGTCGCATTTTTAATTACACCCACGTTTATTCCCATCAACCATACAAAAACACATCAATACAATGTACGGCTTAAAGGTTTCTTCGTTGCTTGCGCTCGCTGTGGCTATCCCACTGGCCCTCGCCACCCCTCCTGCATGTTTGTTGGCCTGTGTTTCCCAGGTCGAAAAGCAATCCTCTTGCTCCAGCTTGAGTGACTTTTCGTGTATTTGCTCGGCCGAGTTTGCTGCTGTCGAATCTTGTTTGGACAAGATCTGCCCCAACGGCAACGCTGCTGCTGCTAAGGCTGCCTTTGCCAGCTCTTGTGGCACCCGTGCTTCTTCTGTGGTTTCTTCCTCTTCCAGCACTTCTTCCTCTTCCTCCTCTTCTTCTTCCTCCTCTCCTTCTTCTACTTCTACCACTTCCACCAGCACCACTTCTTCGTCTTCTTCGTCGACTGTGGCCACCACTTCGTCCTCGTCGTCTGCTGCTCCAGTGGCCACTTCGTCTTCGTCTTCTGCCGCTGCTCCAGTGACTACCTCGACTTCGTCTTCTGCTGCTCCAGTCACTTCTGCTTCTTCGAGTGCCATTATCACCAGCGTTGTGTCTCACTCATCCGCCGCCCCTTCGCTGACCCACGCGCCATCTGTGACGGTCACCGGTGGTGCCAACGAGGCCGGTAGAACTTTCGGAGCTGCCGCCGTCATTGGCCTTGTGGGTGCTTTGTTGTAAGCGGTTTGAACATCGCCGGAAACAGAACAAGAAAAAAAAGAAACTTAGTTCATTGCTTTATACCCACCCAAAAGACTAGAAACACGACTTGTGGATCGGTTTTTTTCAAATAAATAAAACGATTTCTGAAAAAACATGTAGATTTAAACCGTCAGCCTGCTTTACTCCCAATAGAGAGTATAAGAAGAATGGCCATAGGAATATGACTTTACGGAATTTGTGGGCTTTATTTTCATGGTCTCCATTGAGTGGAGCCACCAATTAAGACCAGCTTTACCAAATTCTAAAGATTTGAAAACTTTGGGAAGAGAGGCTTATTATTTGAGCCGAATTTCACACTACCCGAGTTTAGATGCCCTTTATTGAACCTCTTGTCGAAACTCGAACTCTGGATTTTCAGCTTTCTAAAAAAACATTAGAAACAACTCCAATTCCATCCAATACAAGAGAAGCTCTGATCTGGGTTAATCCAGGTATTAGCCTCACTTTTATAATGTTTAGTTAAAATGAAGGATAGATCGAATAGAATCATCACCCTGACTGAAATTTTTCGAGAACAACTAAACCGTAATTCTTAGCCTCACAGCATGGAAAACGTAGAATAATCGATTTTCTTTTCAGGAAATCCAATCAAAGAAAGAAAAAAAAAAAAATTATCAAAATTATTCAATAAAAAACCACGTGGCTCCGAGATCATCCAAATCCTTTTGACGAGAGGCAATAAGTGTACCAGTTTCAGAACACCAGAGATTTTGAAAGCCATGAGCAAAAGTTTTGTGATCAACCTCGATCTTCTTAATTTTGAAACCACGAATAGGAGACCGAACAAAATGAAAAGTTGGGGAGAAATTTTGGGCAAATAAGAAAAAAAAAAAATGATATGGGGACCTTCAGCCAGTAATTTATTAGCGCCTTGTTAATAATTGCGGTGCCATGATAAACGCAAATTAGTACTCACTTTAAGGTTTGTCATGATCATAAACAATAAATTTCAAACCATTTTACAAAAACGAAATCTAATTGGTTCAATATTGGCACCAGAAGAATATCATGGAACATTGTTTTTTCACTTTCCACACCGATACCGAATGGGTGTGTGCAACACTATTTTTTCGGTTTTGGGATACTTTTGTCGCAGCCGCCGGCATTGACCGTACACGGCGATTCGAGCACAGAGCGGGGATTTCGGAGAAGCCCGAAAACGGTCCAGTCCGTCCATGAAAAAGGTAAGAAAATAAACTTGAAAATGTTAGTTTCAATCACGTTTCAAACCTGTTTCAGGCTAGCCAGTTCTGAAACAGGACAGGCAGCAAACATCTCGCATTTCCCCCTGCAATAATATCGCATTTTTAGCTCTGCCTTATCTTGAGACTTGATCTCATAAGCGTCCGCGGCCCCACCGGAAAAGCCGGTCCAGCCGCGGTGAGTCCCGGGCCCGAATATATATAAAAGTAGATTGGCTCATTTATCGGAAAAGACCCGCAAGAAAAAGACAAATCACCAAATCCATCATTTTCCTTTGTTAAATAACAAGGAAGTCAAATTTAAAAGAAATACTGAACATCGCTAAACCTCAGCGAAATCCACCCATCGTCAATTCTTATCGCAGTTTGTGATCCGATGGCCTCTTCTGATAGTAAGGCTTCTCCAGCAGGCTATACACTTTACCATGCCACATTAGTGCACACTCCTACACTTGGGCAGATTGAGATTTTGCCGGGCCAGTTAGTGGGAGTCGATTCTGTGGGAAAAATCGACTTTATGGCACCATTTGATGCCGAGAAAAAAGCGGCACATGGAAGTGCCAGTGAATATTTCCGGTCGGTGAGGGAAGTTGAGTTTTCGTTTGTGGACTATTCAAATAGCCCATGTAGCTTCCTTTTCCCCGGGTTTGTGGACACCCATATCCACGCACTGCAGTACCCGAACGTGGGCATTGGCTCGGAATTACCGCTTCTTGATTGGCTCAAAGATTACACTTTTGCACTCGAGAGCAAGTTTTGCGGGGAGCTGGAAGCGAGACTTGAACTTGCCCGGGAAATCTACTCAAAAGTGATTGACAAGACATTGACCAACGGTACAACGTGTGCATCGTATTTCACCACCATCGACACGGAAACCACCAAGTTGTTTGCGGATTTGTTGGTGCAAAAGGGCCAGCGGGGGTTTGTGGGGAAAGTGTGCATGGACCACAACCAGCCGTTCCCCTCATATGCGGAGCCCATGGAAGAGAGCGTGGCGGGTATGCACGAACTCATTAGTCACTGTAAGTACCTTAACTCCGAATGCTGCAGCGATGGCGCATTGACTATGGTCACGCCCATTGTCACTCCTCGCTTTGCCCCTGTGTGCCTGCGTGAGTTCATGTCCAAATTGGGCGCCCTTGCCCGTGAGTGCAATCTCCCAGTCCAAACACATATCTCCGAGAACTTGGAGGAGATTAAGTTGGTGGCAGAGATCTTCCTGAATGTGAGAGCTACACCTCTGTGTACGACGACCACGATTTATTGGGACCATCGACGATTTTGGCCCATGCAATCCACTTGAGCCCCAAGGAGCGTCAGATTGTCAAGGAGCGTCAGTGCTCCATCAGCCATTGTCCTACATCCAACTCGTTCATCACCAGTGGTGAAGCGCCTGTGAAGGAGTATCTTTATGAAGACGAAATTAACGTTTCTTTAGGCACAGATCTTTCGGGCGGCTACGACCAGTCGATCTTGGGCGTGGCAAAGAACCTGGTGCTTGTGTCACACCACTTATCTATGGGAAACAGTAAGAACCACACAATCAGTGTGGCAGACTCCCTCTACATGGCCACCATGGGCGGCGCAAGAGCATGTAATTTGGAGACAAATATTGGAAGCTTCGAGAAAGGCAAGACGTTTGATGCGCAGCTTATAGACGTGCACAGCGCCAACTCGAATGTGGATGTGTTTGACTTCCAGAAGCCCACGGTGGGTGAATCTGATTACGAGAAGAAATTGACCCAGTTGATCCATCGCTGGGTGTTTTCGGGTGATGACCGTAACTGTGTGAAGGTGTGGTGTAACGGCAAATTGGCGGTGGACAAGGCGGACCCTTGGGTTTATTTATAGAGCATATTAGGAAATACAGGAACTAAGGAAACACGGATATATGTATCAGACGAGCTTTAAAATATAGGGCTGGAGTAGCAGTAGCGGGATTTACCTCTAAACAGGGTGATTTTCCGGCACAACGAAAAAGGCGAAGAACATAGGTGTGCTATAGAAAGAGCCAGGATTATGGTTATTGATGCCGCAATTACACAGAAACCTTCTTTACCCACCATAATTATACCCAAAAAAGTTAGATTGTGAACGTTCTCAAGTTAGTTTCGTGCAAATGGACACTTGGATCATAAGGAAAAGTTTAGCAAGCATGAAATACGAATATGATGCCGACGCTTTTTATTTTGTACTCAAAGATTTTAAATTAATCAAATGCAAATCTTCAAAACTGACTGATTCAAACAATAACCAACATCAAGAAAAATGTGAGACACGGTTGATCCGGAATCACTTGCTGAAAATGGTCCTCATAACCATGGTATCTTGGCACTAGATCTTGGCACCCAGTGGCCATTACTAATACGTCTTTAAGTGGAAACGAATGTGTTTTTCCTCCATGATCTCTCTCTCTCTCGAATTCAAATTAAGAGAGCTCATATAACCATGTTGCTGATATTGTGAGGCCGGAAAAATGCTACTTTTGCCGGGCGTACCGTTGACGCCGGCTATTCTGGAGCCGTGCGTGTACTCAAGAATTGGAATTTCCTTTTTGGGGACGATCGCGCGTGCGCGTGACTAGCCTGATGTCTCCACAGCTGCAAGATAGGAGAACCACAATTTAGTAGTGGTGGATGTGGATTTTTGGGTGGGGACTTAACAGGATTTTTAGTTAAGAGAGATGGAAAATTTGAAGATATTTGAGATGATTTTACAGAAGGAAAAGTGTTAAATATCGCTAATTTATGTTGGGCTGTCTCTTGCAGATATACCCCGGGGGGTCAGATTTTTTTTCCGGTGACGCAGTAGTGCGTACACTTACCCCTTTCGGAGACGGGACCAAACTGAATTCCCGGAACACCGAAAAAAGAATACAAGCAAAACAAAACAAAAAAACAAAAAAAAAACACGGTGGTGGGTAAACGCCATAACAAGACAAGAAAGAAGCGACACGTAAATTTCAGGACAGCAGTATGGTATAAAAGAAAAAAAATGCGTGTTTTTCTCTCCCATATTGTTGCACTTGCATTGTTTTGTTTTGTTAATATGATTATTATTGTTTTCCACGCGAGGGGATTTATCATGCTGGGGGCAGTGCGGGCCACGGTTAAGGCCCTAAGGTCTGGGCTCACGGTACCAGCATGTGAGTGGTCAGAGCATCGACGTTTTACTCACAAACAGAAATAAAAGTAGAGCTAAATTTTACATAATATTAAAATAAGCAAAATATCTTATAAATATAAGTAAAATCCATAAAAACCTCTGGAAATACCCTAATACCCCTGGCTCTAATTCCAGAAATCACTCCGCACCAAGAGTCTCTACGAACATACCGTGGCGCGCGCAGATCGAGGCCCCGATTCGCGAGCAGGCCCCAAAATGCTTCCATAACTCACCAGGCCCAGACGAAGAAAAAAAAAACTTCACCACCACTAAAAAGCTGCCACCACCCGTCTAACACCCAACAAACACTCAACCCGAAACCCCACACACTCGTTTAAAACCTTTACAAACCATAAAATACTATAAAACCCGCGATGAAGTTCCTTCTTTCGCCGAAAAAACCCGCGGTTTCCTCGCACACCCCCACCAGCGCACCTAGACCATCTTTAAACGCGGGAAACACGTCGCAAAACGGTGGCCAGCGCCCGAAAAATGGCGGATCTGCACCGGAAGCAGATATTTCACCGGAACTCGTACCCATAGTCACGTTACTCCTGGCACAGACGCATCGGCGGTACTATGAAGGCACATTTATGCTCTATAACGATCTTACCGGTGACGGAAAGCCAGCGGAACGCGCGTGGCGCGAAGTTTACGGTATCTTGACCGGGTGTCAGCTTGCGTACTGGGATGCGGCAAGTTTGGCGCTGCTCCAGGCGCTGCCAGGACAGTTATTAGCCGCCAGCAGCACGCCTCAGTACCTTAATTTCAGTGATGCAGTCTTCAGCGCCATGGCAGTGCTTCCTGCCGCAAAAATGCAGCTTGAAAATGTGTTGGTGGTGCTGACCACGTTGAAAAACCGTTATATTCTCCAGCTCCGCACCTATAAACAGCTCCAACAATGGACTTTAGCCCTTCGTCTTGCGGCTTATGAGCACCTGGCACTTCAGGAGGCATATACCGGTGCGCTCCTTCTGGCGCGTGGACTGCGGCTCTCGGATATCCGTACGATTTTGGCACCAAAACGGTTTGCCCACGAGGACTGGGTGAAAATCCGGTACGGATCAGGAACTGCGTGGAAAAGGTGTTATGCTGTGGTGGAACCCAGTACACAAAAGCGCAAGGGATTTGTACCCGGGCGCGTATTGCTCTATGACCTGGACTCGTTAAAGAAAAAGGCGTTAGTGGGTGCCGTCACCGCCGCGTCACTGGTGTGTGCTGTATACCCACAACTGCCGTTTTTCATTGACCATAGTACTATCATGAAGCTCGAATGTACGGTGGATTTCAAGCCAGGAAAGAGCAAAAGTAGTTCGCGCAAATCTGCCGATTCTCACGAAACATCGCTCTTCCTTATGCCCGAACAACACTCGCTGGTGCCGGGTTTCGATACGTTGATCCGATTTTTGGTGCCTCTTTACGATGCTTTTGGGCTTTACGGCCGCCCACAGCGCTTGAAGGCCGACCGTGTAGACCCGGCTTCCCTTGTTTTTGGTCTCCCCACTTTGCCCCACGTACACTACCTTACACCAACTGATTTGGATGGATTAGTGGCGTCACGGGCATTTCTTGATTGGGATGCGCGCACATGGCACGAAAATATTAAGGCCGTGTTGCGCCTGAAAATGGCACATGGCTATGATGGATGTGGCTCCTCGCGTGGCCTCTCTGGTGCCGTAACCTCATTGAACTCGCCCGTGTCGCAAGTTCTGGGACTGGCCCAAGGACCAGGATCTACACCTACTCAAAGTAACCACGAAAAGTTTGTCCAAGTGCCATCTAAAACGCCCGCTCTGGCACCTGTGCCAGTATTAGCGCCTGCATCATCGGGGGTGTCCTCCAAATCTGCAACTAAACATGTTGAACCCAGGGCTCCAGTTCCTCAGAGTGCCCCTGCTGCCAGCTCACGTGACCGTCTTCCTGAAGGCCCACTCAAAGCTGCAACGCCCGTACGGAATACACGTAACGTGAACAATTTGGAGGTGAAAACTACAACAGCGTCACCAGACTCACGCGGACTGGTCCAGTTGTCCGATATCTACCATAAATATTCCACCATCGAGACTCCCTCGGACCGGTTCAGCGACCGTAACCGGATTCTCAACGGCAGCGCCGAGGAAATCGACGAGGATGTCTTGCCGTCGTTGATGCGCAAGAAATCTTTAATGCATGGCCCATATCCTGCCAGCGATCGCCATCTTTTAGACAGCGACAGCGATAGTGACCATGAAAAAGAGAACGATAGTGACGTAGCGTCCTCAACCGAAAACAGTACAGGCTCATCTACCAGCTTCGTGCGTGGGAGCGAAGCGCCCAACTTATTGGCCGTGCCTAGACCGTACGAAAATCGTAACCCGAGCTCGGCTTCCGTGCAGTCGCCATTGACCCAATACAATGAGTTCAACCACCAGTTTTCCAAGAGTGTTGATCGCCGTGCGCCATCCCCTTCTGCCTCAGAATCATCTCTCAGTTTTTCTGACGCGTCGGAAAACTCCAATAATTCCGCAACTTCCTCACCGCCTCACGTACCAGGCCATGGGCCTTACCCGGTATCTCCTGTGGCTAATGTGGCCCAGAAGCTTCCGCAGATCCAGCAGTTACTGCTGCTCCACTCGGCAAAACAGCATAGTACACAGCCATTGACGCCATCACTGGGCGAAAAGTTCGACACCTCCCAGATTTCGGGGTACTCTACAGGTCCAACGGGGCCAAAGGGTCCAGGTCCAACAGGTCGAGGTGCTACTAGTACTACAGGTCCAAAGCATGACGAGATTGCTGTGCAGAAGTCGCGAGCTATGCGCAACTTGAATATGTCCTTGGAATCCCGTGAAGACGGCCAAAACAATAAGCCCAGGTACATCAAGTCACCTGCCGCATCCCAAAATTGTTCACCACGTGACTTTGCTCAGTCTGCTGGTTCGTTCCCTCAACAGTCTTCGGCACAAGAAAATGCATCCGTGCCCGGGCAGGCATTTCTGGGTTACAAGGTGCCGGATCCACCACAGGCATTCCACGACGCACTGGCCCAAATGCGCCCAGTACAACAGCGGCCACACCCACAGCAGCAATATCAGCAGTCTCAGCCCCACTCGCAACCCCAACGCATGGGTCCGCCATCTCAACAGTACCCAGGATTGCAGCCTCAACAGAGACCGCCACCGCCACAACAAGAGAAATTTTATCTGGCTAAACAGTACCCGCAATCGCTGCCACGGGGGCCTGTTTCTCCGCATTACTATGATCAAGGCAAGCCGCTAGGCCAGCAGTACCAACCGGCGCCCAGAATTGCAGCAAACCCTCAACAAAATTATGGCAAGCCACAGGGCAGACCCGTTTACGGCTCACAACCCCAAGGCCCACCCATGCAGCAGCAAAACGGTTACCCCCAGCAGCAGGGAAGACCCGTGCCTCAGGTAAAAATCGACCCTCAAAGACAGGCCCATGGCTACGGAGCCAGGGTATTGAGTTCAGAGCAGAAACAACCGGGGCCTGGCCAACAAGCGCACCCTTTAAACCGGCCACCCATGCAACAGGCAGGCCATGCCATGCCCCCACGGCCGCAGGCCCAGCAACAACAGAGTGCCCTGAATATTAGGTCTTATGGTGAACAACAGTACCAGTACCAGGTACAACCAAACTTCCAACCAGGCCAGCGCCCACAGCCACAACAACAGCAACCACCACAGCAACATCAGCAGTATCAAGAGTCTGTACCTAGACAAAACGACCAGCGGGTAGACCCTCGCACACAGAACAATGCCCCGGGCCAGGGGTACATGAGACAATACTAATGGGATAATGTGTATTTTATGTATTATAAGAAAATGAATATCTGTATTATATCACACCGGCCGGTCTACTCACTTGTTCATGAACTTCTTAATGCACATGAGTGGGATTACGCCCGTGTTACCGCTATCGAGCAGTTTCACCGTGGCCCACCCGTCAGAATGTTGATCCACAATCGACACTTTTTCCCCAACACACACAGTAAGTTCATCTCCTAAGCGACGTGAATATGGTTTGACAACCATATATGTCAGTTCACCAACATTGGGCTTAGATTCAACCTCATTTTCTGGAAAAGCTACCTTTTTAGCACGTGTCGGTACTGCTTCAACCAGTGCAGATTCTGGCGACTTGGGCAATTCTTTCTCATGGGTTTCACCAGTTTCGCCCACATATTTATTGGACAGTAAGTTGAATCTGCGTAAAAAGAGCGGGGACTTAAATTCCAAAGGAGATTCAGGCACGTTCATAAGACGGCTGATTCTCTTTAAAAATGTAGGTTTTGGTGCATCCTCTGTTGTTACTGGAAGCACCCTTTTCTCATATTCCGGGTCGTAGCCTTGCTCCATATCGGAAGACAGATATACGCTCGAAATAGAGTGTTTTTCGCTGGTGGGTTTGGGCAAAACAGGTTTCTTAGCCTTAAATGCAAGTGTCTCGGTGGGCTTTGGGTCCATCCGTTTCCGGAGAAGAATCAACATAAACACCACAAGTCCAAAGATGGAAACCACTGCAATAGGGATTCCAATAGCCAAGCCCAACCGCGTGCTTGACATCTGATTTGAGCTTAATAACAGGGAAATGGGAGTGGTCAGCGTAAGTCCCGTGCTTCCAGTTTGCAGAGAGGAAGATGCCGTTTGTGAAGTACTCAATGTAGAAATAATGCTCAGACCACCTAAACTCAGGGTTACGATATTTGGGGTAGCCAGGCTCAGCGCCACGGGGATTTGAACTCTAGAAATTGGCAGAGTAGCAATATTTCCTGCACCGGATCCCGGGTTATAGTTGTAAGAACTGTGATGGTGGGTGCAACCGTAGCCATGGAAGTAGAAGTGGCAGTATTTGCTGGTGGAGCAGCGATCTGGGTCACCACCACTACAGTGGTAGGAACGGTGGCATCACGGCGTACAGCGAAGTGGTCATGCAAAGGTAATCTCATTTTCAGTCAATAGAAGATGCAGATTTTGAGATAAATAATAATATCTTTCAGTTTTTTCTTCTTTAATTATAGTGTTGCAAGGCGTTTACCAGACTTGGATTTCGCAGCTAATTTATTTTGCGGCAAGGGGAAAGGCTTTGTAAAGCAGACTTTGTTTTTGGTTTGAGTGAAATTATTTGATAGAACTGTAGAAGAACAGCTTATATATATATATATATTTGTATAAATGGATATACGGCTGTATCAGATATGTCATGGCAATGCTGTGAAAGGCCTGTTTTCAGAATTGTCTCAGGTTTCATTTTTGGGGGACACCTGAAACAAGTGCGGCTGGATGTCAGAAATTGGCCACACTTAATGGCTGCGAAATCCAAGTTGCACGCGAAACAATTATCTTGCACCAAGTAAAAAAAAAAAAAAAAAAAATAGAATTCGCATAATTCACCTTCCAGAATCATATTTTTATTTTCCTTGCTTTCAGGGAAACTCCTGGTTTCACATATCTTAAAAATAGAAGAAATACTTCCAAGATAGTTTCTATAAAAATAGACCAAAAACAGCCTTGCTACATTCACATCAAGTAAAATCTAATATTTTTCCTATAGATTATTGAGAGCTCAGTATTTGCTCCACGTCCACAAAGACTCACCAGGGTTAACAATCTCGTCGTCATTCTCAGTAAAGTTGACACCAAAACCGGGGCCTTGCGAAACAAGAACATTCAAATAGTAGAGGAACTTGCTACCGTCGAAACCATTGGCCCAAATGGCCTGGGCCTCTTCAAGAACTTTTTCCTTTGGAATCACCCCCTTAACTTGAATGGCTGTGTTGTTATTTTTCTCGTAAGCCTGAACAACCTCTGCTGGGGTCACAAAGCCAGATTGGACCTTCAAAGTGTTGGGGAAATCACCAGGGGAAGCAAAAGCCTTGGAGGCCGCGGAAACAACCACTCTACCAATGTCACCAAGATCAGTAAATGACAATTGAGTGTCTGGGGAACCAAGATAAGTCACTGTCTTGGATTCTGAGTCGGCACCAATATGGCCAATCACGTGATGCAACCAGATACCACCGGCAAAGAAGGAAGTGTAGATATCAACAACCTTGACACCAAAAGAACGGACTTTTTCCGAGTGCACACGCTTGAGATCAAGGAAACCAGGGAATACTTTTTGGGCAGCAGGAATCTCCACACCAAATTGAGAAGGAATGTAAATAGTGGGCTTGACACCTTCCAAGACTGCTTCAAGATTAGCAAGCAATTGTGGGGTAGGTCCAAGCAAGGAAATAGCAATGTCCACATGACTCAATTCCTTAACTAAAGCTTCCTTACCATTTTGAAGATCACCCTGCACATACTTCACCACATCAGTCGAGGTCTTGGTGGATGCATCTCTGGTCACTGCCAAAATTGGAAGTTGGAACTTGTCGCTAAATGAAGAACTTTGGAAAGCTGTAAGGGTGGCTTCACCCAAGTTACCGTTAAGGCCGAAAACTGCGACAGAAGGCTTAGACATAGTTCTTTTGTATTGTAGATTTGTTTGGGACAATGGGATATTCAATTCAATTGATGAATGAAACAATGATATAGAATGAATCTGGAAATTACGACTGCTATTGTTTCGTATATATACGTGAGAGCTTACAAATTGTTCCTGACTGCACATAACACTTTACTAATTTGATCCTTTGTGGATTACGCGCGTGGTCTTGCAAAGTTGACCGAGCGTTACAACGATTCGGAAATACTGCATATACCCGAATGGTTTGATATAACGATTTGTAAGCAACGATGGGTGTGTGTTTTGGTGCACAGGTCTCAATCCCTTGCTGACACATCTGACACAGCTAACATCACACGCCGCTCACATCACACACCGCTGACATCTCGTAGCAGATATTTTGCAGCCACACTTTTAGTCCCACTCATCAAACACTCACCGCACTTCTCTCGCATTTTCATCATTCATCTTTGATATAGAACACTCTTACTTAATCCTGAAAGAATTTGAAAAAAGTTTCCGTATGTAAATAAATCGAAACAAATTCAAGCTTTACCTTAATATCATTCTCTTCAAAGAATCATAATTTCGGGGAGCATTGATTTAAAAGTTCATCCTTTAATTTTGGTTCCTGCAAAACCCTGTTTCGATAGTCAGTGCAATTTATGGACGCCTCATTTGTAAGTATCAACCAATGTTACTTATTTTAGTGTGCTCAGTTAATGGGATGGGATAATTCATTACCATATGAATTGTTTCTTTTTATTATTAACTCTTATTTCTCGTCCAAAACTTTATTTGTGTTAAAAATATTACTAGATACTTTTCCTACTTACGGAGTCTAATGGAGAAAAGGCGGCATGAATTATCAATATAAGTAAGACCTCCAACCCAGCGAATTTAGCATGCCGCTGGACGCATAATAGCCATCAATTAATTTTGAGCTTTTGCATATCGTACATTGAAAACAGAAGTCTATTAGAATGATTCCAGAGAATCTTGAATGAATGAATCAAATAGCCAGGGGAACCAACAGATTCTGGAATTAGCACAATTTCTTCTGAAGATTTTTAACACTTAAAATCCCAAGAATATCAGGAACCCAGAAATTCAGATTTGAAAGTCACTAAAGAGGCAAGAGTTTATCGTCTTCATCACCCACGATCTCGCTCGAACGTTCAGAAGACACATTGTGGAAGTACTTGTGGTAGATTGTCGAGGCAATTGTGCATCCGAGAATTCCACCCAGTAAAATATCCACAAAATGGTGTCTATAATCTTGTACCCTCGATAATGCCACATACGACGCAAGCAAAAGAGGCAATCCCGCAAGTACGTGAATGTGAGTATCCCGAGGATGCTGTGAAAGCTGGAACTGGCCATAGAGCCACATCGATAAGTACAAAAACGCACTGAACGAAATGGAAGAATGTCCAGAAGGTGTAGACCTCATTCCATCTGCAAGTAAAGAGGCACCTAATGGAGCTGTGCATACAGACACATCCACAAACACGTCTACGGGTGTACCTGAGGTGGGCCCACACCTCTCCAAGAAATCTGGCCGGGCCCTGCCTACCCAACACTTCAAAATATCGGTGATTACGCCGTCCACGGAAATCGTGAGTGCAAGTCCCAAAAGAGATACCTGTAACACATGCCACGCGGTATTCTTTGCGTTTCTGTGTTTAGAAAATGTAACCAAGGCTATAACAAGTGTGGGCACCACCGTGGCCAAAACCAAGCACATATGGCCGGTGACTCTTTCGTTTACTGCGAACGGATGTTGAAGTGTAGCGTCATTCAATTTAAACTGGCGATTAAACGGCAACGCATGTTCTGCCACCAAGAAAAAATACGCAAATATTCCACCCGTGGTGAGCCAGTCAGGAAGGTACCGACGAAACAGATTCAGCTTGAGATATGTGGAAAGAAGCATTGATAATATGGGGCCCAGAATTGGAGTAAGAGGGTTGAGAGGAACGCGTAATGAAATTATGAAATATCTGTGATTAAAAGAGTATCTTGATATGCGAATATCTTAATATCTCAATTTATGAAGGTTATTATTCCTTTATTCCTTTGACTTTGTTCCTGGCAATTGTCTGTATTGCTGTGATTCATCAGTGAGCTTTTTCTGTTAAAGGCTACCGTGGCCGCACCTTGATCCCCGAGGCTCGTAACCGGGTCGCGGCACGGTATGCTTATAATTTATGGGTTAGAATAGGGAAATGTTACTACCACAAGCTGCTTGATGTATTGTGGTTGGCGATATGTAAATAAATAATTACCATTGTCTCTGAGTGTTTTCTTCGTTTCATCCTATGCTTTTTTTCTTTCCTCTTATTCCTGCTCCATACTAAATTCTATTGTTTCTATTATGCGTGGCGCCCGTGCTGACCTCGCAGCTTTCAGTAGTGTCCGACAGTTGGCCGAATATCCTCGTTCCCTGTACTAATTTTTTTATCTTTGCATTTTGGACCCGGTTAATAAACACAGTGGCGATTTTTTTCGGGTTTGAATTGTTCACGCTCTTGAATTTCCACATGTCTCCAATTTTTTTTATGTTGGTTGTTTGTTCTGCTCTGACTTGAGCAACTTTACTTCTTTACCTCAAAGTTTCCGTTCGGTCTCGCCAAATGGGTTGAAGCTTGGCTGGATCAGGTAAGACCTACGACGACCTTGTTCTGCAGCGGTTCCAGCGAGATTAAACCCATAGAAACTCCCCTTCACGTCTTCCTCCAAATTATCGATCAAGTTGGACATATTCCGCAGGTGGAAATAGCTGGGCGAGGGCATTTTCTCAAAGTCATCCACCGAAAACGACGCAAGCTTTTCTGTCACCAAGTCATACTCTTTGGGGATTCTGCCAGTAGCTATACTGAGGTCATCGATGCCCCGCTTATTCAATGTGTATAGTTCGGGCTTATCATAGGGCAACACTGCACAGAGCCAGATCCGAGTCTTGTATATCTTGAACAACGACTTGATCAAATCACGGAAATCAATCCGCTTGAAATCGGCAAAATAGTAGAAGATCAACTTTTTGAAATCAAACTGGTATTCCACGTTGACCAACGTCAACTCCTTGCTCAACCCCAAGTCGTTGTTTTTGTTGAAGCAAGTAACAAATGCCTTCTTTTCCTCGAGAAATTTCCCACTGAGCTTGTGGATCTCCTTCGGCGTTGCAAATCGAAGCACCTGCTTCGTAGGCAAGTTGATGATGAATTCGTTATCTTCGTTCAGATGGCTATTGACGATTGTCGATGCGTCGATTGACGTGGAATGAATTCCCGACCAGTGACTGTTTTTCACAGATGAGCTGCCCTGACTATCGACAATCGTCAATGACCGCAAATGCTCGATTTTCTTTAAGAAATTGAAAAGAATAGCCAAGTCCAACAGCACGAGTGGTTCCAAAACCATAACTAAATCCTTTCCACGGTCTCCATCCACAATCACCATGTCTCCGTTCTGAAGGTAGATGTTTGAGTTATTTGGGTACGAGAGAAGATCCAACTTGCCATTTTTATTCATCACCAAACAAAGCATCTTATGGTTAACGTTGAGATTGTTTAGGTCTTTGATAAACGTAATCAACTTCAAAACAGCCTCGTTGTGCAACAAGTGCTTTAACTTGGCAACAATCTCCTGGCTAATCTGCGGGTCTTGGTAGTACTTGGAGACAGAAGCGTACAACAGTTTCAACTCTGCCGTCAGAAGAATATGCTGGTTTTTCAACACAAGCTTATTGTCGAGTTTCATCTGGTAGTTCTGGCCCATACTATTCGATGCGCTACGCAGTGCCAGCTCATAATTCGCAGATGAGGCGGGCGTGCTTGGGTCCAATGGCACTGGGCCTTGATTTGACGTGGGTATGGAAAAGTTGGAATATTGTGTCAGGTGCACTGGTCCATTCGAGAATGTCAGTCCATAATATCCCTGGTGATATGATTGTGGTACTTGAAAGTCCGCCACTTGTGACGGCCGTCTTGCCTGAAACTCGGAGAAGTTTGAGTTGAGGTTGAAGTTTACAAACGAGTCCGTGAGCTGTTCGTAACCGGCATTTGCACCGAGGTTTTTCGAAAAGTTATTTGCTGCCGCAAAAGATGCCAACAGATTCTTGTTAGAGGACGCCAACAGTTGCTGATGTTGGCTCTGATTCTGGCTCTGGTTCTGGTTCTGCACTGGCACAGACCCATACACCTGTCCGTTTCGGGTGAAAGATTCCGCCGCATAGCTTGGTCTGCGTGACGAAATATTTCCAATCCCACCCTGGAGTTCACGTGGCAAATGGAACGAGTCAAGTGGCGCCGCATTTGCAAAAGCAAATTGAGGCGCATTCAGCAGAATGCCATCATTGATATAAGGGTTATCGAATCCAGAAAACGCGCCGTGTGGGGCACTAGTCCGAGAATCTTGCCGGGCATCCAACATGCCAAGTTTTGAGTGCAAAAACCGATCGAAATCCGGGTTCTGGAACGCTGGAGTCTGAGTGTTGGCAAACAGGAATGGTTCGTTTTGTGGATCTGGGTCAGGGGCATTTTGTGACCCATGTTTTTTGTGGTTCTGGGTTATACCAGTAGGCGGCGGGTAGAGCGGGGTTTCATTCAAGAAATCGGGGTAATTGAAATCCATTCTGCATCCGCAAACAGTAGGCCAGAGGTGGTTTAGAAAAACGAGACTGCCTTCAAAAGTGGGGTGTAGTTAAGAAAAAATTCAAAGAAAAAATGATTCAAAAATCAGCAAGGTGCGTGTTTTACCAGCGGGTATTTTGGTTGCCGGAATTAGGGATTGAGCACGCCGGCGGAAACAATGAATCTGCGATTTTTCTTTTTTGAGAGGCAAAAACTTAAAATGTCAGTTTTTTGTCTTCCTTAACTCGTTATTTTTTCCAAGCGTTGTGGGGTATTTTGCTTTGAAGAAAAGTGGGTTGCCCAAGAAGGTGGGGTAGTAGGAAAAAGGCCTGTCAAATAAAGGCGGGTTGGCGGGTAAAATGCAACGGTTATTTTCACAGAAAGAAATCGATTATGAGACTATTTTTAAAGTTTCTTTTTGTTCTCTTAATACTTTTAGGTGCCCCTTGCTCAATGAAATTCACACTCCGAATATTCCTGATATGGCGGAAAAGTGGTGACGTTGTTACGTGCCGCTGGGTCACAGCAAGGTGAAATGGCGGTGGTCCTGCACATAGCGCGGCGACGCCGTGGGGCCGGTGCCCAGTGGCATTTTCTGTTTCGATTTCGCAAACCGCGCATACAGGCGCATTAAAATATTCTGTGGTGCTGGACCAGAAAACAGATCACGATGCACATGATGGGAAGATAGCAAAACAGTATGGTAGGGGTTTTGTTTTTGTACTTCTTTTTCTTTTTGTGATTATATAAAAAAAAAACAAGTCTCTGACTGTTTCCCCACAAAAATACTCACATAGGCGACTCTACTGGTGGAATTCGGATGTGGTGCCCGGGTTCCATTGTTCGGGTGGAACGCTATTATTTTTTGTTTAGCGTGCATGCCCGCGCGCAGTGGTGCTTCTAGAAATGGTCTCCGCAGGGCAAACCTAAGCGGCAAGGCGCTAGCAAGTGTGCACCGGCGCGCGAAAACGGAATGTTGTTCACCAGCGCCAGCCGCAACCGGAAAAATCCTCATTTTGAGGATCCCCCAAGCCAGCCTTCCCCATGTTTAGCCGCCAATTGAAGGCTGGGCGGGCAATGAATTAAGGATCGATAAAAGAGAAGGGAGAGAGAAAAAAAAAAATCAATAAATACAAAATAAGGCATTGTAAAAGTGATCACAAAAAAGTTTTTTAAAAAAAAGAAAAAAGAAAAAGAAAAAGAAAAAAAACCAACAAAAATAAACTTCTACATTCTCACCCCCTCATCTCACCTCTCACCTCCACTCCTCATCATAGTGCGGGCCATAAGCTTGGATTACTATTCACGTACCGATATCGCAAACAATTCATATAGGTAAAAAAACACCCGAAATTCTCAATCTAAAATACAAACCGTTATTTGGCTTTGGCAAAACCTGTGCCCGCTCTGGGCGGGTAAGCCGAATCTGACGAGCCATCCACAGATTCGCACGTGCACCAGTCACTTTTAGCGGTAGTGTCCATCACGCTGCTGATGTGGTTGCCACATCCCGTCCACGACTTATGCTGGCAAATGCCACAAATAGCTGTCATACACATTTTTTCGAAAGAAAAAAATAAAAATTAATACTTATGAAATCCCAGAAATAAGGTTTAGGGAACACTTTTTTTTTGGTATCCTTCGGCTTTCTTTTTGCTTTTCTTTTCTTTTTGCCACTGTTGCGGTTCAAAAGTGGCGGTTAATCTTTATTTTCCCTCGTGTGCCCGTTTGCGAACGGGCCCGCTATTTATAACCCGGGGCGGCGCGTGACTTTTGCAGGCGTGGCCGAGGAACCGAGCGATAAATTCCCCTCGCCCGCTGGGTGGCGTGCATATGTACCATGGCGGCCAAACTGCCCAGATAAGAAATTACCAGATAGGGGTTTCGGTGAAGACAATCTCGGATTTTGAATGACGTGGTGGTTGTTTTGAATTTGTATTCTTGTTTGTGCAATTTGATCTGTGTAGAGCCAGGGATTTATATTTGACACAAACAAAATTCGGGTTACTTTATAGGGGTAAGTCCTTCAATCGTTTTTGCCTGGTTTGTTTTGATCATTATTATTCTTATGATTATCAATTCTAAATATTGGGTTGACATTTCTTTGACGGCTGCAGCGATTTACTCATGATTCCAGATATGGCCTGGAATGTTAGCGCGTCTTTTCTGCTGCGCTATGACTTACTTAGAATGGGTGGGTCCTTCCTACTCAACGGAACTGAGCATTGTAGTTGACGTGTTTGTCAGTTTTCCCACGGAATATCTCTTTTTTGGAATTTCGTGATGGTTGAAGATTTAGTATCCGATCACAAAAGCACACAGAAAGAGTATCGTATGACTTCAAGCTATCAAAAAAGTGTTATTCTGAAACTACTTACCGGATATATGAACGAGTTTCAACTGGAATATTCCTATGTGCAAGGGGTATTCATGATTTAATGTATACCCAAAGTCAAATCCGCAAAAATAACAGCAATAATGTCACTTTCAAGGTATTATTGAACTCATATGAACCAGCTTCCATAATGGTAATATTGAAAGCAGGAATAAGATTCCTTGTTCATTCAGTGACCAAAAAGTAAACACGGAAACATCAGCCAACCTCAATAGAGAAAAATAACCCAGAGGAAAGCATCGTAAACAAAAAGAAGCAAACATTCCAGCCTAAACCCTCTATCACAAATTCTGGACACTGCGTGAACCTCTACAAAATTATTTTCATTCTTGTTAACTTCGTTTATTAGCATATTTTACATGAAACCACCAGTCTGCTCCCTGTGAGCCTCGATGACATCACCATCCTCCATATCCAATTCCTGGGGAGTGCTGTCTGCGTTGATACGGGTACCGTCAATCAAAAATCTGACCGAGTCCAAAGATCTTCCTTGTCTCTTACAGAAGGCATCCATCAATCTCTTCATCGGGGTAGTTCTCTTGATTTTGAAGAAAATCTCACCAACGCCATCGCTGACCTTCAAGTTGATGTGGGTTTCGGATGGTTCCTCCTTGGCTTCTGACATTTTGTCTTGATATTTTAGATTATGGTTGAGTGACTGAGCTTTTGTCTTGGTTGTTGTTTTTCGAGGAATAAGCCAGTTCGCGAAAGATTTCGTGGCGGAATTCCACTTGTATGCAGGTCAACGCCGTCTACGGATGGGTGCAAATGGCTATTGTTGAATTGAGTTTAAGGGATAGTGGAGTATGGGTAGAATGTGAATAACGTTTGGCTTTCATTTGGGTTTAAAAATCACCCGTTTTTCCTTTTCAATTACTTTCGAATTTTTTAAACCTTTCGTCCTTCTTTATTGCCTTTACTGCTTTCGCGGTTATGAGGAAGTAAGGCCCCAAGTTCCAAGCGTTTCATCGGATTCTTCCATCCTGACTAAATAATATTCGATGAAGTAAAAGCCAAGGAAAATCAGAGACTCAAAAAAATACTTCTCCAGAAATTAAGCTACTTTTTCTTTTTGTTTTGTTTCGTCTTATCCTAGAAGCTGTTCCTCATATGTTTCATCAATGTTTGAGGATGAAACACACATGAGTAAAGCCGCACATTGACGCGGGTTGCAAGCGTCTACACATGGTTCCAATATCCGTTTTATAAGAATATATCCGCAAATATCGGGAGGCCAGAATTGATTTTAATAGAAATTTTGCATTCTTCATTCCAAAATCAAGTGGTCTTTTTTATTCCCAGTATTGCCTATATTTATACGTCTTTTCCAACATGCGCTGCTACTTGAATATTCTCGAATATCTACTGCAAGCATGGCTCGATCAAAATGTGATATTCATGGTTTTAGCCACACTAAAAGTTTATTTTTTCTCTTCGGCTCTAGTGGTAATGATTTCAGCAATTAAAGATTCAAGTTTACCACTATGTCTCCAGCTTGAAAATCTTGCAAATGATTTGGAACAGGCCCCAGCACATATGTCCCGTATTACCAAGCTGGTGATTGAAACATTAGCGGCTAATTTTCTAACACTTATAAAGAAAATGATTCATTTAGTGGCAATGGTGGCCAAGAGCATTATTTCCCTTCTTGTGGAACTATATTTGGGCACTTTGACGTGTCTAATTACTGCCCTAATCAAGGGCACTTTGGAGCTTGTATCGGATATTTTACAAGATATCACTCAGTTTATTCAAAAGGCAATCAATGCTGTTTTAAAAGATTTTAATGCAGCTCTTTCCGGTCTCTCTACTGTGGTAAATACCATCACCTCAGCGGTGAATGCGGTGGAATCGTTATTTTCATCTTCCGACAAATCCCGCGTGTCTAATAACATCAACAAGGTGAATTTAACCGTGGCTTCGTTGACAAGCATTTCAATCCCTACTACTTGGATCGGTGATATAGAAAATTTATCGAACGAAGTGCCAGATTTCGAAGAGGTTCTTGGTAATGTTTCGTCATTACTCACGTCACCAATTACCCATTTCAGTGAAGGATTCGCAAATAAATCATTCAACTTTACACTAAATGATTCGTTTCTGAATGGAAAACCAACTGTTTGTTATTGGAGCGTACCATTGCAGAGACACTGCTTACTCCTGACCAATTAGAACTGTACTCTAATAATGCAAAAAGTGTGTGTGATGAAATCGATACTGTGCTTGCAAAAACCATCTCTGCCGTCAAGAAATTTACCGGCTACATTATTTTAGGTCTTATTATTTTCACAGTTGTTTACGCCCTTATCACATGGATATTTGCATACTTGAAAATTAGGAAAAGACACCGTTTATATGTGACCCTTACAGAAGTCGAAGACCCTACTCAAGTTGGAAACACGATCTGCCGTTTTGAGCATGGGTTTATATCACTTCTCACAAGCCGGTGGTCACCCGAGTCTCAATGGCTATACACTTATGTTTCAACTCCTAACTTGACTCGGTGTCTTATTTTGGGGCTAATTGGTTGGATTGTTGTACTTCTTCAGTTCATCACTATACAACAAGCGATGAAGCTTTTGAAAAGTATAGCTGCCGATGGAATCGTCTTTCCGACGAAAAAAGGCGAACTCGTTGATGATTTTGCCCATTACTTGGATGATGCCCAGCTATCGTTAGATAAAACCGTGGATGAAGTGAATGAGGCTTTATTTTCTTCCATCCACAATACATCATCCCTGATGCTTGACGGAATTGGTTTTTTCAGAGTACGGTCAATGGCACGATAAATACAGTTTTTGGCAGTTCTTTTCTTGCAAACCCGCTCCGTACCATCATTTACTGTACCATTGGGCGCAAGGTGGAAAGTATAGAAGATGGTTTACAATGGATACAGAAAAACACTATATTTGAATCGCCGACACTAGACAAAGTATACATGGAGGCAATGTTCGAGCAATCGACTACTGATGTTACTGGGATGCTGCTGACAATTGCCGAGCAAATCCTCGAGTCTGTTGAAAAGATGATAAAGTCCCAAAGAAAAGCATTGTGGAAAGAGTTTTTCATTGCCACTGCATTTGTTGCTATATGGTTCTTGTATTTACTTCTAGGACTAATGATTCTTGCAAACCGGAAAGTGCAGATCATAACTAGTACTACCAATAGGGTGAGCACACAGGCAATCAGCTGGCCTTCTCAGTTATGTGAAGAAGCGCAGAGGCAATACCATTACCCATACAATGATCCGTATGGCGTGCCGTATCTAGCAAGTGGAGATGAGCCACAAAATGCGATTAGTAAACCACGGGCAGTCAGCCCTGAAATCGACGATGAGCAACTGTCTCTGAGAGAAGACATCCCAAATGAAAGAAACTCGTCATTACCACATGATGGTTGGAGAATTTAGATCTCCTGCAAGAACTCATCATATGTGCAATTTATGTCTCCGCCTTCCAGATTGTCTTCGTCTGATACATTTTCAGATCCATCAAAATACTCCGGTTGGTCGTCTCTGCTCAAATTCTCGTCGTAGCTGGCAAGTCTTTCAACGGGAGAAGACAATATCCCTAGTCTAGCAGCGGCATTTTGTGATTTTGAGTTTTTCTTTTTCCTGGTTGAAACTTGTTGCCGTTCCTCTTTGCGGCTGGCTTTGAATGCAAGGTAATCCTTTTCTTCCTCGTCGATTTTTTCATACTCTTCCGTTGCAACGTCACTATCCTTCATGGTACCCAAATGGGTATCTTCAATAAGCTTCATATCTCGAATTTCCGGAGGGAAAAATTCCTGTTGGATAAGCCCATGTTTATAGTTTGGGTTATACTTATAGGAATCGCCATAACCTAGCTCTTTCATTAGCTTTGTAGGGGCATTTCGAAGATGCATTGGAATCGGCAACTTTGTGATTTCGGGATTTTCGGAAAGAAGACCCTGCGCTTTACGCAAAGCACGGTATGACTTGGTAGATTTTGGGGCACGTGCCAATTTCACGGCACAGTGTGCCAACACGATTTCTCCCTCAGGCATTCCTACAAATTGTAATGCCTCCATTGCTGCAATTGCAAAAGGAAGACAAGACGAGTCACGAAGCCCGACATCTTCACTGGCAATGACAATCATTCTTCGGGCAATAAATAAAGGATCTTCACCGCCTCGGAGCATTTTGACCAAATAAAAAACCGCTGCATCTGCATTGGAACCTCTGACGGATTTATGAAATGCACTGATTGTGTCGTAATGGTTTTCGCCCGTTTTATCATACATTTGATGAAAGTTCCGCGTACTTAGAAGAGGCTTCAATTTCTCAAGAGTGACCTGGATTACCCCGATGCGGCCCGGAAGTTCCAAATTCTCCTTTTCTGGCTCTAATTTCTGGATAGCTTTGAATTGCAACCCCGATAAATACGCATTCACTGATTCCAAGATATTAAGAGCACGCGCGAGTCACCTGTGCTTAAACTAGCAATATAATCCACAGCATCCTTATTCATGGCAATGAGATGTAGGCCATGGAGTAGTTTTCTTGTTTTGTTTAGTAGCAAAAGACCTTTATTGAGGATTTTCACAAGTGCTTCCTGGGGAAGCGGCTCCATGACGAAAGTGTGCATCCGTGAGAGCAAAGCATTGTTTAAAGTAAAGGATGGATTTTCCGTTGTGGCACCAATCACTGTGACAGTCCCCTTTTCAATTACAGGAAGAAGCAAGTCTTGGACTGCCTTATTGAAGCGATGGATTTCGTCCAAGAATAATATAGTCTTTTTACCCGTCAACTGCTTCTCATTGAGGGCATTTTCAAAGGCCTCCTTGAGTTTTTTTGCGTTACTCTCCGAACCGGAAAGCTCGACAAATTTATGATTAGAAGACAGGGATATGATTCGTGCAAGGGACGTTTTTCCTACCCCAGGCACACCCCACAATATAAACGACGGCATTTGGCTGGATTCCACAAGATTGCGCAAAATCCCGTTTTCGCCCACGAGTTTTTCCTGGCCGTAAAAGTCATTAAGTGATTTGGGCCGGAGTCGTTGAGCTAGAGGAAGATCAGCCTCACGTCTGAGAATGGCAATTTCGTTTCTTAGCCGTTGCCTGGCATTTTCTGCCACCTCCTGTTGTGAACTAGTCACCAACTCTTGAGACTGTACAGTTTTCAATTGTGTGTCATTTTCCTGTGATGATCTAGCAGGTGATTTTTTTTCATCCTTAGAAATAACACGTGAATCGTGTTTCACCGGATCAGATACGGGATCTTCACTTAAGTCGATTGGCTGGCTGGCATTATTTGTTGGTTTCTTTGTATGTAGCTCACTTTTTGCCTGTTTCTTTCTAATCTGCAGCTCGAGTTCTTCTTGGCGCCGTTTTAACCGTTTTTCTGCAAGAAGTATACTTGTGAGTGTGGCCCCACCCTTTTTCGACTTCTCGGGTCCTCCTTTCTTCGAATCTGCTTTTAGTCCTAATGCTGCAAAAACATTCTGCGATTTCTGCTCAAAATCTTGTGTTGCCACTGGACTCAGGAGCTTAGTTTCAGCCTCCGGTTGAACGACCTCAAGGGTATCAAGGCATGTATTCACATGACGTTCAAGAAACTTCACCGGGAAGCTCCGTGAACATACTGGGCATGTTTCTTCCATGGATCCAGGATTGATAAATATATGCTTAAATGATGAAGTGTTGGCGATTTACGCGTTTATCCCATCGTACTGCTTCATGGTGATATCGCGCTCCGCCAACCACGCACCGTTACCAATACACGAGACGCGTTTACGAACCAAATTTTTTTGATTACATACGAAAACGCGGAAATTAACACGTTTAAAGGGTTTTTTATGCAATTATTGCGAATATTCAGTTTATTTAACTATATTGCTGATCTTTCATAAGTGCATGAAAGGAATTTCGAATATTATTCAACCTATTTTACGGCGCTGACGTTGTCTTCAGGGGAGGAAAAAAAAACGCCTTTTGTACCAATGAAAGGACCAGCTTCCTCTTTAATCGAATTATTTTTCGGGGTCGATCTTTTGGCTCGAGGCTTTCCCATGAATATTAGCTTTTTTTCTCTAACATAGTAAACGTGTAATTGATCTTGGGGCTGCACCGTGCACGTGATGAGGTGGCTAAAATTACCGCGACATTAGATGATTCACGTTGCGACATTCGATAATGACATCCCCTTGAGCATTCCTAGATTCATTAGCTCGTCAATTATTTTTCTTATAAGGCGGATCTTGAAGTAATATAACCAATATTAAGAAACACTTTGCTTCCTAATCAGCAAGCTAGTGTGTAATTATTTGGTTATCAAGGTCTTGGTATTAATGTTCCCAGATGACGCTGTAGCTGGTAGTCAGTCACAAGAAAATCCACTGCTTTTGAGTGAGCCCCAATATTGTCAAAATTTGAGGAAAATGGCGCTAATATTCGGAAAGATAGTGGACTACAAGATCCTCAATTGGGCGATATTCGCGAATCTTACCTTATCTAGAAAATGATGAATCTCAACGAGTGAAATGGAATTCTGATCCAGTCAAAAACACCATTAGATTCCCAGTCCTCAAGAATTCGTTTTCCTCTCTTAGGCTAGATCTACGAACACAAACATGCCTATACCGACATGTTAACGCCATCTGATCTTTCGAGGAAAACGCAAATTGAATATAGTCAGTTCCGGATAAATGAATCACCTATTTCGGCCGATGGAACCGTTTACTCGATGAGTAGCTTCCCTGATCCCCTGATACAGTTGCAGAATTTATCAACATCAGCTACTCCTACTGAACCTGAGCCTTCAGATGGATACGAACATTCTATAATGGGTCTGCTAAATTTATCTGAAATGACGAGCAACTCCAGAATGGAAACTTTATTCTCACCGCATCAAAGTTGTAACTCAATCTTAGAAGATCCAATTGAAGAATATATGAAGTTAGTTCCCTTATTTGATGAAATTACCGGGAAAAACTTTGGCGAACTTCTAGTCAAAGTTCTAGATAAATGTCTGCATCACATTCCTCTCGATGAGTTTTACAACTTACTTTACGCTTCGAACTCATTGGCAGATGTGGTCAGTTCACCTGTTGATGGAATAAAAATACATCGAGCTTCCCTACTAAATCAAAAGTGGATGCCGTCAAATTATGCCGCCTAATTATTGAAACGTTCCGTCTGCGAAATGTTCTCAGTGGGCCTAATTCTCCGGAATTGATACCAAATCTTCAACGATTATCATTGAAAATGCACGAGATCCTCAGAATATTTCTAGCCATGAAGATCGTTTTTGACGCAGTAAAGGTAGAAGAAAATCCTCAGTTTCTGATAATTATCTTCCTCGGGTTTCGGTATACAAAGCATATTGTATTATCTGCATGAACTTATGCAAAATATCCAACAAAGGTTCTGGAAGTACAAAAAACCTCTATTGAGTCAATCTCAATTAGGGAAAATGTCCGGTTAAACTTCCTAATTTAAGCCAAAGCGAGCGGAAAGAGGGATGATTTAGTTTACCGCTATAAAGGTATATATGGCACGATTTATTGATAGACGATGAATTATTCGTTTAGTCGATCTTTCTTTACCAGATATTGCTATTTTTTCAAGACTCCCAGCGGAAAAGAAGAAGTGGGCCGAAAACTGAATATAAAACTGGAACCTTGGAAGTTTCAGGGCTATCACAAGGGGCTATTCCCAACTTGGGCACTTTATCACTAGCCTTATCGGCCAAAAAACCATTGTACAGCTTTGTTGATTTATCAAACGCTTTAAGTACCTGGTTGCTTTCTTCGGCTGTGGGAAATTATTCAAGGACAAATACCCCAACATCCCAGTGGTCAAAAGATAATATGTGAAGTCCGTGGAAGTTTTGAAACGCTGCAATATTGACCTTATGTCGCTAATGAAATACGTTCGTGAGGAAGAATTTTCCCCTGAATTTTTGGACCGTTTTTTGGAGATGTGATTCTCGAACTTCAAGTTTTAATGGAAGATTCCACTGGCGATGAACCCTTATTGAATTTTTATCTCGCCATATCCTTTTCATTGTACCATTGTTTTTGCTTCTGACAACGAAGTAAATTCAATTCGAAAGCCGAATTACGTACTTCATTGAGAATTTGTGACAAGCTTGAGGGCAACATGAATGAATTACCAAGGCAGTTGGCAACAATCTTATGAGTTTACGAAAATCCTTAGGAAAATGGTTAACTTCAATAATCTTCTCCTGAAAAGTGTCCCAAACCTTTAGCAAAACGTATTGCGAAAGCATTGGGCGGAACCCGCAAGCTATATCAGATCCTGGGATGGTGAAGAATATAGAGGAAGAATGACCACAATAATTCATCGCGCTGTTATCACGACGTGCAACGCCTTGAACTGGGAATTGTACCAGATACGCTTAGAAAAAGCTTAGAATATCGTGCAAGTCTCATAAACAAAATTACCAAGCGATACATTGCTTTTGCAAGAAAGTTATTTATTTGCCTGTTGGAAATTCCCGCATCATCGCCAAGACCAATTTGACCTGCCCAACTACGAATTATCCCTTAACATTTTCTGGACACTGACACGGGTCTTTCATGATTATTTTATTTCCGACCCTTTGATTCTACAACTACCCATGAAGCTCATCGAGATGTTGGTGAATAGTATTATGAATGAGTTTCAAACACAAGCTTTTCATACTTTAGCCACCTCGACCAGGACTATCAAAGAGACGTTCAAGACATACTGGCTTTATTCTACAGCTGTACAAGAGTATATAAGCATTGTTTCAGAGATTGTTGCTTTGAGTGAGCGTGTATCTTGAATCAGATTGAGCGAAATTACATTGGTGGTTGAATTTTGTGTGGAACTAGACGCATGACGGTGATGTTGTATAATTGTTTAGGATAAATGCCTCAAAAGATAATATTCAATTAGAAGAATATTCAGTCATCTTCATCATAATGCATTCTTTATTAGCCTTATTCTGTTTAGAATACTCTGTTTATTAGAATATGAGGTTACGACAGCGCGTCTCATGGCGCATCGCGTGCGCGTGCGCGAACTGCACGCTAATTACCAACCCCAATTAGGCAAAAGCCGATTTTTCGTCCAGAGATTGAATATATAGCTTATACATAAAAAGCCCCCACACAAAGAATCTTTATATATATGACAGCAGAAGTGATCTGGAAATCTATGCCGCTCTCACCTAAAGAGCTTTCGCTTGCCCGCGTGCTTCGGTGTGGCCAAGCCTTTCGGTGGAAAAACGTGAACAATGTATGGAGCTTTTCAGCACGCGATAAAATCGTGCTTCTTAAGCAAGACGACAGCCATATTCACTATGGATGTATGTGGCCGGAAAATGGGAAACCACAGGGGGCACAGGGTGTTTCTGAATTCATTCACGATTATTTCAATTTGGACGTGAAACTTGAGTCGTTATACGAAACATGGGCCGAGGTTGAGGCCGATTTTCAAAAGGCCTGAAACTCACATCGTTCAGTTACTTTCCTGGAATTCGTATGCTCAGACAAGAACCATGGGAAACTGTTGTTCTGTTCATCTGTTCTAGTAATAATAACGTGAAGCGGATCTCAAAAATGTGCGATGCATTGTGTACGGAATATGGCACTTTTATCAACGAATATGATGGCGTACGTTACTATTCATTTCCCGGTCCCGAAGTGTTGGCCCATGATCTGGTAGAAGGCCGGCTCCGTGAGCTTGGCTTTGGTTACAGAGCCAAGTATATCCACAAAACCGCTAGGATGTTTGTGGACCCTGAAGTGCCACATATTTCCATGCATGCACTTTATGACCTCAGAAAATTGCCCTATGAAGATGCCCACCAGTTTTTACTCCAGCTCACTGGTGTAGGACCCAAAGTCGCAGACTGTATTTGCCTCATGGCATTAGATAAGCACGATGTGGTGCCAGTTGATACTCATGTTTTGCAGATTGCAGTAAGGGACTATAAATTCAAGGGCCCCAAAACAATGACACAAAAGGCATACCATCAAGTGCGTCAACATCTTTGCAGTTTGTTTGGCGAGTATGCGGGCTGGGCCCAGCTGGTGATGTTTGCAGCAGATCTTTCCGATTTGAATAATGGAATTAACCAGGTCAATGGTGAAGTGGTGAAACATGAAATTAAGGTAGAGGAAACCCCAGATTTCGCTGTGGTGAAGACGGAGATTGAGCAGCTGGTTGCAGCTACGAAAGTAGAAATCAAAACCGAGGTCAAAGTAGAGACTGAGACCAAGGTATTGTCGCCCCTGAGAAAACGGCTGGTGGCTAGAAACTCAGGTGCAAAGCGTATTAGGACGGAGGCATAGGATCGTGTATTTGTCGTGATAAATTATTTACTTCTTGATAGGGGCCGGTTTTTTCCAGTAGTACTGCTTGTGAGTCTTTCTGCATGCACGCAACCCACCATGGCCTCTTACCAGGATACCAACTTGTTTCTCTCCGGGTCCCGGTCCTTCTCGGGTATATAGTAATATTCTTCTTCAAGCGGTTTACCTGCTGCATCCTTACCCTGTCTATAGATCACCCCAATGCATTCCACTTTATGGAGAACAACCCGGAGTTGCTGAAGGGTGAGTTTGGAAACCACCGCCAGAATCGTGTTCAAAAACAGCGCAGGAGTAGACGATAGTCTGGAGAATGCCAAGTGGTTGATAAGAATATTCTCGATGGCGCAAATGTTTTGTACTCCTTCAAGACACAGTTCATCGATAATAAGCTTTCCGTTGGCATCATGCTCCTGTGTTCTGCGGACCTTTTTCATCGATCCTTGTGGTTCTTCACTCTGGGCACGCTTTTTCACAAAAGCATGGTCAGGAATGTTGGTGGATCTGTTGGACAATGGCGTGGCCAGACGTGTAGAAGTTTCTGGCCGTGATACAACGTTCTCCTTCTCCGCAATTGACCGATGTGGTTTTGAGGGCGTTGGTTCCTCAACAACAAGTGGTCTAGACACTTTTTTCGGGGTCTGGGGAACGCCTACAGGTGCCACCAAGGGAGTCCAAGTTTGAGGTGCAATTTGCGCCACTTTTGCTGGTTTAACCGCAGACTTTTTCTGCATTGGCACCATCGCTTCATCATCAGTGAGTTCCTCGTCTGCATCCTCGGGATTCACCAATAACACATGACTGCCCACCTGCAAAAGAACATTGGCAAAACGTGGCATATACACAGATTCACCTCTTGACACATGGAATTCGGTATGTTGGTGGTCCAAACGCACGGATTTCGACACATCTGCTGCCACAAGTGGAGTGTCAGACTCAATAAGCTCAAACAGCTGCTCGCCAACCTTCTTCACCACACATGCACGAGGAATAATAACACCAAACCCGTTGTAGCCCATACATGTGAGCGCAATCTGCGTGTTTGTGTGAGTAATTTTCACGTGACAGCGGCTAATAGTCGTGTCGGTACGTGCACCAATGTTTTTGAAGTGGAAATCACACGTTTTCGAGCTTCTGCCAATGGTAACACTGGGCAGTTCAGCCAAAAGTGGAACTCTCATCACCAGAGCATGTGGATTCACGATATTGAAGTCGCGATTGATGGAAACAGGAGGTGTAGCTTCAGTTGCACGTCCAGGCAGACTCGCCATAGTCACAGCCGCCATTTTGCTTGTTTCAGAACCATGAGAACCAGAAACATTGGACTCCTCGGAAATCTCTGCGACTTCTCCGAGACGCAAATCCGCGTCTTTTTCGTGGCGGGCAGGCGACGAAGACCGGCCCACAGTCGAGGATGGATTCGGAGTTGGGTATTCGAACCGGCCCCGTGTTGGCTCTTTGCCTTTAAAAGGGTCAAAATATGGCTCCGGACCATCAAGAACTGGCGACGATGGAGGGAACTGAAGACTCGACATTTCAATTGACGGGTCTGTGGGTAGAAAATGGGTAATTAAATTTAAAAAGTGATGGAAAAAAGTAGAGGAGTAAAAAAAAAGAAAATTTTAGAAAAAAAGGTGAAAGAGAATAGATGGGAGGTAACAAGAAGAGAGAGTGTATAATCCATGCTTGCTGGGATTGGGTACCGGAAGGCAGGACCAAAACGCGAGGGTGTTTTTTTTTTATTATTTTTTTTGGCGTTGTAAACAAACAACGCGTGTTGCAGCCGCATCGCGTTCCGCGTACCGCGAGGCGAATCGTGGCAAGACACCGTGAATATTTTTGAATAAACCAGTTAATTGAATGTTTTTGACAAATGAGAATTATTGGATATGTGAATAATTTAATAAGTGAATAATTTTAAAAAGGAAAGGAATAATAGCCTTTTTCACTAACCTTTGAATCATCATTCATTTGAAACACCTCCCCCCCCCCCCCCAAATCTCTTTGTCTTCACTATTTAGTGGCTACGTTCTGCTCAGGCCCAGCAAAAACCCCTCGTATTTGCTATAAAAAAAAACACGCATACAATGGGTACACTTAATCAATCATCCATAACGGTTGATAATAACATCTTTTTTTCTACTTTATAAAGTTGGCTTTTGTTTTATATTAGAACATACGTAAATCAGCGACCACGGCCCATCCGCATGTAACTAGCAATTACCCACCATATAGTGCAAAATTTCCTACTTCATGCATATCTCGTAGAATCTTGTTTCCCTTTCCTTCTTGATTCGGCAGTTCTCCGACGTCTTTTTCCCTGGACTTTCCACTCACCTTCATCGCTGTTCTTTTTTGTCGAAGTTGTCACGTCACTGCGTGATAGAGCTGAAACTTTTTCCCATCTCTGTGGGTTTTCGGTAATGGGAGGACCTGAACTAAGATTTGTGGAATTTGGTCTCACACTATTACCTTGGGTCTTGTTTACACGTTTGGCTTCAGCTTTACTCGAGTTTGTCTTCTTCCTTCTAGTTTTCACTAGTTCATCACAATTTGGTTTTGTCTTGTTTCTTATATTCTGCTCCAGGTACTTCACGTGCAGATTAGTGATTTCAGATTTCGGAGGCAAAATTTTGTCAACCGAAGAAATGCTTTTCACCACCTTAGTATGATTACTCAATGTAACAGGGATATTGATTCGTTCTCCATTTTGACTGCTCGATTTCACTTTGCTTACTTTTTTTCCGGGTCTTTGGTGTGGTTTATATCTTTTCTGATTAAAAGAACTTTCTGATCCTTTTGAAGAACCTGTGAAAGATTTGTTTCACTCTCAACTGATGTAAATGGATTTCCACGGTCTGGGTTTTGTTTAGTATTAACTTTCTTTTGACACGAAGCTTGGATCCACGCTTGAGGTGTATCTTTGTATTGCAATTGAATTCTAGCCTTGTTGGATTCCTGCTTTACGGTGTTTCTTGATTTTTTAGCTGAGAATGATTGAAACCCGTCGCTATCAACTTTATCAATTGAATTGGAAGCAGTCGTCATTTCATTTAATCTCAGAAATGAAATGATTATCGTTTAGTAAAATCTTTTTGTATCTTTGGAAATAAAAGTTGGCTTTCTAATATTCGCGGAATTATTAAACTCATGTTTGTAAAATTGAGACATATACTTCACGAGAAGTCTTTGAGAACACAAAAAAGCAAATATGAGGGTTCCTTTTTTTTATTAACAATTCTCTGTTAACATTTCACCACTTGTAAAAGATGTTTGGCATCTCTACTTGACTTCTCAGATATCCTTATGATTTCTCCCTAAATTTTCATGCAATTGTTTTTGAATCATTTTCACATGTCTTTAACTATGCTTATTGATTTACCAACAATATTCAATATCGAATATTCTAAATAAAAAATAACCCTAATTCAGATGTTATTCTCTTTCAGTTCAATAGACAACATGCGTTTTGGAACTTTCCCTGTTCTTCAAACCCTCAGAAAGTATCTGCCATTAGATCGATCCAAACCCAATAATGAACTTCTTCCTCTTTTCATCACCTTCTCGTCACTATCTTCGAATTAGATTCAGGGATCAGTTCAAGTCCGAAATGCAAGGATACTTGGTTAACGTTTTTTATTGCAGACGAAGACAAGAAATCGGGTGGGAAAGATCTAGGCTTCTTCCAATCTTCGACATCAGTATCTTCATTGTTGACATGATAGAGAATCCAATTTCTTTTTTCTCAGTGACTCTCTCCAGTCATCTCCAACTTTATCAAAAAGTTATCTCCCACTTCGAATGAGTCGATACTCGTCGTTTCATCCAATGATTCATTGTTGAAAGTGTTCCAACTATAGTTCAGTTCTTTAAGTTCCACATGTGATGGTTTTACCTCCTCATCTGTAACAGTCACATCTTAATGGACTCACAAATAATTTCCAATACTGAATTTGGATTTTGTAAATCCAGATCTGCCGATGTAGACAGGCACTCAAATTCAACAAAATTTGATTCTGGAATCAATTCTTCTGAAGCTTCCACACTTGCTTCAGTTGTATCAAGATCTTCTAGATGTTTTATTAATCGCCCCACATTATCCAAGATACTAGGGGACTCGCACAGGCCAGAGTGGCAGAATTCAGGCAAGTACTGCTCCTCGGTTGTTATTCTCTTGAACCATTCTAGAGCATTCTTCTTCAATATCAGGACAAATGATTCTAACATTCTTGTAGAGAAGCGGGCTTTTTATTCCCTCTTTTCTTGGAAGTTTTTGGACGTTTTTGCTCTTTCGATAAGTCCTTAAAAAATTCCTTATATGTTTTGGAAGGGATGCAAAAACCTTGATTATTAACCATGTTGCAGATATAGGAATACTGCCTTCAGTTGTGAAATCTACCCAATCTCCATTCCAAATGTATCCTCGAGTGGCGTCTTTCCAGAGTGAATTAAAGTGTATGGAGCTGTCGGATTTATGGAAAGCCTTTCATATTGTAAAGGTGAGAGGTTTATATGATTTATTCCAATATCCTGGTTCTCCTTCCTTTTTCTTTTGAAAATAATATTGGTGAAAAAGGTTCTTTTTCTTTCGGATGAACTGTCTTCCTCTCTGTTTTTATTGTCCACTGAATTCAGTTTTCCCTTAGCTTCAGCCACTTTTGATTGAGAATAATTGATTTCTTTTGCAAATTTGTGATATCTTAAACGCTTTTGTTGTATACCTAATCCATGAGGAAAAGAACAAAAGTAATTCGACCCTAAATTGTTTCGTTTTTCACCGATTCCCTTCTCTTCTTTTCTCAAATAATTCCTCTCATTAAAGAACACTTGGTCTGTGGATTCGTTGGGAAGATTCAAAATCCAGGACGTCAAATCAGTGGACATTTTGTTTTCTAAAGAATTAAAAAAAAAAAAAATCTATCTTTGGCTCTGTGTATTTTATGGGGGTCTTGTATATTTATAATAATTGTAAATAGTAGCATACTTCGTATCCATGGGGATACGATCACAAGAAAGAGAAGTACGCTAGTTATCTTTCATATTCATTTTACATTTATGTCATGTAACTTATATTTTTTGAAATTTTCTAATTGCTTAGCTTTTGTATTTTTTATTTCTGGTCCGGCTGATCAAAAAATAGAGTATTTATGAAGTTATATGTTATCCCCGAAGGAAAAGATCAAAAGTTCTCAAATTCTTCCACTCCCCATTCCTTAAGTGAACTCTTACATGATAAAAATTTCAACAGAAAGTGGGAAAGACTTTTTCATGAATAACTTAAAAACTTTTTTCCTTACAACTTTTCAATAAATAATTCAAAATTTCATTTTCTTCGTAATTTAAAAAGTCGGCTCTGAGACTATATTCATCCCGTGAATCAAGCCAAATAAATATTATTAGTTATATATTGATTTTTTTCTAACGAAATATTCGATGATTATTCATACTGATATTTCTTTATTTGGTCTTTAACCCTAAAACCCAACACTTTCATTGTAGTTTTTTTGATAAATATTCATGAGTTTTTTACTTTTTTAATTAAATATGCTCAACATAACGCAATCCCCAAAACATTCTATTGCAAAGAAAAACCAACAAAGCCAAGAATAAAGTGAAAGATCTTAAAGATATAGTTATAAACAAACGCTGGAGGGGTACATCATTTTTTTTAAAAAAAAAAAAAAAAAAAAGAAAAACAATGTTCCTTAGTGAATGGTTGACCCACCAGAATGAATCGTCTCTAAAAGAATTATGATTCAATAGCTACCAAACGAACACATCATTCGGGCGGCAAAAAACCAAACGTTAATCATTTAAAACTTTAAAAGCTATTATTATCCCTAATATTGATTTCATATCAGAATTAAGGGCTTTTTACGATGGAATTTTTCGCTGTAAACACAAATCCTACTTTGCAAGCGTTGACCTTTTTGGCTAATTCAGATTATTTGGTTTTTAGAGGTCATCGACGAGTTTTTCTGTCTTCGGAAATATTAAGGGCTTTTAAGGAATATATTTTGAATACTTTTTACCATCAAATTGGATTGATGGTGAAGTTATACTTGAAAATCGTTCCTCACTTGGCCTTCTTAATCTGTTCTTCCATGCCAAGCAAGAAAGAAATAAGAAGCGCAAGTGGTTTAGTGGTAAAATCCAACGTTGCCATCGTTGGGCCCCCGGTTCGATTCCGGGCTTGCGCATTTCTTTTTACTTTTTCTTCTGATATTCTATGTTCTTTTTTTTGTTTCCCTATAGTGAATCAACGTGCATACTTTTAATTTGGCTTCATACAATGTATTCAACTAATTGAATATTGCGAGTGCGGATTATTCACCTGCTTCCCGATTAGGGCATGCGCGCGCGGCTGGACCCACCAAAAAAGCAAAGAAAAAAAAAAAAAAGAAAGTCCATGTTTAGGGCTCTTGCCCTGGGTGCATCACGTGCACACGCTCGCTGCGCCCATGCAGAACCAGACAAATTTTTCCCACCGTCGCACTGCTCTTGAGTTACCTTAAGATTTTTTTATACACTTTCTTGAATCTTTATCAATAAACAACAGTCAAAATGGGTAGTATGTAAAAACCCTTTATATTTTGTCCAAATCTCCCTGTGGACTCTCGTGGATTCTCGACATGGCTTTCCTTATTGCGTTGTGATATCTCCTTTTTAAAGCATTGAAATATGGCCCTCCATTCCTTAGGAGGCCCATCGGCCATAAATTTTAAGGAAGAGCAAGAAAAAAAAAATTATCGACATATCCCAAGACAATATCCCATCATATCCATCTGCTTCAATCAAATAAACAAGTGTTTTTGAAAACATTGGTCGATACTTATATTCCCCATTGTTTGATATTCCCATACTCCCACCAACTTAAGAAATCCAGCCTTAAGATTCTAGCCATGTCATATCCAAGAACCACAAACACATAAAAGTTGCATTTACTAACTGAAACCAGAGGGTACTCCATCTATGGGAAAGAGACATAACAAGTCTCACGTTTTGTGTAAGAGATGTGGACGTCGTTCTTTCCACGCTCAAAAGAAGACCTGTTCTTCTTGCGGTTACCCAGCTGCTAAGCTCAGATCTCACAACTGGGCTTTGAAGGCTAAGAGAAGAAGAACTACCGGTACCGGTAGAATGTCTTACTTGAAGCACGTCTCCAGAAGATTCAACAACGGTTTCCAAACCTCCATCAAGGCTGAATCCGCTTAAGTTTCTCTCTCACGACGTTCACCTTTAGTGTAATTAATACATGATACATTTGCAGAAGTGCTGTTTCGATAGTGTAGGATTCTTCTATTTTTTTCTCTCTCCTTGTTTCCTTTCCTTGCAGTAACTCTGTTTTACGATGGGGTGTTTTATAGTCATGCTGGTTTCTTATTAGTGAAGGTGTGAATCCCGTGTCATGCCTGGGTTTCTCTATTCATGTTATAGTACAAATTGTCAGCCTCGTCGTGATTGACGCACACGTTCAAGATCTCGCGCGCGATTTCTATGGTGTCCAGCTCATAGGGAAACTCAAGGCCGTTGGCGAAATCGCCCTCGATGGCGGCCAAATCGGCGAGTTTAGACTTATTGGTAGTATAGAGGTCGAAATGGGCCATTTCCCTGCTGCGGAGCTCGCAGCTTTTGTTATAGACGCCGGCGTCCGTGGCGCCGCGGGCCCTGATTAATGCCAAGAGCTCATGTGCTTCAGGCGCAAGCGAATCGGAAGCAAAAGCAATTCGCAGTAGCACAACAAAGATCTCGTAGAGTGTCTCGGGGTAAATGAGGGTATTAATGTTGCGTTGCTGCTCGATGATGTAGAAAAGAATCCGCACAAACACACCAATGATTGCGAGCCGCATGTGCACCAACTCGTAGCGAGGTTGGTGGATAAGGTGGTTTTGCTCGTAGCCAATTATACGAACCATCGACTTGATGTTTTCCTTCAGATTGAAGAGTTCCAAGTTATCCAGTGCTGCCACTGCCTCGAGCAAACTGGCGGTGCGTACACGAAGCGTAAGCAAGTGACGGTCGTGCTGAAATGCACGGGTGAACCGATCGGTATCACTAAGTTCCGCGTGTGGTTTCACCGGATAAGGTATCGATACGAGCGCCTTGTTAAATACCAGTTCTGGGTGTCGCGGAACCGCCAGGCAGAGTCGGTGGAGGTCATGGTTGTTTCCCACGGCGCGGTTGAGCCCATAAAACAGAAATTCGTCCTTGATATGGATGTCAATAATAAACACCTTGAGCAACGACTTGACCATCAGCAGATTCAACTTTGGGTCACCCGTACAGAATCCACCATCGCCATCCTCATCTACGCATGCAGAAAGAACCTCGACGTAGTTGGCCACCAAATTTATCTGTGCCGCCGCCACAAACCGCTCGGTATTTTCCGGTAGAAGCTGCTGCATAAGCCCGGCCTCGAGTGCCCGTGTATGCCACAACGAGCGGATGAATGGTTTTCCAAACTGTGTGGAAATAACCACCGCCGATTCAAGCACGTCCACCGCCAGCACAAGAATGAAGTTTTCCACTAACCGCTGTTGTGGTTGTCCAATAACCAGCCCGGAAAACGCCTCCTCGGTCTCTGTACCCGCCGCATAAAGTACCGGCACAAACTTTTGCGCAATATCGCCACACCCTGCAATCACGGTGCGAGCCAAGTCTTGCGAAACTGCCGAGGGTTTGAAATTGATGGTGGCATGAATCACGGATATGAGAAAGGGTACCGCCACTAAGGCGCCAGGTTGTTGGCGTTGAAACCGGTTTACTAATTCATGAGCCACGTCTAAAACCAGTTCACAAACATGTTGTACAAGAACGTCCAAGCGCAAGTGCCTTAGCCCCAAAAGCATATCCCAGAGACATGCCAGTAATGGAGTATTTGCGTGTACCACAAGCCCCCGCCGGGCACGGAGGGTTGTTTCTGTGCACATTTTTGCCAAAAACTCCACCGACGTGCGTCTCGCTCCGTTTATTGTATACTGCCACAAGTGCTGGCACAACTGTGACCAGTCGTCCTGCAACTGGCGCATAGCAGTGATACTGGTAGTGGTAATAGCACTGGTACCAACGCTGGTTGTGGATGTCATATTACTAATACCTCCACCGCTGCCACTGCCACTGCTTGTTTCAGTGTCAATTCCATTGTGTGTTGCTACATTTACTCTATTCTCATCCAATCCAGACAAATGCGTGATTCCAGAATCGGCGGGTAAACCCAGGTCACGAGTAAACCGTGTCGTGTTTGTTTTTCGCCTCTTTACCGCCGATAGCAGCCGTAACTCGTTGCCCAAAAACCGCTTTTCGTCCTCAAGTTTGTCCACGGTCTGCCGAAGCAAATCCACCTGTTCTTTGCCCGAACTCTGAAGAGCATGTGCCTCAGCACTTAGACGGGAAATTTCCTCCGTACGCAGCCGTTGAAGTGCCTCAAGCTGTGCCCGTAAAATCGAGATTTCACCTTGTGCTTGAAACAATTGTTGTTGTGTGTTTACTGGCGGCAAAGTTGAGGTATTTTGAGGGTGTTGCGTTGCACCCACAAGCTGAAGCAACAACTCGTCGTCATCATCGTCAAACCCAGAATCAGACATGTAGGAGTATGATGTGGGAATATTCCTTTTTGTGTTTTGTGAAAAGAAAAAAAAAAAAGTTAAATGATTATTGGGGTTTCTAGTGGCACTTGGCTTTTTAGTATTAGAAGCTAGATCATGGGTCCCGCGGGTAAATGTATATGAGAAACCACCGGGGCGAGTCAAAAAAAAAAAAAAAAAAAAGCACACGGCAATTGGGTATGATTTATTTGTTATTATTTTTTTTTTTTGTTTTTTTTTTTCTCCTTTTCACGATAATCGTAGAAACCTTTCGTGAATGGAACCCCCGTATATGCTTTATCAGGTACGCGTTAAATATATATTGTTCATAAGTAAAGGCTGTAGTTAATGTTAAGACGCAGACGAGGATGTCGCAGTCGCGTGGGCAAGCCTCTGGGTTTCCCCTCGGAACTTGACGAAGACTCCGGAGAGAAAAGGAGGGACATGTGACATACACATAATAATATGAGCGAATTCCGAGGGAACAGCCGAGGGCCCAAACCGCGCGCGGCGCCCCCCGAAACCGGGGGTGCAGACCGACTCATCCACTGAAAAAATATCCTGCCCATCGCTATACTAATCAGTTGCTGATCATCGATATTTATTTGGCCACACATACCCACAAAAAAAAAAGACCCTAATATAAATAAATAAAAAAAAATTATTTAATTAATTATAGAAATGACGGATTCTCCTAAAGATACACCCAAGCCCACATCTGCTGCCCCACCACCTGCATCGTTTGTGCCTGCCCGGCCTCAGGTATTGACCTCCAAAGATAAAGATACTAAAAGAATGGTCGTGGTGCTTTCACAGGCATGTTTGGAAACTCACAAAATCAGTACGGGAGGTGCTGGTGGTGACAAATACGCCTTGTTGAACTGTGACGACCACCAAGGTTTGTTGCGTAAAATGGGCCGTGATATTGCCGAGGCTAGACCGGATATTACCCACCAATGTCTTTTGACCCTTTTGGATTCGCCAATCAACAAGGCTGGACGCTTACAAGTGTTCATCCATACTGCACGTGGAGTATTGATTGAAGTGAACCCCAGTGTGAGAATTCCCCGGACTTTTAAGCGGTTTTCGGGCTTGATGGTGCAACTATTGCATAAACTTCTGATTCGTTCGGTCAACTCGGAGGAAAAGTTGCTTAAGGTGATCAAAAACCCCATCACCGATCACCTCCCCACCAAATGTCGTAAGGTCACTTTATCCTTCGACGCCAAGATCCGCAGGGTACAGGACTACGTGGAAACCTTGGATGAGGATGAAAGTATATGCGTGTTTGTGGGAGCCATGGCCCGTGGCCAGGATACTTTTGCTGATGAATATGTGGACGAGAAAATTGGTCTTTCCGATTACCCCTTATCTGCATCTGTGGCATGCTCCAAATTCTGCCATGGCTGTGAGGACGTGTGGGGAATTATGTAAGCTCCCTTGATATATCTACTGGAGACTCGAAGGCTCTTTGTACCCAAGAAAGAAAAAGATGAAGAAATAAAAAAATAATAAAAAGAAATAAAAAATTGTGGTATATACAGAGCCTGGTTATTCCTTTCACTACTGGGCCATAGCCTCGGCCAGTGCTGGGGAAAAGGTCTACTTGGCCCGAGCCAGAGGCTTCTTGCGGGTCTTCGCCTTTCATTTTTATAGTCATGTATTTAACAACGCTTTTTTTCGTACTGTGTCTTTGGATTCCTTTTTTTTGCTATGACTTTATTATTTTTCTTATAATTTGTCTTTTTTTTTTTCCTTTTCTCTTCATAGACTTAATTTCTTTAGCTTTACTGGCACTGACCCATTCGCAGTCTGTTTGCCCTATATCTAGAGACTTTACATTGAGCCTCGCATGGGGCCGGCCCTGGCTTATTGCTCACGAATATAGGGCCATAAGAAAAAAAAATCAGCAAGAAATAAGAAACTTTAGTCATAAAACCCCAAAAAAAATCTATTCATGCAATCTTCTCAACCACTGAATCCTCTGGTTAATATACTGGGCCCTAAAACCCTCAATATCCCAGAAATACCCTGACTGAAGCAGCCATAAAAGAAGACCCATCTATCGTTAATGAAGGAGCATCAAATGACGAAAAAACCGCCATTTCTCCCAATGTGGACCTTACAGAAACGGCAAACAGTGAAGCAGAATATAACAGTGAGAAGACTCCGGAAACCCCAGCAGAATTGCCGAAAAAACACGTTTCTGGTGACGATCTTTATCGCCGTTCGTCCCAATATCAAACATGGTCTTTTAGTAGCGAAGAATTGCATGCACAAAAGACACGTGCCAATGCCCAGGGTCAAAAATCTGCACTCAAATTGTTTGAGGAGACACGAGCCACTGTCCAGGCAGAAAAACCCGACGTTTTTGACGCCCATGGGTCCCAGCTAACATCAGAGATTCTTGAGCTTATTTCGTTTGAAGAAGAACAGAAATACTTGCATTTTTTCGGACAACAGATTGTGCAAATATGTGCCCATTTCAAAATGCCCACCCAGGTGAAGGCCACGGCGATTGCCTTCTTCCGGCGGTTCTACTTGGTGAATTCAGTAATGGAATTCCGCCCACGTAATATCTTATATACGGTGGTGTTTTTGGCAGCCAAGCTGGAAAACTACTTCATTGCTATCGACACATTCTGTGCACGGCTTCCGAAAACCAAACCTGAAGATATTTTGGGCCTCGAGTTTATCGTATTGCTGGCCCTTAAATTCACTCTTTTGGTGCACCATGCGTTCCGTCCATTGTACGGTTTTTTCTTGGATTTCCAACTGCTTCTTTTGCATCCGACGCCGGCAATGTATGACGTCAATGTGGACACTATTGGCCAGCTCTATGACCGGGCAAAACGGTGGTTAAATGACCATGCATTATTGAGCGATGCGCCGTTTTTATTCACGCCTCCTCAGATCGCCTTGGCGGCACTCTACGATTGTGATAAGCGAATCACCGACCGGTACTTACGGCGCAAGTTTCTCCACGAAACCGGCGATGGGACAGAAGGTCTGGCGGTAGCACTGGTGTCTGAAAAAGAACACTTTGAACACATTTTGAAAACGATCCGTAAATGTATCCGGGTGGCCAAGGTGGAAACGGTGACCTCACGGGAGGAAAGCACCAAGATTGACGAGAAGTGTTTCTTTGCATTGAACCCGCTGAAGTTGATCAAAAGACGTATAAAGGCACTTTCCGAACCAGCGTGATTCTATTGATTCTCTTGGTACTATTGGTTCTAAAGGGTGGTTGTAAATGTTCTTGTTGTTCTGATTAATTTTTTATATAATAGTTCCTAATGTACATAATCCCGCCTCAGGCATCCATGACACCTTCCTTTTCCAACACGCGACGGATCTCCTCAAATAAGAGTTTGGCAGTAGCTGCAGATCCTTTAGTATGGACACAAATAACCTGGGATTTCTGGTTCAGTTCACGGGGCGATACCTGGATACGGAACTTACAGCTCTTGAAGTTGAAGGTATTACGCTTCGACACCGAGCCAAGAATGTTGCTGCCATAATTGTCGCGGCGCAAATCCTTCAACCCAAAATTCGACCACGAACCCAAAAGCGCCACCAATGCTGTAGTCATTTCTGGCTTGGGTAAGATCGTTTTGTACGTGTATACATCACTAGGAGTGTGGCTGGCCGTGCCGAACCACCTCAGGAAAAGCCCACCACGGTGCTCACTATTGGTTGAATCCACTGGCGAAGGTAATTGCGTCAGCGGCTCATCCAACAGTTTCTTTGTACCCCAAGACAATTTGCGGAAAATCGAGCGGTTGCGTTTTTGTGCCACCTCTTCAGGCTTCAGCTTGAGATTTGTCGAGTCCACAAGAGGGGTCTTTGTGGAATTGGCATTGGCATTCGTTTTGGGCTGTGGTTGTTTCTGTGGTTGATGTTGCTGTTGTTGTTGCTGTTTAGATGCCCTTTGTGGAGCAAGTTGACCGTAATTTTTCGGTGGTGGCCGAATCATTTCGGGCTTTTCTGCCACTGGCACATCTGGAAGAAGCATGCTAGAAGCACTAGGCTGGACGGCCTTAGCGGTGGATTTTGGACGCACGTGTGCTGGCGGCTGGGGCAATTTTATGCTTTCAAACACATCATCAGCATTTTCCCCTGGCTGCTGCTCCTCCTCGGCAAACGTGTAATCTGCATCCCGTTCCAGTGTTGAAGGAAGGGTACTTTTCACACTCACCATGGATTTACGATTACCCTTTTTCGATGCAGCAGAAGGTCTGGTGCCCGCATAATAAGAAGTACGTTTGTTGGCCACGTGCTCGTCGAAATCAATCACACTGGCTGCATCCAAGACTTCCTCTTCTTCGTCTTCTCCCACCAAATTAGTAGAGGTGCCTCCTGCACGGTCTAAACGGTCGGCAAAACTGGTACGCAACCCTGGTTTTGAGAGCTGTTCCTCTTCATTAAGCTCATCTTCATCCACATCCTCGTTATGGGTATCCAAGAACGAATTCAAGTCCTGGTACGACTCCTTGGTTGATTTGAGACTGAGTAAAGAAAGGCGTTTGTTGGAGGCAGTAAAGTTGCGGGATTTGCGTGCCACCTTGGGGATATGAACCGATCCAATCAAGGTCTTTTTCTCCTCAGGAACGGGTGCTGGTGCGATAACTGTTGAATTTCTGTTCAACTCACCATTAAGGTTGAATTGAGAGTTCAAGAGCCTCAGTTTCCGGATCTCCGACATGTACTCCTCACTCAAATCTGCTTCGGAAGTCTTGTGTTCAGGAAGCTCAAACGAATCGCCAAAATCGGAGTTTTTCGAAAGACGGTGGGCATGGCCCTTGGTATGTCCCGTAGCAGGCCCAACAGAAACCATAGATTCACGATTGTTTTTCTTGCGCAAATCGGTATATTCCGCCTCCAAAGCATCTTGAGCCCGCGTAAGTTCCTTGTTTTCGTGGGCAATCCATAAGGGATCCAAGCGCGAGACTGGGCGACGTGTTAAAACCGGCGTTTGACGGCGTTGGGGGATAGGCTGGGTCACAGATCTCTTTTTGAGTGCTGCCACGTCTGCTGCGGTAAGATCAGATTCATTAGTTTTAGGCGTGCCTTCGGAAAGTGCCCGCAAGGCCTGGTCCACTTTAGCCTGGCGCTGAGATCGTTTTCCTGGAAGCACTTCGGGCAGATTTTCAGTGATTTCACGTGCCTCAGCCTTGGCCAGTCCGTCATCTGTCACAGTGATGTGCAATTTTTTCGACGACGAAAACAACGACCGCCGCAGTTGCCGTTTCTGCTGCTTCGCCAATTCCTTGCGTGCCTTCAATTCTGCCTCATGTTTCTTGCGCTCAAGTTCTACCAACCGCTCGTATTCACGTGCCCGTATTTCATCCTCGTCAATCAACTTCTCGTCCTCTTCATCATAGGCCTCATGGTTGAAGATCTTGTCACAGAGAGTGCCAAATGTAGCCGAAGTACGTTTCGTCTGTTTATCCATATACTCCCAGTCTGTTTCATGTGCAAGCTTTGCATATGTTGAAAGAAGCTTGGTGGTGATAGAGTTGCGCTTGATTCCCGCACCCATCGACTGGCGTACTGACTTACGCCGGCTCATACGCGAGCCCGAAGTTTTCATCATAGAAAGACGTTTTGAGCTGGCGCCTCCAGTGGTACCAATGTTACCAGTGTTGCCAGTGTTACTAGTACCACCGGTTTTCACTAACATTGGGGCAGCGCTGAGTGCCGCTAGCGTGTCCTTGTTCTCTTCACGATGTCCCAATGCAGCGTCCGTTGCAGGGGTCTCTGCCTCGGCATAAATCGAGTCTTTGGATGGCAAAGTGGGTGGCATGGATGTGGTACTTGATGCGGCCATGATTTCATGGTAAATATCCCGTGGAAGAGGACCGCCAGGCTGGATACTGGTGCGTTTACGTGGCGAACGTGTGGGCGACTTGTATGGCGATCCCGTGGCGCTAGAAACCACAGAATTGCGGGCACCATAACGGCGCTGGAAAGACACTGGACGATGTCTGGATGAAGAAGCGCTAACTTGGCCTGGACGAGTACGGCGAGGTGTTTGTGGCGCCCGGGCAGAAACCACCGAAGCAGAACGCGGAAGGCGTTTTTGTGGCGAGCCTGGGTTAAGCGTAGCATCATCCTGAGTGTGGCGGTAGCGAAGAAGTAAGGCGTAAAAGGTTTTCTCCGGTGTGGGGCCCTCACACAAAAGCGCCCGCACGATTTCTTCCTGGGGCCGACGGTGCCAAAGAATAGCCAAGTTCTCCAAGATCTGTGGGTCGATGTTTTTTTGCGAGCCCAATGATTTGTGGGCAGTTTCTGGGTGTGGCAACAGGCGCACACTGATAAGATCCTCGTTCGGACAAGGGTACTTGGCAAGAAGCGGATGCGCCAACACATCATTGGTGGTGATACGCTCCATGGGATCCACATTAAGCATACGCCAAAGCAAGTCCTGTGCATCACGGCTGATTTCCTGAGGCATCTCAAAAGTACCTGCCTGCACCTTCAACAACAAATTGCGGATGTTCTCGTCGTCAAACGGCAAGCGACCCGTCAAAAGTGCAAAAAGAATCACACCGCATGACCATACGTCAGAGGCTGCGCCATGGTACTTAAGGCCCGATACAATTTCTGGTGCTGCGTAGTGGGGCAGTCCACACGAGGTCTCAAGCAATTTGCCATTGCTTTCCAAAGCCGCCATTCCAAAATCTGCAAGTTTGACATTGAGTGCACCATCAAGTAAAAGATTCTCTGGTTTGAGGTCTCGATGACAGATTCCCAATGCATGGCAATAAGCCGTACCCAACACAATCTGGCGGAAGTATTTCACCGCCTCCTGCTCTGCCAATGGGCCACGCTCTACCAAAAGATCGAAAAGCTCGCCACCCTCCACATACTCCAATACCAAATAAAGTGCTTTTGACGTTTCCCATACATCATACAACCGCAACACATTTGGGTGGGTCAAAAGCTTCATAATAATAATCTCCCGCTCAATCCCGTAAGGAAGACCACCTTCACGTTCCGCCTCCTGTGGTTGCTCATATTCCTCGTTGAGGTCCAGTTTCGACACCACCTTCACCGCCGCCTTTTGGCCTGTGGTTTGATGTACACCCAATAACACTCTTCCTGTGGCTCCACGTCCAAGTGTCTTCCCTAGGCGCCATGGGCCAATTTTCTGCGGGTGGCTGTGTGCATACGACGCCGACGACGTGATCGATCCTTGTCTAGAAAGCATCGTCAGTTTTAGTTTTTTTTCCGGTCGCCTTTTTTTGTTCCTTATTTTTTATTCGCTGCTTTTGCCGGTCTAATGTCCGTAGCCTATGCTCTTTCTAACGAGTGGTGAGCTTGTTCTTTATAAAACGGTGTCAAATGTAGCGGGCAGCAAGGTGTTGAAAAGATATCTAGGGTGGGGGGAAAAACTACCAACCCGGGTCAACCGTATTGATGTCGATGGTGTATGAAGGGCCAGGCCTGCACACGCCTCGGACGCTTTGGGAAATTACCACTTACTTTCGCACACGCGCGACGCGTGTTTGGCAGGCACGCGGCAGCAGATTTGCACGTTTCCGGTAACTGCCCGCAACACCTACCGCTCGCGCTTGGCCAATGAGATGCCTCAACTCTCGTGCTCATGTAGGCTTGAGATGCGCCCTTTGCAAACAAAGCAATTGGAACACTCCAGAACCGGCCAAGGCAAACGGTCCAACGGAAAGAAAATAGAAAAAAAAAATAGTTAGGAATTGCAGGAGACTGGAATTTGGAAAATACTATAAAGCAAAAAAAAAAAGTTCTAAGCCACTGTGCTCTATCCCAGGTACTCTAGTTAAATTTTTCGCTGAAACAGGCACACAAAATTAACTCAATGTACGAAAGAACCCCGATGTGTGTGTTCCCAGCAACGAACATTCGGCTGCGGGGCAGTAGCAATTTCTTTTCTGACGCGCGTGCTGCATCGGTGCAACAATGTGGCACCCTCCGTTGCTATTGTTCCATGACACGTCGTATCATGTTGAAGTAAACGGAGACCTGATAAGTAAATCCCGGATAATTTTTCTTGAAAAAATTAGATAAAGAGTATATATCACACAAATATCAGGTTCAATCTATGAGAAACCTTCGGAGAAAAAGCATTTGCATAATTGTTCCAGTTCAAATTAAGTGAACGCGAGACGCGTCTTGGGGCTTTGGTACATCTCGCGTCCGATAATTTTTTTGACGAAAACGGTAATGATATGGGCAGGATAGGAAATACCCATCCGCGTTGGGAACGTAATCAGTAAGCCCCGTTTTGCTTCTCCTGAATCTTGGCATTCTTGTAACCATTGTCTTTGTATTTCGTACCTGTTATCTACCGTATAAATTACAGTTCACTTCTTTATTCTTCTTTGTCTTAAATCAGTTCATTTGACATTTCTTAAAATCTTGCCCAAAATGGCTTCTGTTGGAAACATCCCAATTTTCGTCAGAGTGCAGTAGTCTAAAACACTGTGACGCTTCAAAGGCAGTATTGAAATAAGAAATTTGTACCCCGCTGATTGTGAGTTTTTTTTCACATTAAACTCTAGGATAATTGTACTGATTCTTGTATTCTAAATAAAGTGGTAGTCATCATTCAATAGTTGAAAGAAGTACATATAGTCCCCATTAGTACATGGATATATGTTCACTTTTGGTTTCCAGAAACCATATATCTTACCAGTCAGTGATGATGTTTGAAGACTCAGAGTACAGTGCTTGCGCAAGGGAAATTGTCTTGTCAGTAAAATCAAAGTAAACATAAGCATTTCTCAAGAACGCATCTCCTAAGATTTGAGTTCCATCACTGTATTCGAATCCCAACCAGCAAACATTTCCGTGTCTCGAAAGGGCATTCGAATAGGGAACACTAATCGTGTTTTGTCCGAAATTGAAGTCAATGAACTTATCACTTGGCTGATTACAATCGACGTAATTGTAGCCGTTCTTCGATGTGACATTAAAAGCAATGACTAACTCGTCAAAAAGTTCCTTACTAACAAGTCCTAAAGTTGTTCCAGAGTCCAAGACATATTCTCCCAGTTGTGGGATTATTTTGCCATTCACATTCACAGATTCCACTGGAACACGAGAGTCCAGTTGGTATGTGCTCACGTCATAAGTAGCCAAATCGCCCTCATATTTCTCGGTATCAATACCACCAAAAATCACCGATCCTGTACCATGGTCAGGCCCTAAGAACAAGGAGTAAGACGCTCTTGGGATATATCCTTGCTCCTGTAAACTCCAAATGAAATTTGAATCCTTTCTGCTACCAGAGTCAAATAAATCAGCAATTCCCAATAAACCATGGCTAGCACTTAAATCAGCCTTGGCGAAATAGAAATCAGAAAGAGAAGGGCCACCGTCCGCAAATTGTACCGTGTCCAAGTAATACTCCCCTTTGTAATTGGTTCCATCGAGATATTCTATCTTAAAGGGGTCACCAGTATCCTTTGCAGTAGTGGATTTGCTTGGATCATAGTCGTTTTCAGGCACCCAAAGAATAGATGAGCCAGTATCAATCCAAACACTTCCAGACTGTTGATTGGATCCTATCTGCATCTCTGTGTAATAGATGACGTCAGCATAATCAATGATTGGTTCAGTAAAGGCGTCTCTCTTACCTAATTCTGGGCGGGTTCCATTTAAAGGTCCGTTTGGCCTAGAGACTTTGAAGTCTATTTTCAATGGAAAAGGTGAGTTTCTCTTTCCAGAAGGAGGGATCACTGAGGATTGAGCTAGGGCGATTGCAAGTGTCAAGAGTGTGAGAAATTGTAACATTATTTGTTTCCGATTTTCAAATTTGGATTTGGGTTTAGAAAACACGGCAGTGGACTGTCTATTTATACATTGTTGATTCAATAATTTAATAACTCCGTCTAATTCAACCACCAATCACATTCTTGGTGGGGGGTCGAATTCGGGTATTTATTCCACATTTAAACCACCGCAAACAGTATGTTATGAACCCTGAGTAAACGGCCAAATTTTAGAATTTTGTTGCTGTGCATTTTGCTCCGGAATTAACCCCGGACGTTTTCTTGTATTCATTTTTTTTATTTATTTATTTTAAGGAAAAAAATTGACCCCAGAACTCACTATGATATTCATAAAATTTGAATATCTTTTATATTATGATCACATTATTTTATTCTTCCAATGATATGCGAGTCGGGAAAAGTTCTATTCACAACAAAGCACCGGAATCGTAGGAATGAACGGGCTAGAAGGTTCCCGGTTTTGTGGAGCAATAACGCCAGCCTCGTTTTTTTTTTTTTCTCATGTACATTTTTCGAAGATTGTCACCCACCCTGCAGATTTATTTATACATTCGTGGCCAATATTGGGGAATGGGTTCGGCCAACATGCATAATTAAACATTCCTATCAATGTGCAGTATATATATATGGATATCCTTATTGGCTTTCTTAGGGTATCTTAAGCATTTCAATTACTTTTAGTATTACGTCATCATTTGAAGGGTCTTTTTTTTTTTTGCATGCACAGATAGAAATTATTCTTTGTCATAAAAAATCTTTGCTGGTAACCACAAGTCTCAAGAACTATGCCGATTTCAGCACGTCACGTGGTTAGCACTAGACTAAAAATTGCATCTTTAATTTTTTTAATCTAGTTTCTAATTATTTTGTATGTTTTTTTTGAAAAAGAATTCTCAGACCAGCAGAACCCTGGTTTTTAAAAGGGGTAAATTAGATTGTTCAAACAGGTGTCTCATGAAATTGCCTCTGCCACGGGTATTCTTCACTAGGTTCATTAGATTTTCTATCCAAATACCTAGGCATTCATCCACTTGGGAAGCACGGGATTTTTCTGTGGCTTAGTTTTATCGTCCCAGAAGCCCTTAAATCATCTTTTGGTTATAAAATATGCCCCAGTGAAGAACTAAAAAGACTAGTTCTAGCTTTTCTGTCTCATATGTTTGAGGTTTATTCGGCCGACGCTTCTTTAAGATTAGGAGATTTTCGCTATGACTTCTTTTCACTTTTTACCTCACTTTCCCCAAGCACTGGGATGAAATTCTTGAGTTTTGGTATTTTTAATGCAAAATAAATATCCTATAAATACCCTGGGTGCTAACTTTTGTAAATATATCCCCGGAAATCTTCTCATTTTCGAGCAGGTCGATTAAAAGGTACCTAGAAATACTTCTATGCTCAAATACTATTCATCTCCACCTTCAATCTTGGTTATTGCTTTAGTACTGTTGAAGAATTTCTTTGATAAGCACTCATTTCTTTCATAACACTCTATGATTTTTATTCCCAAAAAAAAAAAAAAAAAAAAAAAAAAAAAAAAAAAAAAGAAAAATCTCACAATTCCCTTTTCTCAAATTGAAATATCATTTGCTCCGTCATTTCAGTCCCTTAGTCTTATCAAAGTTTCGGATTTACTTGTGTTAAGAGAAACTCACGTCAAATCTCGCATTACCTTGCTTATCGTCGAAATTTCTTTCATCCATGATTTTGCCAAGTAAATTCAGGTATCCAAACCTTTTTCAGTTTAAAAAAAAAAAAAATCATTAAGGAATAATATACAACACCATGTACACTTCCATGATGCATGCAATGGCATGTATGCTGGTTGCAACTCCACGTGTGTATCCGAGGGTTGCATTGTGTAAAGACTCTCTTGAATTCACATTTAGACAGCATGGGTTTTCCATTCAGGTTCTGTATTAAAGGAATTTTACAGAATATTCTTAGCAGTATAGTGGTATATTCATACACGAGGGAATGACGGAGAGAAAGGTTGCAAAATTATTTATGCAACATACGCTCGCAGGTAGGTCAAAGCTTAAGTTTCATTGGGATGGAAAAAAAAATTGAAGATAAAAAGAATATCATTTTACCCAAAACTTGAATTTGATATCTCAGACAGGAATACCTGTCATTATTGTGCATCAGTTTGAAATGGCCGGTTTTATGTAATATTCTAGTGCATAAAACTTCTAAGCCACCTAAATGTCTCAGCTTGACATCGAACGAGACATCTGTAAATCCAGTAATTTCTGTAAACAGTCACTATCTGGGTTTACCCTGGTTTATTTCTATTGAAGAATACATTAATACATTGGAGATTATTAAAATGAATTCGAGTTTTATTCATCAAAAGAATAATACAACACCTTAGCAATGGCATATTCTTAAGAAAAGCAGATGCTCATTGCTAGCGCGCGTTACCGACACGTAATCCGCAGAGTCCTCAGGCATGCCAAATCCGTAAATCAATTAAGGAACGAACACATTTTGATGAAATTATCAATGAAGTAAATTAAAATAAACTTTTTCATTCTAAACAATTCTTATACACACGATCTTTCTAAAAAAAAGCCCTCATAAACCCCTTTGCATACCACAGTGTCACCCGTGCCCATGCGCCAGACATGCAGGTTTGGCCCGTGAATATGAACATGTGGAACCCTCACTCCACCTAGTAAAAAGGCACTCACTGCAGCATTTTACGCCGCAACATTTCCACACTAATTCCCAACCATACACATGCCTGAGTGGGTTTCTACATTTCCGGGCTATAGCCAACTTATGCGCCAGGCGAAACGCGCCGTAGGGGCGGTGTGTAAGACAGGTCCAGTTCCGCGCCATGTGGGAGTGATCATGGACGGTAACCGCAGGTACGCAAAAACGCATCAGATGGAGATGAAAGAAGGACATAATCTAGGATTCGATAGTATGGCTTCTGTTTTAGAGCTTCTTTATGAATCTGGTGTGGCTTGTGCTACAGTATATGCATTTTCGATCGAAAACTTCAAACGGCTGCGTCATGAGGTGGATTGGCTCATGGAATTGGCCAAGTCTAAGCTTTTTCAAATGAGCCAGAAAGGCGAACTTTGTGAACAATATGGGATTCGTCTTAAAATCTTGGGAAATGTGGCGCTTTTGCCGCCAGATGTTCAGAAAATCTTGCAAGACACACAAAACATGACTGCGCATAATACACGGGCAGTGCTTAATGTTTGTTTTCCGTACACATCTCGGGATGAAATGGCCCATTCCGTAAAAGGTGTGGTAAAGGCATCCTTGGACGATCCAAACATGATTATTGATGAGAACACCTTGGAAAAGTTCCTATACACTTCAGAGGCCCCACCATTAGATCTCCTCATACGAACTAGTGGTACCAGTAGGCTCTCTGACTTCCTCTTATGGCAGAGTGTGCCTTCGACGTGTGCCATTGTGTTTAGTGAACGCCTCTGGCCCGAGTTTCTGCCCTGGGACATGACCAAGATTCTTCTTTCATGGAGCTTCAGCACATACTGGTACGGTCACGGCAATGGCCAGACCATGCACATAATATTTCCCTTGTCCTGGATCTAGTACAAATGCGAAGAACATCACGATGCCTCTGTATTTACCGACTCAGACACATCTACGGCTTACGAACAATACGCCACAGAGGCAGTGCCAAAATAACTCACAAACTAAATACACTGTCAATCACGACGTGAGTACAATTGCAAAACAAGACTTTAGAATGGACACAGACATAATATTTAATGGAAATCGCACGTCCTGGATTGGGCAATGGTTTTCCTTGGCACTGGCCTAAACAGATTGGCCATACGGCTAACCCCAGCAAATGCAAGATTTGGCAGAACTTATAAGAAACAATGATGCCAATGTTTTTAATGATTTTTGTATTGATAGAAGCCATTTAAACCTCTATTGCTCTATCCCCCTCCTATAGCTTATTAAATAGCCTCTAAAGTGTAACTCTCGGTATCGGCCGCGCGGTGCCCGGGATCGTTCGGAAATGCCGCGGCTAAACGACGAATCCTGCATGAACGCGGACAAACGTTGACTCATTGATTGGAGATTTTCAACTCAATTAATTTGTCAATCAATTTCTCAATTTGAAGTATTCTTCTTTCAACCTACAACACAACATGGATTTAGTCAACCACCTCCCGGACCGTCTATTATTTGCCGTTCCCAAGAGTATGTATTACAAAACGCTATAAACTTAAAAAAATTTGAAAAGTCCAAAATGAGAAGAAAAAAAAACCATTTCCAAACTACCAGGAAATACTAACTTCTTCCAGAGGGCCGTTTATATGAAAAATGTTGCGAGTTGCTTGCAGGCGCAGACATTCAATTCAGAAGATCCAATAGACTAGACATTGCGCTTTCCACCAACTTGTCGGTGGCATTGATTTTCTTGCCTGCAGCAGATATTCCTACTTTTGTTGGCGAAGGTAAATGTGATTTGGGTATCACTGGCTTGGACCAAGTCATGGAGGCAGATGTTTTTGAGTCAGTGTCGGATTTGTTAGACTTGCAGTTTGGTAAGTGTAAGTTACAAGTTCAGGTACCTGCTGATGGCGATATCGAGACCCCAGAACAGTTGGTGGGCAAAAAGATCGTGTCTTCATTCACCAGATTGTCGGAAAATTACTTCCATGAGTTGGAGCAAAAGGCAGGTGTTTCTCAGGGAAGCACCAAGATTAAATATGTTGGTGGCTCTGTTGAAGCTTCATGTGCTCTTGGTGTTGGTGATGCTATTGTTGATTTGGTTGAGTCGGGTGAAACCATGAAGGCCGCTGGCTTGAAGGCCATTTCCACTGTTTTGGAAACTTCTGCCCACCTCATTTCCTCGAAAAAACCCAGATTCCCCGAATTGGTCGACACTATCCACCAAAGATTCGAGGGTATCATGGCTGCACAGAAATACGTCTTGTGTAACTATAACGCCCCAAGATCGATTGTGCCAGACGTTTTGAAAATCACTCCTGGCAGAAGATCAGCCACCATTTCCGCCTTGGAAAAACTGGCCAACGACACCGAAGAGTGGGTGGCCATTTCGTCTATGGTTGAGAAGAAGAAAATCGGCAATGTCATGGACGAATTGAAGAAGGCAGGTGCCTCGGATATTTTGGTATTCAACATTGGTAACTGTAGAGTATAGATTTGGCAGTGGTGGTGCCGTGCAAGGATGCACCCCATAAAGGTATGATTAAATAGAAACTTTTTTTAATACGGAATATTCTTGAAAGACCGTTGAGCGGGCTCCTCGGATCTAGATCAATTTATGTAGCCACGCTTTGTTTACAGGTCCTGTGGGGTGATTATGAGTGGGTCTCTGAGACGAGCTACAAGATATAATTGCCATTTGATTATTGGTGGATCTGGGCAATGATAGGTGATCTTGTGGGATTCTGTCATTTCCCCCGTGTCTTAAGCCTTGTCTCTAGTAGGTAACTTTAACCTTTTTTCTCTTTTTCCTCCCATGAATCCACTGTTTTCATTCCCAAATCCCGTGCAATTTTTTACCCTAATATAGTGGTTAATAATCCATGAGCGGTGCGAAGAAAGCACCGACTTGACAAACATATTCAAGCTTGATACATCCACAGAATTATTCCAAAAAAAAACCTTCTTATTTGAATTATTCAAATAAAAGAATAATCAATTAAAGAATCAAGTAATATCAATAATATTGACTTTTTTTGATATTCCCTTAATTACCCTACATTTCCACCATTCACACTAACCGCACCAGCTTTTTTTCTTGGACACGGCCCCCGTACACCACCGGCGTAGGTTAAGTGGGCCACCACGAAAGTCGCCACATTCTCCAGAAAACCAATTGTTTCAACCCCAGAAAACACACTACTATGTCCAGAGAAGATCCCTTAAAAGCAGAAAAAGATTTCTCGGCAACGTTGGATGAACAAATCCCACTTATCGAAAAAATCCCCGACTACAAAAATGCCATCGACCGTTACTTGGTGTTAGAGAAGCAAATCAGACAATCTTCTGACTTGGCGCTGAGCAAACGGGTGCTTGAGAAGATTGTCAACACGCTTGTCGAAAACAACGACTGGAACTTTTTAAATGAAATCATTACGGTTTTGTCCAAAAAACATGGTCAATTGAAGACCTCCATACAGGTTATGATCCAGCACGTTATTGACAACTTGAGCAAACTTAACAATGCGGACGAAACCCAGCTACAACTCAAAATCTCCCTCATCGATACCATCAGAACCATTACCGATAAGAAGATTTTTGTTGAGGTCGAAAGGGCCGAAGTTTCGCGCCTCTTATCCGAAATCTATCTCAATGAGAAAACCGACTTGGATAAGGCCACAGAAATCTTATGTGAGTTGCAGGTGGAAACATATTCCTTGATGCCGTTTGAGACGAAAATCGATTATATCTTACAACAGATGGAGTTGACCTTGCGCAAGAAGGATTATGCACAGGCCAAGATTCTTAGTAGAAAGATTCTCTTGAAAACCTTGAAGAATTTTGACAGAGCAGACGAACTCAAGGCCATCTACCTCAGATACTTATTGCAGATCAATAAGTTTGAAAACGACTACATTACCATTGTGAAAAACAGTTTGCTTTTGATGGAAATCCCCTTGGTAAAGGACGTTGAGGGTTATAATGACTTGTTGGTTTCGATTGTTTACTATATCATTCTCTCGCCTTTCGATAACTACCAATCCGACTTGATTCATAAGATCAAGAGAAATACGTTAATCACCAAAAACGTCGATTCTAAGATTCTCCATTTGCTAGAAATTTTTACCAACAGTGAACTTATCCAATGGGAGAAAATCGACAAGGAGTACCGCCTGGACTTCTTCAACAAGTCCGAGGTGTTTGCCAACAACGCCAAAAATAACGAAAACTTGCAAAACAGGGTCATTGAGCACAACTTGCGCATTATCAATAAGTTTTACCTGTTTATTGAGTTAAAGAGATTGGCCTATTTGTTGAATGTTGGCGAGAGAGATGCAGAAACTTATGTCAGCGACATGGTTAACAAGGGCATGATTTCCGCCAAGATCAACAGACCTAAAGGCGTCATTAAGTTCGATAAATTGCAACATGGAACCGCTGCCGGTGCCACGCAAATAACCAGCAACAGTGAAAACATCAATGACTTGTTGAACAGTTGGATCTATGACGTCGACAGCTTGTTGGAAGAGGTTGACAGCATTGGCCACCTTATTAACAAAGAGGAAATGATGCATGGTATCAAGCAAAAAGCTTGATTCTCGTGCCCTTTTATAGTTTGCTATATAAGCCCAATCTTCAAATTTTTCTGTCATTTTCTAGTGTAATACGTATGATATTATAGTTATATATTTTTTTTTTTAGTTTGTGATCATAAACCGGTGTGAATACCGTTAAATTACTACAAAACTCAAACAAAAACAGTGAAAAGTAACGACAAGACTCCGCTCAAGGTTGAAACGGAGATGAAGCTACCGGAACTTTGTCTCAGAGAAGAAGATCCAGAAGTGGTTTCCCTAGATCCAGTGGAACTCGAAGTAGAGCTGCTAGAACCGGATCTGGTTTTGGATCCAGAACTAGAAGAGTTAGAGTCATCATTGTTTCCTCCTGCAACACATGCCCATTGTGTGTTGGCATCAAAACCATTTCCAACTGGCTCCACAGAACCGTTAATGTACTTCAATGCGCCCTTTGGAGTTTCAGGGACCTTATCAGAAGCCTCCCAAAACTCAGATTTTTCGGGACATTGACTATGAGGCAAGCCACTTTGGTAGGTTCCATCACCAGATGGGTTTGGAGTAGACGAGAATTGCAGCTTCAAGTTGTCAAAGTCTTTGGTTGGAGTCACGGTCTTTTGGTCGGAAGAGATCTCCACCAATCCGTAGTTGTTGGATTCTTGAGAGTACTCGTAAACAAGACCACCAGAAAACACGTGGGTCATCTTCGAAGAGTAGATCTCCTTCACCTCCTTGAAAGCTCTTGGGGTAACCAAGTTACAGCCATATTCAGAGAAGAAAATAGGAATCGAGTAGTTCAGGAACGCCTTGACTTTCTTGTCGTAACCAGAAATAGTGAAAGAAGAGTCTCCACACCAAGAGTAATCGTTGAATCCATAAAAGTCCGCACGGGCCATTTCATCGTCTCCACAGTTAAAGTACTCGGCAGATTGAAGACGGTTTTCCTCTACATCGGCAGCAGAATATCCCACAGGAACAAGACGCAATCCGGTTTTTCTTTGGAAAGTCTTAATATCACGAATAACGGCCTTCACGTAAGCTGCAGCAGGTGTAGTCTTAACATCATTAATGACCTCATTAGCAGCAAAAATACCAATCAAATTATCGTAAGATGACATCAACTTAACTGTAGCGAGAACTTCATTCAAGTACATGGTATTGTAGGAGCAAGAAGCACCAGAATCTCTAGCAATCAGCGCCTTTGGAATGTTGACATCCAAAATTAAACCAATACCGGCATCCGACAATAACTTCATACCTTCATCATGTTTAGCGGTGTTGTCGATAGAGTAAACTCTAACTGTATTAATGCCTAATTGCTTAAAGTAGACAATATCACGCTTCAAATTATCCACATTTGCAATAGGGTCAATAAGCTTGGAAGATCCACCTGGCTGGTAGTCAATACCTCTAATATAGAATCTTTCCGAGGTTCCGTTTTTGAACAAAGCATTACCTTTAGCTGCAATGGGCAGAAATGCAGCAAGACTTGGTGCTAATAAAAGTATAAGAGCAGCAAGCAGACTAAGCCTCAAGAAGGCGTATTTGGGTGCGAAGCTTAACATAGTAATGGAAAAAAGAGTGCAAAGCTATTTTTCGACCTTAGTGAATGAAAGGGAAAGGTAAAAAAAAATGAAAGTGCAAAATTTTCACGTTTTTTCAAACAAAAGGTGGAAGTCACCAGGTTTTATACGTCACAGGTCAGTCACTACCGTGTCGAAGGTTTTCCTTTTTTTTTTTTTTTTTTTTTTCTGGGCACCAGAACAATAGCTAATGAATTAGGCAACTGCACCTTTGAGTTTTCGCGTCTATAAATAAACAATGTGATACACAAATCCTGGCATGATCAAGAAACAGCAGAACTTAAGAACAAAATCAGCATATTTTATGGAATTCTATTTTGTTTATAAGTTAAATATTCATATAGTGGATATTTTTCTATATTTGTTTCTTTTTTTTTCACATAATATACTATTCCAGCATAAAATCGGTTTTCAAAAGCATGCCCACGCCGATCTATATTATCTGCACGTGGAAATCGCGTAGCTACAACGCGGCTATGTTGCCAACTTGCCAAGCATACAAGAAATTTTTTGTGCATGAAAATTTCCGCAGATATTCGTTCTAGTGGGTTGCTTTTTGTTCTGGCGAGTCGATAGGCATCTTGATTCTTCGCCATTAACATATTTTTTAAAAGATGATGGGGAAAAGGTGATGGGGAAAAGGGAGAAAGAAAAAAAAAACTCTTTTTCCACATCTTCTGGCTGATCCCCTTCAATCGCCAGTGCTTTACCGAACTTCAATATCTTACGTTTATTGTTTGTATCATGGTTATATGCCGGATATTCAATCAATGGGGACAATTTCAAAGTGGGGCGTGCTGTGGTTCCAGGCTCTAGCCCCCGTATATTGTCCCTGCGGTAAATGAATAGAAAAAAATCACCGCTATATTCGCGGAATATTTCAACCAATAATATTCAACTACTGTGGTAAGATTTCTCTTCAACTCAAGAATAATAGCCCAATTATTTCTGCGCTTACACTAGTTCAAGCTAAGCTGAACCTGCGTCGTAGGAGAGAGAGATTTTGGCCTTTAGTATGATTAGACTAAGTTATATTCTAGCCAAATGTAGTTTATAAATTGTTTCAAGGTTTCAATTAAATGAATATTGTTGTATCAGTATGGTATCAAATTATTTCTAAAAATAATAATTGGGTAAATATAATGACTTTTTAAGTGCAGCTCCTTCACACTAACAATTGAGAAAACAAAACTATAGTCCCCAAAAATCGAATTATAATTTTCAATGTATAAGAATTCTCACTTGTAATAAATATAGAATAAAGAATAAAATTACCGGGAATAAATTTATTCAATATGATGCATAGCCCGGAATAATGGTCTTTTAGAGAATTGGTCACGTTAAGCTCATGCTCATGCTCATGCTCATCTACATCCCAATTCGGAATAATTCATATTTCTTCTTTTCAATTAAAGTAAACTAAACCATCACCTTAATATTCTTATAAACTTCCTCCTGGCTCCAGTTCTTCTAGAAAAAAAAAGAAAATCCCCAATATCGTAGTTCGTATCAAAAGTAAATTCAGACTACCGAGGCAGTGATCTGACAACCGCGATCGAGGTGTTTCGCAACACTGAGGCACAGATGTTTTATCGGGAACTGCCAACCAAGTCATAGTACCACGAGTTACTTCAATTTTCCCCATGGCTTCCCAAATCCATTTTCTCGATATAAAGGGGAAACCCTTGCTTTCTAGAGATTATAAAGGGGATATTCCTTCGAATGCTATTGAAAATTTCCCCCTCATTCTCTTGGAGTTGGAGAGCACAGATGACGACTCCCTCTACAGACCATACTATAACAAAAACGGAATCAACTACGTTTATATCAACCACAACAATTTGTACGTTTGTGCATTGACGCGGAAAAACGAAAATGTCATGACAATTGTCATTTTCTTGTCCAAAGTGATTGAAGTTCTTACGCTGTACTTTAAGAGCTTGGAGGAGGAATCTATTCGGGATAACTTTGTTATTACATACGAGCTTTTGGACGAAATGATGGATTTTGGCGTTCCCCAAACAACAGATACAAAGATCTTAAAAGAATACATCACTCAAGATTATTACAAGTTGATTAAAAACGCACCATCCAGGCTTATACAACCACCAAACGCGGTAACAAATGCCGTTAGCTGGAGAAAAGATGGAATAGTTTATAAGAAAAACGAGGCGTTTTTGGATGTGGTGGAATCGATTAATATGCTTATCAATGCCAAGGGTCAGGTTCTCAACAGTGAGATTTTGGGAGAGGTGAAAATGAAGTCGAAATTGAGTGGAATGCCTGACCTCAGATTGGGATTAAATGATAAAGGTATTTTTTCGACGAACTTGGACGATGACACGGCGTCTGAATCTGCTTCGGGATCGAAAAAAATGGAAATGGAAGATATCAAATTCCATCAATGTGTCCGGTTGTCAAAGTTCGAAAACGAACGGATCATTACGTTTATTCCTCCCGATGGAGAGTTTACAGTAATGTCATACAGATTGCTGTCGGCGCAGTTTTTGATGAAACCTCTCATTTTGGTTAACTGCAAAACTGTAGTCCACAAGCGCTCCAGAATCGAAATCACTTGTTCTGTTAAGGCCCAGATCAAAAAGAAATCAACAGCAAACAACGTGGAGGTGATCATCCCACTTCCCGAAGATGCCGACACGCCTAAATTTGTTCCTGAATATGGAACCATCAAATGGATCCCTGAAAAATCCTGTTTAATATGGAAACTTAAAACATTTCCCGGAGGAAAACAGTTCCACATGAAGGCCGAGTTAGGGTTGCCGGCAGTCACTGACGAGGAGAACCTAGTTCCGAAGAAACCAATTAAGGTAAATTTCTCCATTCCATATTTCACCACCTCGGGTATACAAGTGCGTTACTTGAGAATCAACGAGCCTAAACTTCAATACCAGTCATACCCTTGGGTTCGGTACATTACTCAATCGGGAGAAGATTACACAGTCAGAACAAAATAGGAAAATAGTGAAGAAAAAGAAAGAATCCGAGAAATAGATTAAAAGAAAGACAGATGAATATTCTGGGCCTGGGGTATTTTATTATTCCATAAATCATTAAACTTAGTCAATTAAAACGCACTAAAGCTCCTCGCCAAGAGTTTTATACAATAGATCCAACACAAACTTTTTTTGGGCCAGGGATACAAGGTTCTTTTCCAGAAGCAGGCAGAAAAAAGGAACGTCTAGGTTTCTTAGGATAGACTCACTTTCCAGACTCAAATCGGCTTGTTTCAGTAGTAAAGAGTTATAAAACTCCTTCAATTCTGCCACTTTTTCTGATTCATGTTTTGCAACTGAAGCAGCATTCATGGAACCTAGCTTTTTTAATCCACCCACTGCAGACATTCTTTTCAGGTACTTGTGAAGAATTTGGTCATGTGTTTTTGATGAGCTTTCTTGAAAATACTTATGTTTTTGAATCAAACTCTTGATTTGTTGAACCTTCACACCATCCTTTAGTAGTCTTTTGCGGATATAATGCTCGGCCTCAGCCTCGTCATTTATAAGTCGAGGGTTTGATTCTTCTCCTGATTCATGGAGAAGTTCATGTATTTTTTGGGTGTAATAATCCCTCTTTTTGATGAGTTCCATCAAATGCTTGTCTTGCTTCCTTTCTAGAATAACATCGGTGATTTTTTGAACATTTTTATTCGAGAGACGCCGTAACAGTTTACTTTTGGAAGTGAGTTGATAATTGGAAATTGTATGGCTCACAGCAGATGTGACTTGTTTTTTTTGTGCATCAGACATTTCGTAGTAAGATGAAGCATGTGCTCATACGTTTACTATGGTTAGAAAAGATGATGAAACGCGACCAGGTTACACCAGATTATATTTTCCAATTTTTTTTTTCCATCTTTATTAAATCCATTTATTTTTTCTAACTAATCTTGTGAATCTCTCTTGATGATTAATCTAAAAATTATACTACTACCACTATCTTTAGCTAGTATTATGTATCTATTACCATGCGCTGCTTTTGGCAAATTAACTCCAATGGCTAGTCATACGTTGCCATACCCATCACTTGAACATAGGCCTAGATTTTGGGAAAAGCTTTGATTTTTTGAAGAATGTGCCTAGCCTCTCTTTCACCACTGTAGAATGCTCCATGTGCACATCCATTCGAGCTGCCCCCCATTGTTTCTGCACCAGCAAACCTGACTCTATCGGTAACACCTCCAGCCATTATGTCACAGATTTCGTCAGTAGGTTGAGTATTCAAACGACCTGCAGAATAAGATCCCCGGGCCCAAGGATCATTATTCCATTCTGTTCTTAAGATATTGAATGGTTCGACTACTGGTCCAGTTGCAATCTGCTGAACCACAGGCTTGAAAAGGTCCCAGATTTCCTTGGTGGTCATATTTTCGATTTGCAGAGAAACTGGACTTTGGGTCAAAAAGACCAAAGAAGCCACGTTACTCATAGCTGAATAATTGACCACAATAGTTGGGTTTTGCCAAGGTCTTGCAGTACCTGCAGAGCTCAACTCTGAGGCAAGAATATAGAAACGGTGGACATCTTTGGGCCAAAAACATTCCTTGAATTCAAGAACAACCTTTCCCAAAGATGCATACTCAGACCCAGGTAAAAACAGTTTAAATTTATTGGGCAATGGTGGAGTCCAATTAAGATATTGACCTTCCGTTTTATCTGTGATTCTGAGAACACTCAATGGGGTGGTCACAACAACATAATCTGAAGTATATGTTGTTCCATTGCTGGTGGATACAGTCACAATATCCTTTTGCTCATAATTTATATCCGTGACCTGAGTATTCAATCGAATATTTCCTTTTTGATAAGATTCAGGCAATTCAATCAATTCATTTTTAAACACATTAATGAATCCATTCTTGACATATGCATTTCTGCCAAGATGGTCGACACCCCATAAAAAAGCATGTTTTGCCGAGGCAAAATCCCACAGGATTCCGTCCCACAATTCCAACCATAACCTCACCACTTGCTGAGCATACTTGAGCTGGTTTTCAGTAAGATCCTGGCGATGTTCTTCAAGGTAAAGAGAACATAATTCCCTCACAGTAATATCTGCTCTTTGAGGGTCTTTTTCGAAAAACAAGAGCCCAAAAGTTTCGATATCCGCGATAATTCGCTCATATTCCCATCCGGGGATGCTTTTACAATCTTCGGAAACGTAGACGTATTTCCCATCGTCATAAAAATAGTCGACATTACCAAGTTTTCTGGCCTTTTCAAAGAGAGGGTTTTTCAATCCATCATGAAACCACAGTGCACCAAAATCATAACAAACATTGGGATTTAAACTTGAATTTTGGGATTGGAGTCTTCCTCCCAACCGATCTCTTGCTTCCAAAACTAGGGTATTTTTCACGCCTGCCTTGTAGAGATCACCTGCAGTTTTGATCCCGGCCATTCCTCCGCCAATGATGATAACTGAGTAGTGCATTATGTACAATTTTTTTTTTCTTATTTTCTTTGTTACTGAAAGAGTGAAGTTTCGTTTATGAAGAAAAAGAATTAAGATAAAACTAACTAGCAAAAATCTTCAATCAATTCTGTAGAATTTAATCGTCCATGTCTCGTGTTTCGTGCTTGGAATTCCGTCTCTCGCGTTCCCGATATGGCAGGTGATTGCGTGGATGATAAGGGAAAATTCGCGAGGTTTTGAAGAAGTTCTTTCTCATTATTCATTTATGCAGTTGCTTCCTCGGACAATAAATCACTTAAAGCTACTATTTCAGAAATAACCGCCAAATATTCTTGACTTGAGGAGGAAAAAAACCACCAAGCTTTGAATGCTTCTTTTGATACATCCGGTTGACGTCTTCCAAAACTCTGGAAGTTTATACCCTGTATCTCATTTGTGATATGAAGTATGACATAGGTGATGACAGGAATAGGAAGCTTTGAAAAATCTCGATCCGATAGGCTTGTTTCATGAAAAGATTTTATCAGCAGAATTGTAAGTTGATAGGTTGCTTCCTCGCAAGAACGAATTCCAAGTGAATTTTCGTCAGGTTCTAATAATCGTAGAAGCGCATCTTTAATCGAAACGTAACATCCGACAAAATTGTTTGCCAAATCACACAAGATATCACTCCCATCTTTCAGATTCGTATTATAGTCTTCACTTAGGGGCAGAAAATTATATGCATTCATCGACAAAACAAGCGCCCTGATAATCACGTTCTTCAAAATTGTTTCTTCTGATGATTCAGCTTTGCAGTTCAATTGCATCTCCATATCGCTAATCAAAGCCCTGACAACAGTATCACAATATTCGCTCTTAACAGAGGTCATGATCATCTCACTGATGTGCGTCATTTTCCGTAGATTCCTGGTTAAGTTTCTTAATTTAGAACCGTGGGTTTGCGACTCAATCATACTGATACATCTTTTCAACGAGTTGCGGAGCCGAGCATGGCATGATATCGAAATCTCGTGACTGGATGCAAGTATCAGAGGGAAAACTAAAAGTGAAATCGCAAGATTCAAATGCATGTATGCCTTTTCAACCGATGGTTCTTCCAGCAAAACATCCATTGCATAAGCGATGGTCGCCGTGAGAAGATTGCCAGTAGTTCCCGCAAATATGCTATGATGGTAATTCTGGATAAGCGGCGCGATATCCACGCAATAATCTTTCAAAAACTTTACCGATTTGTTCATGATATCCAAGGACCATTTTGACTGGGTCGGAACACAATTGGGAGTCTCATCCCAGATACGTGGCGAACAGTCAGCATCCGGGTACTTGCTAGATAAACTGACGTAACTGTAGCAATGTTTATCTGAGGAAAATTGGGCACCAGGGGACCGTAAATCCTTCGCAACAGAATCCAAGCGATTACTCTCCGCAAAAGTATTCATGGGCAGAGATTCCTCACATTCACTGTGGTTATGCTCTTGCAAAATTTGAAGACTATTGCTTGATTGAGATGGTTCGAGATCGAACAAACCAAGAATACTTTCGTCAACCATGAGCTCATTCCACGCCAAACCAAGGTAGTTATATTTGGAATATCCCCTTCTTCCTAAACGTTTTGTAACCAGCTTGGGAAACACTAATTTGGTAAGTTTTCCTACTTGAGATTGCCCAAGAAGGAACTTACCCTTTCGACTTGGGGGAAAACTGACATTCGGATATTTGAGCATGAGCCTTTGACAAAGGATACAGTAGACTTTGTATACTGCAAGACGAGGAATCGGTGGCTTGCATGGCGTAAATTCGACTTCTATCATGGAGTCAAATATGATTTTGATTGCCAAAAACGTCCGTTGAAGTTCATGGAAGTTTATTGAGCACAGCAACTTTGGAGATAAACCCGCGTCCATGGCAAAGGAAAAAGTATTGTCTCTTGGATCTTTAAAAAATAGGAGAATAAAATGGCATATCTTAAGCCCTCTTATTTTCAGCACTAAAGACCAAGATTCTTCCCCTTCACAGCTTTGGGAAGTTAGCGACGAGATAAATTCTTCGCTATTGGTGTCGTAAATCATATTATAGAAGTCACCCAAAGGCACTTGATTCAGACATTCACGCAATACTTCGACCAATAAATCACAAAAGTTGGCTGAAGTTGTCTCGTTGATCAAAGGAATGAGTTTAATGAAAGTCTCTTCAGCCGAAATGATACTTCCACTTACATCTTTTGATGGGCCATGGCTTGGCATATTTGTGTGGCCAGTAGCCGAGAGACTATTTTTGGAATCATGACTAGCTGGTGGCACAAAATGCGAAGAAACAGTATTAGTGGGGTCAGACTTTCGATGGTTGGACTCATACTCCGGAATATTCTGCAACATCACTCGAGAAGGATCAACCAGCGGACTGCTTGGTCTATGATTCCCAGAGCCTGTAGTATTCACACCAAGAGGGTTGATGGAAGGACGAATCTGTCTATTTTGCAGGGGGAAGATCGGCTTTTCATTGTCGATTTGAGCAGAGGGGGTCAGGTCAAAACTAGACGTGGAAGACATAACATCCAGGCCAAAAATATTTGCTTCAAAGAGGTCAGCATCAGAATTTTTGTGTGACAGAAGAGTTTCAATAGACGATTTCAGATTTAAAGCATCATCAACTTGCCCATGACAGCGATATGGGGGTTTCCAAAGTGAGTCTTCATAAGACTTCTGTAGTATGAGCCCAGGCTCAGAAATTCCCAGTGTTTTGGCCTCAGTTGTATTTTCAAGAGGTGTTTCAAAACTGGATATTATGGATGGTTCATTTATAGTGCTCGGAATATCCGTATCAGCTGGAAATTGGGTGTCCACAACATCTATTGTAGAGTCAGGATCATCATCTGAGTGCACTCTTTTTCCGGAGAGAGAGTTGGCCTTGGTGGCACACATCGGGATTTAAAATGGTATAAACTATGGGACCTATGACTTCCCGTCGTAGAGTCAGGTTTTATCAAATTTCTTGGAACAAATCCAACTAGTATGTTTTGAAATCAGAAAGTTTATTTGAGGACGCTTCCAAGCATGTGATATCTATATTGAAGGGATAAAATGGTATAAATCAAAGGGCAGGTTTGGAAAAAATATTCCTGGAAATAAAAGAAACGGACCAGCGCTTCATAATTATGGACGTCGTGGACGTTTATACTTTGGCCGGTTTTTAATTCGAACGTTTTCAACCTGGACGTAAGCGAGACCATAATGCAATGGCCTGCAAACACAGTGCAGGAAGATATAGTATGAAAACAAAAGCTTCGTCCACAAATACAGAGAACTTTTGCTTTTCAACAAAACCAAAACTTTTTGAAGTAATACCCGAAATCTAATATTTTCAGGCTTAGATAAAAAAAATACGAGCCTAATTTGGGTTTAAACAAGGTATCTCGACATTAAGAGTGAATGCAGTGGGGCTTTCAGATCTTCACTGGTGAACAATCGACATATACCGCATGGGGAGAGCACGACATGTGCACGAGATTTACACAAGTTACGCATATGGATGTGTACAGGACAGGCGTTTTTTTTTTTTGAGCAGTCATAAACATGATGAACGTGATACCGCCCGCATATGTGTGAATTTTATTTTCTTTGTTTTTTTATGTTTATGGGAATGATATATTTATGATGGTCAAAATTTATACCAAATGCCTAAACGGTACCATATGAAGGATCACTTCCAGTGAAACCAAGCAGAAGCACTGGGAGTTCATTCAGCCGTGGTTGTGGCGTAAAAATGACTCGGAATTATCGGCCAGCAAGCGAGTATTCTTCAACGTTTTTTGCGCATTTTTTTTTTCCGGAAGTGAAGAGTGCTTAGACGAACATGCATCTCCGCTTTCGGCATATTCTCCTATTCGCATCTACATACCGCAGTTGCTGATCTTTAAATTTTTTTTTTTTTTCTTTTTTCTTTTCTTCGAATTCTTATGCAGAAGAAATAATAACCACCCACATGAGTATGCATGTGATGCTATTTACTGTAGAAGTAATCTTTCCGAAGTTATCTTTTGAAAAAAATTGAAGACCCATTTTCCCCCTCTTTCCCCCATATTTCTTTTCTAATTATTTTCTTCTTATTTTGATGGTGGGTTATGTAATCAGAGAAAATGGAAAACCGGGATTTCAGTTTCCCCCGGAAGCTTTTACCATAAGTGGTACCCGTGTGGGAGGGATATCCTGCAAACCGGTCAAGACTCAACTGTTGTCATTTATAGTGAAAGTGAGTTGAGCACGCCCAAAAACCGAATCCTGGATTTGAACGTTTTCAATATTTTCTGTATAAACCTAGGGAACAGTACAACAGTTGCATAATGTAAAAAAGCAACCGATAAATTATAAAAAGAGGGGGGCCGCTAATATGAATCGCCGTGGTTTAGAATAAACTGAACTCCGTGCCCAGAAAAGGGAAACCAACCCGGTTCAATCCGTGAACGGAAGGAGAGCGCTGGTCCAATTCCACGAACATGCGTGGCCACATACGGAACGACATTTGTCACAACTTACGGTACCACGTGCCGATACTAAAATGTGTGCAATCTATCTTTTTATCTTCCTTTTAAAATAATTATATACTCTCCAAGACGAGCTCCGATTATGGTGAGCCCTGCTCAGTCTTCCTCGTCGAACTTAGGAGCCAAGTAAAATCTCAAGTAGCCGCCGGCCTCCAATCTAAACTCAAACAAGGCAGGGGTCTTATCGGCCAACTTGATGGTAATGGTATTGGACAAGGTGGCACCTCTAACAATGTCACTCAAGTACTTCAAGCCAAAAGTCAAGTCAACGGCATTTTCCAAGTTGACCGACACAGACTGGTCTGGATGGTCCATATCAGTGAATGGCTTCAATACCACCGAGCCGGTTCCGGACTCACCCTCGGAAGTGAATTTAACCGAATCTTTGGTCACAGTGATATTAAGCGACTCACTAAGGTTCTTCAAATCACGCACAATCTTGGTGAATTCGGTACTGGGCATGTTAATGACAGAGTCGTATTGCATGTCGTCGATTCTCAAGAATTCCGAGTCAATATCCATCAATTTCAAAGAGTATTCAGACACTCTTTCCTTCTTCTTGTCCTCAAAAATCGACACCACGGTGTCTGGGGAATCCTCAGCCAACAAAGTCAAAAAATCCTCGTTATTACCACACTTGATGATTTTAGAGAAAGCTTCCATGTTAATACCCAACGTGATGTCACGGTCACATCTGTACTCAGAAAATGCCGTCAGACCCACCAAAAGAGAAACTAATAAAACTCTCGAGTCGTCCACTGCCTGGACGGTGATACCGTGTTCTGTGCAGTTGAAATTGCAAAGTTTGACACAGTCCTTGATGGACTCCACGATTTTTTTAAGGAGATTGGCCTCTTCGAATTTACCTTCAAGCATTGTGATGTTGTATTTTTATTTTGTTCTTTGTTAAGTTGGAAGAAGAAGAAGAAAAAAAAAAAAGTGTTGGGAAAATGTGGTAGAAGTACGCGTTCGAAGGACTGCGCGCGCGCGCGCGTCGCGTCTCCCCTTACGTCACGTGACTTACTAAATAGTTTGCTGGCGCTGTGACGCGGGCGGCTGAGCCCATTACTGGGTTAAGGATGTTTAAGTTCGAAATTAGGTCACTAAAAAAACAAAGTGGTTAGATTACAAAGTTGATTTGAATCACTTTGCTTATTTATTGTGTATACAATAATTTAACACGTATCTAATTCAATATAAGTTCATGATAATTTAAAAAAAGTCAAGTTCTTTATTCCCTCTCCAGTGCTCAACGAGCTGTCCAATGCAATTTTGCTTAATGACGCGAACCCTGAGCAAGAGGAGGACTTAAAGAAATTTACTAATTTTGAAAACAATTATACAATTGCAAAATAATCGAAATCGAAACATAAATTTCGTTTTCTTGTAAAGTTTTTTTTTTTTTTTTTTTTTTTCTTTTCACTAAATTCACCCTTATCACATTACGCCAAGTTCCAACCATAGAACTCTCCCACTAAATAGCCCCCTCCCAAAAGGACCAAGCTCTTCTTCTACTTCTTCTACTTCTTAGTATTCCTATTTTCTTTTTCTTTTTCTGTATTATTTATTCATTTCTTAATTCTCCCGTGGATACTGGCCCAATGGCAGCACGTCAATTCCTGTTGACGCCGTGCCCCCACTCCTCAGTGTCTCTTTTCACCCATCTCTTTACCCCACCGCAATAAGTCACGCTTATACCGATCGGCCTTAACTAAACCATTACGGATTGTGGTGAGATTCTTGATATATTCGTGCTGGCGCTGGATGCTCACCTGCAAATAGTTGATGAGTTCTTGTTGGATGGCGGAGTATTCATCTTCTGCATCTTCAGCTTCAGCTTCAGCATCCTGTTGCTGTTGCTGTTGGCGTTCATAAAGGGCCAAGGATTTCGGGAGGGCAAAAAACGGGTCGGTGACGCCGGCTGGTGCCTCTGGCTGTACTGCTGCACGAGTGATGCGCTTATTTTCAAACTCTGTGTCCTCGGGCTCCGAAACCGGTTTTGTGGCAGATTCAGTGTTTTTTGTGTTTGTAAACTCAGCCCCTTCACCGCTACCATCTGGTGTTTGTGTATCGTCCAAACCATGGTCGTACACCGGGAGGTCCATGTTTTCCTCTAGTTGGTAGTACCAATCTTCACCATCCAAGACGTGTAAAAGCTTATTGTAATGATTAAGAGTATTTTGTTCAACCTCAATAATCTCGATGATTTCTGCAGCCATCACTGCAAGATTTGCCAGTTTATACGTTTTGGAAATGGCAGGGTGAGATGCAACTTCTGATGGGTGGGCTAACGGTGCCAAAATCTCACTGAGCCGCATACGTTTCAAGGGGTTTTCTTCAAAATCCTCGTCTTCATTTTCACTACTATCTTCAGTACCATTTTCCCCATAATCACTATTGGTATACCCATTTATATCGAAATCATTGGCTCGTTTTTCGCCGGGCGGTGTTTGGCCCAGAGTTGCGTTTTCAGAACGGTAAAAATCCGACCATCGTCTTTTGTTGGTATAGTTTGTCCTTTCAATCACATCATTTGTGAGCACAAGGTGGTTGCTTCCATCATATTCCACGACTTTAGGTTTAAGGGCTTGCGGATTGGATTCTGCAGAGGGAAGTTTTTGGCCCCGATTACTAAGGCCCAACTGATGGCGAGCAGTAGGTTTTTGTGCTTTTGTGAGAAGCGCCAGCTTGAAACGTGAGATCACCGCAATCGAGTTTTCGTCGAGCATTTGTGGCAGGTGTTGTGTGGGGAAAGGTGTTTTTTTAGTTGGTGGCAGACGGGATAAGGCAGTGAGCAGAGACTGCAGGCCGGGCCGAGGCATGGGCGCACCAATAGTAGGCAGAAATTAGCTGGGGGTGGGAGAAAACAGGCCCTGGAATAGAATAAAAAGAAGGGAGATAAAAAGAAGAGAAAAGGGATAAAGAAAAAAAAAAAGCTTAAAATATTGAATACTTATAGATAGATATTTTAGAGTTTTTAGAATTTTCGCCTGAAAATCAAATACGAAGATTATTATTATCACCCTTTATACGCCTATCTTATCTCTCTCTATTTAGCTAGGCCTCATCTATATTTCCGCCGGGCCTGAGACCTATTTCCGCGGCCCTAGTATAAATCGTGCCCCAGGACCCAAGCCTGGTAAAACATACCAAAGGCCTGATAAATCATACAAGGGGGCAGTGAAAATGAAAAATGAAATCAAAAAAAGATCAAAATCTCCTCGTAAAATTCACCCCTCATAATTTAAGCGGAAACCTCCTGTGGGTCCAACATTGGGAGAAACGCTATACGAGACGCCAGTTTTTCCAGCACCGGCAATATTAGTCTATAGGCATCGCTTCCATTCAAGTAGTACCGATGCATTCGTTTGGTCCGTAAAAACCCAAACAGCTCATATAAATAGAGAGCCGCCTCGTTATCCACTTCTGTTTCTAGCATAATTTCATCCACAAAATCCCACTCATTCATCTTATCTATACTAAGACGCACAAGTTTTTTCGCCAAGCCCTGGCCACGAAATTCAGGGTCAATGACAAGCATACCTATATAACCCCTCATCCGTACCGTCCGATGGGGTTCTACCTTGGAAATCACCACCCCAACAATATCCATGGAATTTTCTTGGCTCACGAGAAAACAGTATTGTGGCCATTCGTGGAAAAAATACCAGTACACGTATAAAGAGTATGGTTCCGAAAGGTGTACATCGATCAATTTGGCCACGGCTTGGAATTGGGCTTCGGATGCTGGGTCGAAGGAGAAAAAGCGGAATCCGCCTTCAGTATAGTCAACAGCATTAGGCATTTTCTAGGGTTTTCTAGGGTTTTTTGTTTATTTTTGTTTTGCTTTCTATTACTTTTTATCGCAATGGCCTCATACTCACGAAGGTTTGACTTTTGGTGAGTGCGGTGCCGTAATCTGTCTGCGATACAGGCAAAATTAAATAAGTGTGTTTTACGCCAACCAGGACCACACATCAATAAATGTTGGGATTAGCAAACTTTTTGTATAAAACAGATTTCAAATTCTTGTAGCCTTTTTTTTTATATCTTTATTTATTATTATAATTTTTTTTACATTTTTATCCAGTTGGCCATCCATTTACGTTGATTAAATGAGATCAATCTAAGCCATGGAAGAAGGTACAATCCAGGCACTGTAGATGAAACCTTGAAAAGTAAACAAATCGAATTTAGCCATTTCCAAAGGCCAGAAAGTTGAAACTTTGCTTGATAAAAAAAGAAAATAAAAAAACACGGCAAGATTTTGGGCAATGGGCTATCTACGAATATAAACTATTCACCCAAACATAAATAGGATACTGTACGTGGAAGCAACATTAGTTAAAAGACATTTGTTGTAGAATATATGGAGAGTAATTTCGTCCATGACGATAACCACCCTTCTATTTTTTTTATTTTTATTTTTTTATTTTTTCTTTTTATTCTTAAAAATTAGTATCGGTTTCTTTTCCTACGCTAATTTTTATTTTCTTGTTTACCTTTTCTGCCTCACTTGCTTGGTCACTCCAAACCTACGCCGGCGCACGATGATGTCAGCTCAGCCAATGAATGATTGATGATTAGATGAGACGGTGGAAAATTTATGCGTGTACGCAATCTTCGGGCCTGAGACGTGCGGGTGAGCGGGACTAGTGGTGGAAACCCAATTTTCCCCGAAACGTCCTGAGGAAGAGGAATTGTGGGGAATTTCAAACAATTTAAAAGAATTTCTTAACTCTAGTTTTTATGAAAACCACAATTTTTCATTTAAACATTTCCTTTCATGTGTTAATTTTATGGTGTCACGTGTTATTTTTCATTTTTTTCTTAGCGTGTCCTTCTAAACGTTTCGAGCGTGTTCGGTATGCTCCTAAAGCACTGCGACGTCAGCGCTGCACACAGTGTGGAATATGACGACATTCTCTAACAGGGCGTGGTCCATGTGGAAGATTCAATACACCCGTCAGGTTATTAGATAGAGATTCTGGAAAGTGAATAATAATAAAAAATTCACTTAAGCCAATAAAACACACATTCTATTCCAATAATTCATAATCGTTTCTCTTTATTCCCTAAAAACTTCACAAAATTATTCCCCTCCACATGACCGTCCCCACCCCCTAAGATTGCTGCCGCTGGTCTCGGAGCGGAGACGATGTCGCGCACAGCAATGGAGTGTAGGTAAAAAAAAATGTCGCATTCGCTTTGGTTGCCGGCAAGCGCCAGGAGAGGGCCTCGGAGCGGAGTGCTCCTCTTATATATAAGAAGCTGTTCCCGCCGGCGGTGAGCTGCAATTCCCTTTTTTTTTTTTTTGTTTAGTATCCACAAATACATATTACATATATCTACAATGGCTGAAGTTTTACAGAAATCCGGTGTTATCTACGGTGACGACGTTAAGAAGTTGTTCGACTACGCTCAAGAAAAGGGCTTTGCTATCCCAGCTATCAACGTCACCTCCTCCTCGGTTGTTGTTTCTTCTTTGGAGGCTGCCCGTGACAACAAGTCTCCAATCATCTTGCAAACCTCTCAAGGTGGTGCTGCTTACTTCGCCGGTAAGGGTGTTTCCAACACTGACCAGGCTGCTTCTATTGCCGGTTCCATTGCCGCTGCTCACTACATCAGAGCCATTGCCCCAACCTACGGCATTCCTGTTGTTTTGCACACTGACCACTGTGCCGCCAAGTTGTTGCCATGGTTCGACGGTATGTTGAAGGCTGACGAGGAGTTCTTCGCCGCTAACGGTACTCCTTTGTTCTCTTCCCACATGTTGGACTTGTCTGAGGAGTCTGACGACGAGAACATTGCCACCTGTGTCAAGTACTTCACCAGAATGGCCAAGATGAACCAATGGTTGGAGATGGAGATCGGTATCACCGGTGGTGAGGAGGACGGTGTCAACAACGAGGATGTTGACAAGGAGTCCTTGTACACTCAACCAGAGACCGTCTTCGCTGTCCACAAGGCTTTGGCCCCAATCTCTCCAAACTTCTCTATCGCCGCTGCTTTCGGTAACGTTCACGGTGTCTACAAGCCAGGTAACGTTGTCTTGAGACCATCCATTTTGGGCGAGCACCAAAAGTACGCAAGGAGCAAATCGGTACCGACAACAAGCACCCATTGTACTTGGTCTTCCACGGTGGTTCCGGTTCCACCCAAGAGGAGTTTGACGTCGCCATCAAGAACGGTGTCGTCAAGGTCAACTTGGACACTGACTGTCAATACGCTTACCTTAAGGGTATCCGTGACTACGTCTTGAACAAGAAGGACTACTTGATGTCTCAAGTCGGTAACCCAGAGGGTGAGGACAAGCCAAACAAGAAGTACTTCGACCCAAGAGTCTGGGTTAGAGAGGGTGAGAAGACCATGTCTGCCAGAATCACCGAGGCCTTGGAGATCTTCCACGCTAAGAACCAATTGTAATTCTGTCTATAGTTAAATGGGGCGGTATTTGCCGGCTCACTCTGCTGTGCAAACTAAAGTAATAAACAACGAATTTAAGAAAGCATTTATTAATGTAAGGCTTTATTTACTACACCTGATTCGAGATGGGCCGTCAACAGGGAAACTAGGGTGTTTCTTTACATGAGAAAAGTGAGATATAATCCGTTCAGGGCAGTTTCAGAATTGTAGTAGCGTTTATTCATTATTTTCTAGTGATTTTCGAAACACCAGTTTCCTTGAGCCATTAAAGAAGAAATGTACAAGAAATAAAACTTCTAACCGTATTCCTAGTATCAGTTTTTTAAATTAATATACAAAGAATACAAGACGTGCCCGTCTTTTCCTCCCCCTATGTAAATGTTTCGGGAGGATCTATTATATCGTGAGTTTCATGGACCTATGGTCTAGGCCCTTTCAAATACGGATGTCTTTTTCCACACCCATCCTAAATGTCGTATCAGTAGGCCCTCAATTATCCCAATAATAATGCCATTAAGCAGCAGGCGGTTGAAAAATACAATAAGAAGGAAATTCAAAGAAAATCAAAGAAAATCAAAGTAAACCCACCTTTTCTCTACACTCTCATGAGCTATTTCTCTTGGCTCATCATCGATTGTACCTTTTTATATTCCGGCATCTCGTTAGGAAGAAGTTTATACTGCAAATCCTGGGCAATGGTGGCATTGGCCTTCACATACTTGGCCACACAACGGTCCGTACATGAAGCTTCACCCGTATTGACATCACCCTCGCCATATTCGTGGCCAATACATTTCTGTCGACATGTATAAAGCATTTGGTTAAATGTTGAGGACATCACGGTATATTGAACCTCGGCCAACTTCACTTTTTCCGGGTTCACCTCCACATGGGAATATTGGGCGGAGTTTCCGAGAAAAAAAGACATTTCAAGAGGTAAAGTGCTTGTACCGGTTCGAGGAACGTGAACAGAGATCTCACTATAGGGAGATTCGTGGTATTTTTTTTTTTTTTTTCGGGGCCGCTTTTTTCGTTACTAGTGCGAACCTATGATCCGATTCCGAGGGCCGGTGTAGTGAGAGGTTTGGGAGGAAGTTGACCGACGGTTTTCTTAATTATAGGGAGAAGGGGTTTTTTTGAGATTTTTTTTTTTTTAATTGAATATAGTTTAGTTAAATGAATATTTCGGTAGTTTTAAGTTTTGAATATTCCTTTACTCAAACTCAGAATAATGGAATACATGTTTATTTATTTGACCTCACTAATTGAATGATTGGCCGCGACCAGTGGTGCAGTGCGATGCGGCCAGTAATAAACCGGGACCAAACTTTCATGAACTTGCACTGTACTGTTTTCTTTAAAAGTGAGTGATTGTTTTGAATTCTAGAGAATAAAACGAAAAAAAAAATGCACGTGCTTCTCACTAATGACGATGGTCCTTTGGACGACAAGAGTTGTCCCTACATGAAGTATTTTGTTGACGAAATTCATCGGTCTACGGACTGGAAGGTGCTGATTGTTGTACCAGACCAGCAACGTTCATGGATTGGCAAGGCCCATTTTGCCGGAAAAGGCCTTACTACAAAATATATATATACTAGAGATAGTACTTCTGAGCCCAACGCTAATATCAATAATTATCAGGGCCCTTTTGAACAACGCCAAAAGGACCTTTTAGAGGCCGGGCATCAGGAATGGAATTTGATTGATAGTACGCCTGCTGCATGTGCCGATATCGGATTACACCATTTACCCGATTCGGAACCGGTGGATTTGGTGATTAGTGGGCCAAATTTTGGAAAGAATTCCGGTGATTTGTATATTCTCGCTAGTGGCACTGTGGGTGCAGCAATGGAGGCTGCCACACATGGTACCAAGTCCATTGCACTTCTGTATGAATTCCGCAGTTTGGACCACGATTTCCATGTGCTTAAAGAGGCCAGCAAAATCTCGGTCCAGCTAGTAAAACACTTGTACCGTGAGTTACAGACACAGCCAGATGTTGACTTATTTTCGGTTAATGTGCCGCTTATTCCTTCGCTTAAACTTGGCAATTCCAAGATAAAATATGCTCCAATTCTCAGCAATAAATGGGCGTCGATTTACGAACACCAGGGTGACGGCAAATATGCATGGGCACCAAAGTTCCAGCAAGTATGGGACGAATCATCAGTGGACCTTTCGCACTCAGATAGCCGTGTTTTACATGATGATGGAATTAGTGTTACACCATTGAAGGCCACATTTAAGGCAGTTGGTCCACTTGAGGGCGAAATTGTGTTGAATGACGGTGCTGAAAAAGTCAGTGGTAAAAAACAAGTTCTTTTGATTACGCTGGACAAAGACTCGTATATTTTTAAGCCCATTTCCCAAGCATACAAGAAATTGGGCGTTGAGGTTGTCACTGATGCACTGATTTTGAAGGAAATCACTCTCAACAAGGACTTAAAGGTTTTCCACTATGGTGAATATGAGGACCTTGATCTTGACTTGATCCAGAGCCACCCTACACAGTACTTCACGCCATCATATATCTACAGAAAGGCGTTGATCAGAAAGCACTATTTGGCAAACACAATCCACCACTTTGTGGCGAAAAACCCACAGTCGATTCTCAAAAGGGCGGTACCTGAAACTTACCAGCTCGAGGTGGATTATGCAGAATTTTTGGACGACTCTTTAGACGATGCCTACGAGCTCAGAGAAGAAATCGAACGAGGCGAAAAGACTTGGATTCTTAAACCAAGCATGAGTGATAAGGGTCAGGGAATCCGCGTGTTCAGAACTTTAGACCAGCTCCAGGCAATTTTTGACTCATTTGAAGAAGGAAGGGACTCAGATGATGATGATGAGGAGCTCCAAGACGAAGACAACAATGGTGTGATCATTTCTCAGCTCCGCCACTTTATCGTGCAAGAATACCAGGATAAGCCATTGCTTTTACCCGAATACCAGGACAAGAAGTTTCATCTCCGGACCTACGTTGTGAGTGCTGGTGATTTGGCAGTATTTGTCTACGAACATATCCTTGCTTTATTTGCCGAAAGCTCCTACACTAGCCCAGAGGATAAATCTGACGATCTGATTATCGATCTTGCTGGCCACTTGACAAATACCTGTCTCCAAGAGGGCAACGACCCGCTTGTGGTTGGATTCTGGGACTTGAAGGGACTTACGCTGGAAAAGAAGACACAGGTGTTTGACCAAGTTAAGGAAATCACCGGACAGCTTTTCAAGGCGGCATCATCGGTGGATAAAATCAATTTCCAGCCCATGGAAAATGCGGTCGAGATTTTTGGCGTGGATTTCCTTGTCAACGAGGATCTCTCGGTGAAGCTCTTGGAGTGAATTCATACCCAGATTTTAAGCAGACAGGTGATGAGCTCAAGTCCATTATTGATGGTCTTTTCGAGTCGGTTGCCCTGCTGATTGTGGTGCCTAATTTACTTGAGGGGACTGCCACCACCAAGGGCTCTAGTGTTCTCCACCAAGTGTTGTAATTGAGGCCAGGGAGATTGGGCCAGGATGTGTTCATAGTCTAGGATTAACATTCTATCATTTTATGCAATTTCATTAAAAATTATTGATAATTTAAGAAGTTATTACTTTAATCAATTCATTGTTTTACATCAAGCACAAGGGCTGTGGGAATAGTGGCGGCAATCAGGCCGAGCGGAGATACATACTGTATAATTGAATCTGTACTATTTTCAATATATTTTCAATGAGAAAGTTTCACACTTAAAGAAACCTTTAATTTAAGCCATTAAAATAAAACCATTAAAAGAGTAAATTTTTTTATTCAGTTAATGAATTCATTGACTTATAATATATTAGACCCGGGTATTTATAGCGTTGGACCGCGGAGGGTCGAGGGTATCTACAGTTCATAATTAGCATTCATCAACTAATATTCTGTAATATTTGTTTAAGAAGGATTTAAAAAGTGAATGAATCTGAATCAGAAATCGAAAAATTTAACAGATCCATTCATTTGAAAATTCTGACTAATTTCAATCAGACCTTGGTATATTTATCCTTGTTCCGCGGGAATGGTGGCAATTTTGCCGAGCGGATATACCTACTCTAGTATTCAATTCCCATCAATATTGCTTTGAAAAGGTTATTCATTTAAAAAATTTATTCAATTAAGCAAAGTAATAATTTAAAACCTCTTCCTTTAATTGAATACTTTACTTATTCAGTATTACTACATCTATACCCGACCCAGTATTTACCTTCATCAGGGAATAATGGTGGCGGGGGCGACCCTACCGCGGGCAAAGGGTCACGTGAGCAATCTTGGAAAAAGAATCGTGCGCACACCGAGTCACTGTCGAACACCTGGGGCGAGAAAAAAGAACGAAAAAATGTTTCACGAAGCACGACCTTTCTTGAATCACGTACATTTTAAACCCCCCATTGGATCCAGCGTTTTCAGCCGAAGTTGAGAAACGGATTTATTTAAATTGCAACTGCCTGTTTGATTTTTTTTTATTTTCTCGTCTTGATCTGGGAGTCACACGTTAGCATCGTTAGAGTGAAGCAAGCGCCAGGTTTGACGTCATAGTATAAAAGAGAGAAGAATAAAAAAAGGAAAAAAGAAAGGAAAAGAAAAGATTGGAAACCATCCTCTGTTTTAACCCTAAAGAGACCAACAGTTGAATTACCAATCATCCTATCTGGAACACATTTGTCACAGAATCACATTTTCTTTGTCATCCCCACACATCCCCCCAAACACACCTAAATGTCACAACGAAAAAATTATAAGAATAATAAGAAGGGCCCTGCCGCCAGTGCTGCTGCCGCGTCGCCTGTCAACACACAATTGCAGATGTTATCGGAAATGTTCCCTGACTGGGAGGCCGAAGATTTGTCGTCGTTGTTGGCTGAACACCGAAACGATGTGGAGGTGGTGATCGATTTGATCGTCAACAATAAGGTTTCCAAGTGGGAACCTATTAAAAAGGAATCGAGACACAAAAGACGCGAAGAAGCCACAAAAGCTGCTGATCACACTAACACCCCTGCCGCTGCCGCCGGCACTAACACAGCCCTGCTGGGCGAGTCTCGTGGCAAGCACGTGAGGGACAGACAACCTAAGCCCGAAAGAAGAAGAGAAAGAAAGCCCCAGGCGGGTCCTAGGAAAGACGCTCCTGCAGCGGCAACTACTGCCCCTGCTTCCACTGCTGCTCCTGCACAAGCACAAGCACAAGCACCAGTTCTGGCCGCCACGGCAGCTCCTGTTTCACACACCTCTGCTGCCCCTACTCCTTCGAACTCGTGGGCTGCAGCATTGGCCAAGGACTCTGTTAAGCCTAAGCCTAAGGCCGTCGCCAAGGCTACGGAAGAATCCGCGGATTCTGCCGCCACCACCACTTCTCCAACTACTTCTCCAAACACCAAGAATACTACTTCTTCTAATACTTCCGGTGAAAACCAACCCGAGGAGCGCAAGCTCGAGGCCGCTGAGCCTGCACAGCCCGCAAAGACCACTTCGTCTAACGTTCAAGCCGCCACTTCATGGGCATCTGCCATCAAGCCTAAGGCCAAGCCTGTGGCCAAAAAGGCCGTCGAGCCTGAGCACGTGCAAGCTACACCCGCTGAGGCTGAACACGTACCCGCTGAAGATGCCCCACAGACTATTTCTGAGGAGACCGAACAGGCTGCTTCTGCTGAAGAGCCAGTTGCTGAACAAATTTCTGAGCCAGTTACTGAACAAGTTTCCGAGCCAGCTACCGAGACCGTCGCTGAGCCTCAACAACAGCAACCTGAGCCAGTCTCTGAGCCAGTTTTGGAGTCCGAGGTTGTGTTGCCCCAAGCCGTGAACAATGTTGGTGTTTCCTTCGGTTCATTGGCATTGAACGATGCCCAACTAGCCACTACTGCCCCCGCCGTTGAGGAGCAGACCAAGGAGCCCGAGTTGGCCGCTTACGCTGCCAAACAGGAGGAGGCCCAGTCCGTTCAGCCACCTGCTCAAGCCGAGCAAGAAAAGACCCAGGCCCCAGTGCCACAACAAGATGCACAGCAGCAGGCTGAGCAACAGGCGTACCAGCAACAACAGTACGAGCAGCAGAGAAAGGCCACATCCAGCCAGGGTTACGACTACTACAACCAGTTCCAACAAACGCAACAACAGTTCCCACAACAGGCTGCTGCCGGAACCATTCCTGCTCAATTTGGTTACCCATCCTTCGACTACTCGGCTTACGCTCAGCTCAACCAGTCTGCTTTAGGCTCGATGGCCTCGCCCGGTTACTACCAGGCTAACACTGTCAAGACCCCTGGTGCCAACCCGGTCGCCGCTGGTGACATTGCGCAATCGCCTCTCGTGGCCAACGCTACCCAACAGGGCTTGCAGACCCCACAACAGACCCAGCAGGTCCCAGGCGCCGCGCCTTTTGGGTACCCTAACTACTACAACTACTTCTATAACACTCCGTTCTACGGTAACGGTGCTGGAATGGGAGCTAGCAACAACGTTTACGGCATGCAACAGGCCCAACAACAGCCACAACAGCAACAAGCTCCAGGCACGGATGCTGCCGCTGGTGAGAGCGAAAACGCCGCTGGTCAAAACACCGCCCAGAGCGCTCAAGCCGCCAACCAGTTCTACGCCGCCCAGTACTACGGCAACCCTAACCAGTTTGGCAACAGAGCTGGGTACCCTTATAACGGCTACCCAAGCAGCCAGCCATACCCACAGGGAAGCCAGGGTGCTGAACAAGCTGAGGCCCAACCAAATGGGCAACAGGGAGCCCAACAAGCTTCCCCAGCCGCTCCTTCTGTCGCTCCTCAATACCACCAACAGATGCCACAATACGCCGGCTACCAACAGTACCCACAATACGGTACTTACCAAGACAACAGCCAATACCGTGGATGGTACTAGAGGTGTAGTCGATGGTCGGACCATTTTGTGACGCGGGTCCATATATGTTTACGAGTATAAGTAGTTAAGATCACTTTTTCTGGAAATCCGGTGAAATATACCTGTAGGTAGACGAGTCATGTAGATAAAAAATGCCTACAAATCAGTTACATTTTTTAATTGTCTACCGAAGATTTGCTTGCTAATATAGTTGGCATTGAAAAGAAGAGAAAAAAAAAAAGTAAACAGATAAACAGACGGAATGGCGTTCTTTTCGCAGCCGTCATAAATCCTCTTGCCGTTTTCCGGCCTTCGAATTAAAAGTTTAAAATCTCTAAATTCTCGAAAAAAACGTGTCCGGATCAACAAAGCGGGGGCGGGCGGGCACGCGGGATTCTTTCTGCAGTTGGGCAGGGAGGAGGGAAATCTGCCTTTGGTTGCGAGCATAGGCGGGAATTCTTGTGGCTCCAAATTCCAATGATTTCGCGACCGTCGACGCATGCTGGCTTCCCAAAAAAAAAACAAAAAAAACAACACGCCAAAAACAGATCGGCCCCCCTTTTCTCGATCCCGGTAAAGCAACATTTTTTCGAATATCTTTGTTTACTTTTATTTTTTTTTCCCGTATTTTTTTTTTTTTTTTTTTGTCATAGTAGAGTCTAGCAGAAACTGTTCCCTAATCCATAATTATATGAAATTTAAATCTTGTATTTGCCCAAACATTCTCCCCCTATAATGAACAATGAGTTACCGCTCCCCAGCGGGTTCCATCACTAAACACAGTGGACCGCCCGGGGAAACGTGTCCAGCTCGGCGCACTGCAAAAAGCAGCAAATATACACGTTCTGGTATTTACTCACGCACTGCGCATTCTTCAGCACTCCCCTCGCGCCCCCAGCCATTCCCACTATATAGGGTGCGTTCACCTCCCACACAAGCAAATTTACTACTAAATTTTTCCTCATAGTAAAACTTCACTATAAGCCAGTATGTTAACAATTTTGAAAACAACAATCCGCGCCGCGCGCATCAAAGCTGATAAAGAATAGACAAGCCATTAAATGCTTCGGGTCCATCAAACAGAACATTAATTTGTTTTCTTTGGTCTTGGGTCTTTGTTGTCATCTTGTGGTTGTGGTTCTGTCTGGTGTCGCCCCAAAAAAAAAAAAATGGAACAAAAAAATTATGGCAATGCTTAACTATGATAGGATTTAGACACATGGTGTGTTTGGGTCTACGAATTGAATATATTTTCAATTTCGGAATAAGCGAATAATTTGCCATTTCTTCATGGGTTCCAGGAGTTCCATTATCCTTTACTTGTGCCATTTTTTTAACAACCTTTTTTTTTTTAAACTTAATTTTTTGGTCCAGCCACCAAAATAGACGCGACGGTGTGCTTGCCAGTTGCAAAAAAAAAAAAAAAAAACCCAGCAGTTTTCTATTCCGGTGCCCTTTTAGCGATATACTAACCCAAACCAGAAATGTCTACTGAAAAGAAGAAGTCATCCAGAAAAAAGAAGGACCCAGATGCTCCTAAGAGATCTTTGTCTGCTTACATGTTTTTCGCCAACGAGAACAGAGACATTGTGAGAGCCGAGAACCCTGGTATCACTTTCGGCCAGGTCGGAAAGATGTTGGGAGAGAAATGGAAGGCCTTGAACGCTGAGGAGAAGGTTCCATACGAGAACAAGGCTGCTACTGACAAGAAGAGATACGAGAAAGAGAAGGCCGAGTACGCCAAGAGACAGTAAACATGCCTTGCAGCTAAATCTAACTATGTATAGTATTGTTTTGTTCTTTCACTCCTTTAGTGTGTTTGCGGCTTGCCGCTTTTACTTGGAACCCCCATTGCCTTTTGCAGGGGTCTTTGTTTTAGTTTAAGTTTAAGTTTTTCCAATGTTTTATTTTAAAGTCCATTCTTTGTAAGCACCTGGGCCTTGGGTCTTGGCCAATATGCTCCATTCGGCATATAAGCCGGAATTGCCTCCGCCGGATTTCGGTGGTTATATTTATTGCGCCTGTCATATACTGTACTAATGGCACGTGCCTCACCTACTACTTGTTCTTTCTAGATAATTTTTTATAGATATGTCACTTCCACTTCCATCTTATAATGATGACCCTAAGTCATTCGCCTACCCTACGGTCCATAACCGTTGGCCCACTATTTTAGAAGGTGCCATTAAAGATATTGGGGCATATACTAAAGAATTCCCTGAAGCAAGCAAGTGTGGTGAGATTGTCACGTCAAAGTTGAACACACTTTTGAAGGAATTCCGTGAGGACCAGCCTGTAAAGGCATTTACCCAAGAGGAGGTTTCTTTAAAACCTGAGCTTTCCATTTATAATACCGAATTGGAAAAATTCAATGCTGATAAAAAAGTTACCTGGCTCACCGGTCCTTGGTTATACTTGGAATGTTACTTGTACCAATTGCTCAATCTTTGGTTCAAGCAAACCATCCATCTTAAACAATTTGATGTTTTTGAAAGCTCTAAAAATAAGGCCTTCCAACAATCGTCCTTTGGTGTTTTAGAGCTTTGTAAAAGATACGAAACTTTATCCAAGCAATTGGAGAAAGGTCCCGTGGATCAGGAAGCTTTGAAGCTTTTATTCTTTGAATTTATTGATATTTCTTTATGGGGAAATGCTACCGACTTATCGCTTCTTGCAGGAAACGTCACTCTTGAGGATATTAAGAGTGTTCAAGGTGCTGAGGTGCGTAAAAAGAACGAGGAGAAGATTATTGTTAATGACTCTGAAAAAGCTTGGGCTCAATTGACGGGAGATTCTAAGAAAAGAGTCGATTTCGTCTTAGACAACTCTGGGTTTGAACTTTTTGCCGACTTGTGCTTGTCATTGTTTTTGCTTGATTCTGGCCTCGCGGATTCGATAGTTTTACACTGTAAGGAGATCCCATGGTTTGTTAGTGACACCATGCCAAAGGATTTCCTGGCTTTAATTGAACAATTATCTAATACCAGCTTTTTCTCCGAAATTCACGAGTCCGCCGAAGATAAAAAGGCCATTGAATACCTCAGCACAAAACTTTCGTCGTTGGTGTCCCAGAAAAAGATCTCGATTCAACACCATCCATTTTGGACCTCGTACGATAATTTCTGGTACATTCCTAAGCAAAAGGATCTTTTTGAAGAGTTGAAGAAATCCAGTCTTATTATCTTCAAAGGTGACTTGAACTACAGAAAACTCACTGGTGATTTACAGTGGGATACTACTACGCCATTCACCACTGCCATCCAAGATTTGAGTAACTCTTCCCTTCCAGTTTTGGCATTGCGTACCTGTAAAGCAGACGTGGTTGTTGGATTGCCTGCTGGATTGAATGAAAAGTTGATTCAAACTTATAAGGAAATGGGTAACGACATTGGTGAATTCTGGACGGCCTCCGGAAAGTGGGCTGTGATTAGTTTCAGCTCTGGCTTCCCATGATTCAGAAAATAGATTCATAGCTTAAATTATGTATAGACTCTGATCATGCAATAAATTGATCTTTAAATGTGACAAATGTTGCGTTAATTTTGTGGGGTAAGCCCTCACAACCCTACCAGGTACCAGCACAGTTACACCATAAACAAGAAAAAAAAAAGGAAAAAAACCAAAAAAAAAAAAAAAACGAGGCTTGGTTTAAACACTTATATATCTAATCAAGAAAGTGGAGCTATTTACCCCGCTTTTTCCTTTTATATAGGGGACCCTAACCGAAAAGGTCGAATAACATGCTTCACACCGGGAAGATTGCCGAATATGGAAGCGCTCACGATATCTACTTCCGGAAGCGTATCCTTCCCAACCTTTTCTTGGGGTTGCTTACAAATATATAAAAAGGAATAAATATCTGGATAAATAGAATGTAAGAAAAAGAATTACCAAGTTTTGAACTTACAAAAAAGAAAAAAAAAAGAAAATATCACCATGGCAAACATCAACGTAGAACAGGTTCTTTCCGAATTGACTCTTCCCGAAAAGATCGGGCTTCTTGCAGGAATCGATTTTTGGCATACGGCCTGCGTTGAAAGATTGGGTATTCCTTCAATTCGTGTTTCTGATGGACCCAATGGTGTTAGAGGAACCAAATTTTGTAATGGTGTTCCCTCAGCATGTTTCCCTTGTGGAACAGGAATGGCATCTACTTTTAATAAGGAATTATTATATGAAGCCGGAGAACTTATGGCTAAAGAAGCAAAGGCAAAATCAGTTAGTTGTATTCTTGGCCCAACAACAAATATGCAAAGAGGTCCTCTTGGTGGCAGAGGATTTGAATCTTTTTCAGAGGATCCGTATCTTGCTGGAATGGCATCTGTTTCGGTGATTAAAGGAATGCAAGAAAATGATATTGCAGCCACTCTCAAACATTTTGTTTGTAATGATTTGGAACATGAACGGTCTTCTTCAGACTCTATTGTTACTGAAAGGGCGTTGAGGGAGATTTATTTGGAGCCATTTCGGCTTGCAATCAAGAATTCGAATCCCGCCTCAATCATGACTTCTTACAACAAGGTCAATGGCGAACATGTTTCTCAAAGTAAGAAATTCTTGATGGATATTTTGAAGAAAGAATGGAACTGGGATGGCTTGGTGATGTCTGATTGGTTTGGAGTTTATACTTCCAAAGAAGCAATTGAAAATGGCTTGGATTTGGAAATGCCCGGCCCTTCTTTTTTGAGAGAGGAGAAAAGTATTTCCCATATGATAGCCTCAAGAGAACTCAACATCCAGGACTTAGACGAGCGTGTCAAAGGCGTTTTAAAGTTCGTGCAATGGTGTAGCCGGGCAAAAGTTGCTGAAAATGGCCCGGAATTACAAAACAACAATGAAGAAACCAGCGCCATTTTGAACAAAATCGCTTCCGAAGCAATTGTTCTTTTGAAGAATGAAGATGATATCCTTCCACTCAAAAAGGAGGAAACTATTGCTGTGATTGGACCCCTTTCCAAATATGCAGCTTATTGTGGTGGTGGATCGGCTTCTCTCCTCACGTATTACTCTACTACCCCTTTTGATTCGATTTCTGCAAAACTTGGAAGAAAACCAGAACATACCGTTGGGTGTTATGCCCACAAAAGCTTGCCAGGGATCTCTTTATCTCCCATGTCTAAAAATCCCGTGACTGGGCTTCCAGGTATCAATGTTCGGTTGTTTGGAGAATCACCTGGCTCTGAACCTAGGTCCCAATTTGATGAATTCCAGTACCAACACTCTCCCGTGGTTTTCTTTGATTATTCTCACCCAAAGATCGTGTATGATCTTTTCTATGCGGACATCTCCACTGAGGTGACTCCAGATGAATCGGGATTCTATGAGTTTTCTCTCACAGTACTTGGTACGGCCCGCTTGTTTGTTGATGGAGAAGTACTTGTTGAGAATATGGTGGACCAGAAACTTGGTGAGGCGTTTTTCGGAATGGGTACCGTTGAAGTGATTCAGTCCATCTATTTGAATGCGGGCCAGATATATAAGATTCTTGTTGAATTTGGCTCAGCAAAAACAGCTACACTTGAAAAGAAATCTTCTCTTTCTCTTGGAGGTGCTGTCTCGATCGGGTTCTGCAAAGTTATTGATGTCCAGGAAGAGATCCAGAAAGCTGTCGATTTGGCAAGAAAAGTTGACAATGTTGTCTTAGCCATTGGTTTGAATCTCGAATGGGAAGCTGAAGGGTTTGATAGGCCTAATATGGATTTACCTGCTAACACAAATGAATTAGTGAGGGCTGTTTTGAAGGCCAATCCCAATACGGTAATCATCAACCAGTCTGGTACGCCAGTAGAGATGCCATGGTTACTGGATGCTAAAGCACTTGTTCATGCGTGGTATGGTGGTTCCGAAAGTGGAAATGCTATTGGCAACGTGTTATTTGGAGACGTTAATCCTAGTGGGAAATTGTCCTTGTCTTGGCCAATTAGGAACGTGGACAACCCTGCTTTTCTCAACTTCAAGACCGTTAGAGGAAGAGTTCTTTATGGAGAGGATATTTATGTCGGGTACAGGTTTTACGAAAAAATGCAAAGAAGAGTTGCATTTCCTTTTGGGTATGGAAAATCATACACAACATTTAAGCTTTCTGATTTGAGTGTTAACGTTGCCGAGAATGACGATGAATTATTAGCTACTGTGGATATTGAAAATGTTGGGGCATACGATGGTGCTGAAACTATTCAATTGTACGTATCGCCACAGGGAACAAATGTGGATAGACCGGTTAAGGAATTGAAGGGTTTTGAAAAGGTTTTCTTAAAAGTTGGGTCGAAGACAACGGTTAACTTCAAACTCTCATTGAAAGATTCAGCATCTTATTACGACGAGTATTTGGGAAAGTGGCACTTAGAAAGCGGTGACTACGCGGTTGAAATCGGGTCAAGTTCAGATGATATTGAATTAAGATCTAATTTCACCATTATTAAGGAGAAAGTGTGGTCTGGTTTATGAGTAAAGTCTCATAGGCGTTGTTTGTTTTTGAATAGTATATGGAAAATAAAAAAAAATAAAAGTTCTGGCAGAAATAAAAACCGTAGAATTTCTGCGTATAGTATATACTGTGTGTCTCCGTAAAACCTTGTTCATATACTTACTCCGTAGAACCTATCACCAAAAACGCAGTAAAATATTAAAACTATGGCCGTTATTGCAAGAGTTATTCCAGATAGCCCCTCACAAAAAACAAAAAAAAAACAAAAAACAAAACCCTAATTCCAAAATCATTATGTTTCACCTGCTTTTCTAGAGTTACACGCAACAATCTTAAACTTCTCTGCCGTAAGGTCGCTATCATTACCGTCATTATTCGATACATCGGTCATTTTTATGGCCACGTTCTTGATGATAAACGTCCAGACATCATCACAGAATCTGTATGTGTGTAGGTCACCTTTAAAGGAGATTTTTGATTTACACAAACCTCTCTCTGCTTTCAAGCTTTCTGAAATAATCCGATCAAAGTTATTCAAGATTCTCATCGCAAGTTGTGGTTGTATTTTCTCATCACTAATCAATGTATCAAGGGCATCTGCCAAGGCACTTCCAATTGCACTTCTTCTGTAGAGCTCATAGTATGCGGGAGAACTCATTTTTATGACAAAAAAATGACTTCTTAATAAGGACCCTAGTGATTAGAAATGGTTTATTCAATCATCAGGTTCATATTCACTTTGGTGAGTTTCCATGGTGTACGGGTGGCGTGGCAAGTGCGCGGTCCACAGTTGAATGCAAAGTATGGAATGCGACTACTAAATCGAGTAAAAAACCTTGGTTTATTGAATATTCCTTATTCTCTAAATTAACAATGTCTTCCGAAAGAGAAGAACTCACCGTGAGACAAAAATTCAATCTCATAGTTAAGAACTTTGGTGCTATTGAGAAATCGAATGCCAGGCAAGATTCACAGGAATTCCAGAAAATTGTATTTGATGCCTTGAAACAACTCAATACTCTTCAAGCAATAGTAAGAAGTCTTTCCTTATTCAGTGCCAATGAACATATAAGTGAAATAAATACTTCTTATTTACCTTTCGCAACTCTACCGTATTATGAGGCGGTGCTTTTTCTGAAATCATTGAGTGATTCCAATCAAGGCTTTTCATCAGATTCCATTGACCGGTTAATCTTCAAACCAATCAATTTAAGAAAGGCAAAGGTCAAGTTCTTGGAATTTTTGACCCAACTCGACTCTTTTAATGATATCTTATCTGATGAACAAAGAAGTACCCTAAATTCATTTAAGAAGTCATATAATCCTTCGAATGAAGATATTCTTGCTTCAATCGGCGATCCAGCTCTGAGGAGAGCTAGTAAAATCGCCAACTTCAAAAGGGAAAGAGAACTTTTAAGCAAACTTGCCGTTCTTGATGATTTTTATAATAGATATGGTGATCAATCCCAGGATGATGCCGACGAAGATATCCTTCAAAAAATGGACGAGGATGCTGTTCGGTCGCTTTATATTGACCAGTTAAAACTCTTCTCCGTGTACGCATTCAAGGATTTAGAACTCATTGCAATGGAACTACAAGTCCTAGATAATGCAGAATCTTACCGTCCTGCTCTGGTACGTGATGATTACAGGCAAAATTCCAAAACTAATATCGATAAGTTTGATTATACGCCCCGTTTGGAAGCAAACCCTACAAAGCACAAAGAAATAAAGGATTTGATCAATAAACTGGGCAAAATCCTTCAACCTTTTGTCATCACCAATAACAAACAACAGCTTCGTCGTGATGTTTTTGGAACGGGTCAGGTTTTACCATCCATGTCAGTTGAAGAGTATTTAGATTACGAATTGGCTAACGGTAAGATGCTCCAAAGTGAATCGAAAGACTCGCCTGATGACAGTGATGATCAAACAGACGATAGTGATGAAGAATTGCGCAAACGTGAGTGGGATGACTGGAAGGATGAAAACCCAAAGGGAAGCGGAAACATGAAGGCAAATATGGGATAGGCAACTTTTATTCACTGACATATTTAATTTTCGGAGAAATCACTTTCAAGATCTTTCAACCAGCGGTGGTACTCTACGGTCAATTCCGTTAACGTAATCACACTCGAGGTCTTGTTACCTCCTCTCTTACGAATCCATTTATCTTCTTCAAGCGTAAATGTCTTCAATGTAGTCAATATGATCTTGTACATCTCTAAAATCTTCAACTTGAATTGTTGGAAATCTTCTGACAGTTCGGAGTCAGACCGAAGACCATCCTTCTCGATTTGGAAACGCGTAATGAAAATGTATAAAGCTTCTGCTGCGCCCCTCTTGTCAACAAGAAAGTTGTTTTCGATATCAGTTGGGGCAGGCCCGAGTAGTCTCCAAGAATAAAGCAACTCGTAACATTTCAAAGAGTTGGAAAGAACAAGATCCTCGTTTGCGAGTTCGAGCAAAGTGGAATCCACCAAAAGGTAGTTCTCAGAGTAAATGCTGGTTTTCCCCGGCGTGAATAGCCTCTCGAACTCATGGTACTTAATCATAGTCTGCATAAGTTTTGTAAACTGGAACTTAAAGTCACCCTTGCTAGAAATGCTCTTCAATTCCGAGAGACTGCTGGCTGCTTGATCGAAATCTTGAATATCAATCGCGATATCGAAATGACTGCGAAGAAACAAACTCGTAAGATGACCGAATTTGTTTGCTTCAGGGTCAACTTGAAGAATCTCAATAGCCATATTCTCCAATTTGAGGGCTAATTCGAGCAAATAATATTTGTTAGGCGAGTTGACTGGATTATAGTGTCTCCCTCCACCAGATGCTCTCTCGCATCTCTTCAAGAGTTGGGATAACATATGATAATAATTCGATTTTGTAATGACGCTATCAGAATCGCCAATGAATATACCGGTCAAGAAATCCCGGATAGACTGGTTGCTCCCCAAATGCTTCAACAATTTCTCTTGAGTCACCTTGTCATTGACTTGCTCGAAAAGAGTATAGTCGATAAGTTTATCATGGAACAAATCAAACTTACCGTTGAGAAGAAAAGTTATACCTGTCAAAAACGAGTTGAGAGGCATAGTTTCATCCATCTTCGGAACAAAATCATTCAACACGACTTCGTTCTCATCTCTATTCAATAAGTCAACCACCACTTCAAATATGGTTTCATCTCTTTGTTTACCCAAAACGTAGTTCGAGTAATAATCGAACGCAGAGGGAAAACTTTTCCTTTGGATCATATGTTGAAGAGTAGGATTCTTTCTGACGGCAACCTTCCAAAACAAAGAATTTTCCTTGAGGGACACGGTAGAATGTTCAATTGGACTTGAAGAACCAGTCGACGAGAAACAAATGTTGAAAATTTCAGACATGAGGTTGTAAACTTTTAGCTTGTTAACAATCATGTTCATGAATTCGATAATTGGATCATTCACTTCACATAGCAACAACAACACGAAAAGATTGATTAGCACTGCTTCGTGTGATTTTCTGATGGATTCAAACACATCAATGGTCAAAAGCATTGAAAACAAGCCAGAACCGTCACCTGCAGGTGGCACTATGTCTGCATCCATGGAAACATCGGAAAGATCTGATGCTTGAATAAGAGCATTTATCTGTTCAACGACGTTTGGCGTCGAGTCCAATTGCGCCATCAAATATTGAATTTCCTCGCTGGATATCTTGCCGCTGAGATACTTTGAAGCCAAATCACTAGCTACTGATCTATCAATAGATGAAATGGATCCAACATCCTCTAAAACACGCTTGAAGGTTTTCACAGAAATTTTGAAGACACGGAGGTAACCAATTCTGCGAGTTTGTCATTAGTGCCGTGATGGAAACTTATCTCCGATGAGTGTGCCTCCCTGTAAACACCAACTCCGTGTACTTCCGAACATAATATGAAATCACTTTGCACTGCAATGGATAAGGCTTCCTGGCTAGATCTTCTGAACTCAAGGCAGATAAGGGCAAATTTATACCAAGCAGAGTTCTCGGAAATACCCTTCGCGGTACTCACAAATGCTACAGTCGAGGCTACCTTGTAGCGCAATGAGTGGGAGTCATCCAAATCAAGCAGTTGCTCTGAATTCTGGAGGAATATCTCTAAAGCAGAGGAGACCATCCGCTTATCACAGATTCCGGAGTTGAAGATTATGTCCAAATAGTATTCGCTCTCTCGATGGCTGCTTAGTTCGGCAAAAACCGATACCTGCTGTGGTAAGGATTTTGTTATTAGCGTGATATTCTTTGTGCTCTTGGCTTGAGTAAAACACGAAACTTCACTGTAAGTATTCGATTTAAAGAGGACATAGTACTCAGTTGTACTTTCACCCTCCACAATCTGGAAGTCTTGAATTTTCAAGTTTTTTGGGGTGTTGTTCAAACCACGAGAGGAATCAAGTTCGCTCTCCAAACTAAGAGTATTGAATTTTTCAAGTTTTCCCTGGGATATATCCCAAGTGCAAAATCCGTAAGAAGGATTCTCATTATTTCCCATGTGTTCTTCAGTTGGCAACATTAATGACAAGCTTTTTTGAGACAGATAAGTGTGTGTTTGGAAGTACTTGTTAGGAACATTTGTCAACCATTCAGAGTGAGAATTGGACACACTCACGTCAGTACAATTTTTGGTTTGTTTATGAGATTGAATACTGTAGGTTTTCACAGATTTGTTCAAGCTCAAAGTGACAAATTCATCACTGGTCACCTGGGCAATATCAACTGCAGCGTTACACGAAAGACCGCCAAAAACCGTGTCAGCACTTTTAGATCCGGAAAAAAGGCTGCCCACAAAATTGAGAGGCACCAAAGGGGCGATATCACTAAAGTTATAAATGTCAAATGATGATAATGGCTCTTTTCTCTGGAAATGCAAAAGGCCACCATCATTCATGGAAATGATGATATTGGAAGGATTCAAAGCTTTCATCAAAAATGGAGACGAACGTAACTCAAAAGAGTAAGGAACAGAAATATTCACCCAGTCATTGAAAGTATCCAATACCAACCTATTTCTGCCATTGCCCATAAGGAAATCACTAAGTTCGATACGGAAAGTCATCAAAAGATAGCTCTCATCTATAAGATCAATAATAACACATGGTTCGTCATCATTGAACAGAGGAATAAAGCTGTATGTGAACGTACCCTTTCCAATAATAGGGTGGGGAAGCAGGAACTCTAATGCTTGAAACTGGACACCCAAAGAGGTTGCCTCATCCATAAGAATAGGCGTCAATCTCAAACGCTTCATATCTTTGGTGATTCCAGCTTGAATAAGCAGGAAAAAATGGCCACTTTGTGACGAGACGTCGATAAATTCACTATGGCCCAAACAAGTACTGGTATAACCATCAGTAACATCTCTTTCTGAAGAAGAAGCCAAATACTTAAGGGGAAGTTTCACCTGTTTTATGGGTAAATGAGAATCATACCCCACGATATGAGACACTGTGAATGGCTTCATATTGTTAAGTACTTTGTGATTAGTGGTTTTTATGGGTTTTGCATCGGTTTGTTTTTTCCTACTTTTGCTTGGTGTACGGGTTGCGAGGTGGGGTCCCCTGGCCGGTTAATAGACACATTCTTATGTAAAGAATTTTTTATTGCAGAGAACCCATTTTGGATAATAAAATTGGCTAAAAGTATTTCTGACTTTGTTTAAATTTATAAAAGATTATCTGTTTTTTCCTGACCCCCAAAAAAATACAACAATTCTTGCGTATAATAAATTACAATTAGTGAAGAGGAAATCTCTTGAGTTCTTCAGTGCGCGCATTTCTTACATTTGTTAGACACTTCAGATCTTGGTGAATACAGCTGTCTAGAAACTAAAGGACATGTCTTCCACCATATTTTATCGTTTTTTGCATCAGAAAAATCAATCTACGATATACTTTGATGGTACAGGAATCAATGTGTTTGATTTGAAACATGAAATAATCACGCAAAACCAACTTGGCCAAGGCCTGGACTTCATGCTCCGACTTTTCCACCTGGAACAAGAAGATCTAGAATATGAAAATGACCAGGATGTTATTCCAAGATCCACTTTTGTCCTTGCAAAAAGATCCCCGGTTTCTGTTTATAATGGACGTTCTCAATCCGCTGCTAGGTATGTATCTGGTAGACCACGGGTATCTAAATTCAAGCCCCAGGCAGCTGCAGCACAAAAGGCTCCTACACTCAAGCCTGAAGTGGCGATTGATGAGAATATCAGTGAAGAAGATAGAATTAAATTGATGTTTGAAAATCAATCGAATGTGTGGGCTCAGGCGCAGGATGAACTTTCGCAGCATAAGGTGGTGCATTATAAATCTGGGGTAGAAGACTTGCCCCCACCAGGTTACGTTTGTTACAGATGTGGAGGCAAGGATCATTGGATCAAGAATTGTCCTACAAATTCCGACCCGAATTTTGAGGGAAAAAAGATTAAGAAAACCACCGGTATTCCTAAAAGTTATATGAAAACCATTTCGAAAGAGACGGTCGAGTATAGACTCCAAAACCCCGAAAGTAATGAGAGTGGAATCCACACTGACGAAAATGGTGATTTGGTGGATGATCAAGGAAACACATATATGATAACCGAAGATGGTGACTATGTGATGACTTTTGCCGATTCCAAAACATGGGCCCTGTATCAGGAAAAACAACAAAGCGCTGCCTTGAAAGCACAACGACAGTTTGAGCAAGATGTCACTAATCGTGCTGTGGCAGATAATAGAATGGAATTTTTGAATCCCCTTTCTTCGGAACCCCAAATACTCAAAGCACCAATTAGAATGACAACATGTTGTCAAGACAAAAGTTCCCTCAAGAGATTAAAGAACTTTAACTACAACCAGGATGAATTAGAACAAGCTTTAATTGAAAATGACTTCCATTGTCCAAACTGTGGCAAAGAAGACGTTTTCATCGATTCTCTTGTGGAAAATGATGCCTTTGAAAAAGAACTTGCCGATTATATTAGCCTGCTTGGTCTACAAGATCCTGCCTCTGTTAAGCGCGCGTCCGCTGAAGCCCTAGATGACGAGAACCCTAGTAAACGACGCGAGCTAACCAACCCTATGATGCCTGTAGCTGGCATGCCATTTCCTATGATGCCCATGATGCCTGTACCTCCTATGTTTATGCCAGGAGGAACTCCAAATTTCCAGCAGAATTCGGAAAACCGTCCTGATAAATAGTTAATATTCAACAGAAACTTTACATCTACCTCGAGGCTCGTAGGTGACCCCATACAGTACAGGACTTTCTCCAACCCCCGTGAGAAACAGTTACCCGCACCTAGACTAATTGGCTATAAAAAACCAGGCGAGCGAGCGAAGAATTTTTATTCGACAAATAACTACACCGCTTTTTAGGAAAACAATTTGTATGTGCTACAATTACTAAGGAATAAGAATGATTCAGTGATGATCCAAATAATCAATTCAAACTAGAGTTTGTGACTTTTAAGAATGATCACAACATTATTTCAATGGCTGAGCAATCATTTTTTTTCTTCCAAATTTGGAGACAACGAAAAAAAAGAAAAAAAAAAAAAAACGACACATTACTAACATGTTTAGACCAAACTTTTACTGAGTATGTTCACTCCCTAATTCTAACCCCTCAACACGGGAAAGAATGTCATTATGATGATACACCAAAAACAAAGCTGGAATTACCAACTGAAATTTTTAAGGATTATAAGTTTTTGCATTATTTCTGAACATGACAATTGTTTTTTTTTTTTAAAAAAAAAAAAAAAATCTAAAGATTTATTTACTAACAATCCAGGTATGTTCTCACACACTTAATGTTCTAGGAGGAATTATTGCACTGGGCACTGAATATTTTATGAGTGACAACGCATAACGGTGGGCCTCAGAAACCCACTTATACTGATTGAACTTTTGATTCCACAAATTTTATTTTATGTTTGAAACTTTCTAACAAAAAAGGAACAATATTAAACCGTATGTTATCATCGAGGCTATTTTATCAAAGACGATATGATGATTTTCTAGATGACGAGTCTGAATCGGGTTTCCCGTAGATGACAACCATTTTTTTATACCATTCATGCCTTTCTGAATTATCTTAATGAAATCGCTTAAGCAGCTTATATCGAAGGACAAATATTAACAGTCTTAGGATTTTAGAAGACTTTGAACATGATGTGTCTTGAGGCTGTTTCCCAAAAAAAAAAAAACAGCCTAGCTGACATTTGCCATTTCCTTCGCTACTATTGTCTGTGCTTCTAGGTTAAGAGATGATATCAAATTGACAAGCATATGTCCGACTCTAACGAGAACGAAGATAGATATTTTATGTCTGATAGCTTGTGTTGCATCGAGAATAGGAGCAGGGGACGTGGCTGAATGTCAGTCCGACTTTGAATTTTAAAAGGTATGTCGATCAAATTACAACCATCCATTGTGGTTGAAGAATTTTTCATTTGTTCCAGAATCGCGCATAGTTTATGATGATTTACCACTTTTCACGACGGTCTACTGTTTGCGGTGACTTGTAATTACCGCACCTTGATGATACACTCGGCCTTGACCGGCCGTGGTTCCTGAACCATTCTATGCAAGATTTTGGAAATGTTGGAAAATTTTACCAATTCCGTTACTAACTGTTACAAGGTATGTTTTACTCCAAAACCGGAAGATGAATTTTTTTTTATGATGTTTCCAAGCTTAATTGATATCCCATGATACTCCAAAACTTAATACGATTTGCATGTCAGTCTGACTATCGTTCTCTTCTACATCCACATTTATCATCCATTTGTTTGATACTAACCGAAAGTGAAATTTTGATTTTTTTTTCCAGTATTTTTTTTCATTTTTTTTTTTTGTTAATACACGCCACATAAACAAATCATATTTCTGTAGAGCTGAACCGGCCTTGCGTTAAGGCGTGAGAGGTACATGTGTCAATATTACTGCATATAACCTATCCCATCCCGTCGCTCTTCTTCGAGGCACGTTATCTATTGGTGCAATAATCCACAATCGCCCATTAAACTGTACTCTTTCTTTTTTTTGTTTCTATTTTCTTTCGTTTTTCCCAATTTAATGACGTTTGGAAAACGGTCTTCCGCTCCACAGCGTCCACCAGTGGATCCTCCCACATACGAAGATGTGGAATTGTCCGATTCTTCCCCTGCTTTAACTCCAATCACGTCACCTTCACCTGCGGGCCAAGGTCTGTATTCTTCAAATCTGACCAGATTACAAAACTTACCGTTGAACACAAAACCAAATAAAAAAAACCAACCATACCAACCGGCCAAACATTTGCAACGGCATATTGATCGGTTGGGAGGCCTGGGGCTCAATTTATCCACGGTTTCTACCGATACTCGGACCGAGTTCTTCGATATTCTTCCCTCTTTCCACATGTACCAGTCAATCTTGAAGAGAAATGATTTCGAGTTTGATGAAGATAGCTTGGGAAATCCTCCTGTATACGATGATGTGCCACGTGCTCCTGCTCCTGTTGTCCCATCAGAACCAACATCAACAGACATAATCAAGATACTCAAAGTGTTCTTGATGCAGCATCGCGTAACTTAGCCGCCATTGGTCTTAACGATAACGATGACGATGACGATGATGACGATGATGATAATGATGGAACTAACGATTATGAAGGTCGGTATCTTTTCTCGGAAAATGATTCGGAGGAAGGCTTACAAAGTAGAGCAAGACTGCGGGATCCAGTCCATGCACAATCCTCAAGATCGGAAGGTTTGCTGTCCCGGCATCGCAGCAGAACACCTTCTGGAATCTTGACCCATGAGAGTTACGGAAACTCCGTGCTTGACAATATAGATATGCTTCCCCATGCAAAATCCTCTCCATTATCCATCGAGATATATGTGACCAAAGATGTGCCAACCCCCCATAGTCCCTGTGAGTTGGAAACCAAATTGAAGGAATATTCTAGTGGTGACGTTGTTCATGGGTATGTTATCATCACAAATAACCTGGATGCCGAGGTCGATTTCGGTATCTTCACCGTCAGTTTGGAGTGTACCGTGAAGGCGGTGTATGCAACAATGAAAAACAACGTTTTAAAGCCCCAGACCATTTTGCAGAAAAAGCTCCTCAAAATGTATGACTTAAACGCCAGTTTTAACGATGCACCAGTCCCCAGCTCCGCGGGTATTGAATATGATTACATGTCAAGGGATCAAACTGATGGCTGTCTTATTGGTTTGCCCGATGGGCGTATCTTTAAGCCAAAGGAAAGATACAAGAAATTTGTTATGTTCAAATTCCCTGAGATGCTTTTGGATAACACGTGTCCACATGGTGTCTTAAGACATACCATGATGCCGCCTTCCTTTGGTCTCGATTCCACTGCTTTTTACAAAAGAGCAAGTACTATTGAAGTCAATAAAGCCCTCGGTTATGGCTTTTTAAGTTCAAGGGGCTCTCCCATCAAGGTTAGAGACTATTCCTTTGAGGATGTGAGTGTTTCCTACGCGATTGAAGCAAAGTTTATTGATAAATTGCACACTAAAGACCAGAGGGTTCCTTTCTCCACAAATGATATTAACGATCCGGAAAACTCCCTGAAGTATATTGTGTCTCAAAGTGCACAGTTCTTTTTGAGATATATTCCAGATATTCAGTCGCAAATAGCTGTTGATAGCAAGGCATACTCTCTCTTTGGATATGACACCTTTGATAGCATTGGTATTGATGGTATTCTTTATTCAAGACTCGCCAAGAAAATCACCTGGCAATTTATTGAGCGAATGAACTTGACCATAGAGCAGGAAATCCAGTCTGCGCTAGACAAAAGGGAATACTCAGATGATGAACTTAAGCGGAAGCATTTGTTTCTGAGTCGTGTGAATGTTAATTTCGGCAATCAGATTCAACCTGCTAAAACAAATGGTTCCCCTCTCTATTTCTCCGAGGAAACAATCAGAAAGATGGAGGCAAGCAATACGGTATTCTCGAATGAAAGTGTTGACATATACGCAAAGAAGAAAAAGCGTTTGCTACTGACCACCATTAAGATTGGGGAAATGATGCTCTCTGTTGTTGTGCCCGATAAGTTTTTGCCTTATGGTTCACCTAAATTGATTCAAAAGTATAATGATGGAAAAAGAGCGCTTTTATCGTCCTCAAAAGATGAACCACTTCTGCTCCATCCAGTCAATAGCAATATGCTGGAGTTGTATAACCGTACGGAAAGCAGCGTGATCACCGAATTAGATATCGAGCTTCATTTCAAGACATCTTCCGATAGCATCAAACCACCAGTCATTTCGCTGGTTGATTTTGAAGTTGTGGCATGGTCCTATCGCACTGATTATCCAATCCCCCTTTCCTTCGAGCACGATTTCTTCTACACAAAGCCTCACGTATCTGGTGCAGTTATTCAACATGATGATGTGGAAATCACCAAACAAAACTTATCTAAATTGAAGGATACTGTGGATCATTACATATCCTTTTTGAGAGAGACAAAAACATACATCTCACAGAACACCTACTCCTACTTAAAGGGTTTAAGCAAATTGGGTATTAAGAAAGACACTATTAAAGAGTACTTTCAAAATATCCACATATCTTCCCAGTTCGGTAACGAAGATTGGCACGGTGAAAAGACTGATTTTAATACCGTACTTTGGTCCAAGTCTTTGAAGCTCCCGATGAAAATGACCAACAAGAACAATATAACCCTTCCTCCTAGTTTCCAAAGTTGCCTTGTCGGTAGGCTTTACGCAATCCAGGTGTTTGTGAAGTTCAAGGGAGGCGAGGATTCGCAAAATGTGATTAAACTTCTGGTTCCAGTGCTCGTTGGTTAGGAGAATATTTAGATGTATTCTAGGTAATATATATAATTTAAAAATTTTTTAAAAAAAAGTGCTAGTTGGGTACAGTAGTAGACATGCTTCTGAATCAAGCAAAGTCAAGATGCTTCGCCTTCTCATTGTATCTCAATCCCTTCACTTCAATGGAATCAGTAATCTTCTTGATTTCATCCAAATCATCTTTACTCAACAGAATAATCAGTCCTAAATTCTGATCTATTTTATCGGAGCTGCTTCCACTAGGAATTGGGATTATCTTAGGGTACTTTTTAACTCCATTGTAGTCTTCAAGTTCACTAAACGCCAATATCCAAGATAATGCCAATGACTCTAGTGTTGTATTTTTGGATTGAGCATACTCCTTCAATTTGGTGACAATCTTCAGATTCTCGTAAAAATTCTCCTCAGAAAACTTATCAAGGTGGCTTCTCATGTCTCCGGGTTTATGGCACAAGTTAAAGAACGCTTGGAAATCATTTGCAGAACGATCGGTCAAGAATCCCCGACACAATGGCGAATAAGCCACTATAGTAATGTTGGACTCCGCTGCCTTCTTCAAAACACCATTGCTCAAAATATCCTGGCACAAAAGAGAAAACTCAACTTCTACACCACTAACTGGAGCCACACTAAGAGCTTTTTGAATTGATCCCACACCAACTTCGGAGAGAGAAATTCCGTCGATAGAACCATCAGCAACAAATTCATTGATGTAACCAATGGTTTTCTCGTAGGGGATATTCAAATCCACACGTGCGATTTCAAAAATCAATTTGGGTCTCTTCAGCTTTTCCTTTGGAAAGAACGAAATAAAGTTTTTAATTGACCGTGAGATTGATTCCTTGGATCCATCTGGTATCAATTTTTTCACATCGACACCTCCTTTCACGCTGACAATAAGATCTGGGTATTTTCTCCATATTTTGCCCAAAAGGCGCCCAGTACTTGAGGTTAATGAGATCTGGTCCATAGAATTCGCCACCATTCAAAAATCTAACATGATATTTGTCAAGAACATACTTAATCGTCTCAATTGATTCTTCTTCAGATTTTGGGGTCGGGGTCCATGTCAAGGACATAGATCCAAATCCAAATTTACCGGGAATTTCAATTTCACTCATTGCAATAAGGTAGAAAGCAACTTACTAACTCCCCAAATGTGGGGCGTTTGAACTAGCGCGCCGGGTGCATTCAAACTGCTTGCCACTGGATTAGATCGGGATTACTTCATGAGATCGGAGTGAGATTATTATTTTCAAGAAAAATTCCGGACACTTTTTACAGCTCAATTTATTTCAGTCATTTGAGAAAATTCTGATCCAGGACTTTTTAACGAACATTTTCTGTGGTACTTTATTACTTGGAAATGACAATTTGCATTCATAACAGTGATAATTCTTTGAACAAGGCGTAGCAAAGTTACCATTCACATCGTATTTTTCCAATCTTATCACTGTTTAAGTTTTCGAAAAAATAATCATTCTTCTTTCTTTTTCTTTCTTTTTTATTCGTTTTTCCAATGTAATGCCAAGTATGAGTAAGATTCATACAGGTGGGGATTAGTCATTGGTCTAGTCTCTATGATGTCACCGCCACCTCAAATTTGATTGGCCATAAAAGTTTTCGCGCGCCTTCCCGATGCGGTAACTGACTGTCGATGCCGCGGTGGGTTATCTTTGAGTCAGAATTTTCCAATAGATATATCTTTTCTCTTTTTTCTCTATATTCTTCGGGGATTATAAAAAAGATCAAGTCAGAAATAAACATGCTTAGCAAGTTTGGCAGAAATATTGCTTTTGGATCCGCTTTCAAGCGCTCTTTAGCCACTAATAAACCCAGCACTTTTTCCAGCACGTCACTGTTGGACAGAGCTACTCTTACTCTTAAGAATGGTCCAGTTTTTAGTGGTTACTCTTTTGGTGCCAACAAGAACATCAGTGGTGAGGCTGTGTTCACAACTTCGTTGGTGGGATACCCAGAATCCATGACCGATCCATCTTACAAAGGTCAGATTTTGTGTTTCACCCAGCCTTTGATTGGTAACTATGGTGTTCCTTCGTCTACTGCTAAGGATGAATACAACCTTTTAAAACATCTTGAATCTTCTCTGGTTCAGTGTATTGGTATTGTGGTGGCTGATGTTGCTATGCAATACTCCCATTGGACTGCTGTTGAGTCTCTTCAACAATGGTGTCAGAGATCTGGCGTTGCTGCTATTACTGGTGTTGACACCAGACAATTGGTGACCTACTTGAGAGAACAAGGTTCTTCGTTGGCCAAGATCACCATTGGTGAAGAATATGACGCTGATGAGGATGCTGCTTTTGAGGACCCTGGTGCTGTTAACTTGGTTAGTAAGGTGACCACCAAGGCTCCATTCCACGTTTCTTGCCCAGACAAATACGACAAGGGCTACCACGTTGCAGTTTTTGACTGTGGTGCCAAGGAAAACATCTTGAGATGTCTTGTTCAAAGAGGTGCTTCTTTGACGGTTTTCCCATACGACTACCCAATTGAGAAGATTGCCAACAAGTTCGATGGTATTTTCATTTCCAACGGCCCTGGTGACCCAACCCACTGTGCCCCAACCATCCAAAGTCTTAAGAACGTTATGGAGACACATGAAGATTTGCCCATCTTTGGTATCTGTTTGGGCCATCAATTGTTGGCCTTGGCTCCGGTGCTACTACTGTGAAGTTGAAGTACGGTAACAGAGCCCACAACATTCCTGCCTTGGACTTGCTTTCTGGAAAATGTCATATTACTTCCCAAAACCACGGTTACGCTGTGGATGCTTCCACTTTGCCATCCGAGTGGGTGCCTTACTTCACCAACTTGAACGACTTGTCCAACGAAGGTATGCAACACAAGACCAAGCCTATTTTCTCCACCCAGTTCCACCCTGAAGCCAAGGGTGGTCCATTGGACACCAGCTTCTTGTTTGACAAATTCTTCAACAACATTGAAACCTACAAGTCCAAGAACGGTTTGAACTTGGGGGACATCAAGCAATCTTTGCTTGTTGACATCTTGCCAAAAGAGAGAGTTGTTTAAATGTAAAAACTTTCAATTCCATTAATATATTAATAAAATCACATCAGGTAATTTAAGTAGACCGTGCTGCCAGTGTAATTTTAAAATTTAATTCCCGATCCCCGGTAGATCTTACAAAATCCAATTCCCTTTCATTGTAAAAAAAAAAAAAAAAAAAAAAAAAAAAAAAAAAAAAGGTGGTGGACGGGACCTGTGATGTTCAATTGCACCCAAATGGCAAATGGCAATTCACGTGTCGCTTGCAGGATTTCTGGGTAGTTGCAATCCAATAAATTACGCAGCGCGGGTGGGATCAGAAATACTATAAATTGGAATTCCAATACAAGAGCATAGCCTTTCTTGAGATTCTCAATGAGTGATAATAAAAAGATTTGTGTGTTTTTAAAAATAAACGAGCCGTTATACGGCAATACGACTCGTCGTATGTATATACGAGCATCCTCGTTTAATACAACAGTGGCGTGACTGAGCATCGGTCAGACAGGACCAGTTGTGGGCTGATCTTTCGATGTCGTGTATACAGACAGTTGGATGGATAAACAGAAGTCAAAGTAAATGGTTTTATATAAATAAATGGTTTTCTCTAAAAGATTCTTTTATTTTCTAGAAGTGGAATAAAACAGCCATGACTTTTGAAAAAATTGCTAATATAACTCAAGATCAACCCTTGAACTACATTGAGAGTCTTTGGGCCGCATGGTACCAGTACTTTGATAATGACCTCTTGGCCACAGGACTCTTATTCTTTTTGGTCCATGAAATCACATACTTTGGTAGATGTATCCCATGGTTTATAATCGACCAGATTTCATTTTTCAACAAATGGAAGATTCAGCCAGATAAAATTCCATCCAATAAAGAGCAATGGGAATGTTTTAAGTCTGTTTTGAAGTCACACTTCTTAGTGGAGGCACTTCCAATTTGGCTCTTCCATCCTCTTTGTTCTACACTCAAGATTTCAACGGAAGTGCCTTTCCCTTCTTTATCGGTCATGGCATCTCAGATTGCTGTGTTTTTCTTTTTTGAAGACTTATGGCATTATTGCTTCCATAGATTATTTCATTTCGGATGGTTTTACAAGAATATCCACAAACAACATCACAAATATGCTGCTCCATTTGGATTTGCTGCTGAATATGCCCATCCTGCGGAAGTCATGGCTTTAGGTGTGGGAACCATTGGATTTCCTATCGCATATGCGTGGTTGGCTGCAACTTACCCCGGACTTAATCTTCCAGTCTTGCACTTATTTACAATCACGTGTTGGATTGTGTTACGTTTATTTCAAGCAGTAGACTCTCATTCAGGCTATGATTTCCCATGGTCCTTGCATCACTTTTTACCATTTTGGGCGGGGCTGCTCATCATGACTTGCATCACCATTACTTTATTGGCAATTACGCCAGTTCATTTACATGGTTTGACTATTTTTTGAATACAGAATGTGGCGCCAACGCCAAAAAAGAAAGAATGGCAAAGAAGAACCTGCGCTCAGAAATTAAAATCAAAAGAGTTAAATAGTTAATATATGTTTTATTTCAAACAATAGTTTGGTGAATTAAGTCCCAATCCTAAAACCACCCTAAAATTGCAATCACCTTTTGAGGGAGGCAGGGCCCGCGACAATATGAGTCACGGGATAAAGTTTAGGGCTGAAACCCTGATAATCACATGCCCCATCGCGCCCAAACAAAAATACTGGAGCGACATTTCCCCCAAAAAGCTTCGACATTTGATGCGACATTTTGTTTTTCGCAGTAAAGGGCCTTGGTCCTGTATGCCAGTTGGTGTGAAAATTTTCGCAACGGGTGTGCGACATCAGAGGACTTAGCTTTCTGAAGTTCCAAATCTTTTTCTTCTGTTTGAACACTTAGCCAACTCAAGAACAAGGTATGTAAGACTGCAGTCATAGCATATATCTCGTCCCCATTTCATCCCATTTGATATCAGAACACAAAACTGCCTTCTTCTATCCCCATATATGTTGATGCATTATCGTTTCTTTAAAGGCAGGCGGAACACATTCCCCCATATAAGAGGGCAGTGGAAAAAAATGAGATTAAATTGAGGGTTTTTTCCTCATCTTCCACACCACATTGGGACACGAGAATAAATTTAATAACATTTAACATTATACTAACATTGTAAGATGTCTAGATTGAACGAGTATCAAATTATCGGCCGTCGTCTCCCTACCGAGAACGTGCCAGAGCCAAAGTTGTTCAGAATGAGAATCTTTGCTCCTAACACTGTTGTTGCCAAGTCTCGTTACTGGTACTTCTTGCAAAAGTTGTACAAGGCCAAGAAGGCTTCCGGTGAGATTGTCTCTATCAACACCATCTCTGAGAAGACCCCAACCAAGGTCAAGACCTTCGGTGTCTGGATCAGATACGAGTCTAGATCTGGTATCCACAACATGTACAAGGAATACAGAGATGTCACCAGAGTCGGTGCCGTTGAGACCATGTACCAAGATTTGGCTGCTAGACACAGAGCCAGATTTAGAAACATCCACATTTTGAAGGTTGTTGAGTTGGAGAAGACCGACGACGTCAAGAGACAATACGTCAAGCAATTCTTGTCCAAGAACTTGAAATTCCCATTGCCACACAGAGTTCAAAAGACCAAGAACTTGTACCAGTACAGTGCTCCATCTACTTTTTACTGATTTTGATGCTCGAGGCTTTCTCTACACTTCGGCACATTTTTAGTTATATATGCTAATATATCTTTCACTAGTAATCACTTAAGAGGCCGTCTTTGCTTTGTTTCATTTATCTGTATTGTTTGACTTTTTTCTTTTCTTTTCTTTTCTTTTCTTTTATCAGCAGCAGATAAAGGATGTCGATTTCCTGGTCTTGAGTATAGAAAATAAGAGAGTGCCTTGTTTCCAGTACGCAACTCCTTATATTTTGAGTGATGCTTGTAATTTTTATTTGAATCTTTGTTTATTTTACTATTCTTGTCTCTTCTTTTATATTTTTCTGGTTGTTTTTCTCTTTTAGGTGTTTTTATCAATTATATCTCGACATGCAAAATTCATCCATACTTAGTGCCAAGTGCCAGACTGCCAGACTGCCAGACTGCCAGTGGTGTTTCACTGCATGTATTCTGTGCGCCCTATGCCATCAGCCATCACCAATATACTACGCGAACCCACTCATTTCTAAGAATTCTTAGTAACCAAAAATAATGACAAAACAACTAGATGATTGGGATTCCATATCACTTTCCTTACTAAAAGATCCTCATGACTTTCAAAAATGGCAAAGTTTGGTCCATTTTGCTGAATCCCAAAGTGGATTAATCAACAAGACTCTGAACCATGTTGAGATTCAGAATTTGAGAAAGTCATATGAAGCAATCCTTGAAAAATACCCCTTTTTATTGAAATACTGGATCTCATATGCGCTTTGGGAAAGAAAATTAGATCACAATGACAAAGCAGAACTTATCTTCACTAGGGCACTTCAAGTAGGTGGACATGATGTCACCCTATGGGTGACTTATTTAAAGTTCAAGATTGAGACTCTCACAAATGATATTCACCAATTATTGGAACTTTTTGAAACGGCCCGTCTTAAAATTGGGTTTCATTATCAAAGTTTTGAGTTCTATGAATTATATCTCAAGTTCTTGGATACTTACGCTGACAAAACAAACAATTTCAGGAAAAAATATATCTTGTTGCTTCGAGTAATGTTGGAAATTCCGTTTTACAACTACGCTGCCGCTTTTGAACTAATTATGGAGTTTATTTCCCCATCCAATTCGACCATTGAAGATCTTTCTTTATTCATGCATTCGTCAAACCTCAAAGATTTAAAACATCAATTTCAAAATAATAAGAAATTAATTCTTGAAGCTATTCAAAAAGTTTTGGCAGATGCATACGTGGTGAACCAAGCCAAAAGTTATGAATTGTTTGCATATGAAAGGCTCATTACAGGTGGTTTAAATATCCACAAATTGGGTCCCGTTTCCCTTAATCAACTAGAAAATTGGGATAATTACTTGAATTTTGTTGAACTCACATACCCCTCTGATTACGTCTCTCAGCTTTACGAAAGATCTTTACTCGATACTGGCAATGATCCCAATATTGTTATGAAGTTTGTTACTTTTTGCATTCACGCTGGTAAAATAAATAAAGCTCGCAATATTTTGCGCAAGGCTTTACCAAAAACCGAGCGCAGTGTAAGTGTGAAGCTTCTTGTCCGCTTGTGTGATCTTGAGATTGCTACAGGTAATATATTAATGGCTAAAGATATGATCAGTAGGTATATCCTGGTCAATACCAGTGTGTCGAACTGCATTTTTGAAAAACTTATGCAAATTGAAGCGCTCATCAGTCTAAATGATGAAGAATACTTATGCAATTTGGCATACGAAATAATGCTTGCCACCAATTCTCCTGTTTTCTTCGAAAAACTTCTCAATTTCCCGATCTCGAAAAGTGCTATCAAAAGCTTCTTCCTTCGATTCGTGAAGGAAGAGCTGAAAGAAACTTATGGCAAATTAGCAGCATCTATGGACATTAAGAATTATGATTTCTTCTGGAAGGAGCTTAAGAAAATAGCAAATGATGCTGATCTTGAAGGTGTTCAATTACCACTGGAATACAAATGAGCTTGATATATATTATACTAACGATTAATGCAATTCCATCCCGATGCAAGCGCATGTCGATGTTAGCCATATCCCAATAAGCCCAAATCCGAGGTATCGGTCTAAAGTCCACTTATTGACTAACATATATGTCAAAGTTGATATAACAGTCAAATTCAATGATATCAAACTGACATAGAGCTGCCAAGTCAACGTAATAGGCAACGATAATGATGAACTGACTTTTCCTGTTTCTATTCCTGTTTTCACCAAATCCCATAATCCATTAAATCCGATTCCAATCAGTATCAACAAACAACAAGAACTCATACAAGCTTTGATTCCAAGCGATGGAGAGTATTTCAATGCCAACAGAGTGTTCATCAATATATCGTTTAAACAACTGACCAAAGAAAATACCAATAATCCCATTACGTACTCTGATATCTGCCACATGACCCCAAGATTTTTTAGAAGCCTAATGAGTACTTTTGTTATGATTGTTATCAATGCCAATGAATTGGCTACCCCGGCCAAATCCAACAAAATGGCAGATAAGTTAGGTGACAAGTAATAGTTGAAAATTCTCGAAACAAATAACGCGATAGGTAGAATATAAATTAATGTTTTAGGAGGAAGCTCAAGTGTACACGAATTTAATAAAAACGTTGATACCAAAACGAGCCAAAATTGAAACCACATATTCATCACTAAACGTGATTTTAAAGAGCTTGTGGTCATTATTGGACTTAATAATGTAGTTTTGGAAACTGGTATGAAAAAGAATAGCACATGGTCGACTATTATAGAGATTTTCTCTACAAATATCTTCAATGTTTTAAAATTCAGATTCACGGTTTCGGGTGTGGGGCCGTTGTCATCTGCAGAAGCTAACAACCGCGATGTTTCTGATTCAGGGTCCTTTGAGATTGATCTCTCAAGATCAGTTGTTAGAGGTTCGATTGATCGATCAAAACTTGCCAATATTATATGTATTGGGTACAATGAACTCAAAACCAAACATTCGATGAGGGTTATTTTACCATCCAACAAGACATAGCTCAAAATAAGAACCATAAGACATACAAAACAATACCCTATCGAAAGGCTTTGTTTATTCGAGACTTTAAAAGGTTTCATTATTGATATTGATCCAACAATCACTGTGAAAGAGATCAAATTGGCCCCAATTATCTGGCCCATGACCAAGTTCATTGACTTGCTTTTAATCATCAAGTGAGAATTTACGATGTCAGGAGCCCCGTTCATCAACGGTATGACAACATAACCCAAAATCTCATGTCTCAAATGTAGTAGATCGGTGAAGTTCGTCACTGAATTTAAAAAGTACGTGGACAGAATAGTACCCACCAGAATAACCAATAAAGTCACACATACGAGTATAGCAAGTGAGAACACTGCCAAAAGTACGTTCGGAGTGAATGATTGAGCGCAATATAGTTCACGAGCAAGGAAGTAGTATTTCTTGTCACATTTGGTCGCCAAATATTCACATAAGGAAATATTAGAGCGACTCCCGATATCACATATTGTAGTGTTCATTTGAATTTATATATACTTGACATCTAAGTTGACTCCAAGAATAAAAGATACAGCCCCCTTTCCTCAAACCTGCAGAATGACTGATTGCTGCCCCACTTATATTTACATGCGTGTATTACTAATTGGATAATTTTGAACGATAAAGTTCATATGGCGTCTTTGCTAAAGCATCTCTTGAAATTTCGACATCTTTGTTAATATCTTCAATCAACGCCTCTATTTGTGTTAGTATTTTTTTATTGTTTTTTTTGATTGTTTTTTTTATGTTGCGCAATGAAATATGATACGTACCTTTGGTGGTGTAGTTTAATTCAGGCCGGATGTAGCCCAAAATCACCACTTTGATCTTTGCTCCATAAAAGTCATGGTCAAATTTGTGAAGAACATGGACCTCAGCAGCTTTTTGCTTGTTCTCGTAAAAAGGGTTCCAGCCAATAGACATCACCATTGGTAGCACCTCAAGTTCCTTATCATTAAGGTTTAACCCGTTATTAAACTTGATTTTATTCCCGTTATTTCTTTCAATGACATCCTTATCGGAAGATTCATTTGGTGAAAGCTGGCACCACCCAAAATAAATGCCTGTTTCAAGGCTATCCAACTTACCAACTGGGATATTGGCTGTCGGTATACCCAACTCCGAGGACCCTCTGCCGAATCCACATACGACCTCGGAATCGTAGTAAATAGGATATGGCGCTGATACTTCTGTGGGAATATTGGTTTCTGGTCTCATCTGGATATGTGTTACCGGGTTCTTCTGGTGAATGTTGGTGTTGAAATCGCGAAGTAAGATAGTAGGCAATGAGGCGTTGAATATTGCACGCACGGATAGCAGATTTACTCGTGCGGCCCTTTTTGCCCGGTTATTCCGAACATTTATTCAATGCATGACATTTGGGACAAATATCTTTTTTTTTTTTTGATACTTATTGCATATTATTAAAAAATTGGAAATCTTCTATTAATATATTAGTAATTATAATATGTTAAAAATCACGCCATTATCACCCAGATCAACAACAGATTTGGGATCTGATGACTAAGATCTGAAAAACTTTACTAAGAAACAAACCTAACTTAGAAAGAAACTCAACTAACTTGGCCTCCGCAAATCCCGCTCTACTATACATGAAGTTTTCACAACATCAATTTATTTATTTATAATTCATCTAAAAACTTAAGCGAATCTGCTCTCCAATTGGGCCAACAAGGTCTCAGCGTCCTTGGCGAAGGATCTGATACCTTGAGCCAACTTCTCAGTAGCCATAGCATCCTCGTTCAACAAGAATCTGAACTCGCTCTCATTGTCAACATAAGAGACCTTGTCCTCTGGGGCAGAGTTGGCAGAAGCAGCGTCCAAAAGCTTTGGAACCTCCTCAGAAGAGTTGATCAACTCCTCCAACAACTTAGGGGCGACAGTCAAGTAGTCGCAACCAGCCAAAGCCTTGATCTCACCAATGTTTCTGAAAGAAGCACCCATGACAATGGTGTTGTAACCGTACTTCTTGTAGTAGTTGTAGATTTGTCTGACAGAGATCACACCAGGGTCACTCTCGGCATCGTACTCCTTGCCGGTAGAAGCTTTGTACCAGTCCAAGATTCTACCAACGAATGGGGAGATCAAAGTGACCTTGGCCTCAGCACAAGCCACGGCTTGAACGAAACTGAACAACAAGGTCAAGTTACAGTGGATGTCGTACTTGGCCTCCAATTCCCTGGCGGCTTGGATACCCTCCCAAGTAGAAGCGATCTTGATCAAGATTCTGTCCTTGGAGATACCAATAGACTTGTACAACTCAATGATCTCAAGGGCCTTCTTGATGGTGGCGTCCTTGTCGAAAGACAATCTGGCGTCAACCTCGGTAGAAACTCTACCAGGGACAATTTGCAAAATCTCCTTACCGAACTCAACCAACAATCTGTCCAAGGCAATGGCAGCCTTCTCCTTAGGGTTGCTGCCCTTGTCCTCGGCGTACTTGATGGCAACGTCAATGACCTTGGCGTACTCTGGCTTCTTAGCGGCAGCCAAAATCAAAGATGGGTTGGTGGTGGCATCTTGAGGAGTGTACTTGGCAATTGAGTCGAATTCACCAGTGTCGGTGACGATAACAGTACCAGTAGCTTTTAAGGATTCCAAAGAGTTAGACATTTTTGTGGATGGATGTTAGAAAACCCCGCGCCATGAGTTCGAACGCCCATTATATATACTACGATCTCTACGGGAGTGCACGCGGGCTCCGGGAACTCGCGGCGGTCATTTATTAGTAAGATGTTGGGACCTAGTCGCTCTTTGTCGGGGCCGAGTGGCCCATGTTAATTAACCTGCACATAACCGGGGCGATTACGTGAACTTGCTGCTTCTTTGGGGTTCTTTTAAGTTCTTCTATTGCTTTAATTGTGTTGCTCCAAGTGTTTCACTTGAAGAAATAAATTATTATTATTATCAATATTCTGGTTCGAATGAAATTTTCTCTCGTTTTTTTGAATGATATTATAAATATTATCATTGCTGTTTTTTTTTTATTATCATTTTTCCCCGGCAGGGTTATCCAGGTCCAGGCATGAGACCACCCCGATTTACGGAACCACAGTATGCGCGCAAGCAAAGTTGTGCTCGCCCCCCTCGTGACATACTGCATAGTGAACAGCAAGGAATAACCTTGTCAGGGAGGTTATCGTGATGTACACCTTCCTTCACAATGACCTCACACAAGAAATTGTTGATTCAAGTGGGATCAATAGAAAATCAAGACATTACTGTACCTGTTAACACTGGAAAGTTTGTGGATATATCTACAGATCTTGGTACTTTCTCCATCAGTGTGTTTATTAAGAACTTTGACGGAAGCAATAAGCATAGGGCCAACAGTTTATACAATGTCCATGACAAGAAGTACCTAAATGGTGACATTGTGCAGGATCAGGATTGTTCAGAACATTCCGAATTACCCAATTTAAGAATATTAATCAACTTCAAGCCGAATTCGGATATAAACGGTTCCAATTTATTTTTCGGTAATGAATGCTCTACCCCGATCAAAGATTATGTGCCAACGACATTAATGTCAACTGGTTTACGGTTTTTCAAATGGTTTTTGAACCCCACTATAGAATCGGATTTGTATGGTGATCGTCCTTTCATTTATGGCCTAGCATTGAACAGTTTTTCTAAACTTGGGATTGCTGATTGTTCAGTAAGTGATTTTCTTAGTAGTGAAAAGGAGAATTTAAACTGGGAAGAGAAACCTGAAGCTTCGGATTTGCTGGCAAATCGCCGGAAGTATTTTTGCAACTTAGATAATTCGCAAAAGTTCAATTTCGAAAAATACCTGAATTACTACATGATGTTCGATACCAATTTCTTAAAGTTGGGGGACTCTAGTTACAACGTCTCATTGCCTGCATTTGGTAAGCAATCATTCGATGTAAACGTGTTGCGCTTTGCTAACGAAAAGTTGAATAATATAAACTGGACAATAAAGAAAAGTGTCAATTCAAACTTCGCAGAAGGTGTTTACGGGCTCGTTATGAATTTCCGATTAGTTGACGAAGAAGTTGCAGCCTAATTCATCACAACGGATATTTTTAGTTAAATTCAATAGAAATCTTGCATGAGAAGAACCACTAATTTATATTACTTTAGGCGCACTTTGGTCGACTACGTTTTATCTTCATCTATTGAAAGGGACACTTAAAAGAATTTCAAAGTAACATTAAATAGCAAAACAAGATACAGATGTTAAAGACCATTGGTTTCAATCCCCTGCCAATCTTCTGGATCTGTCTTTTACCCCGTGTTGACATCAGTCGCGGCATGATCGCGGATCAATTGGGTATGCCGGAAAAGCTAGTTGTCTGCTTTTGACCCAGCGGAATTTCGAAATAACTTTCTTTTGATTTGAATATTGAAATTTTAGGAATTGAAATATTGGTTATGTTGAAGAGTATGTTTAAAATAAACTTTGGGAAGTACTTTTAAATCGATTAGGACGGAATCATATTTTTTGTGGCTGTTTTAAAACTTTGTGATTGTGCGAGAATGAGATAATAATTTATAAATTGTGTTCGATAACCCAAGTTTTAGAATTTTAAAAAATATGTCTTGAAAAAGTCAACTCAAAAAGTAGTAAAAAGAGAGTAGCATACGATAGCCAAAATTAGTCTTTTCGAAGATAATTCTTTAGTGAGTGTGCCAGAAATGCTAAATTACAAGAAGAACGAAATATGGTGTGATTTTAAGACGTTACCACGCACGAATCATCCTTGAATATGCGAAGGAGTGAGTTGATATGGAAAGCGATGTTGTGTGTTTTAAATGTGACGATTTATTAAAATACTGCAAAATCTGGCAAATTAAGGAAACGAAGCTTACTAGCCTGGTTAGGATATAAAGGCAAAAAATAGGACATTACCCGTGCTCAGGATCTAAATGTCCACTGTACTTGCACACAAAGCAGCTCCTACACCACTGCCATCTTTTGCAATACGAAGATAAAGCTTTTTGGAAGTACCTTTCAAAGGGTTAATTAGGTTAAATGCCTCGAGAATTTTCGATTGAAAGCCAGGATAATGCTCGATCAAAGAACCATCACAACCAACTTCAAAATCATTGCTTTCGCTGGTATACTGGTCTTTAAGTCTTTTAACAATGGCAGCTAATGGAATAGCAGAAAGGTAGGCGGCACGTTTTGCGATAATCCGAGTGATGGATTGGATCAAATATCTCTCTCTGAATGTTGTAGGAAGTCTAAGCTCATTTCGCAAAACCAACTCGGACATTTTAAGATCAGTAGAGTCATCAATCTCTAAATAGGATAACACTTTGGAAGAAAGTTGAAAAGGCTCGGTCAATCTATGAGGCAAAGTCTCGTTTCTAGAGCGAAACAACTCTGCAAAAATCAAGCCTTGCTCAAATAAATCAATGAGAATGACCCTCAAAATTTCACCTAAAAACATTCCACTTATTCTTTTCTCAAAAAGATGATATCCCTTGTTTGAAGTTTCTCTGTCAACGATATTGTCGTATTTTGTGGAAGGTAAACCTCCAAAGAATTGTCAAATGAACCCCACTCCATGTTGATTACCATACCAGTAGTTCCTTTAGGAACAGTAGACCCGGCTAATTTTGGAATATTGGAAATTGATTCAAAATAAGCTCCGTTAGTTCCAGTTCCAAAAATAGAGCCAATAAGTGTTCTGGACTTGGAAGAAGCTATATCATTGGTATATGCTCTTGACAACAATGTTCCAACTGTATCATTTGCCAAAGCAGTAATGACACTGGAATTCCAAGTTTATCCAAATGTTTTTGAAAAAATTCCACCACATCACGGCCCACGCAATCTGGTAGATCGAATCCTTTTGTCCATCGAATTAATTTCCCCCGGTCAATTGCCGTTTGCTCGACGGGGAAGGAGAAGGTAAACCCCATTTTCAAACTCTCGTTTTGGCCAAGACCATCATGATGTTCTTCTAAGAAATCCTTAACTTTCTTTGCCAAAAAAGCAAAAAGAGAATCTGACGTAGGCCCCTTCATTAAATCTGGGGGAACTGGCGACTTTGATTGTTTCAAATTAAAAGTGTGATCACCCTTTAGGTCTATAGAACAGACCCTGAAATTTGTGCCCCCAAGGTCTGCAGCCAAAAACAACCCCTTTTCTTTCCCATTAGGGATTTTAGTAACAAATGTAGGTAACATGGGCATGTATGCCCTAGCAGGAACTTCATTTGTCAAACCCGCATCCATTGAGCTAAGGAAATGATTAGTGGCCTTGCAGAGAAAGGCTTCATTTACATCAAAAAGCAGTTCAATTTGAGAAATCGCTTGTTGAATATCGTCTTCTGAAGTATCCATTTTGAGTCTGTATCACTAAATGTTCCACGGAAAATATAATAGGATGCCAAATTGTGGCAACAAAAAAGCAAATAATATATAGTAAGCAACCACGATTCCTTAATATTAAGAATGAAGTCTTGTCTTTCTTGAGGGAAAAAAAAAAAGCAAGTAGAGACACTCAGATTTTGAAGAATAATATATTTATCAGATATATTTCTATTAAAAAGGGGTTAGTATATTTGCAGGCCAGTAAAAAAAAAAACGACCAGAGTATTACGCTTGTTTCCCCGCAAATCGCAGAGCTAGGGGCGATCGGGATTTTAAACCCCGCACGGTGGAATCACCTGACAAAGTCTAATAAAGAATCTACACTTCCTAATACAATAATCCGGAAATGGTTGCAAATCAATAATGATGAAGTAACTAAAGGGGCCAATCAAATAAAGGCACTTGTTCTATATATGGATACACTGACATAATAGTAAAAAAAAAAACTGACATTTTCTAGGTTACAGTCTACCGCCAGTGCACATAATACAATCAATCTAGGCTCGTAAAGTTTTAAAGCCCCCATGAGAAGTGATCATTTCACACATATGTTATTCGTTATAATATATAATTTATTTAAGAAAGCAATTTAAACAGCCAAAGGGAATTCACCAGCCCAAAGGGAAATCTCAGCCTTGACGGAGTCCAACTTCTCGTCCTCACCATTCAAAACCTTGTTTTTGAAGTCCTTCAACTTGTTAGCCTCCTTGGGCAAGTTGGCTTGAATCTCCTTGGCGTAGTTGACAGCAAAGTCAATGTACTCAACAATCTTCTTGAAGTGCTCCTCACCAAGACCTCTAGAAGTCATGGCAGGGGCACCGATTCTGACACCACCTGGGACCAAGGCAGACTTGTCACCTGGGATAGAGTTCTTGTTCAAGGCAATGTTGATACGCTCACAGATAGTCTCAACTCTTGCACCGTCGATTTGCTTGTCCTTCAAGGAGACCAAGACCATGTGGGAGTCGGTTCCGTCAGACACCAAACGGTAACCCTTGGCGAGGAACTCAGCCTCCAAAATCTTGGCGTTCTTCAAGACTTGCTCCTGGTATTGCTTGAACTCAGGGGTAGCGGCCTGCTTCAAGGCAGTGGCCAAGGCAGCAATGGTGTGGTTGTGAGGACCACCTTGGTGGCCAGGGAAAACGGAGAAGTTAATTGGGTTTTCCAAGTCGTACAAAACCTCCTGTCCAGTCTTTGGGTTGATGGATCTGACACCTCTTCTGAAGAAGATCATCGCACCTCTTGGGCCTCTCAAGGACTTGTGGGTGGTGGTGGTGACAATGTCAGCATATTCGAAAGGAGATGGAATGACACCACTGGCAACAAGACCAGAGATGTGGGCCATGTCGACAACCAAGTATGCGCCCACCTTGTCGGCAATTTCACGCATCTTCTTGTAGTCGATCAAACGACAGTAGGCAGAAGTACCGGCCACGAGAACCTTTGGTCTGTACAAAACAGCGGTCTTCTCCAACATGTCGTAGTCAATCAAACCGGTTTCCAAGTTCACTCTGTAAGGCATGGTCTCGAAGTAAGTAGACACAGCAGAAATCTTTCTCGAGTCAGTTTGGTATCCGTGGGACAAGTGACCACCGTGAGGCAAGTCCAAACCCATCAATCTCTCGTGTGGCTTCATGATGGCCTGGTAAACCTGCAAGTTGGCTGGAGAACCAGACAAGGTTTGCACATTCACACCCCACTTATCAGCAGTGACGTTGAAAGCATTCAAGGCTCTCTCTTGACACAAGATTTCCATCTTGTCGATTTGCTCATTTCCACCATAGTATCTGGCGCCAGGGTAACCCTCAGAATACTTGTTACACATTGGCGTTCCCAAAGCATCAAAAACAGCCTTGGTAGTGAAGTTCTCACTGGCAATCAAGACAATGGAGTGCTTTTGTCTGTCGACTTCGGCCTTGATGATGTTATCCACCTCAGGGTCGGTGTCAGCCAAACGGCCTTCGACCAAGTTTCTGTGTTTTTCGGATAAAGCGTAGGACATATTTATTTGTTCAATAGTGGGGGAAAAGAATTTATTTTATTGGGGGATAACCATTTACATTTATATAGGCAGCAGCCGGGGATGACTCTGTTTCGCGCTTCGGAGTCAATTTTATTACTTGATCATTCACTATAATTCACCACGCCATCGAGCGCGCGACTCCTCGTTTTCAACATCACTTTGATATCTAACATCAAAAAGTCTTGGGTGCGGGGAACAAAAATTCGGGATAAATTGGTATATAATCGTATCAATTTAAAGTTTGAATATTGAAACTAAGATGCTTTAATATAGGGTAACTCTCAACCGGTGGGAAATTGCCAACTTGGGAATCACCACACACAAACAACTAATACCACTGATGGTGAACAGGTACAAGTTGTAATGTGTGTAGTGAGTACTCACCAAGAAAAGTGCTATTGGAACCATCATCAAAAACTTCTTCGTGGGGGTGTATTGGTCACCATTGTCAATTTGCTCCCACATTGTCAAATTATCGTATGCACCCGAGTTAAATTCAAAGGGCGTTCCTTTTACTTGATGGAACATGATGTAGGATCCAATATTGTAAACAACATTAGTCATTGTCCATCTCCAGTCATTATCAAGAGCAGTGATGAAATCAAAAAACAATTTCAAGAATATAATAAGAACAATATGAATGACCCAAGCACCCTTATAGTGGACCCAGTCCGCATTTAAATTAGGGTTCAAGGATTGGTCAATTCTTGTATCCAAGGTATCTGGCTCGAGATGTTGAATTAACGACGAAGATCTTCTCTTTCTTGTGTTAACACCATGTGTATGTGATGCAGTGGGCGTAAGGAGTCCATCCTTATCGCCAGCATTACCTCGTTTAGGACTGCTCATTTTTTTTTGTTTCTATTAACTTTTTTTTGTTTCTTTTCTTCTTTCTTCGATTGATTAAGCAGAATTATATTTTTCAAACTCTGAACAGATTCTTCTCTAGTATATCTCAAGTATACACCAGCACAATTGGTTGTTTTATTTTTTGGTCCAAGGATTTTTGATGGAAGGCGCTTGAAACTCGCCTCATGTGTGATCTTGGCGCGTTACCCGGATATATCACGTGATCACGGAAAAAGGTACAACTATTCTCGCATAGAACCTTCTTTTTGATTCGCCCCCGCCAATGACAGGAAATAGTCCTAAAGTTTTAACTTCTAGTTCTTTCTAAAGACTTTTAGTGGTGATATTTTCGTTTAGCTTAGTTCGATATTTTTCTTATTTGTATTATTCTATTTATTTCAATTCCTTCGATTAGTTTTTAATAGAGAAGTTCCTAAAAATTTACTAGACATAACTCTGGGTTCTTGCATATAAAGTAGGTTGATTCTCTGGTTGAAAGGGGGATGGTGGGGTATGATAGTTTTACTGGGCTTTTGAAAAATCATACACTTGGACTTGGAAATATTTATATAGAATGGAGAGATCACGGTGGATATTTACCCTGGGATAAGCTATACATTTTATTTATTGTCTAACCATTTAGTAGGACTGCATAATCGGTATCCATTAATTATTACACCATTAACCACATGGAAGGATCCCTAGAAAAATATACCAACAACAACCAAGGTTTCTTATAACGATTTTATTATTTACGAAGACATTATATGCTTCTATATAAGCATATCTTATTTTTCGTGGGCTGCTGCTTGAATAACTTGCAGTACATTAACCAGCGCATAAATGACAGAGCTTTTAAAAAACAGACTTCTACATGTCATGCAAAATAAGCACTGATATTAACTTCTTCTTAAACCCTCGAGTATTACTTGGAGACCAAAAGATTGGAAATAAATAAACTACTACAAAAAAGCCGATATGCTTTACTATTTATCCTGTCGGTGTTTCATTAGAAGAAAAATATAAGGGTAAAAAAAATATGATTTTAAAATTCATGTGAAATAGTGACGGTGACAGGGTCAACAAAAATTAGCTTCATTTCTCATTGGCACCTTTGGAGGAATTACATAAACAAGATTTCAGAAAGTACTGCGCAATCTTTTTTCTATGCCAGCATGATGCATCTTAATGAATTCCTAAGAAGCCGAGCCGAAAATGCGCGCTTTGTTCAGCTGAAGGCAGGATGTCGTGATTTTTGTTGCGGTTTATGGGAACGCTCGGCAGGAGTGAAAAAAATTGTGTATGACTAAAACCTTCATCCCGAAACCTTTTCAATCCTAGGGTTTACTGGAGCAAAATCGTGGCCAGTCTCTTCCTCTCACTTGGGTTAACGAGAGAAGATATATAACAAAGACCAATTCATAAGTTATAGTGAGATGACTGAAAAGCAAAAAACAACGGTCCAGGACGTGTTCCGTTTCATCCCGAACTTAATTGGATATGTTCGAGTTTTCACTGCGATTATATCGTTCCTCACGATGAAGAACCATCCGGTATGGACCCTGGTTATTTATGGGATTTCTGGTTTCCTTGATGCGTTTGATGGATATGCTGCCAGAAAATTCGACCAAGGCACTAGATTTGGAGCCGTTCTAGATATGGTTACCGATAGATGCGCCACCTCATCCTTGATCTGTTATCTTTGTGTAATATATCCTCAATATTGTGTGGTATGGCAACTTCTTGTCTCATTGGATTTATCTTCTCATTACATGCACATGTATGCGATGTTATCGTCGGGATCTGCTTCTCATAAGAATGTTGGTGAAAAGTCCAAGCTTTTAAATCTATACTACACAAACAGAACGGTGTTATTTTTTGTTTGCTTGGTCAATGAGTTATTTTACATGGCAACCTACTTACATTATTACAACTTTTTCTGGATGGGTACATTCTTAGGTTGGGTGAGTGCCCCCATTTGGCTTTTCAAACAGATTGCGAACTTGGTACAGTTGAAAAATGCCGCTTTAATTTTGGCCGAGAAAGACGCATTAGAGAGATCTACTAAGAATGAGTAGAAACTCCGGTGAAAATATTAGATTCAATTTCATACGGACCTATGGTCAATATAAACATCATTACGAATCTCTCTCCAAGTAGCCGTGCCCACTTTGTTCAGATATTCGTGTTTTCAAAATTTCAAGCCCTTTTCGTGAATGTGTACTAAATTCTGCGAGCAAGCTGGCATTCTGAGTGTCCCTCGGAAAGAAGTTCTTGAGCGAAAGTTCACTTTCTAATTCAAAACACTTTGAAAGCCCTTTCAAGTCCCCAGATTTTTTGAATCCTGAAATAGATAGGCTTAAAAATTTAAGCATTGCTTAAATAACTCCTTCTTAGTTATGAAGGTGGGAATTTTGTCCTCCCTAAAAAATTGGAGACATAAATATGCAAGTTCGTAAAATGTGGATGAAATGACCGAGCAATCATTAAGGCAGAATATCAGAGGAATAATTGATAACGCTAAAGCATATGCATCGAGAGAACTCCCTGCCTGAGTAAGAACCTGGATTAACGAGGAACATCCTTTGGACAATAAAGGCAGGAATCCCAGCACTTTGGCGATTTCCATTTGCTGCAAAATGAGCGAGAGTGCTCTGAAAGGAACCCCCGATTGGATTAAAATTTGCGCCTTTGTTATGTTCAAATTTAGAAAATGAATCAAATGAGATTGCAATGGGCGTGATTGATTAGAGAAACCAACGATCTGACGGTCTAGCGCCGTGAGTGCATCAGCATAATTACCATGTGCCGAAGATATGAGCGCAGTTAAACGAAGCTTCTCCAGGTAAGAATCTTGATCCAAATCATCGAAACCCGGTAAGGAATTTAAAATCTCAGCGGCTAATCTGATCCGGCCTTTTTTTAATGAATATTCAACAGACTGAAACAAGAATTTGTAATGTAATGGGCGATGTTTAAAATCACCTGAAATACCACTAGGAAACAAATCTTGTTCTTCAAAACCACCCAGGTAATTGCCTTCGCGTCTCTCACGAATCTTAAATTCTAGTAAATCGGAGGCTGTACCATGAATCTTAGCATAAGAAATCCCCATTTTAGTGTATAAGTTTTCTAAGTGAGGGAAGCCAACAAGTTTCCACAAGTCCGATGTTACATGACAGGCTCCAATGAATGAACTGATATGATCATTGATAGTCAAGTAGTTGGACTTGAAAAGGCTTTCGTAGTATTTCGCAAAGCAAGCATTATTATTCATGAGATACTCCGACTCAGATCTATAACTAATGGCCGCTAACAGGATTGAAACACTCAGGGATTTTCTGACAAGGGAATCTAGAAGCTGCAGATCATTTTTGATCTGAATGAAAGTTCGATTATTCCAAAGGGATGGGTTCTTTCTCACAAAGTCAAATAGCCAGGATAAAATGTACACGAGTGTGGAGTTATCTTTGTTTTCTCGTGCCACCGCTATGGCTTCTTCAATCGAGTCCAAAGCTTTTTCATTTTCTCCAAAATATTGATGCAATGAGGCTTTTGATACGAGAGCAAAGTGATAGAAATAGCGGGACCCTTTCGATACCATGTAATCAAAATACCGATGCAAAGAGTCAAAAGCTCCCCGGTAGTCTCCAGAATGTAGAGTTTCCAAATAAGTGAGGTAGTGCACTGAAGAAATTTCTCCTTGGTATGTGCCATCTGAATTACTGCCCATGAACTTCGAGGAAGCCATTCGAGTGAACATCTGCCGAAGCACTTGTGGGGTAGGGGTCCCATGTCTTTGTAGCAATTGTATTTGGGTCTCGACTAAAGATTCCATATATGGAAGGGTCACTGTATGAATCAATGGGTCATTTCCAGAATTTTGAGAGGTACCAATAGATTCAAGGTTTGCGTTAAGTTTCTTATAAAATTCTTCATCCTTCGAATCCGTTGACTGACTAGTATCATCATTGGTAAGGTTGCCATGGATATTTGGATTGGTAGAAAAGGAGATATTCGAAATGCTCTCTGCTTTATCCTTGTACATATCCTTCAATTTTTCTAAAAGATCCGACGTAGACTGACGATATAGACAAAAGTTTGTGAACAAAACTGAACTTTCATCAAAATGTAATAACTTCATTGAAACAGCCAATCTCTGGGAAAAGCGACCAAGAAAAGATCTTTGGGACATTTTACGGGGCCCATCATATGAAATTGAGAATCTTTTTGCAACGAAATCATAGGTCTCGTTAACAACGATAAGTAGCTGATCGGCAGAATTAATGCTCCATAATACATGAAGAATTTTTAATTGTATAACATTAACAGCCAGATTTTCCGGTTCATTAATTTCAATTTTTGCCTGATTAAGCCGACGATTTTGACATGACTTGGTCATTGATTGACATAAAGATAATAGTGTTGGAGGAAGCAAGTGCTCTTTGTCCTCAACCAGCGGAAAGCCTTCAAGGCATCGAGCAAGAAACACCAATAAATATTTGCAATCAGGTAGGTCTCCAGATAAATAAAGCCTCACAATTATTACCAACGTAATTGTTTCAGGGGAAATCTCCTCAGTCATTAATCTTTCATTCCGAGGCATATTTGTTCGTGTTTATTCAGTGATGGGGTTTTGGCTAAATCAACAATCACCGCGATCACGTGATCCAACATACATTTTATGAGAATTTGTGGGGTAACTTTTATGAGCTATCGGAGGAAAACCAGGACCACAATCTATGAAATGGGGGCTTTTATATAGTATTTTCATGGTTTTAAATATAAACCAATTTTTTTTCTATTAGGTCAATTTTATCAACTATGTAATAAATCATTTTGTATTTGATCAATCATCGAGAAGGAAATATTGATGGAGCAAAATACAATCACCTCCTCTTTCAGAATCCAAACCATAAGTATAGTAATAACCTTCTGAAGTCAAAACATTGATGTGAATAAGTTTAGGATCTTGCAGTAAGAGTGAATTGCTTGATGGTGATGTCGAACTCAAGAATTTATCTTGCTGGTCACTCAAAGATTCACCACCTTCTGCAAGATTTCTATCTTCGAGAATTGCAATTGACTTCACATCTTTTCCCATAGTCTGTAGCTTCAAAGATGCGAAATGTCTTGTAGGTTCCAAAATGGAAGAAAAACGTGACGGTAGGTAATCACCCATTTTTTGAGCAGCTTTTCTTCCGAGGTGTTGAGAAGAACGACGAATAAGTCGGGCCACAGACAATCTGTTTTGATCAACTATGGGTTCAATTCTATCTCTTTGTTCTTCTCCACCACTGATATTTGAAAAACCCGACGTAAGACTACCGTAAGAATTTGATGAGCTTTGAGATAACTTCCTTTGCTTTTTTGAGAGATCCATCATACCATCATCGCTATAATCATCGCCCTCAACATCACTATCATCACCATCATCCTCAACTATATCATCTTCATCTTCAATATCATCGTCATCTTCAATTTCATCATCACCATTCTCATCCTCATTATCTTGTCTCTCGAGAAATTCATCCTCATTGGATTTTCTTTCTAATCCCGTTGTTGAATCTTCAACTTCCCCGTGCTCTCCAACAGAAGATAATTTCCGAGATACTTGGTGTTTGTCTTTGGAAGATACTGTACCTTCAGTTTCTTCTTCGATCGTTTGATACTGGAAGTCCCCCTTATATCCTTTTGATTTTGAATTCCGACTTTGCTTCTGCTTATTAGCCAAAAGCTCACTTTCTCCAAGCCTAAAAACATGTACAGTCTCACTTGAACTGGTTGCAACAATGTACTTATTGTCATTACTGAAGGCCAATGAAAAGATTTTGGTCGGGTAAGTTCCTCTTCTGAACTGATAAAGTTTGACACCTGATTTCACATTAAAAACACGTACAATGGTTCCTTTATCCGAAGCCGTTGCGAGTAAAGACCCATCTTTAGAAAGACACATTGCAGATAATGCAGATTTGTGTGCTTCAATTACAGCTAAGGGCTGTAAAGTCATGAGGTCAAAAATTATTGCATCCCCAACTCTATTTGGAGCATTACTCACTGATTGTATGTTGTTTTGAACCGATTGAGAGCCTCCATTTGTATTGACCCCATTAACTAGAAGTGATTCATGTGTGATTGTTTTGGGAGGTGAGGGATATGCCAAGAGGCTGGCCCCTTCAGACCCAAAATTGTCAGATAAAGCACAAAGCATATTTACATTGGGCGAGGTTTCAATTGTGTGGAGTAAGTTCATGTTCTTCACATCGTAAATATAGATTTGTTCCTCAAGAATCACAACCATTCGCTGATGGCTGAGTTTTACCAGCAAAATCGTTGAAGGAAAGATTAAATCACATATCGTTGTTTGCCTTTTGGTATTCATAATCTTGAGCTTTCTTGGCAGAGAGCCAACCTCTTCACCTAAACAGACAACTGCAACGAGGGATGTGCAATAGAGCATCTCAACAATACCAACGGATTCTTCCCGTCTTGCATTAGAACATTTAGCAATATTTGGTTTGCAGGTATAAATCCGATATCCATTATTGAGGCCGAGCGCCACACATGAGGCATCTTGATTGAAGGTAATATAATTCACGTGCGAGCTTCCATTGGCAAGACTACGAGAAGATACCAGCTTGTTATCTATATCATTGATCAGAGACATCGTGATAAATCGGGGTTCAAAAATTGAGATAGATGTTTAAATTATAAGAAAAGTTTAGGTGTTTTGAGAAGCACCAGTGCATGCCTCACCCTTGGGATTTGCCTGTATATACACTTTGTTTATTAGTTGTTGTTAAGTGGTTATCTTCTACTAAATAGATGCTTATGTGATATATTTTCATTTCAGAATATTTATTATTGTAAAGCAATATTACTGGTTAAAAAATTATAACCGCAAAAGAAATGTAACATATATTTTCAATTTCTAATCCTCACTCTGTTATTACAAATTCTTCACCAACCATGTAACGAAATTATCAATCATTCCCTCAGTTATGTCATGAATAGATCCTTCTTCATAGTAAACCTTGGAGGCAAAATTAGAGTTTAAGTACATGTCAGTCCACAACTTGGAAATTGCTGGAGGCACCAAAGGATCATTGTCATAGAACGTGGCAAAGAGCTTAATCTTTTCGAAAGGGTAGTCTTCAAAAATGTGCATATCTTCAGCACTTAATTTATTGTGGAATGCTTCTGGGTATAATTCTTTTTGGGCATCACTCAACTCTAACTCGTCATATGAGCTGTAAAATAACTTCTTCTCGTATGTTTTAGTACCCTTCAAACGGTTGATGAGCAACGTACTGAGATCAGAACAACCAATGTTTGGGTTAATGATGGACACATTTTCCGGATATTTGTTTCCGAATCTGATCACGGTATGTCCACCTTGGGAGTAACCCGAAAGAATGTTGTTGAATTCGATTTTCACACCATTGTTTTTCAAGGACTGGCTAAGAAATTTTTCCAAGTTAAGATAACTTCCAAGATAGTCGATAACAAGCTTCAAATCCTGAACACCACCATCAATGCTTGAAACCATATCCATTCCATGTGTCTCGTTTTGAGACTTCCACCCAGAGTTACGTAACTTTTCAATTTCTCTTTCCCCATGGTTCCGGGCATCAAAAGTAACAGCAATGATTGGAACTTCCGATGATTCATTGATTTTCGATAAAATTCTTGACGCAATTCCTCTCATATACGTGTAGTCTCCACCTCTATGGTGAGCCAAGTATAAAACGTTGATTCGGATCGAGTCCGTCAATTGTTGTTCAGTATTAAATTTCTGAATATACGGAGCAAGGGCTTCGCTACCGTATAAAAAACATGATATACCTCCAATGAAAGTCCGTTTTTCTGAAACCTTCAGGTCGTCAAATTCTAAGTTCAACATTTTGTGGTGATTGCTATGTATTCAATTGAATCTTCGAAGTAACTCTATGCGCGCGAATATGATGAGGAACCAGTCTCCGAGCGGCGGAGTGGATACGACATGATAATCTTTGATTCTTAGTGATTTCAAGAATTGAAAAGACAAATATATATATATATATATAATTTATTAATTTTATAATTTAAGAAGTTTTTTTTTTCTTAAAAACTTTAAATGTCACATGATTGTTGTAAATATTCCCACCTTCACAAGATTCCTCGGCACATGCCAAACCTGGAGAGTTCCCCACCCCTATGGAGGACCGCACACCTCTATCACATGGGGTTCTGCAGATGTTTATCAACCCTCGAAAATAACTGAATTTATTTTTGACAATTATTTTGACAAATTAATCACTAGTGCCATAATCAAAACATCATGTCGAAAAACAAAAACTCAGTTAATAAACCGAAAACTACAGAAGAGTCTGTCAAAAAAACCACCACCGATGAAACTTCTGGGTCAAGCATTGAATCAGATGCTATTTTAGAGTATACTCCAACTGAGGAGATTCCAGAGATTGTTCAACGTCTCAGAACCTCATTTCATAAAGAGCGGAAAACCCATTCCTTACAATTTCGTTTGAATCAATTGCGGAATATTTATTTTGCTCTTAAAGATAATATTAGTGATCTCTCTGATGCCTTGTATAAGGACTTCTCTCGTGCACCTTCTGAGACAATGAATTTAGAATATGCGCCATTTATGAGTGAGTTGGTCCATACTATGGCAAACTTGCACAATTGGTCAAAACTGGAGCCGGTGAAAGACTTGCCGCTTAATTTGAAGACGGCACCAGTATATATCGAGAGAGTTCCATTGGGAACAGTGCTTGTTATCTCACCTTTCAACTACCCTCTCTTGCTCACACTTTCCTCTCTTATTGGAGCACTTTCTGCGGGAAACTGTGTTGTTTTGAAAGTTTCGGAACTTGTGCCTAATTTTGCTGCGTTATTGACCAAAATGCTCACAGAATGTCTTGATCCAAGTGTTTTTGCCATGGTAAATGGTGGGATCGCAGAAACTACGGCCTTATTGGACCAGAAATTTGACAAAATCATGTATACTGGTTCCACCGCTGTTGGTACTATAATTGCAAAAAAAGCTGCCGAAACTTTGACCCCTGTACTCTTAGAATTGGGCGGAAAGTCTCCTGCATTTGTTCTTGACACTGTAACTGATAAAGATATTAAAATAATCGCCAGAAGAATTGTGTGGGGACGGTTTACCAATGCTGGGCAAACATGTGTTGCGATTGATTATGTTTTGGCTGACGAAAAGATCAAGGAAAAGCTAGTAGCAGCAATAAAGCATGTGGTAGAGGAGGAATTTTACTCTACTTTAAAGAGCTCCGACACTTCATTCACTCACATTGTTCATGAGCGTGCTTTTGGAAACATCAGCAAAATGATCAAAGAAACCAAAGGTACTGTTGTTACTGGAGGAAAAACAGACTTGGAGTCCCGGTTTATTTCTCCAACAGTTATAGATAATGTGGACTGGGATGATTCTACTATGCAACAAGAAATCTTTGGTCCAATTTTGCCTATTCTCACTTACACCAGCTTGGAAATGCGATAGATGAAGTGGTTAAAAGGCATGATACGCCATTGGCGCTGTACATTTTCACTTCTGGATCTACCCTGCGCAAGAACGATAAGCAAATTGATCTTATCAGACTTCGTATTAGATCTGGTGGAACTATTGTGAATGACTCAATTTTACACGTTGCCCTCCCTAATGCTCCCTTTGGAGGTATTGGTCAATCAGGCCAGGGCGCTTATCATGGTTTCCATTCCTACAAAGCGTTTACTCATGAGAGGACAACTATAGAATCAAGTCTCATGACCGAATTTACTTCAAAAGTGAGATATCCGCCAACTTCTACCAGCAAAGATAGGGTCTTGCAAGCCGCAATTATTCCATATAATGAGAATGTATGGTTCAGTCGTACGGGAAATGTTGGGATCTCTGGACCTAGTCTGATGTGGTCTGTGTGGCACAGAATTTCGGAGATTAGCGCATTGGTCTACCGCTTCGCGACTGCTTAAAGTGCCAGTTCAATGATGTTGTATTTTCTCGTTTAATTAACACTACTTGTAAAAAAAAGGAAAAAAAAAAAAAGAACAATATATAATAAATCAAATATTATACGAACATATCGAACCATCTTAAACACCGTGGGTTCGTTAGATTGGATTCGTCCGAATAATTTGTAAAGATACCACGTACTGCATATAACAACCAGATCAACAATTACACTTCGAGCCTCGAGGGAGGTGTTCGAATGGTTACTTCAACTACTCAATAGACAGAAAAAAAAATGGCATTTACTATTACCATCAAAAATGCAGGTAAATTGCACGAAATCAGCCTCGAAGATAATTCTACTGGAGCTGAATTGAAACAGAAGATTTGGGAAATTACCCAAATTCCAAACAGTCGTCAAAAGATTTTGATTAAAGGTGGCAAATTGACTGATGATGTTGTCGTATCCAGTCTTGGATTGAACTTGAAAAACCCCATTATGGTTTTGGGTACTCCTGATAAAGACTTACCAACGGGAGGAGCCCAAAAACAGGTTTTTCTTGAGGAACTTAATGATAAACAATTGGGAAAGGTTTCTAATGAACCATCTGGTTTGCAGAACTTGGGAAATACTTGCTACTTGAATTCGTCCTTACAAACTATCTTTAGTATGAAGGATATTCGTGAGAAAATCCAGAACTATAAGGGAACCGCCAATCCATTGGTTAAAGCCTTAAAGTCTCTGTTTGATTCAATGTCGAAAAAGCAAGACAATGTAGCACCAATGGTTGCCTTGATGCAATTCCGGAATCAATTTCCTCAATTTGCAGAACAAGAAATGGGAATTTATAAGCAGCAAGATGCCGAGGAAGCCTTTTCTCAATTGTTGAATAGCTTAGGATCGGTCCTTGAAATAGATGACTTGCTTAGAATCACCTACAAGGTGCAATCTAAGGATTTGGCATCAGGAAATGAATCTGAGTCCACGGAAATTGCATCCAAACTCAATTGTTACATTGATATCAAGACAAACTTTTTAAGAGACGGGATTTTGAATGGATTGAAAGAGTCCATTGAGAAGTATAATGAGGACTTGCAGTCAAACACTGAGCACCAGCTTACGAGAACTATAACTAGGTTGCCAAAGTATTTGACAGTTCACTTTGTGAGATTTTTCTGGAGAAAAGACACCAAGAAGAAGTCCAAGATTTTGAGAAAGTCCTGTTCCCATTTGAATTGGACTTGGCAGAGATGTTAGACGATTCTATTAAGTCGGAAAAGATAACCGTTAGGGATCAATTGAGATCTATCGAAAAGGATAACGATGAAATGATCCGTGATTTCAAGAAGGCAAAGAAGGACACCAGCTTAACTCCTCAACAACAAATAGAGGAAGACGAAATGAAGGTTGCATCCATTCAATCGAAATTCAAGGATGATTTCGCAGGAATTTTACCAAAGTCCTTTGATATCGATACCGCAACTGAAAACCCTTCTTCTGTTTATGAGTTGGCCACTGTGATCACCCACTCGGGAACTTCCGCTGACTCGGGCCATTACCAGGCATTTTCAAAAGACGCAGGTGATTTAGAGGGAGATGTTTGGTGGAGATTTGACGATAACAAGGTTTCTAAGGTAAACAGAGAAAAAATCGAGACTTTGGCAGGCGGAGGAGAAAGTGACTCGGCTTTGATTCTTGTCTACAAGGCAAAAGGGTTGTAAACCATCTTCGATTGAATATGTCTAAAATAAATTTGCTATATAATGCGTACCCTGTAGATCACAAGTACTAGGGTATGGTTCACTACAAATTGTGGACCAACTTTTTAAACTGTTCAACTTCATCCCAGCAAACAAGAGGCTTGCCCTTGTTGTCCTTCAAACATTCAATGACCGCTTTTCTGGCATTGATGATTGAATCGTCAAGTTCAATCTTAATCAGCGAAGTACTTTCCTGTAATGTCTTCGAAAGAGCAGCAATTTTTTCGTTAGAGGAGCTATAAGAAACTGCTTTTCACTATCCTTCAACAATGCATCCGATGCAGATGCCTGGTACTTGTTTATAGCGTCGAGTTCTAATTTCTTCAATTCTGATGCAACTCTCTCTTGAATATAACTCTCGGTATATTGTGCTCTTGTATAGTCAGACTCTTGCGAGTTTTCCAAATGAGACAAGAATGAAGCGCTATAGTCAACTGGCGCTTTTGGGGTGAAAACCTTTGTTTCTGGCTTCGACGCTGAAGAACCCATTATGAACTGTTTGTTAGTTAGTTAAAGTTTAAAGTATTTGGATTTTTGCCCATGGGGTTAGGCTTCATAACCAATCGATATAAAGAAAATCTTTTAAATTCTTAGGAGAGAAGAAGCGATAGGGAATTGTTTGACATACCTTTTATTTTTTTTCTTTAACCCTTGTGTTTAGCAGCTTCCCACTCCATGGTCTCATTTGAGAATATGAGATTCAACCATAGTCGTGTCCAGGCAAATTCATTAAACCAATGAAAACCACTTTTAATTAGTACAGTTTACTTGAAAAAAAAAAAGATAAAAGCTCAGGTATTATTAAGAAAATAGTGAATTTTTCATAAATACAAGCCCAAATAACTTTCCATAACGGTAGACGTATAAAACTGTTTATTAGGGTCTCTCCTTTCTTCAATATCTCCACTTGTCTATGAACACTGACTACTTAAGGTTTTGCAATGTTTTATATTTCATTCCTGAAAAAATATTCTAATACCTGAATATACTTTCCAAAATAATTTATTTTTATTATAATAATCAATAAAAAACCCATACTTCATCACTTTACAGATAATAAGTTACCCCATGAGCCCAGTTTGTGAGGCACACGACCGAGTGAGGAATTGGGTGATGTTTCATCAAGGTTTGAACTTTGAAAAGCTCAAACTGACCATATCAAAAAAAAAAAAAACCATGGCTGTGCAATACCATCAACCTTCTAACTTTGACAAGTTCAAAATGGGCGCTCTAATGGGCGGCTCTGTTGGTGTCTGTGTCGGTGTTCTTTTCGGTGGATTCACAATTTTGCAACATGGAGCTGGTCCAAATGGAGTTATGAGAACTTTGGGTAACTACATAATGGGTTCTGTTGCGACTTTCAGTTTGTTCATGTCGATCGGTTCTGTCATCAGATCCGACACTGGATACCTTGCTATCGAGAGATCTTTGATTCAATCTCAAAGACAAAGAATCAGGGAAGTTTATGGCTTGCAGGACTAATCGACTTCTTGTACGTTACGGGTCATTTTTTGTATAGTTTGATCCCCTCTTTTCACTTAGTATCAGAAGGATTGTAAATAAATGAATATTTGTGGAAAAAAAATCAATAAAAAAAAAAGATTTATCTGTATTTTTTTCGGTCATTCTAAAGGCTTAGTGGGTGTATGATTTGTGGTGGCAGGGCTGTCCAGGTCAAGGTTGTACTCGTAAGTGAGACCAAAATTAGGGACATCATAAAACTTGGACTTTCCACCCAATTTAGCTAGGTTTAAGAATAATTCTTTAGGCTCTAGGATGGGTTCGGAACTTAATTTAAATGTTCCAAAATGAACTCCCATTATGTTGGAGGCTTTGATCTGCGACGCTATCTTCATACATTCTTCCGGCGAAATATGTCTAGGGCTCTGATGCCAAGACGGACAATATTGTCCAATTGGCAATAAAGATAAATGAACTGGTCCATAGTTTTGGCCAATCTTACTGAAAAGTTCTTGTGAATAGCCCGTATCGCCTGCATGATACAAGATGGACTTATCATTTTTTTTAAGAATAAAAGATCCCCATAATGAAACATTTGCATCTACCACATGCCTTCCGGACCAGTGCATAGCTGGGACAAAGACAAGTTCATAGTTATCCGGGAGGCGTTGGCCGTTTTCCTTGAAAATATGCTTATTTAGCTGTATAGTATCCCACCAATCCATCTCAATAACATTATTAATACCTTTTCTCTGCAACACCAGCTTGAGACCTATAGGAACAACCCAAAGTGCAGAATTGCCAATTTTCTTTGCAGCGGCCATTTCTAAATGGTCAGGATGATTATGTGAAACTAGAACAAGATTTAAATTATTATCCGTGGCATATTCCACATCTTTAAGTGACATGGGTGATTTCACAAGACGCTTTGGACCAATGTTGTTTGCAAAAAGAGAGTCACTGAAAATAGGATCGGTTAAAATATTAATGCCACTAACCTGGATAAGTGCACATGATTGTCCTAACCAAGTAAACAACAATTGTTGATTGATGGGAATAGCACCTTGTTGAGATTTCAATAGTGGATCAAAAGCTCCGGATTTCATGCATTCTTTCAAAACCTGGCTATTTTTCCTGAAAAGTCCATAATTTGGCGCAAAACTTGGCAAAAGATCTTTCACTTCGGAGATGTTACCCTTTGATGTAACATGTGGTTCATGTATTTCCACCTTGGCACCATAAAAACTTTCAATTACTTCGAGAATTCTCACATACACAAACTCAAAAGCAGTCTGTGGCCGATATTCCTCAAATGGATTGACAAAAATACCATTTACAGTAGCAGACTGAAATCTCATTCGGCCATCACCATCACTCAATCCAGATGATTCTATGGAACTCTTTCTTTCTTTAATAATGTTCCATGTTCTGTAATACATATACGATTCGAAAGTAGAATACGCAAATAGGGTTCCTAGCCCAATCCGGGCCCCTCGTGAGAGTCTAGGGAAATATGGCATGTGTTCATGTGAATCTCAAAATGCGATAGTGGATTTCTGGTACGCTTCTTAGAAGGCCGCGCGCAATAAAGAGGTTATCAATTAAAAGGATGCGATTAAACAAACAGATATATTCCCAAAGTTAAATTTCACTATATAATTTAATGTTGTTTCACGACACCTGTTGCACTGGCATTCTTCAAGATATGCTTCTTGTAATCATGAATCGTACCAGGGAACTTTGTCACCAATTGATCTTCACTCACCCAGATCTCGTTACATACTCTTTCAATAGTAGAAACATCGTGCGAAACCATCAAAATACCTCCCTTGAAATTGATCAAGGCATCGGCAAGAGCATCTAAACCTTGTGTATCCAAGTGATTAGAAGGCTCATCCAAAATCAAAATATGAGGCTGGTTCAAACAAAGAGCCGCAAATGCAACTCTCGATTTTTGACCACCTGACAACAACTCCATCTTTTGCAATCCAAGAGATCCTGTAATACCAAACGAACCCAAATGACGTCTGTATTCCTCATCAGACTTTCCAGGGTACGCCTGTGCCATCCAAGAAACAGCAGAAAGATTCAAGTCCATAGCATCAACGTGATGTTGTGCGAAGTAACCAATTCTCAATCTTCCATTCTTCGTGATTGTACCGTCCAAAGGTGTCAACTTGTCCAAAAGCAATTTAAGCAAAGTTGTTTTACCAGTACCGTTACCACCACAGAATGCAATACGCGAATCCATTTGCACATCCAAATCGACATTCTTTAAAAGAATACGTTCTGGAGTGTATCCAAATGTAACATTGTGCATTTGCATGATTGGAGGAGAAAGTCCATCAGGATCTGGGAATTTGAATGTAACAATCTTATCATCTTCAGGTGGTTCTAAAATTGGCAACTTCTCCAACTTCTTAATACGCGATTGAGCTTCTGAAGACTTTGCAGCATTATATCTAAACTTGTCGATAAATGCTTGCAAATGCTGTCTAACCGCCATCTGGTTCTCATATTCACGACGTTGATTCTTGATTCTTTCTTCTCTAGTAGAATAGAAGGAATCGAAATTGGAACCACGATAGTAGTCCAAACGTTCGGAATGTTGATGGATAATATCCGTAGCAACCTCGTTAAGGAATGCTCTGTCGTGCGAAACAACAAACACAGTTCCCTTGTATCCCTGTAAATACTTCGCAAGATAGGTAATGGATGGAACATCCAACATATTAGATGGCTCATCCAACAACAACAAATCAGGCTCACAGAACAAAGCACGGGCCAAAGACAATCTCATTCTCCAACCACCCGAGAAGGAGTTGGTGGGCATTCCTTGGGATTCTTTTGAGAAACCCAAACCAAAAAGAATAGAAGCAGCTCTACTCTCAGCCTTATCCGATTCCATTTCGTAAAGCTTTTCACTAATATCCTGCAAATGCTTGTCCAAATCACCTCTTTCATTATCTAACTTGAGGACTTCATTAGATCCTTCTTCGAACTCCAGCCTCAATTTTTCAATTTCCTCGATTCTCTCTGAGATTTTCTGTTCTTCTTGAATTAAAGATTTTCTCCAAACATCAGCATCCAAAACAGCTTGTAAAGCAGGAGTATCATCACCTCTGAGTTCTTGCTCAACGTGCAAAATAGTGATATGTTTTGGGATACTTAACTCTCTTCTAGACAATGCTCTCAATAATGTAGATTTACCGATACCGTTTTGACCAACCAAACCATATCTTCTTCCATGAGCGAGAGTCAAACTAGCATCACTAAGAATTCTCTTTCCGTCACCAACATACAAATCAAAGTTATCGATTTTGATGTCCTTAGACTTACCTCCACTGGATCCAAAGTCCAATGGATTGATTTCCAAATAGAAAGAGTCATAGTCCTCTTTCTTCTTTTCGTTGAGTAATTGCGAGGCTTCGTACTTGACAAATTGATTGTTTCTCTTTGCCACCTTCTTGGCAATTTTTCTCTCCTGTTTCTCCAACTTCTTTTTGTCCACTCTACTCTCAACTTGTCTTCCAGCATGAGAAATATCTCTTGAAGATCCAAGCAATGCAAGGGATGAATTGATATCTCTTTTGAAGTTGTTCTTCAACACATTAACATCCAAAAGTCTCTTGGACTTGTCTCCAGTGATGGCAAGCTTGGCAAGATTCTCATCGAGTTTTCCCGTCAATTGTTTATTCACAGCATTAATCATAGCTTCCACTTTTTCAGGCTGACCTCCAGCATCCATTAAAAGTTTTTGGATAAAATTCAAATCCTTTTGGATGTCAAGTTGTTGAGCCGAGACAGAGTCCTCCGTGGCATGGGAAACATGCTGTATGTAACCAATAGCATAATCAGCAACTATGGGATCCACTGATGGAACCGCTTTTCTAACTTGAAGCCCAATATTCGACATTTTGGCTTTAATTAAATTGAATTACTATGGATGGGTTTCGAAACTTTTTCATGGTACATCTTGAGGATATGGTGCACAGGTGCGACCACAGCATCGAATTTGCGAGTGGCTAATAATGAAGGTTTATTATTATTTTTTTTTTTAAAAAATGTTTCTAATTAATTTGATGTATTCCCAATTATTTCAGGAATCTATTTGGATATAATTTAAACGATTAAGTGTTCATCAGCATCATTGTCATAATCATGATATTGTAAAGACTGATGTCTTTGAGGAACAATTCTATCGAACTTCGACCCAATGGAGTTCTTAAAACCTGAAAAGGCATCACCTAGACGATCCCAAAGTGCCGGCGAGGAAACCCCGGTGTCATAATTTGCTGTCGTATCACCTTGGAAAACCTGTGGGGAATCACTATCATATTCGATATTTGAACGACCAGTAAATTCATCTTGTTGAAATCTTCTGGGGTGATAGTCTCTATTTTTCCGGCGATTTAATTCCATAGAGACGAGTCTTTTGGCTTCAACGATTATAAGATCGCGCTTTTTGCTTTGCATTTGATCTGGACTAGAAGTATTACTATCAAAATCCGTATCATCAAACTCCGCCCATCCATGAATGTCTGACTTAAGTCCGACCATGCTTTTAATTTTATCGTATAAATTAAAAGTGGTTAAAATGATCGGGATTAAAAGAAGTCTTGGAATCCAGTTATTCATCAAATTGAACAATCCAGCTAAATGAATGGATTGACCGTACCATTCCTCAAAGATGGACGATCTACTGGTGAATAACGCAACAAAATTATATGACAACGGGATAGTCATCCGCGCAATGTAGGAACCGTAAAAACATGCTGAAACAGGGTCTGAGTCTCTGGGAACCAAATGGTACATGTTGAAGATCTTGAGTCTTGCAAGAGAATTGACTGAACAGAATAACATGAACATAAAGAACAACAGTAGACAGATGGCTTGGGTGAGATTATGCTTGAAAATTCCCATTTTATAAGCAATGATGTTGATAAGTGAAAGTTCAGTAGAGTGGAAAAATTCCGACTCGATAATGATGAAGGATAAAATGTAAATTATGATCGACTGTAATCGAGAGAGAACAGGCACCATGTAACATTCGAAATAGTAGTCAATCTTAGCAGGAAGAATCGGGTCAAGTGATTCAATAATACTCAATCTATCGTTCCAATTTGGAGTGCACTTTGCATCGATCAACTTCTGCAACTTGACTATTCTTTGTAATATCGTGTCATACTCCGATGAATGAGCCAGTAGTTTATAAAAATGTGTTTGAAAGTTATAGGTCAAATTGGTCATAAACAGATCGGTGACTTGTTCTCGACTAATTGCCCGAGACTCTGAATACACATATTGGCGTCGAACAATATCACCAATATCCTCTGGGATTTGAGATTCAAGACTCAAGATCCAGTCACGATATAAGAAGTCACCTGATGTCGTTGGATCAGTGAAGTTTTCTTTAAGGATCATAACCTGAAGAATATCCTCTTTGAATTCACTTTTCGTATCTTCCAAAGTATCAACCAATTTAGGTACCCTTAAATAGTTGTGATTCAAATCCTGTAGAAGATTACCTTCGATCCATTTATTTCTGGGAATTGCAATCATTCCATGGGCCATCAACCATAAAGCCAAAACAAGAGCATATATATGGGACAATGCAATAATCATTGACTTTAGGTTCTTGAAGGTTAAACCAACCTCAAGTATGAGATAAATTGCACAAGCAATGGAACATATAAGGGTGATTGCCTGGAACTTTGCGTTTCGTTTCAACGAAGCTTTAAGTTTTGCAAGTTTCAGGTAATTTCCAACGCGATAGAATTCTTGGAGAATGGGTAAAAGTAACCATGTGAGTAAAAAAGTCGACCAATATGTTCCCTTCCACATCAATAGTATAGATTTGTCAGATAAGAGAAATCCACTTATAGCCCCAGCATTATGACTAACATAATCAAGTGGTAAAAGAATTGTCACAGAAACAGGTAAGTAAACAGCTAAGATCAAGGGAGCCGAGTAGTATACTGGATATTTCCATAAATTGATGTGGTACATGAGAAACACCAAAGACCCAATAAGGGCAGTGAGGTAGCACAATAATAATGCAATCATCTTTGTAATTTATTAGTTTCAAATGTTTAATGGTAGATATAGCTGGTTGTATTTCAGCGCCACCAAGATGAAAGACATATATAGCAACGTCTTAACTATTTATGTGGTTGTCTAGCCAAGACCTTGTGTGCTTAGATCAGCCCTACCGAAATGTGCGGCCTCCTGCATAGAGAGCGAGCCACCACTATAATGGAACAATAGGAAGGGAACAATTCAAAGCAATGGCAGTTGATAGAGAATGCAAATATTTTTATTTTTATTCTTTTAGAAGAGGTTTAAGAATAAACCAGTAGAAGAATGATATTTTTTTCTCCTAATTAGTATGAGAAAAACATCATCTCTGTTCAAATACATCCCCTGCCAGAAGTACCCAGGTCACGTCGCCCCGGCCTTCCTCGGGAACCTCCAGCACTAAGTATATGCGACAACCCAGTATAATTCCTCCGTGACGTCTCACTTCACCCCTGCCGCACAAATGTCAAACACATCAAATCTTGCACCTGGTACTGACGGCATAAAGATCACAAGTTCTGAAAAGGTTGTAAACAAAATGTCTGAATCGAACGAAAAAACAAAAATGCCTGAAACCGAGAACGTCAATGAAGTGCAATTGAATAAATCAAATTTGCCGGAACAAGAACAGAATGTTCAAACGGTGCAAGGTTCCAAATCAAGTGGAAATGCTGAAAATGCAGTGAAAAAAGAACGAAAAGTAGTCTCATTTGCAAGTGAACCTGAAGAAGTTTCTTTGGATACTTCATATCCCACTGATCCGCAAGATGAAGAAGAACTGAAAGCCAACATTTTTGGGAAAATTCCTCCCGAGCTTTCCTATTTGGAATCAAGATCTGATCAGCCAAAACCTTTACCACAGGTTGTAGCGCCAAAATTTCCAAAGAAAACTAAGAAAGTCTTGAGCCTTGACGATTTGCCAGATCTTCCTAGTCGTGCAGTTAAAGAAATATCAGCAGTGAACAAGAATACTGTATTAAACTTCAACTATCATGAAGTCATTCTACCAATTGGGCCGGATAGAATACTTGTGGATGTGAAATATTCCTCTCTCTTCTCCCCCGATTTAGCGAAGCTTCGAAAATATTCATACAACATATCCAATGAAAGGATCGGGATTGGCTATGATTTTGTTGGAGAAATCGTTGAACTTGGAAAAAAACATGCTAAAAGTGAAATTTTCAAAAAAGGTACTAAAGTCTTTGGAGTCACAAATCCATTGGAGAAAAAGGGCGCGTTACAGACATGTGTGATTGTCAACCCAAGTGATATTATTCTAGTGCTCACGGATGATGATATCAAGTCTATGGAGAATATTGATATTGCTCTTTCTTTAACGCCCCCTTCTAGTTTTAGAATCGAAGAGTCGGATGTGGATGAATCAGTAACAACTGCAACAACTCCTGAAGATGCGAATCTGAAGATCAATCTCCCCCCACTTGCAAAACTATGCACATTTGGCTCCCAGTATTGTAGGGCGAAACAGGCAATTTCACACATGGATCGTGTATTCAAGAAGCAAGGGAGTGCCAATATTCTTATCAATGGCGCTGATACGTTGTTGGGTAGGACTATCATCCAATTGATTGCATCGAGTGTGTATCATGATACGCTTCAGACTTACAACGTTACCCTTATTGTTCTGGAAAATAATGTTCAAGATACCAAGTCTTTTGTATCTCAGTTTAATTGTGGGGGTCTCAGAAACTTCAATGTTGTGGCATATGATATGGTAAACGAAGATCTTGTTCTTCCAGGCGAAACAGTACCAATCAATTACAAAAAAGTTCCATTTTTTGCTTCGGAAGTTTTTGAGAGTGTGTTGAAATCATACCAGATACGGAAAAAATTGGTAAGCAAGATGCACAGAGAGTAAAACTTGATTTATTCATCGATATTATTGGCAGCAAGAAGATGTTTCAGAAGCTGGTTGATGTGTTGAAACTTGACCAAGTCAATTTCCCATTCAAGGGTCATTTAGAAGAAGGGGTTAAACCAAGTTCGATTTTCGGAAAAACGAAAGGCCCATTATTTTTAAAATTGATGAAGGCAAAATCATACGGGTCATCTTTCGTATCGTTCTGCGACTTTGAACTATCAGAGCCCTCTTATCTGGTGGATAAGATGATTTCACACAATGGGTCTGCTTTAGATCCATGGGCCCTGAGTTGGACTAGAGGATTGGCAAACCGTTTGGTGAGTAGTTACAACTATTACGAGATTTCGGAATTGCAGATAAAAAAAGAATGGGTTGAGGAGGCATTGAGCCTTGTGAAGGCCGGTGAACTACGGATTCAAATCGATGGATTTGTTGAATGGAGAAATGATTTTAGGAGCCAGATTGAAAGGATGAGAAAGCGTGATGGCCTGGTTGTTTTCCAGGTTGAATCATTTTAGTTTATACTAAATGAAGTTGATTTTTTTCCCCTACATTTTCTTATTCTTTTTCTTCACATTTTTTTTTTTGTATCGTAAGTGCTATAGTAGATTTAAATCCAAGGTAAGGGTCATGAGTAGCCTTACTACCAACAACAATAAAAGAAACTCAAAGTGGCAATACGGGGCCACGGTTTATCAGTGAGGCATCAACACACGCACTGAATGTTCGAAAAAAATGCAGAGGTTAGAACTAGGCCCGTGTCACCTCCCGCTTGCACTGATAAGCTCTGGTTAGACCTGCACCGAAGTATTCTTCAAACAGAACGCGCATCACTAAAAATATTTGGCTTGGGCCAGAGAGATCGACCTGGAGCCAAAATTCTTGCGTGTTGCCCCAGCCTCACTTTTAAAACTTGATCCGAGCATTCCTCCCACAATTCCTCATAAATAGACGGGACAACATTAGACGCGAAGGTTACAATACTTGAGCAAGAGGAAACCAAATAAATAAAGTACCATCTGCCGGCATTATTTTCCTTCTAATTTTTGCACATTTGCCCACCCTCCCAGTGGTGTTATTTATAATAGTATTCCTCGCGAATAGACCTTAGGAGTGCTATTTTTTTTCCCCCCCTCTCCCCATAGAACCTGAAAGCTTTGCTTCATGAAAAAATAGTGCTTGATTTTTTATGCAAGTGTGTTCTTTAATTGATAAAAATCCTGATTCAGAGGAACCTTTGCCCTCTAGCATGGCGTCCAAGGGTGAACCCGCCAGACAACAGCAAAGTCTGGGATCATCAACATTGAATGATAATTCCCAACTAAATCCCAAGGAAGTGAATCTGGATTTACAAGAAAAATCTCAAGAAAATCACCCAGCAGAACCATTGGGACTTCGAGATTCTCAGGCAAATCCTCAAATACAGACCATACCTAGTTCAAAGACTGTTCCAGAATCAGTGGCAATGTCGATCTTGGGTCCTGGTGTCAGGGGCTTTCTGATGACTCCGTCATTATTTGGAGATGTCATCCGGCTACGTACAGAACAAGAAAAAACAGAACAAGAAAAATTGAAGCTCGAGCTAGTTTCAAAAACTAAGGCTATCTTGGAATATGCTGTCGAAAAGAACATATCCCCAGAAACTTTGATACTACTAAGCAGGGAGAATCAATCACATCCGATGATTCCACCACCTGCTCAGCAACAGCAACAGCCGCAGCCACAACCAAGGCCATCTGCTCAGTATTCATACCCTGGAGATACTTATGCTACCAGACATACTGAGAGCGTTAGTGGACAATATACGAGGTCTCCATATATCGCCACGTCACCGTCACAACAAGCAAGACAATATGAAAACTCTAACAATGCAAGTGCGGTTGACCCGATGAATTTCAGATTTGGCGGAGTTCCTAAGTTCAATCCTCAATCTCCACAGAATATCAGTAATAGAAGACCTCGTTCTCCGGCAAAACTTGGGGCTATTGCTGTAGCAAACTTGGCTAATCCTGTAACACCTTACAGACCGGCGAACAGAACAATTCCATTTCATCAACGACATTATTCAATGCCAACTGAAGCAATGGTCTCCACAAGTAATCCTGTTGACAGACGCTATTCAAGGCAAAGAAACCCACCTGTCTCACAATCAATTAACCCTGGCAAGTCTCCGGAAAGTCATTCGGCATCCATGCAAGTTCGTCCGTTGCCAGCCCGTCCTCTCCATAACCCACACGGAAAGGGAGCTAGTTTTTCTCAAGATTCAATGTCTCAACATCAACAAGTGATTCAATTCCATCATTGGATCTCGGAAAACCCCGGGGAAAAACCCGCCGAGAAATATGAACATAAGCGGAATAATTCCGTTTCTTCGCAGTCACTGAATTCAAAACCCCACAAAAGACATAAGTCGACCGATATATCTATGGATATGCAGAGGGTGGGTTCAATGGGCGACTAATCGGCAATACTGATAAGCGATTCGAATCTGAAATATTAGAAAGATTTCCATGTTTTGGTTTAGCAATTGCAAATCTGTCATACAAAGACTGCCATTGTTTATTCAGTATTTATTTGACAAGATTTTTGGGCACATGGACCGTGAAAACACGAATTGTCGAGTGTTGACGAAGATGCATATTCTTATTTTAACTATTTTCTAGTGAGTGAAGCCGATTGGGTGGTAATAGATACCATATGCTATGCTTGGTTTAAAAACGTGCTGTATGAATCGTCCGCCATTTGCTCAAGCTCTTCGATATCCAAGACTATCATAGCATCTCCGGTTTGTGTATCATCCACCTTTTCAAATGTCACGTCAGACTTTTGAAGATTGTCAAGGGTTCTCTTAATCGTGAGCAAGATGTCTTAAAGAGTTTTCAGATACATCGCTGCTAAGAATCCACAGGCATAAGTCTTCAATCCAAATCTTGTCATAGACATAATATATGTCGTGGAAACGAAATAACTCTCTCAATTCTAATAGACATTTCAAAACCACTCTTCTTCCGGAACGAAGTATATAGTAAACATCATCCCAAGCTTTTCTAGTGAGACCGTAATGTCTATGAAATGGGTAACAGAAAGATCTTCGAGTCGCAGTGATGATTGTTGCCTGAAGTAAGTTTGAGGATGCCTCATTAGGTATGAAAATTTGCGAGTCTAAACAAGAAAATTGAGACACCAACTTTCCAATTGTCCAGGCACTTTCAATGTTGTGCTCACCTTCATTTTCTCTAAGGTCAAACTGGTGAGCAAACAAAAGGGTAATTAATAACATCCATAGTTGAGGCTTATACGAGTCTTCAATCAAGTAACTCCTTTTTGGTAATTGAATCATTCTTTCATTATCTTCCTTAGAGAATTCAATCATAATGACGGCCTCTCTGGCTTCCGATGGAAGCTGTTGTTGCTTTTTATACCACGACAAAAACTGGCGAGTTGTTGGTGATTTCCAATTCATTATCCCCGAATAGATTTTATCATCATCTTCGGATGGATGTTTTTCCATGATATAATCAGCGGCATAATATTCAGGGTCAAATTTGATATTTTCCTTAATGAGGCGTTCGATTATTCGATCAGCCGCAACCGAAGATTCAGGGTCACTAAGCTCATTAATATCATTTCCGTTAGATAAAGAAACGCCAACAATTTGACTAAAACCATTGTTGAATCCATAAGTAGGGCCACCTGTTGGAACTTCGGGTTCGATTTCCTGGCGGATTTCCCATTCATGTGATTGACCTTCGTTTGAAATATTCTCAAGAGAATTGCTTTCAGGACCGATTTCCAGGATACTTTTATGTACATCTAACTCTTCTATCAAAGGTTTTGTTTGATTGGGCACGGCAGGTTCGTCCTTTCTGGCAAGTAACTTTGCTGTAAGGTCCAAATCGGGAAAGAATTGGCCCTTGACTTCTTTAGGAAGTCTGACATTCACGCAACTATTTTTCAGGTCAAATTCCGCTTTTGCTCTTTCATCATCAATCACCGAGAAGGGAAGTCTTAGTCTGAGATAATATGGTGGAAGAGAAAATACAAATACATCGCCATCAACTACCATCTCGATTGACTGGGCAGAAAATCTGATGTGAGAAACTTTAACTGACACATGCACAAATTCTTCATCTTGGTCGACTGTGAAATAAGGCGTAATCATGATGTAAGAGTTTTCCCTAGCTTTTTTATTATTATTTTAGTATTCTTTTCAAAAAAATAAGCCAGTATGGAAAAAAATGGAAAAAACTAATGGCCCTTAGTTTACTCTAATACCACAAGCTAGAGAGCGCATTAAAACACCAGTCTGCCTGTATATTTCGCGGAAGCGATGAGCATTTCTAATCGATGAAGAATCATACGTTTTAAGAATTTCCATCAATAGGATTAATAAATCAAATATGGAAAAACCGAAAAAGAGATTCGTGGGAAGGAAACTTGCTGAAGGTGGTAACGGCTCGCTTGTTCAAGCACCAAAACGTCATATTGGGCGAGCCCTTAACCAAATTCCGGAAGATATTCTTGGAGATAAAGATTTAAATGAAGCGATTCGTCTTTTGCCCTCTAACTATAACTTTGAAATCCACAAATGTGTGTGGAATATTAGAAAGCATAACGCAAAGCGCGTGGCTTTACAAATGCCAGAAGGTTTACTTATTTATTCGATGATTATCTCCGATATTTTAGAGCAGTTCTGTAACGTTGAAACCGTTGTAATGGGTGATGTTTCTTATGGTGCATGTTGCATTGATGATTATACTGCAAGGGCTCTAGATTGTGACTTTATCATTCATTATGCTCACCTGTGTCTTGTTCCAATTGATATCACGAAAATTAAGGTTCTCTATGTTTTCGTCACCATCAATATTGATGAAACTCATCTTATGAATACCTTGAAGAAGAACTTTGAACAAGGTGACCACCTAGCTTGTTTTGGTACAATTCAGTTCAATCCTACTATCCACAGTATAAGTGGTAAGCTTGGAAATGACCCTGAAAAACCATTGTATATTATCCCACCCCAAACAATGCCACTCTCTAAAGGTGAAGTTTTGGGATGCACTTCTGCAAGATTTGAAAACAATATCAAAGCCATGGTATACGTGGGAGATGGAAGGTTTCATTTGGAAAGTGCCATGATTCATAACCCTAGTATCCCCGCTTATCGCTACGATCCTTATTCACGGAAGTTTACCAGAGAACATTACGACCAGAATCAGATGGTTCAAGTAAGACAGGATGCCATGAATGCTGCAAGAAATGCTAAGAAAGTTGGGTTAATCTTAGGCGCTTTAGGAAGACAAGGAAACCCACAAACTCTAGATAGACTCGAAGCAACATTCAAAGGTAAAGGCGTTGAAGTTGTGAAAATCATTCTAAGTGAAATTTTCCCGCAAAAACTTGCAATGTTTACCGATATAGATGCGTTTGTGCAAGTTGCTTGTCCCAGATTATCGATTGATTGGGGATATGCTTTTGAAAAACCTCTTCTCACACCTTATGAGGCCATGGTTGTGACAGGGAATGATACTTGGATGGAGGATTATTATCCTATGGACTATTACAAAAAAGATGGTTATGGTAGAGGGCAAATTCCTGCAAGAAATATTTAATTTTCTCTTTTTGTTATTTTAGTTTCAAGAAACGATATAATGTCTAAAACCTTATGTATAATCCCGCGTTTGAACAGTGTCCATGAGCTCCGAAGATTACCTACTTAAATGTATTTTGCAGATCAAAAATCACTAATGTTTGTCCGGGAAGGAGATTGTCTCAACGCCAAGGAGAGTTGCGATTTCATAATCAGACCAAGTAAGCAGGGCATCAGTCACAAATTCCAAAATCACTTCTGCGAACAACTTGTAAAATCTGACGAAACGCAAAGAAAAACTTGTAACAATATCATCAACTGTGACGGGATTGTTAAGTTTCATTAAATTCAGCTGTATGTCTAATAAAGCAGATGGAATGATTTCCTGGATTTTCTCATCAATAGCAACAATAGCATCCCTTCTGAATATCTTAGATTCCAAAATAGCTGAATAAAGAGATGTCTCTGCAAACTCTTCTTCAGTAGGGCATATCATATTCATGACGTTGTAATGGTCCGTAAGACCACAGTCAGCTAGAAGTGCCTGAAAGTGGACTTCCTTGATGCTTTGAGAAAGGTCATTAATAACATAATTGATTTCTAGCATCTTATCACCAAGAAGCCTTAATGGGATGATTTTTGATACAACTAAGTCCAAAAAATTCATTTTAAAAAGCATTTTCTCTCTTTTGTTGAATATATTTGATACCAGTTCCAAATGCCCTTGAAATATTTTGATTGGACGGTCCGTGATGAGGTCCAAGAGCTCTTTATGCTCTTCTGGAGAAACACCAAAAATAGTTGGGGACTGCATCGAGTCTATTATGGGAAGTATATCTGAATAATATTCAATTATCCATTCTGGAGGCTGTAAATCACTTGAAAGTTCAAGTTTTGCCAGATTAGACTCTTGCACAACTGCAAGTCGATTCAACAATATGATTTTGAATTTCTCCTGTATCAAGCTGATACCTTCCTCTAAAGAAGACGAGATTGTCTTTGCGTGAACACTCTTTTTGAACATAACGAGATATAGTTCCAATACATTGAATATCTGATGGAGAATGTTCAATTTTGATTCAACTGTGATAACTTGTTCGATTTTTGATTTGACAGGATTAGCCAAAGTTGCCATTATGTTATTGACAGTTTCATCGCTGGTTTGTGACAAATATTCTTCACTCTGCAATAGCCCAGAAATGATCTCTGACTCGTTAGCAGCTGCTGAATGAACATACGCTAACAAATCAGTAATATAACGAAGGGGATCATGAGAAGAAAAATAAACGGGTCTAGATTCATGATGAGAAGTGCGAGATTCGTTGTTTTCTTGACCACTGACTTGCAAATTAAAATCCTCCAAAAGCGCAGAGGACCGAGATGCGACAAGAGCGTTTAAAATCACATCGAGTTGATCAGGTCTATGTTTCAATTGATGTAAACATAATTGCAAAACGGACAATCTGTCTTGTGAATTGAGCAGATGTGTATTTGACAACGACTTGCTGCAGAAACTGATGATTTTGTCGTTCGCTTTGTTAATAAGAGCACTGGTCTTGGCCATAATTTTCTTTCCTAATTCAGGATTGTCTAAAGCAAGGAGAACCAGACAGGTTTCGTTGATATCCTCTGCTCTTTTGAGAGCTTCAAAGAAATCCGAGTTGATTTCACTTGAGCTCAATAAAAACTCCTCATATTCATTCAAAGCAAACTTTTGACGAAATGTTGCTAATAAAGCCTTTTTCAAGTTAACCGAGGTTTTCTCGCTCGAAATATTTGTGATTTCAGATCTCAAATCAGAAGTATCAGAAGAGTCTTTTTCCAATAAGGCTTGAGTTTCCTCAATTAAATTGTCCAATGCATTTAAACGTTCCCCCAAGTATTTAAGATTTGCTATTGGTTTGGCATAATCCGCTAGCTGAGCCAAGTTGATTTTCATCAAATCAGCTTCGACCTCACTCCGCAAATTTTTACGAGCCAAAGAACCATCAATTCCCGAATCGATCAATTGAGTGTTATCCATAAGCTTAGGCTCCAAACTAGTAAATAATTCTCTCACTCGCAGATCACTGATGCTGGGGTTGAGTGCCCGACTTAGCCTTATTGAAAGAGCATCAGATTTATATCTGTCTAACGATGGGCTTTCATTCGAAATATTTTGGTCTTCTTTAGACTGACCTTCTAATAGACTGAGAGATAGCTTGGCATATTTATCGGCCAATTTGGACTCCAGATTGTCGTCCTCTATGTCTTGAACGGGATACTGTGTAAGAAGGTTCTTAAGATCCCTAAAGTTGGACAATTTGGCTCCAAGATTTTCAATGTTTGACTTCAAAGGTAAAGATAGTGATGGTTGAGGAGAAGGCAACACATCGTTGTCGGAAAATGTTTCAAAACCCACAAAATCCATTATCTGGTAAAACTTTTAGTATAGAATCTTTGACGAGCGGAGTTACACGATTCAATATTGTAAATATCTCGTATCAATTTAAGATTTATTGGACTGATTAGACTGTAGGTAAAATGTTAAACGAATTCACGCGAGAGAGGAGCTTGAGAATTCGTGGCTCGCTAATGTTGGAGACCCATATACGAATTCGAGGTCGTTTCTAGTATGCAGGTATCACAATATATTCAGGCATAGGTTTGTTTCATGGGATTTACTTTAATGCCACCAGTGTATTCACTAGAGAATAATTGAATTTAAATAGCCTTAAAAAAATATTAACCTTCGTTCTGTTTATTTGAGGTATCTGACGACTTAAATATTGAAGCATTTCAGGTAGGTAACATGCCGTACATTGTTGAGCATCTTTAACTGTGTACGTATTGGTTTCTGAGGTTGAAGTTATCCCTGAACCATCCACACTTTGTAAAGATCCATGGTACAGTTTCATACTCAAAGCCACAAAGTTAAATGGTCCATGATATCAAACGGAAAACCCCCTATGCTAATCCCTAGAATATTATCGTGTGAGGAAAATAGAAATAAAACTTTATAAACACGTACTTCTATATTTTAATGTTCGGCGAGGAAGTTTTGTTCAAGTAAATCATACTTGAACCTTAGACTTCAACTTGTCGGAAACCGCATCCAAAAATTCGGTAGTAGTGACATATGACTCACGGTTAGTTTTACCACAAGCTAAGGCCAAATCCTTGGTCATGATACCATCGTCTTGAACAGTAGCCAAAGTAGCCTGCTCCAAGCTACTAGCAAAGTCAACAACATCTGGGGTACCATCCAATCTACCTCTCTGAGCAATACCTCTGGACCACGCAAAGATAGAAGCAATAGAGTTTGTAGATGTTTCCTTACCTTGTTGATGTTGTCTGTAATGTCTGGTGACGGTACCATGGGCAGCCTCAGACTCGTATGCTTTTCCATCAGGAGTCATCAATGCCGAGGTCATGAGACCGAGAGAACCAAAACCTTGTGCGACGATATCTGACTGAACGTCACCATCGTAGTTCTTCAAAGCCATGACAAATCCACCCTTTGACTTGATCATTTGAGCAACCATGTCGTCAATCAAACGATGTTCGTACCACAAGCCCTGGGCCTCGAATTTGGAAGCATATTCTTTGTCATAAATGTCTTGGAAGATATCCTTGAAGCGACCGTCATACTTCTTCAAGATAGTGTTCTTGGTAGACAAATACAATGGCAAGTTTTTAGAAAGAGCCATCTTGAAAGAAGAGTGGGCGAATCCAATAATAGACTCGTCAGTGTTGTACATAGCCAAGCCGACACCTGGACCCTTGTAATCGTAAATAGTCTTGGTGATCTTCTCACCACCTTGTGTTGGGGTGAAAACAACCTCCAACTTACCTGGCTCTTCAATAACCAAGTCAGTGGCCTTGTATTGATCACCGTGGGCGTGTCTACCAATCACAATTGGCTTTTCCCAACCTGGAACCAATCTTGGGATTCTGGGGATGATAATCGATTCTCTGAAAACAGTACCACCCAAGATGTTTCTGATAGTACCATTTGGCGACAACCACATTTTCTTCAAGTTAAATTCAGCAACACGTCCTTCATCTGGGGTAATGGTAGCACACTTGACACCAACACCATATTGCTTAATAGCGTTTGCAGCATCGATAGTGATTTGATCATCAGTCTTATCTCTAGCCTCAATACCCAAATCATAGTACTTCAAATCCACATCCAAGTATGGGTTAATCAACTTATCCTTGATTCTGGCCCAAATGATTCTGGTCATTTCATCTCCATCCATTTCAACGATTGGAGATTTCACCTGGATCTTGCTCAAAGAGGCTGCCGAAGCAGAAAAGCAACGAGTGCCAGAAGCTTGCTTAGCAAAAGTTTGTCTCAACATATTTCAATATTTTAATTTCAATAGGCGTTGTCAATTCTGATTTGAAAGAAGAACCTTTTTTGCTGGAAGTAGGAGATCCTGTACGATTTATGAGGGTATGAGTCTTAGCCATTCGGAAATTCACGACTTCGGCCCGGTCAACGCCGCGCGCCCCGGTTTCGGAGCAAAATTACGACTCCGAGTCCGTGAAAGCAGAATGATTCATATCGTTACCCAGTCGGTGTTGAATAGAAAAATTTAACTAAATTCAGATATTTTGAATAAATACTTTATGGCGGAAATATGTTTTCTACTTTATTCATGTAGGTTTGGCTATTCTCCAGGCATTCAAATCTCGGTCAGTTCTTGGATAAAGAAAAAAAAAAATGAAAATGAAAATGAAAATAATAAGTTAAAGAGAACGAAGCTTAAGAAGAATTTTTTTTTTTACAAGTTCAAGCGGCGATTGAACATCGATAGCTGCTAAAAAATCCATCAATACAATATCGGACTTTTTATCGGGAGGAGCGAGAAGGTAAAGTAAATTTCTTATCGCCGAGGTTGCAGAGAATAACGCGATTGGCGCGGAAACTGGTGTAACGTTTCACTCAATGATTTCAGATAATAGCAATATGTGTTAAATTTCTTCAGGTCTAGGAATATATTAACTCCTTTTCATTCTCAATCCCTCTTAAAAGTATTCATTCTTCGGGAGAATGTTTGAGGTTTTCTCCTGCTACCACAGAATACTAAAACGTCCCAACAATTGCTTTACCCTACGAGACCACTAACTTTTTAGTCACGTGCCTCCAAATTTCCAACATACCTGCATATTGTGGGCAAACCACATGTACATCAACATACACGAAAAACTTCACTTTCGTCAAATGCTCTTCGCTCGTTGCTTTCTGAATCATCATCCCCTCAAAAATTTAGCCAACAATTGTGGCACATCTTTAAACTTCTTTTTTTGCTCTTCATTCCTGAATCAGCTGAAAATCACATTATATCCATTGTTTTGGGCATTGGCAATTTGTAGAACTAACTGGAGGCCAGCGCAAGTGACGATTGTCACGTAATTCGTAAACGCCACGGAACTCAGAAACCCCCATCCGACCAAAATCTTCAAGACTATCCCTCCCCATACGAAAAGAAAATACACAAAGAAAAATGAGTGAAGAAACATTTAGCCCCGAGTATTTCCAACACCTTCTTTCTTCACTAACTCTCAATTCAAGAGCTTTGATTGTGGAGTTGACAGGCTTAGCAGAGAGATTTACTGACAACGCGCAAGAGATTGTTCAACTTATCGAGGAAAGAATCAATAAAATCTTACCCAAGTACAAACTTTATTCATTTTATTTGATGGACTCTATAATCAAAAACATCGGCAACCCGTATAATTTGATGTTTGCCACAAATTTATACAAGAACTTCACGGAAACATACCTGATTATTGATGATACACCAACAAGACAAAATATGATCAACTTGTTCAAAACTTGGGTATGCGGCAAAACTTCTGCTGGTCTGGACCTATTTCCAAAGGATACCTTGCTCAAGGTGGAGAAATTCATCATTCAGGCTACATCACTTAGTACGCCCGTTCAACCTGATACTTCAAGGGTCACAAGAGATATGATTCTTAGAGAAAGTAACTATCTTCTACAGTATGTTATCGCTTTGGATGAAGACCTTGAGAAGTTGATTGAATTCAATTCCTCAGATAAGGACACTACCCATAGTCTCCGAGTGTTGAGACTCGCCAGAAATGACTTGATTCTGGAAATAAATGTCATAAGTGAAGCTGCATTGATGGAAAGTAGAGATGAATTTGAATCAACGAAAGACAAATATGTCGAACGTCTTCACGGAATAAGGAAAGAGTTCGATGCTCAAGCTCTAACACAGCAAAATATTTCGAAAGAAACGAAGCAGCCTCCACCTTCTCCAAAAGAAGTTTCAGATGAAGCTACAGTAATTGAATTCAATTTCACTCCAAAACAAGTGGATATTTTGACTTTGCTTGAGGATGCTCTTGATCCTTCGTTTGAAGCAGCAATTCAAGAGTGGGGTAAAGATCAAGTGGTGGCCACTGCTTCTGTTACGTATACTGAAGAACAAATGGAAGAATCGAACACACAGTCAGTGTTGAGCCAAGATCTAGTACACCCACCTGAAAGCTTAGCTGTCGATTTTGGGCAGCAAATAGATACAGAGGGGCTTCTGGGGCTTCCGGGTATTTTGTCTGAAGATTATGTCAACGAGCTTACGTTTAATCTGTCAGGGGCATCTTTCGAAGAAGGCGATGGCTACGATCCTGAGCTTACACTTAACGAATCAGAGATTAAAAACAGCCCACCAACAAGTCCTATTAATGGAACCTTTCAACCAGGAAAGTCAAGTCTAAAAAGGCCGTATTCCGGGGATGAACGAAAGGTGAAAAGAGTTCGGTTTGAGGATTGAGCTCTACTTCAAGTGATAAGCACAGTATATTTTAGAAAACGGCGTTTGTACATTACATATATATTCTTCTATTCATAAGAACACCTTTGGTTTGCCGGGATAGAATGCCCACCATTAGCAGTCTATTCACCTGACTTCGACAAAACGGTATTATGAAAGACTACAATTTTTTTTTTTTCATAAAGGAACCATATATTTTCATGCATGTACATATCTAGGCCAAGCTTCCAGACTTCTTCAAGTGCCAGTAAGCAGTCAAGAATGGGAAGGCAAAGAAAAAGCCGTAAGTACCCCACCAGACAATGCCAAAAGGAATTTTTCTGTCCTTAACTTTGAAAGGCAAGTTGGAGTAGATTCCGGTCTTTGGGGAACCGTAAACCGAGTTCATGGAAACGGCAGAAGTTTGAAAGTTTCTGGTAGCTCTTGGAGCTCTCAAGCCAACTCTGGAAATCATTTTAGTTATTTTCGAGTTAATGGTTTAGGTTGTTGCCTCATGACTTCTTCAAAACGATTGTACGCATAAACATCCGTACACCAAGGATTTTACGCAGTGGGCTCATTTTTGTCGCACTTTAATTGGCTACGTAGGTGGAGCCAGAAGGTAGACCCACACCACCTGTAGATAACTGACTCGCAAAAAACCCATCAACTCTTAAGTTATAACATTCACATCGAAAACTTACGAAATAAAATGGCCATCGCTCCAATCACCGGTACTTTAAGAAGAAAAATCATCACCGATATCTCTGTTGGCTTTGGTGTCGGCTTTGTCATGGCTGGTCTTTACTGGCAATACGAGCACAAGCCTATTGTGCAAAGAAGAGACGCCTTTTACGCCAAATTGAAGGCCGAGAAGGAAGCCGAGGATTCGGTCTAAACGGCTGTTTTGCTGCTGTTTAAGCTTATGTATATGCATCGAATAAACGTTCATTGGAAAACTATACTACTTTGACCTATTATGAGTCAAATTTTGACTACTTTCTGCACGATCATAGGTTCTTCTCACATCTCCGTGTCTCAACTCAATGACATTGCCTGCAATAGATTTTTGTTGTTCACAAGTCCTGTAGTAACAATAAGGATTTTTCGGTCAATCTTTTTCTGTAGATATTGGAATACACTTATTTCACTTCTGGTTACACCCCCGAGTAAAACTAAAATGACGTATTGTTGACCCATATTTTTCTTGGGAATGTTCCGATTATCCAGTGTATCATTGATATTTTTGTCGATGGTCTGGCCCTTAAACATGGTATCCAAATTAAGGTTATTCCAGTTGGGTCTCTTTGAAACATTATTAACCGGTTTGTATTTCAAAAACTCTCTCGAGTAGAGCGATTCAACAATTCTGGCCGTAAGTGGTACTGTTGCAGCGGGAAGAGCAAAGGATGGATTTGCGTAATCAACGACTGTTTCGATTGCAGATGTATCTGTGATATCTTCTTCCAAAGGATGTAAATTCCAAAACTTGCTGATCAATGTATATGTGCTTTTGTAGATGTCTTGACCGCTTGAGATTCCAACAGATGCTGCATCCTCAAATCCCATCTCGTCGGAAACTTTAGAATGCCCTCCGGCTGTAGTAAGCAGAGTCGAGGCTGTAGTTGTCTCAATCTCCGTTTTTCCAAACGTGAAGGTTCCAAAAAAGTCATTCCCTTTAGTGTTAACCCTTATAATCTTGTGCTCGAGAAGATTCCTTAACGTTAATGCACCTTTCAACCCAAAATTCAGTTGTATTGACTTTTTAATGAGATCCATATCACTTTGACGTAAACCATCATTGATTAGCGAGATTAAAGCAACTAAACTCATGACAATTTCGAAAGGTGCACATTGATCGATCATTGTAAATGCTCGTTTCAACTGTTGTTTGTAATCAAGATCAAAGAGTTCGTTCTGTAGTTCCAACCACTTCTCTCGAATATTGAACTTGTATTCACCAGTCGTGTCGGATTTAATATACCCGAGTATCGTTTCACTTAATTGAGTGTGCTTGCGTACCATATCTTGCTTTGAGGTCAAGCTACCAAGATTCTTCACTAGTTGTTTTATTTCAGCCAAATCATTTAGTTTATCACTATTCTCGAATTCAAGCTGAATGTATCGCGCAAGTTTGTTGAGTTTTACCCCAATAGAGCCGAAGTTTAAATGCTTGATGTTTTGAAAGAGCTCGTCATCAAGTTTCTCTTTCGTTGAGAGTATATTATTGAGTTCATCTTCGGTCCCAAACATATCATCTAAGAGGCCCATATAATTCATATGACTAAGGAGAAGGGGAAAATAGTCGATGTTCCTTTCGAGAACTACTAAATCTGCGTTTCCCGAAAGCTTCTTCAAGTAGAACTCTTGCTGGGTGTAAGAGAGTTCAGATGACAAGAATTTTGGAAACTTATCATCAATTAAGGTTTTTACCAAGAGACAGGAGTGATCTCCTTTAGCAAAAATATTCTTTAACTTGATTGTATTATCAAGAGCAGTTGTTTCCGACAAGATATCCACGATCGCGTCGCTTAAACTAGATACCACATGTAACGGGTTATTGAGATATTCTGAAAGGCCTCCACTGTCCATATTGAGCGATAAAACATTGTCATTTATCAATACGGGATATACCTTCCAGGGGAATAGTTTGCAGTGAGCAGATAAACGAATGACCGGGGTAGACTCGTCAAGTTCGGCACAGGTGGTGAATGAATTCTCATGAGAATTTAGTACTTCGAACAATACTTGATGATAGAATGACTTACTAAAATTCTGAACGACAACGCTTATATTGATGGAGTCTTTATGGTCAAGAATAGACCAGAGTTTCTTCAAGTCTTTTATACCAGAATCATCGTTTTTCACGATGATAGCAATTGATTTAGAAATCAGAGAAATTCTGGTTAGATCCTCAGCCGATAAATCATCATCTATGAACACCGTACCATTGAATTTGCCTTTCTCTTTTAGTACCAGAAATGGAGTCAAAAAATTCAAAAGCTTCGAAATCTCTCGCGAAGTCACGAGTAAATTGTTGTCCGTATCTATATGTGATATACTTGTGAAGAGATTGTCTCGAGATGACCGATTAAAGTGATCACCTAGTTCCAGGGCGTCCATTTTGAAAAAGTGAATTTTGCTTTTGTGAATGGAATTGTTGGGTGGTTAAGTTGTGCCAAATGATATTGATTGTGTTGTTCTATATCTGAGAGTTAATGTGGATTCAGGCGCGGGGAATTCTTTTGGGAAACAGAAGAATGAAGAAATTAACTTCATTTTCATAATTACTTTTTAGTAAGTTTTTTACGTTTACTTTTCAAAAAAGAGCTAATATATTTAAAAAACTCAAATATCAATTTAATCTTGTTGAACTCGGCCTCTCTTATATTCCTTACTATTTCGTAAGTTTCTCTTGGAAGCAGTTGCCACGCGGTGGTGGGTTTAGTCGTAAGTCTGACAGTTAAGAATTTTACATTTCGAGGGCGACATAAAGCCAGGAGAATTATAAAACATACTGATTTAAATTTTATATAATTGAGACTCAGCTGATTTCTACTATTTCCTTGAATAAGTGAAAATAGAACCCTTCTATAATCCCGGTAGGCTGCGATGAAGTAACCTATAAGTTTCATCTCACATTCTATCTTGCAGTTAATTTCCGACAGTGTGTGTAAGAATAAGCAACTACTTTCTAAATCATTCACAACCCTTGATGCTCACAGACTTCCTAATTATATATATCTAAAATGCATTTCATTTGTCCCAAAAATCTGAAACACATACAAAACTCCACTAGTATACTTCAAACCTCGAAGAAAACCATTTTCTCAAAGTTTATAAGATCCGTGGCGACTTTTCTCAACGAGTTTTAATGGAAAGAAACATAATGCTTCTTGCAGAGCGGTAGCAACCAACCTTTTATCCATAGTAAAGTACCGACTAGTTACCAAAACCCTGTCATTGCTCATTCTCTCGAATTTGTAGTCCAAAAACATCCACCGAGTAGGGTCAAAATTGGTATCGTGATAGTGTATTGTATGATCCAATGAAACACGAAAGAAGTCACCCTTTTTATAATCTAGATTGGAGAAAACTGCCCTCATAAGCGTACTTAAGTAAAGAGAATCTGTTGCAAAAGCAAAATCTATCATTTTTGTTTTTTCTTTATCCTGGGCCAAATCCACGTTGTCATTTACTTTAAAAAAGAGACTGAAAACTCGCGAGCCAGGCTCTTTTTCCTGCTTCCGTCTAGGTCTAGCCCATGTTTCTGGGGGCATTATATGAGTTAAATTACCATTTGTATGCTCCATAGATGACATTGAATCCAATTTATCTGCATACTTGGTAAACGTATAATGGGGGGAGCACAGAAACTCGAAAGGCACTTTTGTTCTTGGATCCCACTTTGCTTTTTCCAGGAGTTCCGAGAAAGTCTGTTGTCGTTTTTGTATGTTATTTTTCCTTGTAAAAGATGCCATGAATGTGAAACAAAGTTGGTCATTGTGCAGCTGAAAGCACTTCACTAGTTTAGTGCAATAATTTCTTCCCTGTGAAGTTGTGGTGACCTCATACCGCATAACCGATTCTTGCAGACCAGCTTTCAAGAAATATGAATGTAAAGAGTGAATATCAAATTCTCTATCATCAATTGAGTCCCAGGCGGCCCTCAAACTTTGAGCAATGAGCTCTCCGCCATAAGTACCTCTGGAATTATCCTTAAAGGGCTCCAAGGGGTATTTTCCAATAAACTCGGAATCAGAATTTCGAATCACCAGGAATTTTTCCTCCAATTTACAAATTTGATCGTTTTCATAAACTTCTGCAAGTGACATTCTCGAGATCTTTAAATTTGCAACTGGTTTGTTCTTCTTGAACGGATTAAAAGGCAATCTGGGTGTACGTTAACGAAAGAAAATTTGCAGTTCTAAAGCAGTTGGTGTCAAAATAAAAACCTGGATATTACTATACTTTTTTTTTATATTAGATATCTCTTTAGTGGATTGATGAAACTATTTAAATTCGAGATTTCCAAGCGTAAAATGCGCCGGTGAACCTCGGCTTCCTCGGGTGCGTGGGGTTTACCGAGGAACAACCGCGAATCAAGCTTTACTTAGAAAACTCTTGTCATGTGCTATGGCGAAGAGCCGCGGAAATTAGAAGCAAAAAATTAGGGACTGGGTAATCTGAAATAAAGGTAAACCCAGAGTAAACTCCAACAGTATAGAAAAATATTTGCTTAGAAAAAAATTAAACTTACCTTGGCCGTCTATATCTTCGAAAACTTTTTTCCAACTGATCCAGGCACACCTGGTCTCATGAATGTCAACCCTTCTTGAATAAATGTAGCGACACACTTGTCGTCTTTATTGATAAAATGACCGCGAACCAATGTTCTAGAATTCTTTGATATTTTATATTGATATACCAACGAGAGCCAATCATTCAAGATATCAATCTGAGAAGAGTCGTCTAAATGGAAATAAAGATGGTGGTCCAAAGACATTGCAGTGTAATGATATAAATGCATTGCATTAAGTGATAAATTCATGATCTCCCTAGCATCCTTACTTTCATCAAACTCTTCTCTTGAATTATCAACAGTAGGATTCCACTCCAAATGAAGTGCACGAGCCAACGTTGTAAGTACGGCTGAATCTGAAAGGTGGGCCAAACCAATGTAATTAAAATCTGGATCATCCATCCTCTTTTTTTTCGGTTGGTGAAGTTTACTCAATAAAGAGATCCATCTTTCGCTTGGTTCTATATCTTTTTCTTCAGGACAAAGCTCGTAGCGGAGAAATTCGTCAGAAAATGCGTTTACGATAAAATATGTATGGTAGGTTTTATAAAGATTGTCGATGTCCCTGGACTTTGGGTTCAGTTTAGGTTTTTCGTGTACGTATTCTGTGGTTGTCGTGTCAACGTTTTTCTTCTTCATCGAACACATGGCTGTATACGTCACTTGTTCATTTTGAATCAAGTTTATTTGTCTCTGACAAAATAATCCCCGATCATTCAAACATTTTACCTTATAAACACATTTAATTTTGGGATTTCCCGCCTTAATGAAATGGGAGTGAAATGAATGAGGAACATACCCCGGGGCAGATTTCATAGCCACTAAAAGTGTCTGTGCACAAGTATGGCCCCCATAAACACCACGAGCTCCCGGAAGGGGAAGTCGAAGTGGATGAATTCCTTCCCAGGTGGACTCATCAATTTGGCGAACTTCAGTTTCTCTCTCGAAATCTTTTGGTTCTTTTGGTTCTTCGTTACCTGGCATGTTAAGTACGGAGGCTCTCTAAAATGCAATAACCTTTAGGTAAATGTTTCTCAGGCTTGATTTTAATATTGTTTCTTACCTTTTTTTTTTATTTTTAATTTCTTTCTTCTTTTAATTTGTTCTAAGAATTAAAATTCATTGGTGCAACATACATAAGAATAAAAATAGGGATATTAATACTCAATAAGCTGTTCTCTTACTCACGTCCACTCCTTCCCCGCTACCATGTGATTTGCATCAGCACGAGGCGCCCCACTTAAATCTCAGCTCGTGATCAAAAATACGGTTATGGTTTACGTCTGAAAATACTCCGCAACATAAAAAATATTGTAAATTTTGAATTCACTTCTTGAATAGTGGTTCGATTGCCTTTAACATAAGTAGTTCGATTTTTTTTGCTAAAAAAACAAATACCGTGTATGGATTAGAAATTCACCTAAAATCAAGTTTATAAAATGAAAGTCGCATTTCCTCGCAAGAGATTGATTATTATTTCATGGAGATCTATAACCTTAGGAGCGGAAAAGTTTGCGATAAGGACTAACTTCTTGTAAAGCGATATTAAAATCTTCCTCTGAAACACCATTGTCTTTCTTTCTAATATATTCCGAAAGTTTGTTTACACGGGGGTATTTGGGAACTTGAAGATTCCGAGGGGACTTGCTCTCAAACAACCTTTTCGATAGTATCAAATTCGAATCATCCGTACTATCTTCTATTCCTTCCGTAAGGGGTTTAAGCCCAATTAATTCTCTCTGTCTCAGAGTTAAAGGTAAATCTTTGCACTGATCTTGAGGCCAGGCAAACTTCACAACGTTAATTATTATTATGGCAACGAGTAACCATAGCAGACGACGGCCATAAATGTCGATTCTTTTCAAGATAGGCTCGACATGCTGAGCCACATCAGCTGAGATAAACTGCAGCAAAATACTTTCCTTGAGTTTATCATTCAGTCCATAATTATTTATCTGGTGTAACTGAATAATTCGTTCAGATAAAAGGAAGAAAAAATGTGCGCCAAATAACCATACAACATTCTTCCAAAGAGTTTTAAATTGTATCTCTTTGCTTACCTGTCTGCTTAATGCCTCCTTAACAACTGGGCTTGTCCATTCTCCTGTGGGGTTGTTTTGATTGTCAAAAAAAGTATCTTCTTCCTCATCGTTCAAGTCTTCCCAATCATCGTAATTATTCCTGCCATTGATATCATGTGGCTCCTCAAAAGCAATTATTGGATTTTTTGCCTTTTGCGGTAGAGCATTAGGAAGAAAATCATTCGATAAAATAGGACCCGTTCCCGAAAGGTATTTACTATATTGAACATCGTCTGAGCTTGGTCTTGGGGTGCTGCCGCGAAATAAGTTGTCATTGAAAAAAGAAGGGTCTTTTTTCTGATATCTAGCTCCATAAGTTAAATCATTCAAAGCCTTTAAATCTGTTTTATCATTGATGGTTGAAGGTATGGAAATTGGTTGCGTTGATTTATTGTAAGGAGTAGATTCTTGATTCTGAAAGGAAACATTATTCTTCGTCTCATTCACATATGGCGTAGCCAACTTTCTGAAAGATAAGGTAGAATTTTGAAAAGCGGTATTGCCCTCGGCAATATCTGTGCCCTTTTTTGTATAAAAATGGTCTGAGATAGTATGATCAGACATTTCTGATGTATTGGTATGGAAGGTTCATTTCATGAAACCTGTGACTTTTGATGAGACTTGAAGTCGTGTTTAGTTATATGCAGTATATAAATAATGGTTGGGTAATTTTCACAATTCATAGTCATCCATAAACTCTCTGAAAGGCGTGATATTTCCTACTGGAAACACAGTAGGCCGCCCATGAGCACATTGAAAGGGTAAAGAACAAGATCCTAGTAATTTTAAAAGATAATCCATTTCCTCAGTTGTGAGTATCTGGCCAAATTTAATGCTCAGTCGGCAGGCCATACTAATAATTGCGTCTTTTAATGCAGTGGGAAGACTTTCAATATGTAGGAGCCATTCACCCTGGTGATTCTGGTTGTTTTCTTGACTATGGGTGTATTCATTTTCATCTTTATTGGAAAATTGTATCAAACACGACTTTAACAACACAGGGTCATTGTATTTGTGAAGATATTTGGGGAGGTGGGTCACTATGACAGTATTATCTTCAACTTTGTAGTCAAACCCAAGCAGATTCATGAAGCCTTGATTTCTTCGAACGAAAGGGATTTCTTCTGAAGAAAGATTTATTGATGTTTCTGATTTGCATTTTATACGCAAATCACAGTCAGGGTTGGAGGCCTGCTCCATATAACTTTGAAATAATCCTTCAACCGTAATTCTTTCGTCACAAGCATGTTGATCAACGACACATAGTTTGTCATTTATGGTCGCAATAATGAACAGCCTATCAACCTGTGAAATAATTTTGAAATTTCCCCTCTGTAAGTCCAATGACACGACCGGTATAGCGTCTGGATTAACTGTATGGGTGGTTATCTGATCGATGTCTTTATTTTTGCAATTGTGGTCTGAATTGTCGGGTAAATCTTTTAATTTCCTTCGTGTTTTCTTCTTCAGAGATTCTATAGGTATTTCCAAGCTAAGTTTCAAAAGCCTCAAAAAGATTTTCCAACTCATTTGAAATTGATCATTGGGGTGCGATGGTTCTTTCTCTTTCATCTTCGTTTTCGTGTTGAAGCAAACACTAAGGACCATCCGTGCCGACTTTGAAGCCTTTACTTCAGATCGTATAGCATATTTTAGAAGCGAAAGTATTGTGCCAGTTTTTCTATGTGTGAGTTGGACAGGCGAGCCATTGCAAAAAATGAAGTTCATGGAAGATTTTATACCATGTGAGACACCAAAAAATCCTTGAAGAGAAAACTCATCATCTTTTTCACAAATGTTTCGAAGGAATGAAAATGAAACATGAAATAGGGAACAAAAAAGTCTTTCGGGTTTACCTTGAAGATGTAGTGAAACAAATGTTTGTCTTTCTCCCTTGTTAAGAAAGCTCGCTGTAATCCTAGTGAAAGAGCGGTGAGCGAAAGTCCGAAAAATTATATTTCTAATTTCAAAGGCAATTGAACTTTTGTGACACTTTTCCCGGGTATATTTCATTCTTACCGGCATATTATGAAAGAGCCTGCTGATGATCACAACGGTGCCCAGTAAGGGAGAGTTTATGCCAAAAAAAGACAAAAGCATATTTACCAAACTAGCCAGATTATCCCCATTCAAAACTGTATAGTTAACCATACGCCGAAAATTCGACACTATCATCAATTTGGAACATTGGTCTGCAATACAAGAAAGAGATTCGCCTCTAAACCCCAAGGTTCGATCGGTTACTTCAGGAATTAGACTCATAATCTCAGAATCCTCTTCATGAGAATCCTCTTTATGAGAATCTATAAGCCCCTCTTTCTCGCTATACTTACTTGTATAGTATCTTTTTCCGACAAATTCCATGTCGGATGGTGAAATACCAGCTCCATTGTCTTCAACACAAATGCTTAAAGATTCGAGATCGAGATGTATCGAAACAGCAGAGGCACCTGCATCGACCGAGTTATGGAGCAACTCTCGGACAACATCCGAGATTGATTCTATTATTACCTGAGATCTTATAAGTGTATATACATCAGGCTGTAACTTGCGGATTGAGGACATTCCATATTTTCCAGGTTATCGATAAAGAAAAGTAGTTGATGGCCCCGGGAAATCCTTTTTTTGGCGTGCATATTACTCACCACAACATTCAAATCTTCACCGTGATAACCATCTACATCCCCGTACAACTAGACAGCCAAAAACATTTAAGTTACCAATAAACTGTGTAAAAAAGAATTAACAACTCTTGGATTTCTCAGCAGCTGTAACTTAAAGTACAGATCTTCTCACATCTTGGTATTGGGTTTTCGGGGTAAAGTTATGTCGACAAGCACTGAACGCGCAGATCACCTTAAAAAAGGATCCAATGTTACGCCCGTGGAGTCACTAATAGCTGGCTCAATATCAGGAGCAGTTGCAAGGTATGTTCTATTCGAAATCCGAAACACAAATATTTATAAATTACTAATACGCTAGAGCTGTGACCGCACCTCTCGATACAATCAAAATCCGGTTTCAGTTGCTGCTGTTGCGTACTGATGGAGTTACAGGAATAGAACTCGTTAAAAGCATCTTAAGAAATGAAGGCATTACTGCTTTATGGAAGGGAAACGTTCCAGCGGAGTTGCTTTACATATTGTATGGAGCATCACAATTCACGTCCTATTCTATATTAAACACTTGGCTCTCTGATTTGCAAAATCAAAGCAAATACACATTAAGTCCACTGACACATCTGCTTTTTGTCGGAGGTGGAACAGGATTGGTTAGTACACTAGTAACATATCCCTTTGACTTATTGAGGACGCGTTTAGCGGCGAACGAGTCGAAATCATTGCTCTCAATGAAAGATACATGTAAAAACATTTATGTATCAAATGGATTTCAGGGCTTTTTTGTGGGTATTCGCCCATCTCTATTATCTGTTGCGGCAACTTCGGGTCTCTTCTTCTGGTCGTACTCTTTAGCTAGAGGAACGATAGATAACATCAACAAAGTTACCCCTGGCAAGATTTGGGGGGTAGAAGCAATTTGTGGTTTTTGTGCGGGAGTTACGGCCAAGGCAATCACCTTTCCATTAGATACAATTCGTAAACGCATGCAAGTTTCTCCGGGTCCTAAGGCATTTAGGATGTTACTCGACCACTGGCGTGCTTATGGGTTTGCTAATTTCTACAGAGGTTTTGGAGTAAGCCTTATAAAAACTGCGCCCACCAGTGCTATTTCGATGGCCATCTACGAGTACACAATCTCTTCCATGCGTGCACTTTCTGAGACTTTCTGATTCAAGTTTTCTATGATTACTTTTGTAGGATATAATTATATCCGAAGGAGGGCATAACCCAATATCAAATTGGTAAAAACTTTGAAAGAATATATAAATAATAGACTTAAAACTAGCATAGCTACAGATTTTTGTAAAAAGTAATTGCTATCGATCTTAGTTAGCCCAGTATCTTTATTCCCTAGCGGTAAAGTCTCATATCTTCACTATCATAACCATTAACAATGTTTTGCTCGTCTTCAAATTCGGTGGGATTTTCAAGTCCATTTTCCAACGTTGTGAAAACTTCCTCGTCTTGTAGCTCATCGTCCAAATTTTCGTAAGTGATGTTCACATCAAAATCTTCAAGAGACCTTGTGAACATGCAAGGCAGAACATACTCTTTGTCACCTTCGGAAATAGCAGAGTCAATATGGCCACTTTCTGAAATACTGTTGTGACCATTATCAGAATCGACGCGGTTTCTTTGGTTCTGGTGATATAAATATTGTGAGTTTTCTAGCAAATTGTTGATTCTTTCATCGTTGGTTTTCCCCTTGGAAAGAAGCGTACTAGATTGAGAACTTTCAACATTCGAGATGTCTTTAAAGTTACTTTTGGCAAATCCGTTAGTCTCGGAGTTTTTCTTCGCACTTTCTTCCTCTTCAAAAACGTTCGAAGTTGTTGTTGAGATGGGTCTCTCATTATGCTTTATCTGCTCTTGAATATAGTGTGGAAGATTTTGGCCAACTACTGATCGCCTTCGTATTGTTCTTGAATCTTTCAAACAATTTCCCTCTTGGTAACCAACATCATACCGAGATACATCAGCATTTTCTGCTGGACTTCTCTCTTCTGTTAGCTTGTTGGATGGTGCAACAAATATTGATTTCCTTCCAAGTGAATTGATTTTCTCTTCACCCTTAGTCATTGCCGTTTTTTTAGAACTTGAACCAGGAAGAAATAGTTTCAAAGATAATAGATTTGGCCTGGAGTATATGGGCTTGTATTCTCTCAGGCTAAGATCCGTCACCTTGGTCAGTACCTTCACTTTAGATATCGATGTTTCAGGCGGCTTGCTCATCGATCCAAGTAAAAGATCAGGAGTTTTGAACTTTTGAAAACCAAATGAAGGTTTCTTTTGAACTTCCTTTAAAGATTCCCTCTCATTTTGTTCTGCGATGTATTTTTGCGGGTTATGGGGTCTTCTGGAATCTGGGCCAACTTCAGATAAAGTGTTCATTTTTTTAGGTGATATAATCCGCAGATATATATATTTCAGATTCTTAACCTCGTTCATTTCTTTGGATGATTTTATAGGGTCAGTGACTGGGGCAACTCCAATCGCATTGGTCTCTTGTAAAGTTGCTTCGTTCTTTTTACCATTAGAAATATCCTCCATTACTGTGAGATTATCCATTTTTGCCGGCATTTTGTCATATTCAGAAAGATTTAATTCACGGAGATCATTTAGAACATTTTGAAATAATGGAGAGCTCTCCCTGTAGTTTGTTTTTAAGCTTTCTAACACCTGATGATGTTGAGATAACCATTTGGAGGATTCAAGGAAAGTTTCGAGAAGGTTGTCATCTGGAGCTTGTGGAAAAGGTGTCGTATTAGCAGCTGAAGCAAACATGAAATAAATTGTGACTATAATTGTATTTGGTTTTTTGAACCTGCGCTAGTTGTATATCTACTGAAGTTTTGGTGTGATCGCCGACACTTTTAAACCCCGGATTTGTCGGACCTGCATATGCGGATAAGATAAGAATATAGAGTTCGAAATTACTCGAAGAACTCACTAGATGAAGAAGCATTTTATTTGGAAAATATTAGTAAAAAGAATAATTTTCTTTTTTTTCAATAAGATCATAATATAATGGATCATACAAGGTTGAGTATTTGGTATGATGGGAATGAAAGCTAAGGAAACCCCTCTTTTGAAATCACTACTTATTTTTTCTTAGTCAACGGGCCAACGAAGAATTCAAGAATACATAGGGTGCTGCTGTTTGATTTAGAGATAATAAAAATTAAAAAAATAGAAAGTATTGCTGCTAAAAATCCTTTTTATTGTGTTTTTTTTTTTTTTTTAAGATTCAAAGGGTTTCACCCTTTTCTTTTCTTCTTTTTTTTTGAAGTGAAAATTTAACTTTCGATTTCTTAAAATTAACAAGTTGGTATCCTGTTGTGAAACAACTTTACTTTTTTAAGCACAGAAAAAAATAGAATTTAACGGAAAAATATAATAAATTGAATGATTTTATTTTTGACATTTCTCTGAACCATTCATACCTTTCTTTCTTTTTTTTTTTCTGATATTAGACCTCTTATTTGAACATAGAAACGTCATGACTTCGGATAATTCTAGTAGACCACTTATGCTATCTCGGAGACTCGGACGCGACACGTGCATGTTACCCTAAACTCCGAGTGACGGAAGTCCGAGTGTAGAAACGAGTTTTTGTAAGATTCAATTCTTTTCGTATTATTTCCCATTTAAAATATTAATGATGAAAAGAAGAAAAATCATATGGAAAAGGAATTACCACTTTTTATGGATAATTACCCTAACAATGTGAACTTGGAGCCCCCCCAGCGTAACAAGCGCAAGTGCAGGTCTAGATTACGGGCCCAACACGTCGTGTGAAAATATCATGTATGTACGGATGTTTTATGCTCGTCCACTTTCCAGGCTCGCCTCTCTATAAATCAAGAGAAAGAACCAGCGCGAAAAAATCACATTTTCTAAGAACAGCGTGGCATATTAACATTTTTCATGTCTGACTTAGTCCATAACTCTGAAATTCAGAGGGCGGAATTATTGTCGCCAAAGTCGCTCTTGACACGCTTATATGTGTGGCCTTTTGGAATACTTTACCCAGTTTTTTTCCAAGTATATTTCAACCACTATGATACTTATATCGGAGGTTCTGAGTGGACTTTCGTCTATATGATGGCCATAGTTTCATTGAATATGTTACTCTGGTTGATGCCTCATTGGAATCTTGATATTGATGCAAAGTTTAACTACTTCCCTGTTTCAAGCGTTCTGGAAGCTTCCCACGTTAAGATCACTCCTGTACCTAACTCTGGCATTGGAGAAATCTGCCAGATTCAAAGAGAGGTTTTCCCAGATGGTGAGAAGCAAATCTCGTTTTTGTATCAGAAAAGACGTCATTTGCTTCTTAAGACCAGCGGAAAGTTTTCGCCTCCTGAATTCAAGGTCGATGAATTGCCTCAGTTGTCTTATTTCCAAAACTACAAGGGTTTATCCGGAAGTTTGGACAAGATGTTCAGAAATTTCGGTACTAACAAGTTTGATATCCCAATCCCTACCTTTTTGGAATTGTTCAAAGAACATGCTGTTGCCCCCTTCTTTGTCTTCCAAGTCTTTTGTGTGGCCTTGTGGTTGATGGACGAACAATGGTACTACTCCATTTTTTCTTTATTCATGTTGGTGTCTTTCGAGATGACAACAGTGTTTCAAAGAAGAACTACTATGAATGAATTTCAAAGCATGGGTATTAAACCTTTTTCGATTTACGTTTTCAGAGATAAGAAATGGGAACAAGTGCAAACGGATCAATTGTTGCCTGGTGATCTCGTATCAGTGACTAGAACTAATGACGAGAGTGCCATTCCTTGTGATTTGCTTCTTGTCGACGGTACTGCTATTGTTAACGAGGCGATGTTATCTGGTGAATCAACTCCTTTGTTGAAAGAATCAATTAAATTGAGACCTGCCAGTGAAACTTTCCAACCTGAAGGACTTGACAAAAACTCTTTATTGTACGGAGGAACTATGGCTTTGCAAGTGACAACCCCTCAAGACCCAATTGTACCCGTTGCCCCAGACAATGGTGCATTGGCCTATGTTTGTAAAACCGGGTTTGAAACATCTCAAGGCTCTTTGGTTAGAATGATGATTTATTCCAGTGAAAGAGTTTCTGTCGATAATAAGGAGGCCTTCTTTTTCATTTTGTTCTTGTTGATTTTTGCAATTGCAGCATCCTGGTACGTTTGGGTTGAAGGTACAAAAATGGGTAGAATTCAGTCTAAGTTGATTTTGGATTGTATCATTGTTGTTACCTCTGTGGTACCACCTGAATTACCAATGGAATTAACTTTGGCCGTGAACTCGTCTTTGTCTGCTTTACAGAAGTATTTCATTTACTGTACCGAACCATTCCGTATTCCATTAGCTGGAAGAATTGATGTTTGTTGTTTTGACAAGACTGGAACTTTGACTGCAGAAGATTTGGTGTTTAACGGTTTGGCCGGTTTGAAGGATGGGGATGTGAACCATCTTTTCACTTGCGATGAAGCTCCCGAGTTTACGTCTCATGTTTTGGGTTCTGCTCATGCATTGGTGAAATTGGACAATGGCGATGTCGTTGGTGATCCAATGGAGCAAGCTACATTGAAGGCTGCAGACTGGACTGTCGGATTTAATGATACTGTTGAGAGACCTAAAGGCGAAATCATCGAGAAGATTAAGGTCTTGCGTCGGTTCCAATTCTCTTCCAGCTTGAAGAGATCCTCTGCTATCACTAGTATCAACACTGTGCCCAACAAGAACTTTGTTGCCGTCAAAGGTGCCCCAGAAACCATTAGAAATATGTTGATCGATGCCCCAGTAAACTACGACGAATGTTACAAGTCTTTTACCAGGGCTGGATCTCGTGTTTTGGCCTTGGGTTACAAATACTTGGAAACTGGTGTCAATGTGGTTAAGGTGGACAGAAATGAAGTTGAGTCGAAATTGAAATTTGCTGGATTTATTGTTTTCCACTGTCCTTTGAAGTCAGATGCTATTGAAACCATTGAAATGTTGAATGAATCTTCCCATCGTTGTGTTATGATTACTGGTGACAACCCTCTTACTGCATGCCATGTGGCAAAGGAAGTGGCAATTACCACCAAGAATGTTTTGATTTTGGATTTCCCTGAGGAGCACCACGGTGCTTCAGATGAAGAGAATTTGACCTGGAGAAGTGTCGATGAATCGACCATCATTCCCTTTAAGAGCAGTGACTCCATTGATCTTGAATTTTTTGAAAAGTATGATATCTGTATCACTGGATATGCCTTGGGTCACTTGACCGAGCATCCACAAATTTTGGATTTGTTGAAGCACACTTGGGTGTATGCAAGAGTATCACCATCTCAGAAGGAATTTATCTTGACATCGTTGAAGAATGCTGGTTATAGCACGTTGATGTGTGGTGATGGTACAAATGATGTTGGTGCATTGAAACAAGCCCATATTGGTGTGGCTTTGTTGAATGGTACCGAGGAAGGAATGAAAAAGATTGCTGAAAACAGAAAGATTGAAACCATGAAGACTATTTACTACAAACAAGCCCAACTCATGGCCAATTGGCTGAGACCTCCTCCACCAGTTCCTGCTTTGATTGCTCACTTGTACCCACCTGGACCTTTCAACCCACATTACTTGACGACTTTGGAAAATAGGGGAGTCGAAATCACCCCTGAAATTAGACAAAGTGTGGAAGTTGCGAAAAAGAACGGCACCCTCCCAATTGAATTTATCAAGGACGATAAGGGCAAGACGATTTCAGCTTCTGATTTAGCAGGCGGTTTTATGAGCTCTTTGAATAGCGGCGAGGAGGAGGATGAAGTTCCTACACTTAAATTGGGTGATGCGTCCGTTGCGGCTCCTTTCACTTCTAAATTGGCCAACGTTTCAGCTGTTACGAACATTATTCGTCAAGGCCGTTGTGCACTTGTCTCCACCATTCAGATGTACAAGATTTTGGCATTGAATTGTTTGATTTCAGCATACTCATTGTCTGTCTTGTATTTGGCAGGTATTAAATTTGGTGATGGTCAATCGACGGTTTCTGGTATTTTGTTGTCTGTTTGTTTCTTTTCCATCTCACGCGGAAAGCCCCTTAATAAATTGAGTAAGGAGCGTCCCCTGAGTGGTATCTTTAACATCTATATCATGGGTTCCATTTTGGGACAGTTTGCGGTGCATATCACAACTTTGATTTACATCACCCGTGAAATTTACATTTTGGAACCACGGGAAGCTCAAGTTGATTTGGAAAAGAAGTTTACACCATCTTTGTTGAACACTGGTATGTTTTTGCTTCAATTGGCACAACAAGTTTCTACATTTGCCGTGAACTATATTGGTTTGCCATTTAAGGAAGGAATCAGCGATAACAAAGGAATGTATTACGGTCTTTTGGGTGTTTCAGCCTTGGCGCTTATTGGCTCAACTGAATTCATGCCTGAATTGAACGAGGCAATGCAATTTGTTCCTATGACAAGTGTTTTCAAAGTCAAATTGACTGGAAGTATCCTCCTTGACTTGAGTGCAACTTGGATTATCGAGGTTGTTTTGAAACATTTTTTCATGAACTCAGGGGCCGCGGACATTGCCGAGAGAAAATAATACATTTATGTATCCGAAAGATTACCAGATAAGTATTATTGAGGTACAAGTCTTTATAGAATCTCCTAATTGATTATATTGTTTTATTGAGAATGGAAAGATCTAGATTCCTATCTAAAGGCAAGATCTTAATCGCATTTATCTCACCAACACGTAAGATTTTAACCTTTTCCGACAAGACGGAGGCGATTTCGTTGATTGTATCATTGATTTCATCATCAGTCATTGTGAAGGACAAAGAATCTTTGATGATTGATATCAACTTTTTAGTTGGAAATGATTTGAAAGGCTTTTTCTCGCCCGTAAGAGTAAGTTCGTAAAGGATATCGTATACCGCAGGTGCTTTGCTTTTAATGTAAAGGAGCTGGTTTTCTGCTACAGAATTCCCGCTATTTTCAATTTTGTTTTGTTTTTCTTTGAGTTTAATGCGCTCTATGAGAGATAGCCCACCTGTCAGTACCTGTTTCTTTAGCGTAAATCTTGGCAGGTTATTAGAAAGCCCCAATCTAGAAACTTTTGAAGGACTTTTCTTTGTGATTTTATGAGCGTCCCCTGTAGAAAGCTTAACATTCAGCACATTATGGCTGGTAGATTCAACGGGAGAGCTCAAGGTTCCTTCTGCTTCCTTCGATAGATCCAAGTTGTTACCTGAGTTTGAGGGATGAATAGGTTTCAAGTACGGAGTGGCGATTTTAGAGAGCTTGAATGAGGGAAGCAGATCAACTTCCACAGAGGCAACGCGTTCCTGGAAACTTTTTTTACGACTTGCAAGCAGAGAACTGAATCGAAGAGGTGGTATTCCAGGTGGCAAACAGACCCCATAGTCGAGTGATCTCAAGCCAAAGTGGACAATCTGGTATGCTTTAGGGTCAAATCTTAATATAAGCTCGAGCGTAGTCGTGTCAACCCGTCTTTTTGTAAGCTGGGTTGCCTTTTCACAAAGATCATGGACCTTGGGTACGGTTATACTGCTGAAATAATGTAAACTGAGTGCAGTATCTAAGGCAGAAAACAATTCAGGGAGATCCTTCAATGTATCGGTTGTTATTGACATTTAAAATTATGCAAAGGAAATGGAGCAAAGGGCAGGATTATTGGAGTAAGGTCCTTTTCAAAGAGTACAGTTATGTACGCCTTGTCTGTAGCTTCAGATTCTGGGACGCGACGCGACATCATTGAAAAATTGAATAATCGAGGAATCCTATCGTACCGTACTAAAAGATTCTATTTTCTTTTAAGCAATATGTTTAATAAGTACTTTAACGATATATATATATATATTTTCATTCGATGTATCTCAATATTAATTCATAATATTATTTAAGTAAATTTGAAGTTCATCCAACTAACTACTGAACAATTATTACCCCTTTCAATAGAGTTCTGTTTTAAATGCTGGCCGATTATTTGTGCGACACGGCCAAGCCAAACACTGTCATGTTCATCTAAAGTGAATAGTTTGATGAGTTTAAATTCGGTAGGCAGTTAGAAAAGAGTCATGATAAATGTGGGAGAACCGAGAGAACATGAAATATATGATAAGATTGAAGCCTGATGAGGTAATACCCTAGATCATGTCGCTCACATCCTCCCCGCCAATTTAGGTACATCGGGAACCTTTTATAAACCTTTTGATACACCCGAGCATCTTGAATTTCAAAGTTTTATTATATTCTTGTTTATTTGAGCATTTGTCTAGTTTATGTTCGGATGTGTTAAAAATTCCACAGTTTCTGAAGGTGATGACTTTAATCAGGTGCTAACCAAATATTATTACAGAATTGATAATTAATCACCTTCTGTTTATTTTGTGGACCCCAAACGGAAGAGGATCCCACGTTGTGATATCCTCAAATACCAGAGAATTAAATTTTTTCCTCTTGGGTATTGAAAATTCATTTGGCTCATTTTCTTTACTGATCTCCTTTTGAAAAGGCGTGCGTGGTTCACTTAAAATCTCATCGAGCAGAGGGACTTTGGTAAACTTACGTTTCTCAGGAACGGCACGACCAAACAGTCTTATAACGTTTGAATAATCATTTTTCTGATCAAGAAGACAGATATAATTCTCCAAACCAAGTATTACATCTTGTTTGCAAGAATATTGATGTTGATGAAGCTCAAATGGGAATGGACCCTGCGATATACGGGGAATTAAGAATCCGAGCCAGTTAACAACGATATCATGTTCTTCATTTTTTGGAAGTACAGTAGGATCATTTGATGTTGAGCTTTCAGACTCTAACAAGATTGCAAACACCAATCGTAGAAGAAAGCTCGGAGAGAGGCTTTCTAGTAGGGATCCATATGCTATTTGCGCAGTGGGGAATGGAACATCTTTGAGAAGTGCTTTCTTCAGTGATAAAAGACGAACAAGATGATAGCTTTGACATCCATCTTGTGATATCGATATTAGTTTCTGTATTTCAGGATAGTCTTTAGTGGCTTTTTGTTGTGATTTCTTTGCGGTGTTTTCCTTCTTCACAAAAGATCTATATGCCCTTAAGGATGAAATGACATCTAGTCTTGGGCAAGGTTTATGTGTTGACTTACGCATGAGTCTTTTCACTTCAGAAACCAGATCTAGTGGGAGCCAGTATTTTTCGTTGAGCCAACTCAAGGCTTCTCGACTAGTAGACCGTAAAATTTCCAAAGATGGTAATTGTTCATGAGTGGCCCAGTGGCGTATCTCCACAAAAGAATATGGAAGCCCAATGTCCTTTGCCAATGCCAGGAGGGCTATAGCAAATGATCCTTGCTGAAATGGGTCTAAGATACCATTAACGAAACGTACCAATGCCATCGAGTAAGCATTCCGAAGAACAAATTCTTCAGGGTTTGAAATACCATCAAGATTAAAATCTAATGTTAAAGATCCGGGATTACCGTTTTCATTTGTTTGGGTGAATTTGGCATCCCTCAACATTGCCGAGACAATCCATGCAGTGGCATTCACTGCGTGAGGAAGTTTTCCTCTTGTTTGCCAATAGGCGACTGTATCCACAGCATTTTTCAAAGACGTGTGGTTTCCTTTGTCATGGAAAAATAAATGCCGGATTTTCAAAAGTTCCGTTTTATCCTTGTATGGAGTGACGGTGGCAGGTCTACTCATTGGTGGAAAACGATACAAGAAGTGATCCAGGTGTTACGGGAAAGATGAGCGCAGCTGCGCAGGAAATTAGTTTCACTATTAGTGCAGGGGAAGTTGGAAACCGAGTGCTTCAGTTTTGACATTCCTTAAAAAGGGGAAGGTTATATATATATTTCATATTCCTTTTTTTTATTTTTTTTTTTTTCGATTTCTATGTTTTTTGAATCAATTTAGTGTGAAATACCTTCGCCTTTTCAAGCATGTGTATCACATGTTAGACGACATCTTGATACTGTATCATCCAAACCCATCCTCTTTCTACCTTTCCTATCACTTCAAATCTCGATATACTTATTTTATAAAAATTGATAAATCTTTGACAGAGTAGAAAATAAAAAAGATAAAATGAAAGGAAATAAAAAACGTGAAATGAAATGAAATGAAATATGAAATGAAATGAAGAGTGCGTATCTTAACCCTATTCTTGAGGTCTATTGTCCGATTTTTCTTATTCGCGGCCTGTGATTTCCAAAGAGCCCAATGAAAGCTCCAGACCTACCCTAGTTTTATTACTTACACCATTGAATTGACTCATGATTTCACTTTCTTCGTAAGAAAGCACTCTGTTATCTCCAAATTTTTGTTCATACGGGAATTTTGCTATCAAGAGAGGCCGTGAATCTTCCGGTATTGTTTCGGAATTTCCACAAGCGCTATCCCAACTGATCAAAACCACACCGAATAAAACACCCGAAAGGCCAAATAATACACAAATGAGCTGGCTTATTGACATTAGCCCGCTGCTCAATAACCGGTTAAATATCAAGTCGTTGAGTAGGTTGACCAAGTTGTATACCAAGAAGCATAGCGGGTATAAAATAGAAGTCAGAATGTTTGACAAACCTAGATTAAATGCCACAAGTTGCATACCAACGATAGAAAGAGTCACTAATAGTAGAGCGACAGAAATCACATAAGTCGACAGGTTTTTAGGAGTGGATCGTTCCATTATTGTTTCAAAAACAACATCCACTATAGATTTTGCCAAGAGAAATGTGTGCGCAGTGAGAGTTCCACTGATAATGCCATAAACTATGCCTCTAATAAAGATTAGACGTGACGTGGGGTCTCTTTTTGTTCTCAGGGATCTTCTCATTCGGCCACATGGTTTCAGTTGAAAGTAGCTTATTCTATTGGAAATCAGACAGTTTATGCGTAGCAAGATAGCGATAAAAACAAAAGTAAATATCCACCAGCCGAGGAAGCCTGTCTTTAAGAAACTATCAAGAACATTTCGAAACCTTTCATCGGCACCGATATCTGATGGAGGAGGGGATGTACTCGCACCATTATATGCTATAATAAAAGCCCCAACAGCTATTATAATTGTTCCCCCAGCCAACTTTTTGGTGAAACGTTCACCCGGTAAAAGAGTACAACTAAGAACAGAGTTGAAAATAAGACCAATACTTTGTAAAGGAGACAAAATTATGAGCGGTAGCGCTGTCAATTGAACCAAAGAGCCGAAAATATTGGCTACAATGAAAAGCAAAAACCCAATGAGCCAAATATTTCTTCTATAGTGATGTGTATTGCGTGAACACTCATGGTCCAATGACACCACACTATCCCGAAGTCGGTTGCCAGAATTATCGGAAACTTCATTAATATATGGTAGTATATGGGATTTGCGCTGTAGTGTGATTCCTAAGGACTGTATTGCAGACAGTAAAATGGCAGCCATACAGCCCCAAAACACTGGTGATGCTGGCATTAAAGGGGAAATGTGTGATTAACGTCAATATTCTGGGTAATTATTTTGGGGAACGGTTTTCTTTAGGACGTCTTCAATTTTTACTTTCTCAAATATTTCAGTTGATAAAAAGCTTGGTATATTCTTAAAGAAAACTAAGTGCAAGAGGTATTATATAATAAAAAAAAGGGTAAGGCCTGATCTGTTGGGTATGTTGATACGTAATGCGGCTATGCATTATCCCAAAGATGCACGGATGCAACCCAGGCAAGGCTGAACCTTTATCGGTGATAAATCAGAATTTCTTGAAAGGAGGGCTTAAGAAAGTCTAGACAAATTACGATCGCAGAAAATAGACCAAATTAATTTAGTAATTAGAATTTCCCAATTTTACTCGGTCGTGGTTTTCAAAACAGGCACTTCGAAAGGTTTGCGAGTGGAAACAGGCAAGTGGAGTAGCTAAACACCAATGATAAAGGCCTTAGATCTAGACTTACCTGTAATTTTAACGGTTTATCGTATATTTATTATGTATTTGAAAACATAAAACAGAATAGATACACTTACGAAATCAAGATACAAGAAATATTGACATTTATAAGAACCGAAAGGTAGCTTTAGTAATTTGTCGATAAACTCTCGGAATTGTTTCAACGTTTTTTTTTTTTTTTTTTTTTTTTTTTTTTTTTTCTAGAATACTGACTAGATTTATCATGAAAAAAATTGAGGTTAAAAATAATAATAAAGAGACTAACTCTATGGATAAAAAGCCCCGGTTAACTATTGCAATAATTAACGTCGCACACACTCTCACCGCAAATATACCCTCACGGCAAATCAGACGCGTCTTAAAAAAAAACGCGCAAATTGTTTATTTTTTAATTTTTTAACTACCCACCATGGCACCAGATCGTCCGAGGACGTCGGCAAATTTGAAGAAACAGGAGTTGAATATCTTGAAAGCAATTGAGGCGGTTAAAAATGGCAAAAAAAAGAATATGACGGTCGCAGCAAGGGATTTTGGAGTAGCGTACAGAACCCTCGTTGCTCGAAGCAAAGGTGTCAAGAGTCGTCTCGATTATCGGGCTGAAACACATTTATTGACGAAAACTGAAGAGGAATCACTTCGTGAAGAGATATTCGAGATGGATCTTAGAGGAGCGGCGCCCTATCCCATTGAGGTTCGAGAAATGGCCGATTCACTTCTCGCCTTGCGCGGAGAGGTACCAGTTAAAGAAGTCGGAGAAAATTGGGTCTATAATTTCATCAAACGGGAAAAAGAGCTCACTACCCGCTATAAAAAACGTTATGATTATAAGAGAGCAAAATGCGAAGACAGGAATGTTATTAAAGGTTGGTTTGACCGGTTTCAAAGCACCATGGAGAGGTACGGCATTATCACGGATGACATTTATAACTTCGACGAGACGGGATTCACTATGGGAGCCACTGCAATAGCCAAAGTTGTAACAAGTAAAAAGTTTCGTGGTCGCCGAGCTACTATACAGCCTGGTAATCGTGAATGGGTAACTGCCATTGAGTGTTCAAATGCTACAGGTTTTGTGTTACCACCGTTCGTTATTTTCAAGGGTAAAAGGTACATCGAATCCTGGGGTGATGGGCTTCCTAATGACTGGCGCTTTGAAGTGAGTCCAAAGGGATGGACTTCCGATACAATTGGGCTTCATTGGGTTGAAAATCATTTCATTCCATTGACTACGCGTCGCACAAAGGGATTGTACCGACTTTTGATCCTTGATGGTCACGGGAGTCACAAAACATCAGAATTCAACGAAATTTGCAAAAAGAACAACATAATCACACTTTGCATGCCCCCTCATTCATCACATCTTTTACAGCCTCTTGACATTGGCTGTTTTGCGGTGTTAAAGCACGCTTATGGTGAACGCGTGCGCGAAAAAATGAAGTTTCCAAGGGAGCGTATTGATAAATTAGATTTCCTTGACGCGCTTCTTCATGCCCGAGTTGAAGCGTATAAATCGGATACAATAATAAATAGCTTCGGGTCCGCTGGTTTGGTACCATTTGATCCCGAAAGAGTTTATTGTAAGCTTTCTATTCTGTGTCGAACGTCAGGGCCTCAGATACACGAGGATGCAAATGAAGCTCCCCAAACGCCTTCTAACGCTGTTCAATTTCAAAATAAAGCATCAGAGATATACAATTATGTTCAGGCAAACAAGGAAAACTCCCTTAGCCCCATAAAGGGAATGTTGGGAGAACTTTGCAGAGCGTTTGAAAAGACGGCACAAAAACTCAGTTTCACAACAAAAGATTTTCGCGATTACCGAATTGAAAGCGAAAAGAAATTAAAAAATAAGACTCGATCTAGAAAGCAAATTACCCATGAAGGAGACGTCTCAGTTGAGGAGATGTCTGGACTATTTGCGGAGGCTGCAGAAGCTCGAACAGCGCCAATTACTGTTCTCAGCGAACTTGACCCAGCCGATTTGCAGCAAAATAATCGCCCCGCCAGAAGATGCGGAATTTGTAAGATACCAGGACATAGAAGAGAAACATGTCCTGAGAGATTTCTATAGTTCAAAATTTTTTTTTTTTGGTTGTGTGGTTATGAAATATGGATTTAAAAAATTTACGTAATTTTACGTTTGCCGTGAGGGTATATTTGCGGTGAGAGTGTGTGCGACGTTACCTTCACCTAATGAGTGCGACTCTAGGAGCGGAGACCAGGAGAGCCCCAGATTTCTTAGCTGAGTAGTTTCAGATAACGTACACTCCTTCAGTAAACTCCAGATATATTCGGGTTTTGTGAATACTCTTTGCAACCTTTCTTAACATGCAAAATGAACTCAGTACTATAATAGACAAGCTTAGCTGTGACTCTTTGCCTGAAATAAATCAAGGTTTAGATGCTATAGAAAAACTCCTCAAATCACTTGCCCCATCCATCAGAAAGTTTAACCAGACAGCGATTATCGATACAAGACTATCACCTTTCATTGCCCTACAGAGTAATTTCCAATATAATATCACAACAGGCCTTATTGCGGTCTATCAGTTTATTTCAAAACATTCTCCAGAGGTAAGCGAGGATGTACTCATCAGGACAAACTACCTTCTAAGTGGAATACTTCTCATTCACCCCGAATCAAGATCTGTGTTTAGCCGTGGCAAGAATATGGCACTAATGCTATCGTTTTTGGATTCGGAAACTTCTCTCTGTCTGGAAAATTTAAGTGTCTCATTTGTTTCTCTCTTGATTCATATCCTTATCAAAAATGTTAAGAACATGCGCGTCTTTGAAGAAAATAACGGCTGTCAAATTTTAATCCACCGGTTGAATATGAGTCCGGTTGGAAATAGTGGGAATAGTAATACAGGTGGTGAAGGAAAAATCCTTCATTTTAAGGTGATTGAGTTTTTAATCTTTTACTTGGCTGATGAATCAGAGTTGCTAAATCTACTGCAAAATGTTGGGGTACGGAGTATGTCAGTTAAAGAAAAGGCTGACCTCTTTCGTCCAAAATTCCTGGGGATTGATGATTTAATTACAAGTTTAAATGACTTGACTTCCCTTCGAACAATACCTAATGAATTCAAAGTTAAAACTTGAAATACAATTTCGCAATTTAAATAGTGAATAAAAAACATGGGAATGATTCATTAAAAGAGCAGTAATGATATAGAAAAAAGCACATATTCCTTAAAGTCTTTTTTCAAAGAATTTGTCTCAAATCCATAAACCTTATAAAAAAAAAAATGGATAAATTCACATTCAAGAATAATGCTTATCATCAATTACCCTAGCTTTGAAACCGCGACCTCATTATTTCCTCTGATTGTTTTCGTCGCACATTCCAACTTCTCCACATTTTAATATCCTTTGCCGCCTATGTATAACCACATGGAGTACCTCCGAAAATGCTTTAGCAAGACAACATGTTGGAATGAGGACAATATATACTCCAACATTTTAGCTACCTCTAATGCCCTTCTTGATTTCCAAATTCCGAAGGGTGGTAAATTGGAAGTTTCTTCCCAAGCTACCCCAAATCTGGCATCGTCTATGAGTCTTCTGAACCACCAGTCTGTCAATGGTTCTCTCGCATATCTTTATCTGAGCGTGGGCCTTATTTCTGCCACTGGAACCAAAGATATTTCCCTTCAAAATGCAATAGCGGGGTTTCGAATTATCGAGCCTCATGCGACTCCATCTAATGGCACCAGTAGCACTGGAAACTTCAAAAAAGCATCCTTGCTATACGGGAGAATGTACTTTCCTGGATCAGCACTAGAAGCAATGATGATCAAGAGACTACTGTTACGCTATCAACTCTTGATTAAATGTATAAGTAATCCTCATCTCCCTCGGAATGGTACTATGGTTATATACCTTCAAGAAAATGCCCCTCGATTTTCTCGCGAGTACATTTATTCAACAAATGAAGCTCTTTTGGGATTTCGGTGTCTCTATAATTTCGGAACTTCTACTCGAAATCAAATGCTGGCATCTTTGCCTAAATTTGACAACTCTGTGGTTTCTGTTGGAGCAGAGGTTTGGTATGCTGCTATATCAATGAGCCCAGGATTATCTACCGCCTTTAGATATTCTACTCGCTCCACTTCTACAGGAAAACCCCTCACCATGACTTTAAGTTGTAACCCTATATTGGGCCATGTCTCTTCCACATATAATGTCAAGACGTCCGTTTCTTCTACTGTTTGCTCCAAATATGACTTCAATTGGTTCTCCTATGCCAGTAATCTTTCGATTGGTTTCGAGCTATTTAATTTCACCAAGACACCCTCTGTTTTTTCAAACAATAATACTCGACAGGGCAGTTCAATTCATCATGACACTTTGGCGCCAATCTCTTCATCTGACAATGATTACCTGGATATAATGGGAAATAACAACATAACAATGACCAATAGTCAAAAAGTTAGGTTTGTCAATCCAATAGAACACACGAATGACCACTTTCTTATAAATCCCGAAATTTTGCGGAATGTATCTTCAAACGATCCAGGGGGAAAAGAAGTCATTTCAGCATTCCAAAAACTTGTTAAAAAGAGTAGCTTTTCAAGCGTGGTCAAGGGTTCCACTAGCTTAAGTGATCGGGTTCTAAAATTACTTTGGGTTGGCCGCTACAAGGACTTCTTGGTTAGTGCTGGAGTAAAGCTCAAGCTTAACGCAACAACACATGCTCCTCAGTTTGACCGCTTTGGAATAAATTTCGCTTATGCTTGCTAATGTACTTTAAATAAATGGGGTTACTTTATTATTATTATTTTTCTTCTATTTCTTACCTCAGTAATTTCTGAGATATTGGGGGACCCAGATATTTGACCTGTTGTTGCCAATACACCCGTACATCCAGAATTCTCAACTTGGAGAAATCGAAAAAAAAAAATATTTGGGACAATCGTCTTGAACTTAACCAACCAAAATGAATAACCAAGAATTCTATCGGTTATTTAAAAGTTCGAAATTGGCTCAGGTGGCAACACCATTGAGTAAGAAAGTGAGAGGGCCTAGTACTTCATCACCAACTCATCAAATAATCTACACTCCTAAAAGCAGTGCAGCAAGATCTGACTATGGTATGAAAACAGCTTTGCCTAAACAGGTTGGCGATTCTCATATTGCCTTCAACGATATTGATAACTCAAAAAACATGCCAGATGTCGAAAAACAAGCCGGCTCGCTTTACACGAGATTGCGTTTCCAAGAGTCGGAAGTCGTTTTGAAAAAGTCTTACAACAAGGCCAACCCTCTTTTCGCATGGGAGAGCTCAAAATCTTTGCAAGGAATGAAATCTGATATTTCTGACAATATCACTACCCAGTTTAACTTGAATCAGAATGCTTCCTTGCTGGAGGTGAAGAAAACTATCATGGAAAACCCAGATTTCTATGCCAGTTTTAAGAAATGGGTTCTTGAACATAGCCCAGAGTCTTTTATGTTGAAAGTTCCTTCCAAATTCGATTCTCTTCTCAAAGACTTCATTTCTTCTTCTGAGTTTGTTAAAAAACGGGACCATGCCTTGGAAGATTTAATTAAGTCTCAAAATAAGCCAAAGGCTCTCGGTGCAAGAAGCAGCGTCCAAGGAACAGCAGGCCTTTCATACCTTCAAAGAGGAAGACTCATAAATTCTCCAAATGGAATCAAACATGGTAGCATAGTCCCAGGTAGACTTGTCAGAGAAAGAGAGGCTGCTATTGGTGGGTTGGTTGCTAACATTAATGAGAGAACCACCATGTTGCAAGCAAATTACGCTAAGAATTCTCCTGGAAAGCACACAAAGCAATTTGTTCTTCCATTTAAGATCAACGAGGCTGAGATGACTTCTAACGGTTCTGTGAGATTGCATGCTGACGGTGTCAAAGTTGGCTCATGGATGCTGCGGTCCGACTTGGACAACCAGTCAGGCAACTACACTGCTTCTAACCCTAACTTTGGTAGTTTGTCGGAGAGAAACCAGAAGGACTCTTCTGCATTGGAAAGTTTATTGGGTTTGGTTTCAAGATCTAGAAGTTAAACAATTATTTGTAAATAGAAAGCTTATAGTACATACATTGTCGTATACTTAAATTGGAACCTTTGGTTGAATTTCAGGGACCATAGATGGCTGAAAATCTTCCGCTACTGGAGCAGATATCTGTACGCTTTCATTTTGCAGGACTTGTTTGTCGTCAACAGGGGGCTTTACAACTTCGATGTTGGGTTTCGTATCAGGATTCGGAGAAGATCCAACTACTGGTTGAGCCGAGCCTGATGAGTCAAGTGGTGAGCCCTGTTCGATCGCAGGGGACATTTCTTTTTGCCTCTTGGTTCTTGGATTTTTATTCTCTCTTGGTTTTCTCTTTTTTGGTTCCACGGGAGGAACAAAGCCAGTCATTTTTTTCTCTTCTAATACGGCAGTGTTCCTTAAATTTTCGGCAAATTCTTCATCCAATCTTGCATCAACCTGATACCAGAGGTAGAAGCTTGTTATTCTTGTACCTGTCTTGAGAATATGTTCCATGTGCTCTTGAACTTTTTTAAGAGGCTTCATACTGTTCATGAAGATCGGAACGAACCTTGACGGGATATTGTGAATAGTGAAGGAGAAAGTAGTGTACTTGATGTGAGGGTATTCCGGAGGTACAAGCAGTTTCTTCTTTCGTGGCGGTGGTGCCTTTTTCTTTGTCCTAAGAGACCTGGACTCGGGTTTTGAAAGCAGTTTTTCAACTTCTGTGTCAGCTTCGGGTTTTAAGTTCTCTTCACTCTTTTCCTCCTTTTGCTTGGCTTCTTCCTCTTCTTTCCGCTTCTTCACTTCCGCCTCATACTTTGAGTATTCTTTTTCATATTGCTCCATTTCATCAATATTATGAATCCACATATGACTTATCAAAATATCATTGTATTCTGTACCCGCCTCTGCATCTTGGGGGGTAGGTAGTTCGGGTTTCAAAACCTCACATATCGAGTCTTGTGGAATGATATAACGGACGTTTGGGTTCTCTAAGAATTCAAAAACCAAAGTTGCATTGTGAAGATATCTTTCTTGAAATGCGGTGAGCTTCATTGGGTTGAACACTTTTGGTTTTGGGGGCGCCTTCTTTTCGACAACTGGTCTCGCTTGGTAAGGCCTTGGAAAGTTTGCGGGTAAAGGAAGACCACGATTGAAATAAAGTTCTGCATGATGAGGTTGAGGACCCATTTGTTTAGCCCGCTCAATATATTTTTTGAAACGTGTAATTTGAACCTCTGAAGCTTTACCCAGAGCTACCTCTTTCATAAGGTCATTAAGTGAAAGGTCAATCTTCGCTATCGCATTCAAATTTGATATCATGATTGTGTTATCAATAGATTGAAGATTGGTTGGAGAGGGCCGAACAACCGGTGAAGGGCCGTTTTTAGGAGTTATTTTTGGGGTAGATGATACCGAACTCACATTGGGTTGTGCAGTACCTGGGGCCAAAGCCGGTTTCGATGGTTGCGGCTCAGATTGTGGAGGAGAAATCGATGATTTCGTTGATCCAGGTAAAACTTGGGGCAGAGGAGGGATTGAATGGCCGGGTAGATTTGATGATTTAGATATCGACGACTTGCCGCTGGTATGCACCGCAGCTAACGACTCAGATGGATCTTTTTTCTCAGAACTATCTTTTTCTGTACCTTCTGAATCACTTGGGATGCTCTTTATTGTTTTTTCAGAATTCTCCTTGTCTTCGTGCTGTGAATCTCCCTCTTTCGAAGAAACAGAACCAATATCCAAATTGCCCGAAGGTTTTGGAGATAAAGCAGTATTCTCAGATGAAAGATCAATATTGGTCTGTTTACCCTTCCCACTGTCTTTTTCCAGAGCTTTACCTTCTTCAACATCAGCCACAGGCGTATGATTAAGAGGGTTTTCATGTTTGACATCAACTGCCTTTGAGTTAGGTTCCGGTTCTTTTTCTTGTTGAGATTCTTTCACAGTCAGGGTTTTTGTTGTTTCCAGGTCAGGTTTCAGGCCAGGAGGTATAGAGGAAACAGAATCCGTATCGAAAGGCTTTGTAGAAACAACCTCGGTGGTTTGCAGGTCATCCGTCTTTTTAGTATCCGTCACGGATTCACCTTTATTGTTTTGTTCTGATGCAGGTCCCCCAACTTTTGAAATTTCAGATATAGCCCTTGACTTTTCTGATCTTGAATCTTTCGCTATAAAGATTCGAATATCCATAGTATGTGGACCCAATGTGATCGATGATTCACACAACTTAGACATCACATCTCGAGCATTTACATCAGGACTCAAAACCGGCGTTCTTTTTCGTGCCTCCAAAGAATTGGTAGTTGCCTTTGCAAATCTCCGCTTGTTTTCAGGATCATTCAAGATCTCTTTTTGTTTTTCTTTATCCATTTCAGCCAATTTCTTCGCGTATGCTGTTTGCTTCACCCAATGGAGTTTAAACATTGGTGCATGATAAACATAAGTACTTCTAGATCTAATGAGAGAGTTGTATAGAACAGCAGAATCTTTAATAGTTAATGGGTTCTTCAAGATATCCTCGTAATGCCCATTAGGTGGTTCGTTGTATGAAATTGGCAAGTCAGCAAGTGTTTCAAACGGTCTCACGATCTTATTTTCTAAGATTTTTTGTTCTGCCTCGATTTCTTCTCGCTTTGCCGTCGTGATACGGCGCCGCATACGTGCTGACATTGTGTTTAAATCTAATGAAGTATAGTGTTTAACCGGGGAATTATTTCTCTTTCCTTCTTCCACCATGCGATTTGAACTTATATAAAGGTCACAACACTACAGTATTTGGGAAGGACGTGGTTCGGACGCGATCCCTTAGAAAGCTCTTCTTTTTAAAGAATGCAATAAAAGCAAAAGAATAATTAAAGTAGAAATACATTCGAAGGACGGTTTAAATTCTACAATAGTTTATAATTTCAAGATTACACTTGTAGTGCCCATTATTTGGTGAAGTACATGCATAAATAAGTGCGAAGCCATTGAGAAGTTCTTATAAAGAGCTCTCTAAAGTTTCAAGACCTTGGATGAAAAGTGATACCATGTTTTCTAGCTCGTTAACGAGTTTTGGAATTGGCGTGGAATCCATGAAAAGCTCTCCATTTAACGATGGAACTGTAGGGAACTTCGGATTATCTCTTGTCGCTAAAGGTCTTGCACCTGGGTTTGACGGCCGTGGGAGAGTTCCGTTAGGAGGAGGCTGAGTGGGGAATGAGCCAGTAAGAGGCGCAGATTTTGGACCAGGAGTTATTGCTACTGTCTTCTTCGGCCGCTGAAATGATGTCAGGTTTTCAATACTCTTTTCTTTCATATCGCTTTGCTCCTCCACCTGGTTTTCTTTCTCGGTAACTGGTGTCATAGAAGCGACATTTCCCACCAACGCTGGATTGATACCAAATTGATTGACATTATCATTCACACGCTTAGGATCAGACCCTTCACTTCCTAACACTGAAAAAAGATTGTGCGAGCTTGATGGAATCGGCATTTGGATTCTAAGAGAAGGTTTTTCCTTTTTTGGGTGAGGCTTTATATGATTACCAGTAGAAACCAGTAATGACAGTGTAGAAGTGCTACCTGTAACATTTGTAGCTGCAGAAGACATTGAAGAGGTATTGTTAATCGAAGAGCCGACCGTTGGAGAAGTGGAAGGAAGATGATTCTTGCTTGAGCCATTTTCTGTATTCAATTTGAAGTTTATAGGTTGAAGCATAGGGTTGTTGTTAGAGTGTAATGGTCTCATGGTCTTGGAAGGACTGTTTGCAACCGGATAATCTGGGTGACTTCCATTTGGCCCCGTCACTGGAGAAGGGGTATCTTTCCTGATACTATCAATAACATGGGGTGGCGTTTGAGGTGGCTGTTGTTCTGCGTGTGAAAATTTCGTGTTTCCAGAAGCAGATCCCACAGAGTTCGAAATGTTTTCTTGCGCTGCCGGGTACCATTTGTCGGGGATTAATCCTGGAATCACCCACGTTTCCACTGTATTGAGCAGTTAAAGCTGGTGGTTTGTTTAGTTTAGGAAAGGTATTTTGAGGAGATTGTTGTCGAGATAAGGAGCGAGAAGCCGCCAAATTCACCTGGGATGGGGTTTTCAGACCTAGTCCAATTTGCGACATGCTTTCCATGTCGGGGATTTCAATCGTCGGGGAACTCATTAAAAGTGAATCTGGTGCTGACATATTTGGCAAGCGCGGGATCTCAAATTGAGTATTCATAGAGCTGAATGGTTCAAGTTCTGGTGAAGTTTCTTCTTCGAATAAGGAAAGCAACGACTTTGGGACATTTGTTACATTGCTTGAAGCCAAGTTTGTCGAGCTATTTCTCATCCCCAAGCCAGAGGACCGAAGAGGGACACTCAGTTGTTGTTCATCGCCTGATCTCATGCCAATCCCAGAACTTTTTAGCAGTTGTGTGTGATTTGTAATTGTATCGTTAAAACGGGAGTCCTCTTCATTTTTATTGAAGTTGATGGTATCTGGAGTCATTGTGTAATGCCTGTCTTCTTCTTTTGAGGATCTGAAATGAAGGCCATCATCTTCGCCATATGCATGTATATCATTCGCCATTATATACTCTTTAGAGCTTAAAGAATCGAAGTCCCACTTCACCAGGAGGTGGTCCGAAGTATCTGATGCATCATCCTCCGAGTCACCGGCAACGAATATTGAATCGCGCGATGAGTGGCGGTCTCTCCAGAGAAGGTATCTCGAAATAAGCTCTTTCAATGTTGATGTAGGTAAGCCTTTATATTGTTTAACAAGCTTGCACTTAAACAAATCATCTGCCGAAGGACGTTCATTGGGATTTTCATCGAGACAAAGTGCAATACACTCCTTAAGAGCCAAAGGATATTCTCTACCTTCAAGTCTTGGTGGGGGTTGTTTTTCAATCATTGTCATGGCCCATGTCGCATTCTTATCGCAATATGGAGGGTTCCCTGTTGCTAGTTCATAAATGGTGATACCTAATGACCAAATATCGGCCTTAAAATTATAATGATCTCCTTCCCGGATAACTTCTGGGGCCATCCAAAAAGGTGTACCCGCTATTGTAGTTCTCTTAGCTGCTGTAGCTGTGAGTTGTGCTGCTACACCAAAATCACAAAGCTGTACATGGCCTTCATTAGTAACAAGTATGTTTGCAGCCTTTAAATCTCGGTGAATGACTCCCATTTTGTGTACCGCCAGAAGAGCCATCAATACTTCACGTACTATGATTCCTATGTATCTCTCCTCAAACAAGCCGGCCTTTAGCAAAGTACGCATTGAACCTCCCTCACAATAATCCATGATGATCCAGAGTTTAGTATCATCAAGAAACAGCCCATAATAATGCGTGACATTGGGGGCATTTTTCAAGTCCGCTAGAAATTGAATCTCTTGTTGTACATCAACCACCTCGTCATATTTAGTATCAAGATCTAAAACTTTGATCGCCACGGTTTTTTTCGTTTGCTTATGATGGCCTTTATATACAACGCCAAATTTGCCTTGTCCGATAACTTTGGTACGCTGGTATGCAGATGAGCTCAGCATCTTAAGTTTTAAGCGATATTTTTTTCTTGTGTTGGTATTGGAGTGGTGCTATACTTTGAGGAGTTTCAGATGGTATCTTATCTGAAACACTTGCGTGTATGCGTGAAGAAAATAGCTGCGCGATCGACTTAGAAGGCCAGACAAATTACACAGCCTCAAGCTGCTATAATCTTGGAGGTGGAAATGTAAGAGGAAAAAAAAATCCAACTAAAGAGAAAATTCTATTAGATGCTGTTGCTTCATGATCTTCGTAAAGATATGGGGTTATGTCTGACCTGCTTTTGGCACCATAATAAAACAATTCTTAGGATATAGATTCAAGCCCTAAATCTGTTTCTGAAACTTTTCCCTTATTTGATTGTAAATGGGGATCTCTATTACTGGCATAAAAAAGAACCAATATCTATAGAGAGAAAAAAGTCAGAGTTAATTAGTGTGGATCTTAAATTGACAATTGAAGTAATAAATCGTGGCTTCAGGCTTCACATAGATCATCCAAAGAAAATGTCTAGAAAATGAAAATTTATAATTTCATTTTTAGATACCTCGGTTCACACGAAAAATCGATAGATTTTTTTTACTTCTTCACAGAGAGACGGGAAGAATTTTCTCCTTCAGAGCTGGACCAAAACTCCAAGATTTTTTTTTTTTATTATTTTTCTTCGATTGCATATTTTCATGGGCCGCGAATGACTCAGAGACTTGGCCTGGACAAATTAATTTCTAATCTTCTTTCTACTTTCACCTTTTATCCAGCTTAAACAATAATAATAATAATATAAAAGAAGAATGTCATCAGAAAATAGAAGGTTTGCTTTACTCTCAAGAGACACAAATGAAACAAAGATTCAAATAGTGTTATCGCTTGATGGAGGTCATATTGCTGTCGAACAGTCTATTTTTGCTCACAAGAAGATAGACGAACATGCTACACAACAAACGCTGTCCCAAGTGATCAATGTACAAACAGGAATTGGATTCTTGGACCATATGCTTCATGCACTTGCAAAACACGCTGGCTGGTCTTTGATTGTTGAATGTATCGGTGACTTGCACATCGATGATCACCACACAGCAGAGGATGTGGGTATCAGTTTAGGTATGGCCTTCCATAAGGCTTTGGGGCAAGTAAAAGGAGTCAAGCGTTTTGGTTCAGCATTTGCTCCTTTGGATGAAGCACTCAGTAGAGCCGTCGTTGACTTGTCCAATCGTCCATATGCTGTGGTTGAATTGGGATTGAAGAGGGAAAAGATTGGTGACTTGTCATGTGAAATGATCCCCCATGTTTTGGAAAGTTTTGCCCAAGGCGCTGCCATCACTATTCATGTGGATTGCTTGCGGGGTTTTAACGATCACCATAGAGCAGAGAGTGCATTCAAGGCATTGGCTGTAGCCATCAAAGAAGCCATCAGTCTGAACGGAACAAATGAAGTTCCTTCCACTAAAGGTGTTTTGTTTTGATCAAAATATTAATTAAACAGAAAGAGAAAAAAGACAAATTCACAATGAAGCAATTTTCCTTTGATTCTGCTGTGATTGATACCTCGGGGGCTATTACACTTATTTATTCATGAAGGAAGCCAATAGTTATTGGAACCTTGTTAAATTATTATGATTTATTTTATAGTTTCACATGCAAATAATCGATCGCTATGTTCAATTTCATCTTAATAATATGGTTGGGAAAATCTCAATAGTTAAATAGTGGGTTACATTTCTCAATCTTGATTTGGTTTTCGCACCTGAACAGGCATCACCAAAGAATTCCGAAATTTAATTTCCCTTAAACCAAATGTTCACTACGATGCGGAGCTTTCACACTGGTCAAGTGTTTAGGTCTATTAGACCTGCTTTCAAACCTCATGATTCTAGAAAAGGTATTCGGAGCTTCGACAAAAATTTTGACTCCAGTGAAACCAAAAAGACTGAAAAAATCTGGGATAAGAAGGGCATCTCAAAGCATGAATTCTTCATCAGAAAATATGGTAACATTTCTCCGGAAGAGCGTGCCAAACTCGACGAAAAGGTAAAAAGGCAAAAGTATCTTCGAGAACAACGCAAGATTCATGAACGTGGAGAGAGGTATGAAAGCCCCAGAAGAGAACGAATCTCGCTTAATCCTTTGTGTGAGTATTTGTTTGGTACGCATGCTGTACTCTCAGCATTGACATCAGGAAAAAGAAAGGCTTTCAGCACTCTTTATATTCATAACATTAAGGAACATACCCAAAAGATTCTTGGGCTAGCAAAGCGATTCGGTATCCGTGTTGTGGAAAAAAAGTCCAAAGGTGAATTGAATACACTTAGTTCCAATGGTGTACATAACGGAGTGGTTTTAGAGACTAAACCATTGATATTACCTGAAATTGCTTCTTTAGACAAGGAATTTGATGGCAAAAATGGAACATATGGTGTTAGCCTTATCGATGATCTTACACACAAAGAAATAAAGGAGACCATTGATATCAAGCGTCATCCGGAACATGGATCAGAGAATTTTCCTCTTGGTATTTTTGTGGATGGTATTACTGATCCACAAAATCTTGGAAATATCATCAGATCAGCATACTATCTCGGAGCTGACTTTATGGTGATTCCAGAGTCAGAGTCTGCCCGGTTAGGTCCAGTGGCTGCGAAGGCTGCTGCAGGTGCACTTGATTTATTCACAATCTATAAGTCCAGTAGCTCACTTGAATTTATTGATTCTGCCAAAACTAATGGGTGGACTGTCGTGACGACAAGTTCTAGGGAGCGTGAAGAGGATCTTGGAGATATGAAATCAAAGCATCGCCAGCATGTAAGCAGCAAATACGTCGACGAGACAGAGTTGCCTCGTATAATGAAAGCCGCGCCAATGTTGATGGTTTTGGGAAGCGAGGGAGCGGGTGTAAGAACAAATGTCAGGTTGAGATCTGATTTTTTGGTTGGTTGGAAGAAAGGTAGACAAAACGATGATTTAGTTGACTCGATGAATGTGGGTGTAGCAGCAGGTTTACTTATCGCTAAATGTTTGGAGTAGATCCATCACTTATAAATTTCATCAGTAAAATAAAAAAAGTTCTTCGATCTCATTCGGTATTTTTGTAGTAAGTTCTTAATCATTGTAGTGAGGCGGCATCTAGAGCATTACTTAGTGCCTGAAGATGATTCTTTTACAAGGATTCTAATCAACATGTATGAACGAATATCAAGGCCAATATATTCAACAATAACTAGCTACCGTAAGTCTTAATTCCAATGATACCGGTATAAATAGCTTACCAAAACTTTGAATTACATATAAATTACCATACATTATGTGCATTTAAAGCTTCTTTGACGAAAAAATTCCGTATTAAAGTAAATACATGTGTTTATATATTTATTCACCAAATAGTTTTCAAAGAACAATAAGTCGCCGTCAAATATTTGGCAATAAGCTTCGGAATTTTAAATAAGTTACATTTGATCAGGTTCTGTGAAAACTCATATGGAGTCTTCTTTTCAATTTGGCTGCTCTCTATCTGGGATTTCAAATCAACTCAACGTAGTTTGCAGGGAAAATACCAATGATTCCATTGTTCCTTCCGGTCCACCAGTCATCTGTGGTTCCACTCTTTTTCAAAATATCTATAACATCACCCTTTTTGAATGCCAAGTCGCCAGGCTGCTCTCCTTTGAACAGGTAAAGAGCAATAGCCTGGGTGGCATTTGGATTTGTAGCGCCGCCGAAGTTAGGCTTTGAGTTTGTGGAAGGCCTAGAAGGACTAGTTGTTGAAGCCGCTAATCTGGTGTTGGAGAGTCTGCTTCCAAGATTGTCTACATCGCTATCACCTCTTCTTCTGGAGGTACTACCGTCATAAATGTTATCTTCCCATGTAGAGCGACGAGAAACTCCCCCAGAAGAGGGCACACGAGAAGATTGGAATTGGTTCCAGTTCGTCTACGACGAGTGTCATCATCAGAATATTCATCATCAGAATAACCGTACTCATCAGAGTGTCTTCGAGATCCTTGATATCTTGCTCTGTTGTTCCTTGAATATTCCGATTCTGAATCGGAAAAGTCGTCGGGGATATCATCATAGTAATCATCATAGAAGTCATCATCTGGTCTACCCGAGAAAACCCTACTCTCCAACACTCTCATAAGTGGTTCACTTCCAGCGGGTGCTTCCACTTGTCCTGCTAAAATATTTCTGGCCTTACAGTTGCTTCCATAAAATTTTCTGTTCGCTTCTCTTCTTTCAATAATGGCAGAACCTTCCAAAGATACACCAGCAAACAACCCCTTTGTCTTGGAGTAAGCAAATACCGCTGAGACGGATTTCAAAGATGCTGTACCAGCTGCTTCTGCATTCCGGCCCAATGGACCAGCAGCAACAGACAAATTTGTACCCAATGTTATAGAACCTAATTGGGCAAATGATTCTACGGCAGACCTTGTGTTAAGAATAAAGACAAAGTCTGTAAGTTCTGCACCAATCTGACCACCAACACCGGCACCTGCTGTAACTATAGCAGATGGTGGGGACCAAGAACCATCAGGTAGTCTGGCTACGATGACACCCGAACCAGCTCTACCCGAAAAAAGGAAACCAGCCTTCAAAACGGTGATAATGGCTAAACCCTTTGCATTCCTCAAAATTTCGGGCGGAATCACCTGTTCCGGGCCTGCAACCTGATTTGGTTTAATGAAACTGGCAAGAACTTTTGCAGCTTTTCTAATAGAATTAGTATTGAACCTGGGCGATTAGGCAAAGTTGTAGATTGCGACTGTTTAGTAGCAGGGAGATACCAATATCTTGAGATCGTTCATAAATTAGCCAGCATATGGTTGTTAATAATACAATAGGATTAACATACTTGGATTCACTGCGCAAACTTCTGGGAATTGGATTATTTATACCCATTTTCAAGATTTTCAAATTTTGTTGTCCGCAGTATAACCGGGGTTGGTTGCGCTCAATTTACCGTGGCGGGCCGTGGTGGATTCCCCCCGCGGAGATCCGGGGAACTTCGGGGCCCGGCAACAAACTGCGCCGAGTAAATTGCGCCGAGCAAAATTACGCCCGCCCCTTTACAACCCGGCAAAAAATCAGAATAAAGGCTTTCTGTTCAAAAGATATATAATGATGTTGTAATCTTTTTTTTTTTGATTGATGTTTTGAATAAATTAGATATAAAAAAAAGTAAGCTTGTAAAACCAAACTTGTACCGATTTAAACTCGTTTACTAAAAAAGTATCTAAAAAAAAAAAAAGTTAAGGGGCATACTGGGAATTGAACCCAGGGCCTCTCGCATATTTGATTTAATCTCAGAAAGATACAACCCAAAGCGAGAATCATACCACTAGACCACACGCCCCTTGATGTGTGCAGTACTTTTTAGAACGATAAGTCGAATCACATAGTTTTGAAGTTAAAAGTAAATAGCTCTAATTTCTGCTAGATATTCATAATTAAGTCTGTAATATGAATTTTTGTTTATTTAGAGCTAAGAAAAGATATAGCCCCAAAGAATTTTCCGTTGGGAAATTAAATTATCATTAAATCGTGCTATAGGTATACACCAGATGAGACGCCTTTGTCGTGGTTTCTACGTGAAGTGAGCTAGAATTTCCAGTCAGGGTGTACTTGAGGGAGTTTTAAAGCATTTTACTTGGCTCATATAGGTTTTCAAATTGTTGGACTATTTTATTTTTCCAAAAGAAGTAAAAAAAATTTTTAGGGGAAATCTATTTCAACTTAAAAAGTTAAAAATATTTGCAAATTAGAAACCGGGTTTCTTGAAGATTAAGAATTCCCGTAAATTTGCTTTTTTATTCAGATTTAAATTTAGGCGAAATTTGTACCCGTTTTCTATTCTTGGTGCTAATATATATATATTTAACCTTGTAATTTGAACGAGATAACTTCGGTCAATTGATCACTTGAAACATTATATGCAATTTTTGTCTCTTGATGGGAAAAGAGGAAATTTAAATATTCGAGCAAAGCAAAACAAGAGGTTTCCTCTTTACTAGTGTCGGGTCGATTCAGGGAAATTTTACCCGGATATCAAGAGGAGGAGATGGGAGAAATTCCGGAAACAGATGCACAAATTTAAATATTTTTTCCATTCAAATTCGCAGGCGATTCATGGATTCAATTTTGGATCTCATGTTCCGTTTCATGACACTAAGCGCCCGATTAGGGATCATAAGTGTCTTCTTTGCTTGAAGGAGGTAAACCTGACTCAACGGTTATTACATCTATATACTGAGTATGGAGAAACATTAAAGGTGTGGGAACCCCTCGGTATTTAAAATCCAGTTCAAAATTAAATTCTTTGTTGGCACCATTAACACGCAATTACAAAGAGCTGATCAACCTTAACTGATACGTTGATAAAGTTTGCTAAGTCTACCTTTTACTACGTCAAGCACAAAGAAAAGGGCTTGATACGCGAGTCATCAGGGTAGGCAATTAAAAAGGCGAAGTAGATATTGACTGTTAATCGAAGAATGTCTACGAAAGGAGCTATAGAACTGATCGCTAACAATAATTACGAAGTTCTTTCTTGAAAAACAAAATTTCCGGCTTCGAAAATATTGGGAAACTTACTAAATTGAAACCCCGAAGAAAGTAGAACTAACAGTACTGGCAAAACACACGATTGAATTATCCAGATGTCCTAAAGTTTATCGAAGACTTATAGTTGTGCCCCAATTGAATGGTTTGATGAATTTAGACTTGAAAAACCTTAAAGACCTTATCCAGAATGGAACAAAGTTACTTTTACAATTTATTTAGGAGAACGTTCTCATCAGACACTCGTAGAGTACCAGATAAGTAAACAACTAGTCGACTTTATCCTTCGATAAAGTTAGAAGCTTGTTAAGATTTTAGGAATATAAGAATTTATTTTCTGGAAGTTTTTTTTTTTAAACAAAGAATAATCTTATTATAGGGCGTGAACATCAGATTGTCTCACACAGCCGTTGTCAATAAAATCAACTTTAGAAAACCTATTATATAGAGCTGAAATCCGCTTCAAGTGCACTAAAACTAAGCTAAGCTAGATTAAGTGATCGAATTGTTTTGAAAAATAACAACGAGTGGTTACCTCACATTAGGAAGCCTTGAGGTAGTATCGAAAAAAAAAAGTATGTGTTTCAGATTTCTAAAATCAAAAAAAGAAAGGGGCATACTGGGAATTGAACCCAGGGCCTCTCGCATATTTGATTTTAACCCGGATATCCGAATCGTAACCCAAAGCGAGAATCATACCACTAGACCACACGCCCCTCGATGTGTCGTTAAAATTTTGTGAACAATAAGTTAAAGGAATTAAACTTGACATTGGAATTCTCCTGCCTCGTGTTCTCTTTGTCCTTCTTCAGGGGTCTCACGTGACTCTTTTTATTCTACGATGAGTAAACAGGTCACTTGGGTCCATAACGCCTTTAAAAAGGGGAAATAGATCTGTGTAGCAAAATACTTGGCGGTGATAGCAATTGAAATGTTCTTTTTGCCTAGGAAAGTTCATTCTTTTCTCGATCATCGGGAAATGGCCCGGAAATGGTGCGGGGGGAAATTAGAGTTGCTTGTAACAACTATCATTAACTCATAAATGACAAACTTACATCAAGCTATAACTTTTACAATTATAAAGAAGTCTCTAAAAGTGAAGAAAATATAAGAAGATTGTTATACTTCAGGGTAATCGTGTTGTGCTAAAACTAAGTTATAAAATCTTTTGAAGGGGTCCCGTTCCCTTCCCTCGCCCTCGCCTTATTATCACAATCGACCGCGTCTAGATTTCTGTGTTGCACACGCCTCGCGGCGCTTTTGAGCGGTGAATGAAGTCACACTTATCAATCCCCACCAAATTTGCTTGTTTAGCCTATTCGCCATCAACCCCTCCACTCATCGATAACTTAATTTGAAGGGATACGATTGCTTGAAACATAAAGTTAGATATCCGAAATAACCCGTTTTCACTGAAGGTTACTTTCTGTACGACTTTTACTTTAATTTTTTTTTTGTTTTCCCATTCACTTTTTGGGCGCCTTCACTTGTTTTGTGTTTCTTAGAAGCCAAAAGAAAAAGACAAGAAAGAAAGAGGTAAAAAAAAAAAAGAAAGAAAAAATACGAGCATCTGAATAATTACTACAAACCAGTCTTTTCTTTGAGGCCCATCAGCACAAGGAAATATACCCTGATATCTCTCTGGTTTATCCCTGGAAGAGTAGTGGTCAGCATTTGTTCGTTTCTGACGCGTTAAAGTTTGAAGAACAAAATTCAAAACAAAAATGGGTGTCTGCTGCAGTTGCTTGTCATCGAAAAATGGGGATAGCAAATATCCCCCACTTCTATTGGCCGAAAATGAACGTGAAGCCATATCTGCTCTTTTGCAATACCTTGAGAATAGATCTGATGTTGATTTCTTCAGCAACGGACCTTTGAGGTCTTTGCTGACATTGGTTTACTCTGAGAATATTGATCTCCAAAGAAGTGCCGCGTTGGCGTTTGCGGAGATCACCGAAAAGGATGTGCGCGAGGTCAACAGGGATGTTTTGGAGCCCATTTTGATTCTTTTACAATCTAATGATACAGAAGTACAAAGAGCAGCATGTGGTGCATTGGGAAACTTGGCCGTAAACAATGAAAACAAAACCCTTATCTCTGAAATGGGTGGTATTGAACCCCTTATCAGACAAATGATGTCTTCCAATATAGAAGTACAATGCAATGCGGTGGGATGCATTACAAATTTGGCAACACAAGATGAGAACAAATCTAGAATAGCAAAAAGTGGTGCTTTGATTCCTTTGACAAAATTAGCGAAATCTAAAGACATCCGTGTTCAAAGGAATGCCACAGGCGCTTTGTTGAATATGACTCATTCCTTTGACAACAGGCAAGAGTTGGTCAACGCAGGCGCTGTCCCAGTTCTAGTTTCTTTGTTATCCAGCGATGATGCTGATGTACAGTATTACTGTACCACAGCTTTATCCAACATAGCTGTTGATGACCAGAACCGCAAGAAGTTGGCAGCAACAGAGCCAAAGTTAGTGAGCCAGTTGGTCAGCTTAATGGATTCTCCCTCTCCAAGAGTACAATGCCAAGCTACCCTCGCTTTAAGAAATTTGGCCTCAGATTCAGGTTACCAGGTGGATATCGTGAGGGCAGGAGGTCTACCCTATTTGGTTCAGCTTTTGACTTGCAACCATCAACCACTCGTTTTAGCTGCAGTCGCTTGCATCCGGAATATCTCCATACATCCTTTGAATGAAGCATTGATTATTGAGGCAGGATTTTTAAAGCCCTTGGTTGCTTTGTTAGACTACAATGACCTGGAAGAAATCCAGTGCCATGCAATTTCAACGTTAAGAAATTTGGCTGCATCGAGTGAAAGAAATAGACTAGCACTCTTGAACGCGAGCGCTGTTGAAAAGTGTAAAGAATTGGTCTTAAAGGCTCCAATTTCCGTGCAGCTGGAAATTTCCGCGTGCTTTGCTATTTTAGCGCTAGCTGATGACTTGAAGCCAAAACTTTACGAAAGTCATATCATCGATGTTTTGATTCCATTAACTTTTAGTGAAAATGGTGAAGTTTGTGGAAACTCTGCTGCTGCATTAGCCAACTTGTGCTCCCGGGTTTCTAGTGACCACGAGGAGTACATTCTTGGAAATTGGACTCAACCAAGTGAAGGTATTTATGGGTTCCTTATCAGATTCTTGCGCAGTGGAAATGCCACTTTTGAGCATATTGCATTGTGGACAATCTTACAGTTGTTGGAGTCGAACAATAACGAGATCCAAGCTTTGATCAAAGAAAATGAGTCAATCTTATCTGGAATTAAGAGCTTGAGCGAGAGTCAACAAAGTAATAACATCACAAGTAACACAGAACTGGGCGAGTTTGATGATCCGATGGTTGAATTGTTTAACTTAACCCAGCAAATTTTGCAAATTTTAGGCTAAGAGAAAAAAAGTTCAGATCTAAGAATAATAACAAATAGAATGAAATAATAATAATAAAATCTAAAAAATCTAACTTAATATAATGCCCACTTTTTGCTTTTCCATTCCAAAGTATGCTAAAGCTCGAATGCAACCCTTAGGCACTCATTGGAACCTCTGCTTTGGCTTTGAAGTCTGTTTTTGGTTATTGATTTCTTGTGATTTTGAGTCCTGATCTTCTAGCAGAAGATTTTTGATATTTTTGTTCAAAATATTTTCAATATCGGGGTCCTCTGCATTTGAGGACTGTTTCTTAAGATTCTGACTCTGCTGTCTTTCCTCTTCAACCTTGCCAAGAGAGGTATTTTCTTTGGAATCTTTTGAACTTTGCTGTTGCTTTTCAAGCTCATACTCTCTTTCCAACAGTTCAAATTCTTCGCTAATATCTTCCTCATTCCACTGAGAAGAACCGCCAATGAGTTCCGAAACTTCGTCGGTGAGCGCAACCTGATCCTCTAACTCTGAGGTCAAAATTTCCATATCCGATACAGAAACCTTATGGTTCAAAGTAGAAAGCGCAGATTTTGCCGACTGCAAAACCTGGTAAATGGTGCTATTAGATTGCGCTTCATCGATTTTGTTTAAAAGAAGTGTAAGTTCATTTGAAACGGAAGAAGCCAGATCTAGACTTTGTAGAAGTTGATGTTTCTTTCTCAAAACGTTCTTCAAGCGGCTTTCAGGCGCTTTAATAGAGAGTAAATGCTTGAGTCGCTGCGGGATATCCTGATAGACAGCTTCTTCCAAAAGGGCCACTCGGTTTTCCGTCTTCGCAATATTGCTTTTAAGATTGAGTATTTCAAAATCTTCCAGAGTAATTGCCTTCTCATCACCCACTTTTATAAGGAAATCCCAGCGATTTTTGTTGGAACCAGGGATTTTTTGACTTCCAATGTTTCCTTGATCACGCGAGAGGTAAACGAACACCGCTTGGATATCCACATCAGATAGTTTTGGGTCTGCTTTTCTTACAAATTTCTGAAACATTTGGAAATCTAGAATACGTGCCAGGTAAGAGCCTGACGAGTAATAGATTCCTTTAGAAGTTCATTGATCTTTGAGGAACAAGCCATGAGTGTTGGATAATGTATATAAAAGTCATGTGAAAGATGTGACATATCGTTTGTTACATGGTACTTGAAGCTAAATGAGGAAACTAATTTCAGCCAGAGTTTTTGAGGTGAAAGTAAATCCAAGTACAGATCGAGAAAAGGGGAGTGGTCTTGGTATATCGACCATGGCACGAGCACATGTTCTTTAATGAGGGTGCTGATCACTTCACCAAGCGATTTAGGTTGTCCATACTGAGGACTTGATAAAGTGTTTGAAAGTTTTGCAACAGGTAACGAGATACTGGACTCAAAAGTATACTCTTTAAGACATTGTAATAGTAAAGCTTGCCAGGCAGAGAAGTTAGCCTCGTAACCTTCTGGGTTGATATCTTTGAGTCCAGAAAAATCCGAGAATAATGACTGAAGTCGAGATTCTTTGAAAGCAGGAACTTTCTCAAAAACGCTGTTCATGATATATCAAATTTATTTGGTATTTCAGGTTTAAGTTTGTGTGGGTTTAATGGTTAATGTGTCCTAATCGTTTAGATAAGCTATACTCGCGTGATAAGGCAGACAAGGTGAGATGAGGCAGGGGAGCGTGAGAACTTAAGCATACCGTTTTCTCAAGTCTTAGAAGATTATAAAAAACATTATTTTTATATGTTTTTAATTTTTTATTTATATTAATTTATGTCACGTTTTTTTATTCAATTTATCTTTAATAAAATTATATTTTCAGCTCACTAAAGTGTGTTTAAAAGAAGTGATCCGATCAGGGACATCTGTTAGCTTCGATCTAATTAAGTTTAATCATACTGAACAATAGGCGTCAACAAATAAGCGAATTTACCATATACCTTTACAAAAACCAGGAGTTTCTAAACCATATTCTTGAGCGCAACATATTTTTTACGTCAAAAATCATATGAAGTCTATAATCATATGAAGTCTATACAAAAAGTGTCATACCTAAATACCCGTTTATTATCTCATCACACTTTTAATTTGTCTAACAGAAGTTCAACCTGATCTCTTAAGGAATCCACCACATCAAGTATAGCAGTGGCGGCAGGAGAGTCTGCATGTTCATCAAAAAAACACAACCCCTCGTCACAAGCTCTTCCTATACGAGGATCTAGAGGAACCGAACCCAAAAATGGGATTTTCATATCGCGACAAAGTTGTTCACCACCTCCTGTGGTAGGTTTGAATATGAGTGACTCTCCATGACAGCTTGGACAAACAAAACCAGACATATTCTCCACCAAACCTAGGATTTTGATTCCAGCCTTGCGGCAAAAATCGATTTCTTTTCTCACATCTAAAAGAGCAACCTCTTGTGGAGTGGTAACGATAAGTGCACCATCAATACCTGCATCTTTCATGTAAGTACTTACAGACAAGTGTTCATCCGAAGTTCCTGGGGGTGTGTCGACGATTAAATAATCTAGGTGTTCACCCCAATTCACATCTTTCAAAAACTGCTTTATGAGTCCATTTTTCTTGGCGCCTCTCCAGATAATTGCCGAATCAGGATCGGGTAGCATAAATGAAATAGACATAAGTCCCAAATTATCTGCGGCATATACGGGTGACCATCCCGAATTTGATTGATGAATTGTCTCTCCTTCTGACCCAAGCATTCTCGGTAAAGATGGACCACAAATATCCAAATCCATAGCACCGATTTCAAGGTCTTCATCAGCTGCTAAAGCCCATGCAAGCATGGATGTGAAAGTCGATTTTCCAACACCACCTTTACCAGACAAGACCAAAATTTTATGCTGAATATTTTTGAGTCTCTCGGTAATTATCTCCATATCTGGGTCAGGTCCCTTGGGTAGCGACTCACAAATATTCTGATTTGGACAGCCAGCACATGCATCTCCTTTACCGGCGTCTTCAGATTCTGGCCCTGGACAGTGCTCTGGCTCTGGTGCCTTTAAATCTATTGATGGTGGCATATTTTTATAAGACTTGATGCGATATCGGAATTGAAACGGTAATCTATTGTATAAGGGTACCTTAAAGCAAATCGTTTTTTTTTTCTTCTTCTTTTTACTTCTCTTTCCCTCTTTTCTTTATTTTTCAAAAGAGTAGTAGTATGTGACTATTTTAAAAAAAAGAATACTTGTCTAAACACTTATCTATAGACTCCACATAATTACTCATCAATACTCATCTTTCCGGTGTACGGATTCCCCCGCGTCCCTCAAGCTGGGAGCCCATTGGAGAGAAGACGTGATCTTAAGTAATTCTTCTCGTTTTCTCCCAAACACAAAGCAAGAACTTTCTGTGATACATCAAGGATATTCTCTTGATGTTCAATTGCCAAATCTCCAATTTTTTTCGAAAGAATTTTCGAAGATACTGTAATTTTAAACGAGGAAGTTGCTTTCAAATTAGCAGCATTTTCGAGGAGGAAGATAATGTCGGAACTATCGACATCATTCTGATTCTCGTCTGCCTCAACAATATCGAAATACTTGGCATAAAATCCTGCCCCCTGGTTCCAACTAGGTATGATTCCGCCATTCTCAGGGAAACTAGCAATGATTTCTCGAAGCCTCTGTACCAAGTTCAGATTCTCTTCAATAACTACTGCAGGACCAAGTTCATTGCAAATTATATCATGGACTTCGTTCCATAAGCCGGCAACAACTAAAGCCTCTCCGCTTCCCCACATATCATTCTTCCGACGCTTGTCGATGGCATATGCCTCATAAATTAGACTGCGAGGTACTTTTAGAACCCCAATAAGGAAACTCTCCTGCTCTGTATCCTTTTCAACGATATCAGCAACATGACCGATCACAACTTGCTTTATTTTCGTCTTAACAAGGGCATCATCTTTCATAGAAGAAAAGACATAAATGGCTTCTTTCCACAAGCCAGACTTTTCAAGTTCTTCACCAAGAGATAACCCAACAGAGTTTTGGCACGTAGCCAAATCCTCACTTTCATCAATAAACAAGACTTGAACCAAAAGCCATTTGAGAAGATTGCTTAACTGTGACCCCACAATTTCGCGTCCTGTTTCTCCTGGCAATTTCTTTTGAAGCGTGGAATATATTTTGAGCATCTCGCTTAAGAGACATTCTTCCAAACTTGTTGGGAGCTTCGCGAAAATAGCTTCGATACTTTCAACAGGATTGCCATAGAAAAGATAAAGTCCTAGTAAAACTCTACCTGGAAGTTCGGCATGGAAGGAGCTGAAGTCTCCAGATAAAATTCTGAAAATTTTCACGATACCTTGAGGGATTAAACCCAACTCTGTAGACTCTTCCCATGACTCAATCTGGGCACTAGCAATACTTTTAACAGTTGCGTCATTAGAGTCAAGAAGGGTCAATAACGAGGCAAGGTGTAAGTTATTGGTCTTCGAAGCGAGCTCAACAGCACCCTTCAAATCACCAGAGCATACCGTTGAAAATATGTTGTCGAAAACGTCAGCAGAAGGTAACAGAGAGTCCACCTTATTGAATGATTTTAACCAAGACCCTAACGCTTCTTTCTTTTCGAGGGTCTCAAGTCTTGAAACAAGGGAATCATTGGAAAAATCAACATTCCGATATTTAGATAACGCAGAAATGTCTGGTTTATCGAATAAAACAGTAGCAAGGGCCAAGAATTCAGAATCAGGAATATTGCTAAAAACGGAGGAGACACTTGCAAATGGGAAAGGAGTTGAGAAGTGCACCTCAGGGTACTCATTTTCCCTTGATTTTATATCTGATTTAAGAAGCATGCGTTGAAATGATTCAGTTGTAGATGTTTTTTCAATTGTTGGCACATTGTCAAGAAGGAGCTGAGGTTCCTGGGAAATTCCTCTTGGGGTAGATGCGTGTTCAAGATCCAAATCTCCCTTAGGTATATTGGAAAACAAAATGTCATTGATAGAGTTTAAAGCCAGCAGCGGCTTTTTTTCTAAGGCAGCAAATGGCGCTAAAGCGGAGTCAACATTGTTTGCAAGTTCGAGTTGTAAGAGCCAGTTTTTTGATACCGCGAAGTTTGTTTGGTGATCAAATTTACTAAAAATGGCTTCATCATTTATCTCTGGTTCATACGCCTTTTCGTCCACAAGGTCATCCATGTCAGTATCTAGTGCCATATCATTGACAATATTCTTGAGATAGTCGTAATTCCTTACCTCTTTCGAGTAAAGGAGGTCCCCAAACAAGGGTTCATCGTCCACCTTACCAACCGATTCATCGTCGGAATCGTTCGTAATGTCACTAGCATTTTCAGCAAGAGCACGTGCAAATTTTTTCTCTTTAAAGGCATTGACTTCTTGGTTGATCTCGTTTTGGACCAGATTCTGCTTGAAATTTAAAATGTCGTTCTCCCCAACTCGTGAAGTCGTGTCGTAGTCCCAACCGCCAGGAATTAAACTAGCTTGCCTCTCGATTTTTTGGCGTTTCAATTCATTTTGGTAGTTCTCATTCTGATACAATTTGGAGTAAATGATCGATGCTTCAAGCTCTTCGTTATCTTGCTTTTGCTTCAATTTTCTCAAACGGGCCATATCCTCAGTTTCGTCGCCTTCGTCTTCACTGTCATCAATAAGACCCCAAACACTGAAATGTTTTACAGTGAAAGTCCAGTTGAAAGTAATGGGATCGTAAGTCACAAAGTCCATACCGGTGATATTTTTCAATTTTTTGATATGATGCTCAACAGTACGCTTTTTAGGAGGTGCCTTTAAAGTAATCGTCGCGGGGACATTGAGTTCATGTCCAATTCCAGGGGAAACGAGCCCCTCATCATCATAAACACGGACAATAGCATTTTCGAGCTTGATAATGCGCCCGAAAAGTTCCTTTTCAAGAGCAGTTACATTATACTCACAACTCTCAAAAAGGATAGATAGGTCAACGGGGTAGTTGTATGAAATTTGACCATGACCAACACGACCAACTATGAAGTTGTTGACTTCACTAAGATTGAGGGGTGTTAAAAGGGAAAGCTCCTTTAGTGAGGGGGAACAAAAGTACCCATCATTGGTAGATGTTTCCACATTATTTTCAACCGAAGGCTTCTCAGAATTGGGGGCACTTTCTGTGAGTTTATTGGCTGGGTTTGGTTTAGCAAACTTAACAGGCCGCATATCTCTTGCATCCTCGTCGCTGGTATATTCGTCATCAGTATCACGAGAAGGCGTTGAAATACCCTGAACACGTTTACGTTTTGCCCTAAACACTTTCTCTGTATCGATCAAATGGAATTTCGATGGGTTTGACTTTATGACCAATTTTCTATAGTCCCCAACGTTTTTATAACCAACCGACAAAGCAGACTGTCTATTGGAGGCCACAAGTCCAGCATATTTTGGCAGTTGAGTTTCTTTTTTCACACCAGGAATGTCATCAACGTGGCTTTTTTGGGTGAATATACCATTGAGTTTTGATGTTTTCAAGGTGGATCTTGATTTTGAATTGGAACGGAAAAGATTGAAAGTCTTGGCTAAACGAGATATAACCGAGGGTTTCAGAGCCTTTTTGATGGTTGGGGCGGCACTCGAATGGTTACTTTGTTTTGAGTTGAACAGTTCCTTTTCAAACAAAAAGCTTGTGATTGATGGTGGCATTGTTTGTTCAGTTTTGGAAATACTTGATAGCACAGAACTTTGGCCATATGGATTTCCAGAAGAAACAGAATTGGCCACAGGCAATGAGTTTTGCGTGTTTGTATTTCCAAATAAGCCATTTGATGCTGTTGCCGGCTTACTTCCAAATAGATTTCCCAGGGTAGAGTTTGAATTGCCAAAAAGTCCAGATGATTGGCCATTTGAGGTACCAGCAGAATTTCCAAATAAGTTGGAGGTGCCACTTGGTGCATTTTGTTGCAGAGAAGAGGCACCAAAAAGTCCACCTGATTGAGAGTTACTAGTTCCTGAATTTCCAAACAATCCTCCTGGTTTTATTGTGGTATTGGCACTGCTTGCACCGAAGTTTTGACCATTTGAAGTGGTATTTCCGGTATTGGAGGAGCCAAAAAGCCCACCACCAGGAGTTGAATTTGTGCCACTATTACCAAATAAGCCACCTGCTTGATTCGGGGCACCAGCAGTGTTTCCTGAATTTGCAGAATTTGCAGAATTACCAAAAAGAGATCCACCTTGAGTACTAGCAGTATTCGACAGCACTCCCGGGTTGGCACCTGAGTTTCCTAAACCTCCACCAAATAATGAAGAGGTTCCTGTAGCTTGCAGACCGCCAAAACCAGCGCCAGTTGGCTTATTTCCAAATAACCCACCCGAAGTTGAAGAGGCGGGGTTAGTAGTAGAGCCAAACAGGAAGGATGAGTTTTGGTTGGAGGCAGCCAGGGGACCATTTGTAGACCCCAAAGATGGGTTTGCCTGGGCAACACCCCCAGCATTTCCGGAATTACCAAATCCCGAAGAATTATTCCAGCTAGATCCAAAATTCATGGAGTTGGAATTTGATTTGAATCTGAAGGAGAAAGTGAGATCTCATGTCTTGAAGAAAACAACCAGACTGGGAAAAAAAGGCTGGATGCAGGAAAATGTCCCAAACCGCAGGCAGGAAGTTATGACGGGCAATCAAACAAACCAAATGGTAATAATTTAAACTTTCGTATTTTTATTTCTTTATTTCCTTATTTTTTTTTTGTGTTTCTTTACTTTTTTTTTATCAGTTATTTTTCACATAACCATTTGTTTTCCCTTCTCCGGAAAAACACCGAATCTAATGTGTTGTTTTGGTACAGTTCATTGTGAGACCCGCAAGTTGAAAACCTATCTTGAAACAATGCTTTAAGTTATCAAATGCGTAGTAAAAAAAAATTCGCCGTTAATAGATCTGCGATATCGTAGCACAATCAAAATGAGACAAACTTATTTAAAGGATTTGCCCTGGCCACCAGGGCTTTGAGGAAGTTGCACACTGTGATGGTTAGAATCATCATTCTGAACTTAGTTCGAGTTTCATGAATCCTTCAGCACAGAACCAGAACTTATCGAATTTCCGCAAGTGTGGTTTGGCACCATAAACAGCATTTGGGATACCAATATCCACCACATAGTGCAGGATATCATCGCCAAGGGAACCATTATTATACGCATGGAGCAATCCACTGATGGGAACTCCCAATGATGCAATATATTTGCTGTTGATTTTCAACAGGGGATCAGAAACTGTACCCGAACCACCATCAATACCAGAAGCGATATCAAGAGACAAAACTTGGAACTTTTGTCCTGGCTCATTGGTCCAATGCACAACGTGCTTAAGCGTGTCCATACTTTCACTGGTGTAGAAGAGGTCTGGCAATTGACTGGCAAATCCTTGCAAAGAATCAATAACAAGTTCCACCGGAGTATCAAGCTGATTATTCAAAATATCCAAGAGCTCAGAGAATTTTGCACTCACAACTTTTCCTCCACATTTTTCAAAAAGATGACATTGATGAAGCGTATCGGCCTCCACAATCTCTTCATTTATCACATAGGCTAAAACTCTCACTCCATGGTTGGTCAAGTGTCTTCCAAGGGCAAAAGCTTTACTGCTGCAATTACCACTGCCAATCAATAGCAAGACTAATGGTGGTAAGTTGTGATTCTTACGGTTACTCAACCTCACAGATCCACCGAGAATCTTTGATACCACCAAGTTGTAAAGGTTCAATGCACCGATTTCAGCGGAAGTATTGACATCAATTCCAAAAGTTTCCTCCGAAATTCTCTCGATTTCCAAGAGTTGGACCGGAGACGCAAGTGGAACCAAAGATGTGTTGTCTTCAAATGTGAACTTGTAGACCTGTGCTTCACGATTGACAAAACTGCCATTTGAATGGATACCACCAACAGCAACAGGCAGAGAAAGCCTTTGGGATAAAGATCCTATACTATTCCAATTATCTTTCTTATCCTTTGCAATCACCATTTCATCATTGTCGTACTTGTCCTGTGCCTTTTTAGTCTTCTTTTCCACCTTATTATGACCCACAAGTCTGTCCTGAGCACTAACGTTATCATTTTTCTGGAAGTCTGCAAATACAGACTTTTTATCGAACATTGCTAAGTTTGCAGCAAAATCAAAATCCTCGGAGCTTTTGATTTCCTGGACATCAGACCCCCAATCAGGGTTTTTCTTCATCAATTTTGGCGTGGCGCTTCTGGAATTTGGACCAGAAATCAGAACAATAGCATCATCGAGATGAGATAAGTTGGGGATTGCCTTCCGCTTCTGCTTATTGTCTGGAGGCAACTGAACAACCTTCAAGTCTTTAACCTTGGCATTTTCTATAACCTTATTGCCCAAAGAAATCAGCGAGCTATCTACATGGGTCACAAATCCCTGGGTTTTTGTACCATCTTTGAGATGAAGCACGACTTTGTAATCGAGAAACTCCGTCATTCTGAGTTCGTTTTTGATGATAAAAGTAAGGTGAGGTGTGCGGACTTGAGTCAAAATGTTGGTACTTTCACCGCAGTCAATCGTGGTGAGAGAAGAGCCTGCAGAGACCGAGAACGCCAGTCCAAATTACATAATAAGCTTTACTTTCTTTCATTCTAGATAATATAGTCAGGAGTCTTCCAAAGGCAAATTTTTTCTTCTTTTCTTTTTATTTTTTCTTTATTAGTTCATTGTGTGGAAAAGTTTGAATTAACTTGTGGATATTTTTCCTGGTATTAGACTTAATTGCCAATGAAAAGCGCAAGACGAGGTGAGCATCGATTAGCTATGACCTGATAACTATGTAAAAAAAAAGGAACTAAAGGAATAAAAAAAAAAAAAAAACCACATTATAGATCTCTACGAGATTTTTAGTTTTTATAGGCCACGCAAACCCTCGCCTTTAGATTGGGCCGGAGAAAATTCCTTCATAAATTCATGGAGTGATCTTGACTCTTCTGCACAACGTTCCATAATCTCTGTAGCAGACTTCATTAAGCGGTTTTGTTCCTTAGAAAATTGCTTGCGAAGTGTACTCTTTAATTCAGATCCCAAATATCCATTCTGTCCCTTCAATTCTTTAAACTCTTCATTCTTGCTTTGGAGCTGGTTTTTAAGATACCTGATTTCGAAAGACTTCCTTTCACTTTCACGAGAAAGATATTTAATCAAAGAAGATACCCCTTCATCCTTATCGGTATTTTGAAACTTTCTTAGCTCTTTATTTAGAACATCAATCTCTCCCTTAAGGGTCTCGATTACCGATTGGTCTTCAACTTGAAGCGCAGCCCAATCAACAGGTGGTGCTAAAAGTTTCGATTCACTCGCCTTAGCCTTTGTCTTTATTTTCTTAACTTGGGTGGCGTAGTTCAATGTTTGAGATGTTTCATCATAATCTGTGGGAGAAATACAGAAAATCATTGAGGTTTTGGAGTTTCCAGATAAATTTTCTCTCATCAAATATGTCAAGGTTGAGTCACGGTATGGCACAACACCTTTGTTCCCCAGTGATAGGATATTGATACACCTACCTAAGACGGTGAGAGACTTGTTGATTTGCGTACCTTCTTTTAACCTTTCAGATTGGTTGAATACTTGTGTTTTAGCTAACCTTTCCGAGCCCGCCAAATCAACAAGCTTGATATTGGATACCATTTCTTCGACTGAATCGCCTACAGTTTGGGAATCATTTTCATCCGAAAATCGGGTTTGTCTGAGGGAAAAAGTGAGGACAGCGTGGGATCGTGAACTCGTATCATTCATTTTCGTGGATGCCGTCATCCGGAGAGAATTACCGGCATCCAAAAACAGGAAAAACTCATCAAAAGATTCAATGGTTACATTAGTAAGGCCTTCAATATATGGACCCGTAATGGGATCTTCACGGACACGGCAAACCTTGGAATCACCAAGCAAATCTCTCACCTTTTCATTGTAGATTTCAACATACGAAAATGTCATTTCACAATTGATCTTATCCTTTATCAACGAGTCGCGTTGTCGCAAAATATCTCTTACCATAAGAGGGATGATTCCATAGTCGTTTTTCTGGCCCATCATTGTGTATGTTTTACCAGATCCGGTTTGTCCATATGCTAACAAACATACATTATATCCTTGATAGAGATGTTCGAGTAAATTGTAGCCACATTTTTGGTAGAACAAGAAGTTATCATGATAATTGGCTTCACTTTTACTATGTGACCATATAGATTCATCAAAAATATATTTCTTCACACCTTTAGGGTGGTCAAGATATGTTTTTCCCGGCTCATCTGTGGGCATATGAACCAAGCATTCCGAATCTTCGCGTGGTAACAGAGGCCGTACTCTGACAATAACCTTGATGTTTGTAGACATGTGAAAGATTAAAAATTGTGATGGAAATCTAGAATAAAACAGATATATATATGAAAAATAGGCTACGTCCAAGACGTGTAAATTTATTTAGACTGCGACTATTATTGTTTCACGTGCGTGTTTTGAATCTTGATGTTGACATTCGTGTTTTGGGTGCGCGGAGTTTTTAATGCCTACAGAATGGAGAAGGTTTTAACCCCGTTAGTTACACTGAAAATTGTGCTTTATTCTTGAGAGTGCTGGTGATTTTCGGGTATCTCAAGATTGATAAAATCCAAGATTTATTTTTTCGACGTATTTTTGGATTTGAAAACAGAAATGGCATTAATGTGTGAAACTGCCGTGTAAGTGGGGTGAGGTTGTAAGATTTGGTAACTCAAAGGGATGTAGAATTGGGACCAGAAACGATCATTTCTAAATTTTTTTTTCCTTTAATTTCATTTCTTAACTAAAAAATTAGGGACAAGATTATGATGTGTGTGTTTAAACGAATGTGGATATAATACGCGGGTCTCATTTCTTGCTGATAAGCGAACTATCCGTCTTTATGCTCAGATTAAATAACAATAATTTGACTCTACTAATCCACCTCAAATATACAATCATTTTCGAATCAAATAAATCTTAAAATCCAAATTGTAAACATCGGATCATGGTGATAATCATTGTTTTCTTACTTTATTTTCTTCAACTTTGCAGCATAACCCACCTCGGATATTGAGTCTAGACCTTCGGAACTCAGTCGTTGCTATGGCTAGCAATGTTTCGAAGAGCAAACAGCAACTCAACAGACGCTGAAAACCCACACTAAAGTAATTTTTTAAATACACAAATAATAAATTATTTTATAAGTGAATTTCATTATTAAATCCATAAAGTCACAGTACTATCTTTAAAAGAAAAAAATACTCTAAGTTATATGACCCAACTTCCGTCACACGAGTAAAAAATCGAGACCATGCTTCTAAGGCGCAAGCAAAGTCACATGACGTATTGCAGGGAGTGATTCGCAAGTGTTGTGGACCGGCCCAAAACCTTAAAAACATTGTTCTTTTCCCCAACGCTTATCCACCCAACATAGTGAAAGACAGTTTAAATTTCTTTCTTACGCAATAAAAAAAGTTTACTGCAGAGGCTATATATAGCCCTTATTGAAGTCAGAAATATCATCAGCTATTTTGAGATAATAATAAAAAAAAATTATCCTCACAAAAATTTACAAACTTTCCCGCAAAGAACATGGTTGTCCCTTTATCTCACGCGGGAGCACAGAGAGCAACAGTCACACAAAAGGTCTGGATTCTTTGTCCTTCCTTTGAAGATAGCTGTCCTGAATTTCTTTTGGAGGATACACAGGCGGCTCATATAATCCGTGATAATTATAGTGTTGTAAGATGCAAAATTGGGTCACATGATTATTCCCAGCTCCACAATGTGTGGCCAGGCTTGAGCAACTACAGGTTTGTGGTTGCTGATAACACGGGTACATATTCACATGTGGAGTTTTCTGACGAAAAGAGCTGTCTTGAGTTTTTACTGGCTCCTCAAAAGTTTGGAGCTTATGATCCAAGTCTTGCTTTATATGAGTATCTTCTGGAAGGTATATTACTTCCACATAATGCAGCAGAGAGTGTTCCAAGGAGGATTCTGAGCAGGCTTCTTCAGAAAATATCCAAAAAGAAAAATGTGTGCTATCTATCCGGCTAATGGAAGGCGGTAGTGCCAAAGCACATTTTAATACCACCGACTGTCTTATGGACGTCAAAAGATGGCTTCAACAAGAACTCAAGCTTCTGTTAGTTCCTGAAGATGATGTTTCGAACTCAAGGTATACGAACATCGGTCATTTTGAGCCATCAAGATATGCCTTCTTTTATCCTGCCACGAGAAAGACATTCTCTGAAGCTCAAGAATTTTTGAAGCTCAAGGACCTTGGGTTATGTCCTCGACTGGCCTTAATTTTGCGTCCAGACTATGACGAAAATGCCATGAAAGCTGCACGTGAAGCCGAAAATAAACCATTCAACAAGTTGATCGCGAGTACAACAAATGTTTTACAGGCTTTGTATTCATTCTTCGACTATGGTGTTGATGATGCAGGTAGGGACCTTCAGCATATCCCAGAGCAAGTGGAGGCAGCCAACTTACACCCTCCTCACTTTTTGGGATCAAAGGGGCCCATAGCACCTTCCGCTTCGCTCATCAACGTACACACTGGAGACAATCTGATCTCTCAAGGGGTTGACGAGTTAAGTCATGGCACATCTTCGCAGGCGAATGGTAATAGTGTTGTGAATGTTGGCAGAGAAGAGTTGTAAAGGTGGGGTCAGTAAAACGGTGTGAACGTAATTTGGGCGACATTTGTTCATTTTCAAGTAAGCACTGATATGGTTTAGTTTAAATAGGATGGATATTACAACGTGGTAATTCTATTCTAAATGGTTTTAATTAGGTTTAATTGAGAAAGTTTCACCTTATCTTGCGGGTAATGTTGTATCGTTAACACACATCACATGTATGATTTACATTTCTTACTCTTCTAACAATAAGAGATAACCTCCAGCTTTTTATGACATATACAGATATAGTGCTAAGGACATATATTTATATATCTTTAAGTTCTTTTCAGAAAATATATAAAAAAAAAAAAAATATATATATTAAATATATATAACTATAAAATATTAAAAAAAAATTAGTCTTGATCTCCGTCAGATAATCCCCTCTTGCCGTTGTTTTTACCCCAGATTACCTTGTGCAGTTTGGGTAGACGCAGCCCCGCGCATTTGAGTCATCAACAAATTGATCTACGATTCGGAAAAAGCGCACTCTTCCAATTCTTTACAATTCCTTACAATACTAACAACTTTATTTATGGTGATTCAATTGAATAGAGGTAGACTTAAAAGAAGAAAAGAATCAATAAGTCGCCAGTTTAATATATCTCCTTACTAGAAAATATATCCTAAAAAATATGGATACTTCCACTCTCCACAGTCTTCAAGATCTTCTTCGACTCCCAGGATCAGATCATGTATTGGTCCATGATACTTCAGTACTTTCTTGTGGATGTTTGGTTTCAGAACATCAATTTATTTCTCAAAACTTAACATCATGTCCTAGTTGCCACAAATATGAGGTGCATCTTTTGAAACCTGTATTGGCAATGCGTCTGCTATATAAAATTGTCAATGGCTTGATGGCCAACGGTATTGATATGGATCCTAGTATAGGACAAGGAGACGAAAATTATAGTTCTAAAACACCCAAAAACATTTCTATTCCATCATCAAAAAGGACATCTAGTTTTGCAACAAAGTCCTCGTCTCTGCCACCAGACCTAGATCTTTTGGGGTTGTTTTGCAAATTTGCTAAAGAGGAGCAAAGTGAAAAAGGGACTACTAATCAACCAATTAAGAACTCACTGTTTTCTATAGAACCACCTCCAAGAACCATTATTGCTTCGCGTGGTAATTCTTCCGCTTCTTCAAATAGCTTACCCCAGAATTCTTTGGTTTCCACTCTGAAGGTATATCCTGAAAGAGGACCGTTTGATGTGTACGAAGAGAATCTTGCCTTGGGACTTGATGAAAATGAAGAACGGAATTTTTCCCAATGCTTCCCCTTTCACAGAAAAGTGTCCAGTTTTCCCACCCAACAAGGTAAAATCCCATTTAGTTCACGTAGCTTGATCAAAAGGATTACTCGGTTTACAGGGTCTGCTATATTCACACAATTTGATTCAAGAAATCAATCAGATATCACTCTTTTTGTGTTGATCTCAGACAAGAAATGGGAACTTTATCGGTATTCTTCATCAAAACCTACATTATTGGCATGTGGTAAACTGACAGGAGAATACGGCCCAAACTCCAGTGCACTTGAATTACCAAAAAGTGATGGTTTGATTGTGCACAATGATTTTGGTGACAAAAAGAAACTGGAATCCGGTAAATGCATCGGAAAAAGTGATCTTGTTCCCGGCTTAAATCTTGGATTCAGCTCCATTGTTGTTTATCGGGGAGATACTTGGTGATTCTGGGAACCAAAGGCTTAATGAGAGTGCTAAATGTTGATCCAAATTGCGGTGAAATCGGTGAACCTGTTTACACTTACATTATAGATTTCCCCATCCGATGCATTGCCCTAGCACCAAATAATAGGCTTATAGCATGCGGTATAACCACCAAGGAGAAAATGACAGGAAACCCACAGCCGTTTGTAATCCTCCATCAGATAGATGACGCAAAGGCAAATATGATTGGAAAACCCGAGAAAATAGGTCCAAGATTGGTCACCCCAATTACAATCACCGTACCATATCGTGATCCACTCAAAATATTGACATTCAACGCGTCTTCTACCCATTTACTCTGCTGCACGGTGTATGAAATGCGCTACTTTATTATACGCTTGCGTGGAGATCATAGTCTGGACTATAGAAAACCTCGACTCATATTCTCGGACACAAGACTTTCAAAAAAGGAGAAGAACGGAAGAAACATTGGAACTGGTGAGAGCATTGATGGGGTGGGAAACTTTCTTGACTCACATGATGATGACCAAATGCTAGATAACGAGGGTATCACTGATATCAAATTTGGCCGGCCGTTTACCAACACCATAATAATCACATCATCTTCATTGAAAAACAAACCTTCAGTGATTTTGAAGATCAACGGCCCATCACTCGATTTTCGGAAACTGTGCCGAAGAGTAATTCTGGATGAGCTAGGTAATGAACGAGGTGTACTGCCAGGAGCAATGACTTCGGATGAAGATGAAACGGCCATTTTCACTGACGTAGAAGTTTTGATGAAATTACATGAAATTGGATCCAATGTTTATGGTGCAGAAGTGTCGCCACGTGGAGATAGTATTGTGTTTGTTGATAAACTGGGACGTTTACTTCTTTTGGCAACAAAGAACGGTAGCCGGAATTTAAACAGTCTGATGCAAACGGGAAGTGCAATTGTGTTACTTGGCGAAGTTTCTCCCGCATTACAATACAACGAGGCTGCATCCGTTTGTTTTTCATCGGATGGTGGGAAGGTAATGGTGATTGATAGAAAAGGGGTGTTTCAAGTGTTTGATTTCACGAAAGGTATCCCCGGGGAGGATCCAGATGTGATTAAATGCAAGATTTAAATTTGAGGTGATATCTATAGCTTTAATGGTGTATACTGTGGTGTCAATTATGTATATTACATGGTGATGGTGCTAAACCCTTCTGAGCTTAAGAGAGGTATCTGGTTGCTGTAAAGATTACGATAATTTTAAACTCATTAAAGTCAATCTCCAGTCATGGTAGAATGGCTTGGATTTGCAAAATTTTGCAACGTTGATGTTTATTGCTGAAGCAGATATTAGTATACAATCCTAATCTCCAAGATTAATTTTCGTGTTCTCAACGCGTGTTCTCATTTTAAGAAATTGCCGTGTTGAGATTAAAAAGATAAACAATGGTTGAACCAATCTTCCAAACCTAACTGTGAACGGTTGTTACAGTTTTCACTACTCATTTTTTACAAACGGAAGAACTTAAAGAAAGTTGAGAGAAAGAAAAAGAAAAGAAGTGAAAAAAAAAAAATTTGAAATACCTCAATAGACGTTTCCCCACTCGACCGTACGGCTTCCCATCTCCATGTCCGAAGGCAAAAAAAAAAAGAAAAAAAAATCCCCAAAAGGCCGTTCGCGAAATGAGAATGACCGAAGCGATGCAATTCTCTATGCACGATGCATACGCCTTTAAGTCCGTACACTTGGCATAACCATCGTAATTTAGGTGAACTTTGGATTAAAAAAAATGGCTTCAATTCTTAATCAATGGATTGTCAATGAAGAAAAATATAAAGAAAATTGAAGACTCAATTTTTTTTTTTGCAGTTTGCAGAAAATACCTTAGATGCGGAGCCACGGTTTAGACCTTTTTCTCAGCATAATAAGGGAAGCCCGAAGTGGCGCTGGATGCAGGCACACCCTGTGGCATAGTGGTTCAATTTTTCGATCTCATCCACAGTTTATTTTTCTACTAATTGTAACTTCTTTCACTAAAAAGATAAACCAACAAAACAAAAAATAGAAAATGCCAGTTCCACCTATTGCTGACGATGTGTTAGACTTGATCGGAAATACTCCTTTGATCAAGTTGAACAAAATCCCCCAATCTTACGGCATTAAGGCCAAGGTTTATGCTAAGGTCGAGTTATTTAACCTGGGAGGTTCTATCAAGGACAGAATTGCCAAAAACATGGTTTTGCAGGCCGAAAAGACCGGTAGAATTAAGCCTGGATACACACTTATCGAGCCAACTTCCGGTAATACTGGTATTGGTTTGGCTCTTGTTGGTGCGGTGAGAGGTTATAGAACTATTATCACTTTACCTGAGAAAATGTCTAACGAAAAGGTTTCTGTTTTGAAGGCTTTGGGTGCTGAAATCATCAGAACTCCTACGGAAGCTGCTTGGGATGCTCCTGAGTCCCACATTGGAGTTGCCAGAAAGTTGGAGAAGGAAATCCCCAACTCGGTTATTTTGGACCAATACTGTAATGAAGCCAACCCAGATGCCCATTACTACGGTACTGGGTATGAAATCTGGGAACAAACTGAGGGTAAGGTTACTCATTTGGTGGCTGGTGCCGGTACCGGTGGTACCATCTCGGGTATCTCAAGATATTTGAAGGAGCAGAACGCCGACATTAAGGTTTACGGTGCCGACCCTAAGGGTTCTATTTTGGCCCAGCCAGAGTCTTTGAACGACTCCACTGACGGATACCTTGTTGAAGGTATTGGTTACGACTTTATCCCCGATGTTTTGAACAGAAAGTATGTGGACCACTGGTTGAAGACCGAAGATGCCGAGTCCTTCAAATTGGCCAGAAGAATCATTAGAGAGGAAGGTATCCTTGTTGGAGGTTCTTCCGGTTCAGCTTTGCAAGCCGCTTTGGAGGTCGCCAAGGATTTGACTGAGGACGACACCCTTGTGGTTGTTTTCCCAGATTCCATCAGATCATACTTGTCCAAGTTTGCTGACGATGAATGGATGAAGACCAATGGCTTCAAGGTGGAAGAAAACAACACTGCTGCTGACAAGACCGACGATTTCTTGAATACCAAGTCCATCAAGGACTTGGTCGCCGATAAACCACCAGTGGTTACCGTGACTTTGGCTGATACCGTGGAGAAGACATTCAACTTGTTGCAAAGCAATGGTTTTGACCAGTTACCTGTGTTGAACCAATCTGGCAAGTTGTTGGGTTTGATTACTTTGTCGAAGATCTTGAAATCTTTATCTACCAAGAAGGTGCAAATGACCAACTCTATTAGAAGTATTTTCTTGGACTTTAGTAAGTTGGCTGACTTTGAGAAGTCTTTTTCCATCACCAAAAAGTCCGGCTTCACTAAGAGATCTTACCAGGCCATCACTTTGGACACCTCCTTGTCCTTGTTGAACAAGTTCTTTGAGACCAACTCTAACGCCATCATCACTGACAGTGAGATGAAGCCAGTTCAAATCGTCACCAAGGTTGACTTGTTGGCTTTCATGGCTAAAGAAATCAGCATTTAAATGAATTAAGAAGGATATACAACCAATAAAAATAAAGTAGACACTTGATCAGCACATTCATGGCATCACAATGGGGGGTTTCAAACATTTAATATATTAATACAAAACTATCAGCTTCAAATACACGGGGAGACAAAATACTCCACCTATGACAATCTCCTTCCTTTAAATCACTCCTCTCTAATATGTGCAACCAACAACCCTATATACACTGGAACCAATGATGGGCACTTAGGAAAACTTCCACCTGTTTCCACAGTTCTCACAGGTACAAAATGTGGTCAATGGCTCATCGGCGGACCGCGTTTGCATCTGGTAATAACTGACCTTTTTATGTTTACACTTACCGCAGGTAAATCTATCGGTGACAGCTCTCTTTTCCGTGGCACCCTGAGCGTCAAAGAGATTTTGCTTGTGCAACTTCTCGATTTCTTGCTTCAATGCCTCCGGGGCCATTTCGCTTGGTGGCATTTTTATAAAAGCAGCGGGCTTGATGTGTCCCTCGAGCAATCTACCACGTAACTGTGGGTTCTTTTTGTTGCGTAAGTTCATGGTGAATGTTCTCAACTTGTTACGGTAGCTGTCAGTAACAGCGGCATATTCTGCCTTGAACACTTCACTTTCTATTTCACGGGCCACAGCCAAAATCGCCGAACTGTCATCATCTCTTTCAATAGCCAATGCTGTATACAATGCACTAACAGAGGCATTACGCGTGGAGTTATCGTAAAGCAAAGTGTTGACACCATCTGTTTTAGGGTTTCTGGGGCCCAGGTGAAACTTACCCGAAGCAGACCCGGGTACAGGGCGGGCCTCGGATTCTGGAACCGAGGCAGTTTTAGCAGGAGGAGCCTCCTTAACTGTTTTCTTGGACAGCTTTTCGTTTTGAACAACCTCCTTCCATTTTTTGATCATTTTCTTCACCAACGAACTGATCTCACTGCTATTGTTGGACCGGTATTTATTCACTGCTACGCCTACTTTCGTCTCACGCAAAAGCTTCTCGGTGGGCTGTACGCCATCATTCAAGATATTGAGAAGCTTGAGAATAGTCGCATCGTCGGTGCTTTTCTCCAAGTTGGAGACCGTCGATTTGATCTCTTTGACATCCATGACACAAAGTTAGTGGGGAGGGTAATGTTTTCCGTGGGAAGTTTGGGTGGTGCACCTGGAGATGGCGTGTCAAAATGTGTGTGGCACTACCGACCTGGAGCTGGTGAACTTATGGTGAGAAGAGGGAGGGCCTTGAAATAGGCCGGGTATGATCAAAGTCTCAGAGATATGACTTTGAAAAGTAGGGGTTTTTTTTATTTTTGCCTATATTTTTGTGGAATCTTTTTGGAAAATCATGGAAAAGGGGAAATAAAATGTTTGTTATATATTTATAAGGGTGATTGAATGGCTTGAGGTTTGGTTCTTTTGAAACACTCGATGAGATATGTGAGTTAATAATTTTTGTAAATCGTCATGAAAATTTGAACACTAAAAATTCCGTTTGATTTTTATGCTTCATTATATTGGGTCCTTTCAAAATAGTAAACCTGATAATCATTGCATCTGATTTTTTAAACACAGACTATATTTGACTTGACTTGTCTATTTTTATATTTTGCACCCAAACAAAGTGAGGTGCGAATGCTGAGGAATATAAACAAACATTTACTCAATAAAACACAGCTTAGTTTCCTCTTATTTACGGTAATTTAGTTAAATTTGCACAAATATTCATAAGTCATTACCTCGAAGTTCATTAAATAGAAAACTTATGCTTGAAAGTCTAATCTCTTGTTTGTTCAATTCACTTGGAACAGCACTAAAGTAAGATTGACTTAAGCAAAGCATTCATACATGGTGATATCGAAGACCAATACATTTCCCAAAACTTAATATTAATTCTTTCTTTTTATCATAAGAAGACCAAAGAAAATAAGAAAAAAGACTCTCTTCCGGTACTTAAATCTTTCAACAATTCTTGGTCTAGAGATTTCATGGTGTACAGGTCTAGTTCTTGAGCTGGTTCCCTGCGATCAGAAGACTTGTACTGTTCAAGTAGAAGAATATTCAATAAGCCATTTCACTCGTCTCGATTGCAGTCTATCCAGGGATACACTGACGATTATCCAATTAACATAATTTTTATTATCCTCCAAAAATTCGAGTATCAAAACATAAGATGGCGGCCGATTCACAAGATCCCATCATCTACTTAAGCAGCATTCCGTTTGATTATACGGAGGAGCAGGTTGCTGATATCGCCAAATCTGTTGGTCCCATAACTGATTTAAAACTAATGTTTGATTCCACTACAGGTCGCTCCAAAGGATCTGCTTTCATTCGATATTCTGATAGAGAAGCAGCATTGTCAGCAGTCAGAAACTTGAATAATATGAATGTGGGCAATAGATACTTGAGGTGCACATTTGCTAGTGATAGTGATGCATTTGATTCGATTCCAGAGTTTTCAAACTACAACAAATTACCCCCTTTGCCCCTTGGAGTACAACTCTACCAGAACCAAACTGCACAACAGGCAATCTCCAATATTTTGTCTTCGCTAGATCTGCAAACAGCGTCAGATATGTTGAAAGAGGCTCGCGCAATGAGTCTAGAGAATCCCCAGCTTATGAAAAAGCTTTTAATACAGTGTCCACAACTTTCACACGCACTTGTGGAAACAAGTTTGATGATCAACGTGACAACAAAGGATTTAGTTGAATTGTGTCTCAACAGAGGGCCAGCTAAGTTAGATTACTTGAGTCACGATCACGTGGAATTGTTGAGACAGGTGAATACTTTGTCAGAGGAGGAACTAAGCTCACTTGATGATAGTAAACGAAAGATTGTGGAGAGTGTAAGAAATGAGATCAGCAAAGGTTCATATGGAATTATAGACTAGTTTCTTCATGAAGTGTCATTCTTTAATGCAATAAAATGATCCATAGAAATATAATTGTAGGGTGTAGTTCATGTCCTTGAAGAAGGATTCCCCAGAAGTTGAATAATACCAGTGGGCTTCAAGTAGTAATGATGGATTTTTGCAATACAGTACTGTAAATTTTTTAGAGAATAGATGGTTTTATAGGAAAAACTTCCAGGAATTTATGCTAAATTTTACCGTGATAATAGCTTTGATAACCCAGGTTCAATCTTCGCACACCCTGTTACGTTAACCCCAGTTAGTTCAGCTGGTCCAATTTGAGTCTGATAGAAACTAGGTATTAGCAATTTACAAAAAAAAAAAAAGAATAGAAGAAAAAAGAACTGCAATAGAAAAAGGAAAACAGAATCTTCAAGGTTTAGTATTTTCCTTACCTAGATAATTTAGCCTGGTAAAAGTAAGTTATAATTTACTCCTGGCCATCTCATCCATATATAGTGTTCGCGGATTTGGGGTCGCGACAAATAATAAAATCCACCACCCCCCAACCATTAATTCATCTTCTTTATCAAAAATGAATAATATGAATATTGCTCCACCTAGTTCAAGTAATAGTCTACCAGAGGAAAGTTTGAAAGCCACGCAGTTTCTTGCTATGCCCACAAAACTTCCGTTTGAAATCCCGGATAAAATCAACGAAACGTTGAGCCAGATTCCTCCCCCACAGCTTATAGAATTGATCGCAAATTTAAAAAATATGTTGAACAGCACAGATCCAATGAGGGCTGCTGAGGTTTTCAGGTTATCGCCTAATTTAGCAGCTGCAGCCACACAAGCGCTTTTGCTTATGGGGTTTATTGACGAAGAGGTTATTCAAGAGGCCATGAAGGCAGAAGTAGCAAATACTAGTGCTCCACCTATTCCACCGGCCCAGCCATATCCAAACTCTTTCAATCCAGCAAATCAAGGATATAATAATACACACCTCCTATGGGTGCTTATCCGCCAAACTATGGACACCAGCCCCGGAAGTTTCCTAATCAGAGTACCAACTTTGGCCAGAATCCAAACTTCAATCAGAAACAAGGATATCCAAATAACCAGAACCACAATTATGGTGGAAACTCCAATCCTCCACCACCCCAAAGATTTGGTTCGGGATACCCTCCAAACCAGAACCTGCATCAAAACCTGCCCAGAGTAAGTCCTGTCCCAATGGCCCCTCCCACAACTTCAAGATGGCCACATCTTCCACATCTGGCTCAAATGAAGTTGGCAAACGTGCCAGTGGAGCAAGCAGAACTCATTGCGCAGGTTTTATCTTTGACACCCGAGCAAATCATTGAATTGCCACCTGATCGTCAAAACATGGTTGCTGGAATCAAACAGCAATATTCGTAAGGATTTTTTGATAGCTCAAGATTGATCACGTTACATGGATAGAGAGGGGGACATACTCTCACCTGCCTAAACAAGTAGTCTTGGAAGTAGTGTTGCTGAACTAATAGAGTATTATTACTGGACTAATGAAGTGTTATTACTGGTTTCAAGAACTGACCAGTTTTTGCTTAAACAAAGTGTTATCTTTCTTGACTATGAACTCGGCAGATTATATGTTTAGTCATAACCGTTCAAATAGCCGCATATAATTTAAGGAAGGAAGCTAATTGGTGCATCGAAACTTACTCCAAACACTGGAATGAAAGTATTCCATAGAATTCAATACATTTAAATGTAAACTTTAAAAGGAAAAGAATTAAAGAATAAAAAAAAAAAAGAATGCAATATTCCCGTGAGTATTATATTACTCTAAGGCATTTGCTATGTTGTGATTAGCTTGAGAAACGACAATATCAAGCACCAGCTAAACAAAGGCTATTCACAAGGTTTCAAAATAATTAAGATTCTTATTATTTCATTACAAAAAATATCATTCATTTTTCTAACAAAAAAAAAAAAAAGACCAAAAATAAAAAGGAAAGAAAATTGGACGTTTGCGAAGCCTTGGACGATCATAAAAGTTGAGGAATCTTGTCTCGTGCCGGCACAGAATTTAATGATACGTCACTGCGGGAGGACCCAGAAGATAGCTCAAGTCTCAGTAATACCTACAACTTAAATATCAGGATAAATAAGAAAATTGACAATATACTGAAACAAGAAAACAAGAGACAATCTGAAGAAAGAAGACATTCTTATTCGAACTAACTAATCCTTGATTCATACGCCATTAATACTTTTTAAAAAATAACTCTGATTAAGTGATGAACGGCAACTTTGGCCAAGGGGCATTCAGCTCCACCTTAATTGAAACAGACCTTGATGGAAATCTTGTGAATAACGAGGAAATGCCATTTTGGCTTCGAGATATTGTTCAGAGAGCGTTTTCAGCTAGTGGAATCCGCAATAACCGGAAAGTGGCATCAAAAGATGCAATTGCCTCTTTACAGGAAGTTGATTCGGCAGAAGTGACCGAGGATTCTTGCCCAATTTGTTACGATTCATATGTTCTTGATAAAAACAAGAAAAAAAAGAGAAATCCCGAGGATATGGGTGAAGAAATGGGTGATGATCAACAACCTCAGGGCAATCGATTTGATCAAATTGTCCAGAATATGGCAAAGCATGGCGTCAATGTACCCACACAACAAGAAAGCGCAATATTCTCAGACCCTGCTCTTTTTGTGCCTGTAGATGCCACTGCAAACTACCACTTAAGATTTCCGCCAGCTAATCTTTATACAGGGAATACTGTTACGAATGCGGTCATGTTTCCTTCATTAAAACGGGATACTCCTGTAGCCACTGACTCATCTGATTGTGAACATACGCCTGTATCCATGCCTAATTGTGGCCATGTTTTTGGAAAACCATGTATAATTGAGTGGCTTAATGGACATGTAAGTTGTCCGCTATGTCGGAAAGAAGTGGAGGCATTATCTGAGACCGATCCGGTTTCTAAAAAGATTGCAACAATTAAGAAAAACTGCAATTTTGTCTTCTCTCAGGATCCAAGTGCCGTGATATCTCACATTGCCAATAACCTGACCGATGTTTTCAATCCATACAGGAAGCCCATGAATCCATCAATTACACCATTAACGGATACGTCTGTTCCACAAGCATGGGCTAGACCGCTGTACCCAGAAAATGGAGTAGCACCTTCATTAACGAATTCGACGGATCCCGCACTTATTATGACACGGAAATTCCCCCTTTCCAATTTTGGAAGAGATCCCCCAGCATTTCCAATTGCTTCCATGCTTAGCCTGTCTTTAAACCAACCGCTGCAACCAACAAACACGCTGACAAATACACCTCCAAACAACACTAATAGTACAAGGGGAAGGAATAGCCAAACTCAAGATTCTGCCCTGTCCTCCAGACTGCTGTCTATGTAAAGCTATTCTTGCAAAGCACAAGATTAATGACGCAATACTTTATACGAAATGGAAGCTACTTTCATGCATGGGAGATACCTTTTGTCGCTAGCCTGTTCTTGTCACTGAGAGTTTCATTTCCCACCATTTATATAAACGAGAAGAGTACCAATAATTATTTTAGAGTAGAAGTTCTAAAGAATATGTATTAAAAAAAAATACTATATATGTCTCTCAGAAAAGGTGCCGAAGGAAATTATCACACCCAAAACGCGGGGGCTGAGGATGTCCAATCGTCTTTTAATATAACGTTCATAATAGACGAGGAAATAGGGTTATCGTCACACAAAAAATTTAAGAAACGAAAATTAGCCCCAATTCATCATTCTTGCTATTGCTATTATTATCATTATTACTATTTTTCCAAAAAGAGAATTTCCGCATTTATTTTCTTGATTAGGGTAAACAATAGCCCCCAAGAATTTGGTCCGTCGACTCTCCGCATCTCATCTCGGTAAGTATGCGCGCGATGTTAAAGCTTTTAATGGACACAATAATTGAGGGGTCTGATTACAGATTTATTTATACCTATGAGTACCCTTTGGACTTGCAAATGTCGATAAATAGCCATGTACGATCGTACATTCACCAACACAATCTCAACTTTATAAAACCGTCCGTTGATGGCCTGGATACTCGCAGAATACCCCAAAAGAGGGGTCACTCGCAGGATTCTGTAATAGGACAGACGCAATTTCGTTCTTCTTGGGGGATGGAAAACAAGAAGCTGGAAACTGCTTGCCTCAATCAGATTTCAGATTTTTCTAAATCACCACAAAGTGAAAAACCTTACCACTTAGGTAAAATGCAATCACCAAAGAATGTACTGATGGCTACTAGGTTTCCTTTCAACCAATGCTCAGATTTCTCGCTTCGAGAGACAAAAAAATCACTCGATACTTCATTGCGTCAATTTGTTCAAAATAAATCAGCTATTGCTTTTATGGGTAGTCTCCGGAGTTGCTTACGTGAGTCAGACTATACCAACAATGTTGGTGAAAGTATCAATTCTCAAAACACTTCTATGAAAGAAGATGTTCCCAATACTCAACAATGTGAAGGTGAATCTGTACCTGAAGATGAAGTGTCATCGATTCTTATTAGGCCAACAATAGAAAGTGAACCCAGACAAATGTTGTTGAATAACCTTAACGAATGTTTTCAGAAGTATATCTCTGGTAATATTGCCATCAAAGAAAACGATGATCTCCTCCACGATACCATAAACTACATTACAAATCTATTTATTCAGGAGTTCCTGGCAGCAGGAACCCATGAGCTATGTTTGGAGATTCTTAATACCAAGGATTCGGGTGAGCTTGAACCTATTCTTCTCAAACTCATTGAAGATGCCCAGGAAAAACACGTCGAACAAGGTTTTGATGATTTCCAGGACCTTGTATCTGAGTTTGTTATTCTGGGTGAATATGGGAAATCACAGAGTCTCGATAACCCCCAGTTTTATGGATCCTTCGAAAAAATCTGGCGTTTGAACCCTACAGAGTTTATCCATTATGATCTCGATACGCTTTTTTCATTTTGTAGTAGTGGCAAAGAGCGTCCATTCACGAACATCACTCTTTTCCATAAACTATTAAACGACATGGAAGAAGCGGCAATGAAAATGAATTTGGTGAAATTTCACTTCGCTTTCAGAAGGCACGTACCATTTAAAATGAGGCATATACCTCTGCGAGACTTATCCTCGCTTGAAAACCTGTTACGGGACGCCGTGAAAATGTCAATGCACCTAATAAAAGAGAAGGACCGAGGTCAAAAACCAAGAAGCTATAAAAAGGAGAGAGTTAGGTTCCATGAAGGTCATGTTGAAGTGTACGTATGATATCATAGAAGTGAGTGTAAATAGAAAAGGGGAGAGGGTATCACAAATAATTGGGGATTTTAAACTTCCCATAATCTCTATGTACACGCCAATACACTTAATCTTTTGGAAGTATTTTCTTTAGAATTAAATTTTCATTTTACATTTTTTTTTTCGTTCTCGATAACGAAAAAAAGGGCTTCCTTTCTCAACTAGGATATATAATATTTTTTGCGATTCCTCAATAGATCAATAGTATCAGAAAAACCTACAATTTTTGTCTATTATTGGAGTAAGTGGAGCGATTATCCGCAACACGTCAAGAAGGCAGACAGGACAGGATCGGGTGCGATCGTTAGACTGCCGTTCCGTTTAACTTATGACTCCATACGCAGTGGCCGCATGGAAGCGCACTAAAAAACGCCTTAGCAGTTCCAATCGAAAAAATCTTAAGAAGAAAAAAAAAAAAGAATAAATTTGTATTCATTGACCTATCATGGTGAAAAGCGAATGTGCACCTGGCGGAGGAGAAGAGGAACTCTCCCGAAAAAAGAAGAAGAGAAATATCGGGGAGTTTCCTTGTCTGAAATGCAATAAGGTATTCTCTAGGTCGGACCATTTGGCTCGACATTATCTCAATCATCAGCCCAAACAAGTTTATGTTTGTGAATATCCCGTCCCCAATCATGATGGGAGCACGCGAAAATGTGGCAAAACATTTGTACGTAAGGATCTACGTGAACGACATTTCAGGCGCCATTCTTTGGAAAGGGCTGATGGTCGTTTAGACTCGGAGCCTCCTGAAACAACAGAAGAATATGGCGAGTCGCCATTGGACGTGTCAAATCTCATAGAAACAAAGAATGAGTCTATGGTGGAACAAGTATCAGAACCCGGTGTGCAAAAAAATGGGAATTCGAACCTGACACTAGAAATGCCTGTTAACGTAAACCCACCTATTGTTGATGCGCCAAAGGTTGTAGAAGCTTTACGGGAACAAGGGCCAAATATATCGCTGAACCATATACCAAATGGTGAGGAGAACCGTGTTCAATCATTGCATGCAAACGTACAACCTGGCCCTCCTTTGCCACACCATAACCCTCATATTATGCCACATAATGGCCCGACTAATGGCCCGACTAATGGTCCACATGGACCACATAATGGACCACATAATTTTCAACTTAATGCACCACACGGAAACCCTGGAGTTCCACAGCAAACTCCTCTTTCGAGGCAAAATAGCATGCATTTACCTGCACCCCAAATTCCCTTGCCTCAGCAACCTTTTATGGGCACACAACAGCATCATCATCATCAACCTCATCTATTTATACATTCTTCTAATGCTGCTTCGCCAGATCAACATTACTTCCCGCCAAATCCACAGTATGGAAGCGGATTGCCGGCACAACTTCCACCCAGTATTGGCCAAATGAGGCATCCTAATCTCGCTTCAATGGGACCCCCACATATGAGGCAGGAACCTGATTTAGGAAGGGGAGGCATTGATATGTTCGCCAATGGTCCAAATGTTGTTCAATCGCAAAACGATATTCTTTCTTGGCTTTTTATGGAGTCCCCAAATGATATGAACTCGATTCCTCCAGCCTCTACACCTACTTCCACATATTCAGGTGTTTCTGAGTCATTGCATCCAGGATTTCCGAGCCAACTTCATCTCCAATACCAGCAACAACACAATCCTCAAACCCCTGACCAAATATTACCTAGACCAGTGGGTATAGACCAGAACTCCCAATGGTCCATGCAAAATAATCAAGCAGGCAATTATGCAGCAGATTCTATGCTTAATGTAGGTCTTCAAGATCTCAATTATTTTCTGAGAAACGAAAATCCATTGGATGAAGTGTTTTTAAAATTGCAAACTGGTCAAACAGGAAACTCGTCGAATGATAAACTTTTCCGGAACTTCAACACAATGTCGTCTAATTCCACCACTTCACCAACAAACACCAATGAATCTGCGACGCCTCAAGCATTTTCAGAAATTCATGTTAATGGTGTAGACAGAGGAACCGTTAAAAGTCGGTTGGAATACCATCTGGCCAACGTCAACATTGAGAAAAATAAGCACTTTTACATGAACCAAATTATCTGGGCTCGTATTATGAGTGCACTTTCTGAAATATCAACAAGAAATCTCGAAGAAATATTTACGGAAGAGGGCGATATGTTGATGTTGGAACATAGAATGTCCTTTTACCTTTACGGCTACTGGGAGACATTTCACCGCAGGTTCTCCATTCTACACAAACCTTCGTTTAATACAGCCACTGCAGAGCCCCTTTTACTTTTGGCCATGCTCATAGTGGGATGTATGTATTGTGCCACGACTACATTGGAATCAGGTAAGAGAATGGCATGTGCAGAGTTCAAATTCTGTATGCTTGTTGCAGAGCCTCTCCGATTCAAACTTTTTCAACACCCAAATTTCAAATGTCCAGTGCCAGTATGGATGTTACAAAGTTTGAACCTTCTCGAATGGTGTGAGAAGAACTTTCTTTCAAGAGGTATGCACGAGAGGGCTCATATTCACCATGGGACTACTGTTCAATTATTGAGGCGCTCTCCATTTCTTGGTGGAAACCCTACCGTCAAAAACAAGCCCAATAATCTGTCAAATGAAACGAGCACTAGTGGTAGTGAAGACGACAATCTTGATGGTGTTGGTAAAATCCCCGATGAACATTTGAATGATCAGAGCCTTTTCCGCGAGTGGGTAGAGTCAGAATCCATGAAGAGGGTGACATTTTTGACTTTTTATTTGGATACAATTGACCATATAAAATTCAGACACAATCCACAGATCCCTTTCTTTCAGCTTCAACTTTTGAATTTACCGTGCGATGAGGAAAACCTCTGGGAATCGAATGAAATAAATGGCTCGTTTAAAAAGCTTGTGAAGCGCCAAAAGAAGTTACAGGGAACAGCTGTGCTAGGTGTGCGCAATATGAAAGACCAAAACAGAATAAAGCCAGATATGAACTTTTTGAGTGCATTGAAAAGGTTAATGAAACCACAAACCACGAAGTACAATTATTCGTTCTTCACTAGAAGTATTCTATTTGGAGGAGTTATTTCAATCATTCACCAAATGCAACAGATGGACCTTCAAAACAAATTCACAATTTTGTCTTCAGTCTTGGATAAGAACCGAAACATTCAGTGGAAAGAATTTCTTGTCAGGGCGCTAGATGCTTATGAGACCGATTTATATTCAACAAAGACCCAGTTGAGCTTGGATCCATTTTTCAGCATTGAGGAGTTTCAGTGCAAATTTCCCATGTATCACTTAGCACTGATCATTGGAATCTCGGATATCAATCATTATGATATTGCTATATTCAGTGGTTCGCCACGTAACATGAGTGTTGATGTGTCTCCCAAGGATATAAGTATTGTGAAACGGAAGCTCGGGACCATTTGGAATCCATCCGGTTCAATAACATCTTTTAATGATTTGGTCAACACACGATCAGTTATCCATTGTTTCTGGCTTCTTTGGACCCTCATGCTTTCGCCTTTGAATGATGAAGGGGCCGTCACCGAGTCTCGGAGCTTTTATACATGGGATGCTGATCATGATTGTTATGATGTGATGTACGCAACAAGTGTTGCCACGTTAGTTTTATGGTGTTACACGTATTCTACCTGTGGTTTAGAGTCACCTGAACATAAAACTTGGCCGATAACTTTAGTCCTGATGACCAGAAATGCTATGAGAAGCTAAGTCCTTTGATTAAAGAAGATGCATACAATTACCTTTTCCGGATTAGAGATGAATTCTCAAAGAACTTTCAGAAAGAAGGGTTGCTTTCCGATTATTGTATTCATAAAACAGGCACGAACAGAAGGCGGGTTCCTCTATTCGATGCAATTGAAAAGCACTGTGAATTACTCCCGAAAATTACCGGTAAAGAGAACATTAGTGGTCTCTGTTTCCTAATTGGTACAAAGCTTTACAAAAGTCAATGGGAGATTATTCGTGAAAATGCAAAATTGATCCTTAATTGTGGGTTGCGGTCAATTGGTAAAAGTACTTGGAAATGTCCAGATGTGTTTGAGAACGATTTCTTGGAATAGATAGATGGACTGAACCTTAAAAGATTATTAATTTTATATATTGTTTCACTTCTTTCACTCTTAAAGTTGTTATCATCAGCATTAACCATAAAAGAATCATGATAATTGAGTGTAATAAAAAACGAATGTAGTTCTACCCTGCTCATTAAATACCATAAGAGTTACTCATTTCCCTCTCTTTGGAGTGGCTACTTTGCGAAATAATTTTGAATGTGGACGTATCGTATTAACTATAAATGCAGAAACCTAGAAAGAAACAATGCAGAAACCAGAAATAAAGTATGGGATGTTGTGCAAAGTCTCAAGCCTTTTACACCAACAAAACAGCATTCACACAACCGTCTCTGTCAGGCTCGTTGGTGATTTGAGCATATTTACCCCACACAACTTTACCACCAGCAGTGACCATACCCAACTCAGAGACATTGACTTCAATAATAGTACCTTTGGTCAAAACACCCAACTGAGTGTACATTGGTGATTGAGGGTTCTTTTTAACACCGAGAATAGGCAAGAAAACTGTGACTGCAAGTTCTGGGTGAGTAACATTGGCCTTCTTTTGTCTAAGAGCAGAAGGACGAATAATTCTCTCCATTTTGACGGGTCTACGCGTGAATCCCTCTCCCACAAAAGTGTGCTTTGTAATCATTCTCTTCCAGGACTTAGTCTTGGATTTACCTGTTTTGATCACCTTAAACATCTCCTCTTCAGAAATACCTCTAACCTTAGGCAAAGGCACAGAAAACTTGGTGGCCTTTTCCATCCGCTTTTGCTTAATACTAGAAGAAATGGCCTTGGCAGTATTGTTGGTTTCACGGTCCAACAAATACGTAGGGAGAGCCTCGCCATCATCCTGTTTAGGAGTAGATGGACCTTTAACCTTGGACTCTTGATGGGCCTTGATCTTTTTCTTCATAGCGACCTTTTCACTATATCTCTTCTTGGCAAATTGTTTACCTCTCCAACCCTTCAAGTTTTGGGCATCCTTAGCCACACGGTGACCCTCTCTGGCTTCCTTTTTTCTCTTTCTCTCCTCATGATCGAGTCTTCTTCCATGTTGCTTTATATGTTGTTCAATATACTCGTTTTGAGGCATTGTGATTTGATTTTTGTGCTAATTATGGAGAAGTCTTTACTGAAAAAGAGGGCGGAGATGAGATGCGATGGGACAGGACGAGAAGCCGATGGCCTCTCTAGGCCCGTGCACCACCACGTTCATTCCATCGTTTTCTTTATTGGTCCACAGTAATAATTTTCGGGATTTTTTCTGAAAGAAATTTAGAGATTTAAAAGGGGGGAAAACATTTTACTTGAAGAATTGAAAGTTTTTGGAGGGGAATATAGTAACTCTAGGTAACTACTAATCTTCCGAATGAATGGACACTATGCAGGTCTAATAATTTTATGAAGAGAAATAACCCTTCAAGTTTAAGCAACTTCAAGAAACTTTAAGGGTGAATAAAAGGTCACTCTAATGTATTTCAAAGGATTGATTGATCTAGTACTCACCATTTTATTTTTTCTATTATTTTGTGGGTACTTTAAAACCCCCACAAGGTTCAGTGGTTCAGTCACGTGATATGATTAGTGGCAAAGTTTCGAAGTTGAAATTTTCCATACCCAATTGCAAACTTCTTCAAAGCTGTTTTCTTCAAGAAATTTCCAAAGATTGGTTTATATATTTCCCCCTTTTTTAGATAAATAATCCCAATACTGACTGGTTCTAACTTCTAATAAATGTATCTGAATTAAGTGCGGCTCAATCCTCAAAGCCCCAGACCTCAGACCTCAGTCGCATCGCGATGGCCCTGGAGACTTTTTTTTGGTGATGGCACTATTAAATTTATCAAACATAAGCACAGCAATAAGCACAGAATTGCCTAATTGTTAAAACCTATACTCAATAGAGATTTCTTATTTTCGTGCTTTTTTTTTTCCAGCTTTTTTCAAATTCGATCCAGTCATGTCTTCTGTTGACGAACTTCTTTTGGGCATAGTTAGCTCATTAACTCAAACAAAAGCCTCTGTTGAATCGGCCCATACAAAATTTATTGATGATGCAGAGCTTCTTCTCCCAGATACAATCAAAGAAATCGCCAAGAAAAATGATGTTTCGCTTGAAGGAATGTCCTTGCTTTCATTGAAGAGCAGTTCTCTCTTGTCATATGTGAATAACTTGGTGCTCATTATTTTGAGTCACCTAGAAAGAATCCGTGACGACAGTTCGGAAATAGAACCCCTTAAGCTTGAAGCTGTGATGGCATCTGTAAAGCAAAGAGTCACCTTGGAAAAAGGAATTAAACCTTTGGAAAAGAAACTTTCCTATCAGCTTGACAAAATGGTCCGTTCTTTCCATAGAATGGAGGAAGAGTCCATAAAAGCCAGCCAAAAAGTGGCAGAAGACGCAGAAAATGCCAAATTTTCTAAGGCTGGCTCTGAAGATGAAGATGAAGATGATTCTGAGGATGACGAAGATGCCCTTTCTTATCGTCCAGACGCAGCTGCGTTGGCTAAGATGGCACCATCTAAGAAGTCTGGTGGTAAACCTTCGAAGGAACCAACAACAGAGAAATACAAGCCTCCTAAGATTTCTGCCGTTGCTCCTCCTACGGCATCCTTTGATGACCGAGCTGGACCTAAACAAAGTAACAGAAAATTGCAAAGTATGGAAGAATATTTGGCAGAATCCTCGGACTTGCCTCAAACCGAGTCGTCCATTGGTGCCACAATTGTTGGCCATGGAAGGGGTGGTGTCAAAACTTCCCGTGATAAGCAAAAGGAAATGGAACTTCAAAGATATGAAGAGAGCAATTTCACAAGATTACCTGGTACCGCTACAAAGAAGACCTTCAGACAAAAGATGGCTGAAAGAGCAAACACTTTTGCAGGTGAAGATTGGTCTATGTTTAACAATAAGAGAGATCTTAAGGAAGGTACTTCGAGAAAAAGAGCTTCGGGGACTGCTTGGGATAGAGTCAAACGGAGCCGTTCTTAAATGGATTGCGTTTGAAACTGGTTTAATATTTGCTTATTTGTAATGACGTCTTTTGCTCAAATACAGGTCTATTATTTTCTTAATTTCACACATGAAAATTGGAATACAATACGCAGCACAAGTGTAGACATGACTGTTCAACGAATGGCGGTATGGTCCTTATTGGCCAAAAGTCAGAATCTCGAAAGATCTTTCTTTTTGATTACTTTAAGCCTATCCTTTCTCTCTAATACTCACATTCACGGGATTCCTAAAATACCTTTTTTTTTTATTTAAATACTTAATTTGATTACTTTCAAAAACAAAAATGAAGTGGACAGAAGATAAACAGCTAGTGTGGAACACTAGTGTTATGCGCCACATGAAATGACTTGACAATTGTCATAGACAGGGTTGATGACCTTAAATGCAAGGAGCAGTATACCGGTATATTGATTTCGGTAAAAAGTCCTTAAAAAGAAAGCCAACTCTCGTCCAGGAAACAAAAGCTTACCATGTCAACTCAAGTGAGGTTATGACCACTGATTATTCTGAAAAAACGAGGAGTTTGCAACTTTCATGTGTGCGTCATATGCAAATTGATTATCAATCAAATCGTAAGATGCACGTCCATTTAGTTCCCTTGGTAACTCGCTCTAGATTTATTAGCAAGTCTGTAGAATTGAAGTGTCCTGTTTGTTGGTTGATTACAGGGTATGATGCTGTATGGAAATTGGCATGGCCCTGTTGATATGGTGGGTACACATGAGCCGCTGGTGCCAGGTAATTTTTCTGGTTTGGGGTATAAAACTGCTGAGAGGTTTGAGCAGTGTTATAGCCTGGTATTGGGTATTTTTCGTGTGACAAAAGTCTGGAAGCATTATGGTACGGAACTGGGCCTTTAACATGGGTTTGACCCTGGTAGTTATGTGTTGCTGCTGCTGAATCATATTTTGCTGCTGAAATACAGGGAAGTTAAAAGCCTGTGCTTTTGAAACATGGTATGCGCCATTTTCTTGCATGGAAAATGGAGGCCGGGACGCAAAACCCAGAGACTCGTGGAGGTCTGCCTCAAAATCACTACCGAATTGAAGAGAGGATGAAGATCCACGAGGCGACTTCTTTTGGTAAACCTTGCCGCTTCCATTCAAAATGTGGTTAATCTTTGCCTGGATTTTCTTGCCAAAAGTAGAGTCGACCTTGCAATTTTGAAACCATTTTTTAATCACCTGTACCTGTAATGTGTCCACCGATGCTTGGAAATTTTCATCGAGCAAAACGGCCAAAGCGGGTAACAACTGACGTTCTCCTAAAGGCAGATCAATGAAGTAAGAAACTTTGGGATTAATCAAGATATCGGTCAATGTTTGTACAACATAGTTACCGTAGGCATTATTGATAAGTTTATTCATGTCACCGTTCAAGCATGCGCAATTATGGTGAATTTAAGGTTGAAAACGCCATCAGCTTTACCTCATTCTTATAGCAACTTGTCATGAGTTTCTCTACAACATTTGAAGAGAATTTGAGCATACAAAGTTTCCTAGCCCGTAGTCGAAGATGTTCTGGTAAAGCTTATAGTTAACATCGATGGAATCGATAGAAATGAGATACTGTAAGACGTAGTTACCGAATTGATCATTAACCAAACGAGAGAAGTTTTCGTACTTCAAGATAACGTTGGCAAATGCCACATGCTGGGCAGCAGTAACATGGTTCAAACACTTTTGCAAAACGCAACATCCATGCTTATGTGTTGCAACCACTATCAAGTCTCCAAGAATAGAGTCATAGATGAATTGACACTTTTCAGGGGGATATTTGTTGAGCACTTTTTGAATAACATGGTTACCGTTGAGATCTTTTATCAATTCGATGATATAAGATTTCAATCCTTGCATAAGCAGCACAAACTGGGATTCAGTACTTATTTTATCAATGATCTTCTGTAAAGCACGAGTACCATGCTGGTTAATTGCAATCAGGAACATGTTACTGTTTAAAGAATTGAGGCAGAAATCAAGATCGGTTTCCTGGAAATAGTCAATTAATTTCTGAACCAAATAATTGCCAAAAGGGTCAATGATGAGTTCGTATAACGAGGTTTTCACCTGATGGAAAATAATCTCATAGTTGGCCTGGCGTAAAGATGCACTAACAACAAAATTTTCGTCAATTCGTTTCTGGAGAAACCGGCATCCATGTTGGTCTTTTGCCAAACGCAAGATTTCACTTTGTAACTGTGTTAGAGGTGTCTTAGTAATCGAAGCTAAGTAATCCTTATCCACTTTACTAGATCTTGATACTTGCGAGGCATGATAATTTGGCCTATTTTCTTTATCTGATCCAGAAGAATCCATAGATCCTTGGCGAATATGGTTCCGATCCTCTGTACCATGAGACTCCAAGTTGAAAGAAGGCAAAACCAAATTTCCATTCATCTTATTAGAATCCCAGAAATACAGTTTAGGCACCAGACCCATTGATGGAGGCGTGGCAGGTTCTGCAATAGAAGAAACAGAATTTATGGATAAACTATGTGAATGGTGACTAGCCGGCTTTTGAGGTCCTGAGGAATGTGGGAAATTATCCAGTGTCATTTTCATCTGGAAAGGTACACGGTATTGGAGTAATCAAGGCCAGACAAGAAGAATGCAGAACTTTGATGAAATAAGATGAAATAAGATGGAAGACGCGTAAATGATTTCTTGATAGTGGCTAGAAAATTGAAAAACTGATAAGATGGATTATTTATAAAAAAATAGGAAAAAAGAATTGGAGAAAAAACGAAAATTTGGAAGTTTAGAGTAGACTGGAATTCTCCTCTTTTTTCAGATCGCAGGTGTGCCTTTTTGAAACGCCAATAAGAGTTATCAGACGCACGTCTGGTTTTTTTTTTTTTTTTTTTTTTTTTTTTTTTTTTTTGAAATCCTCCGTTTTTCTGCAGTTTGTTCCCAACCTTCCTTTCTTGACACCCCGAAGTTATTGAGTGAATAAGACTTTTTGTCAAGGCCAAAAAAAAATTATTGGCTTAAATTACTATTTTTGTCTGGCCCGTAGTGTTGTAGCGGTGTACTTCTCGTTCAAAGAAGGTGCAATGGGGAGTTGAGGGGAACCAACAAAAACAGTGTCAACAATCTAACACGGGTAAGGATATTCACGGGTAAGCAATTCTTGTGGAGGCCCAATAAAATTTGTATTTGTGGTTGTGATAAATCCAATTGAAAAGACAAGAAGAGAAAAAGTTGGTGGACGGGACCCTGACTATATATATATATATAAGGTTTTGGATACAAGAGGGGAAACGCAACTTGGAATAATGATCCAGACCTGGATATCATGGGCTACGTAAACAATAGGTGTCCTCCTCTCTCATAGGTGGTTGCGGGCAGCCAGGGACAGGATGAGCAGGGCGCCCAAAGTAAGCCTTCTTGGGAAAAGGCCCATAGTTAACGGAGGAGACATGCTTAAATTATAACGCACTTCGCACCCCGACATTTTGTCCATGCATCCTTGCATATACTACTGCAATGGAAACACACTGGCTCCTCGTCAGGGACGCGAACAAGTCCTTGGACTTTGGAAATACTATGATGGTTATTTGCACTTATGGTTGTAGATTTGAGTGTCAGATATTGAATATATTCTTTATTTTGAAAGTCACTTTGTGCAAGGTAAGTTGGAATTTAATCGTCTGCACTCTTGCCCGGTAAGAGACAGGTTGCTTTCTTAGATGCTGTACTTGCAGGTAAAATTGTCCCGATGTCGGGAAAGCGACATGGAAAGTAAACGACACTTTTTCAATCCGCATCACGACATCTTATGGTGAGGGGAAGCATGAACACAAGAAATAAGTCGGAGAGGCAACCCACATTATGGACAAGAGTGCTACATAAGCATGAATATAACAGTTTGATTTGAAATAAAATATATAATTATTAATCTAAAAAGTATTATAGTTATGTTAAACACTAGATCTTAGGTAAAATAAGGGCCAATTCCTTTTCAGAATCTGGAAGAAATTGTCTCCGTCTCAGAACTGTGCCCATACACTCTACCCACCCCTTTTTTGAAAAAAAGATAATTACAGTTTTCCGCAGAATCTTCATAGTAATTGGAAAAATATGGCGGAATGTAATTCCAGATCGTTCAATGGCCCCATATTAATTATTTCCCTGGAAAATCGTATTTTCTTACGAGTTCTCTTTAAATCTACCTGGATAATAATTGCTTATTGATTATCAACATATTATATAGAGAACTGCTACTCAAGAATCAGTCCACTTTCGGTATTCACTGGCAACTATCGTCATACTTTGTTTCAAAATGGCTGTGTGTGTAAATGTTTGTCGTTATATGCAGTCCGTTGCAAATACTTGGCCCCAGCGACGTGCCTACATATGTCGCGATCTGAGGCGTATGTTTGCCGCTGTGAGACATTGCCCAGAATGAATCGTGTGGACGACATATTAGGCCAGAGACATTTTGCAAAATGAACGGAATTTATGAATTTAGTTGGAAATTATGAAATTGGAGAATATTCCAAAGGGAACTTTATTGGGGCTTTCTCATGATGAGCTTTCTAGAGGATAACTTCGTAATTCCACAGATATTGATCCGGAGATCTACGCTTTTCAAATCTCATTTCGAGGAATACGCTTCCTACATTATGTATATATGATACTTATCATGATACTCTCTGCTAGTTCCAGAAATTCAGTTGTATCAAATATTTTGAGAGTATTTTCTATTTTTTATGCTGTCACAACGAGTTTTGGTCAGATAAAGCAGAATCATGACTATCTCTCATGGCCCATTGACATACCTACCAGTCTTAACAAAGTCATTAAAAACTTTCTCGTAAAACAAAAACTCACCCTCAGAAATAGCACTTTCAAACCGCCTTCTAATTCTTTGTTGTTCTTTCTCGTCAATCATTCGTTTTCTCCCCTCTTCTTCTTGAGTACTGACAAAGTCGCCCACCATATACCCAGGAGGTGACAGATACTTATCCATAACTTGCGAACGAATCCAACCTGGTCCATCAATTCCTTGATCCGTATCTTCGTCACTATCCCAGGTGGGGCCAATAGACTTGCGGCCCAACCCAGCCTTGTCGAAAAAGTCGCTATATGTCTTTTCCTGAGCTTTTGTCATGACACCCAAATTCGAGTTGATTTTCTTTGGAGGTTTCCATTGATCATTGAGGATAAAATCTTCCAGTGTCCATTTCTTTTCCGTAATGGGGTTTTTAGAGAAGTCAACTTTGAAGTGTTTATCGGCAATCTTTTGCCGGAAGTAATGCCGAAGAAACTCGACTCTTTGGAGTGCGGTATAATGTGGTGGGTATTTGGGCTTTTTAATCGTAGAACTTTGTCTTGAAATTATCTTTGGTGCATTACTTCCATGCCATGGTGGATTACCTAGAGGTTCAAACTCGTCCTGCGAATCTGCTACAACTGGGGATGGATTATCTTCATCACTCTCATCATCACTAGCGAATTTAGCTCTCATGAAAGTAGCTGACTCCACACTAGATTTTTTGGGAAAGTTCTTGATGGGCGATGAAGATCGTAGATGTGCCAAGGACCCGCCTTTGGTAGATATTTGTACGTCATTTCGGGGTTCCTTTGAAGCTTTCTGATCTAAATTAGCTTCTATTTGACTGCTAGTATCTGAATATTGAGTCGCTAGTCGATTGAATTGAGAGCTTGTGATATCAGGATTTGCGTCGTTCAAACCTTGTGAAAATATTCTTTTCGTGGGACTTTTCTTTACTATTTCAATTCCATCTTGTTTTATTGGACTTGACAGAATCTCCAACTTGGTCCTTGGCGGGTTCAATGTTCTTTTTTTGGTTGGAGGTCCAAAAAAGTCCTTTTCCGGTCCAGGTTTCAATGAACTTTCACTTTTGAAAGGACGAGCCTTCAACGGCTCAAAATCAGTATCCAGTAAATGGAGAGATTTTCCTTCAAGAAACTTCACTCTTTCTGTAAGAGCCTTATTTTTTTCGTGCAATCGAGCATTTTCTGATCTCATTTTGTGGAGCTTAGAGTTATATTCCTGGAGAACCTTTTTTTGGAAAGTGGCCTCAGCTTCCGAAGGTTTATATTGGAAAAGAGATGTAAGAGTTTGAATCCGGGTTAATTCATCCTGGATATTGGCAATAGAATGTTTCACCAGTTGGTGAAAGTCCATGACGATATTTTTTGTTTTTGTTTTTGTTTTGTTTTGTTTTTATAGAAATAGTTTATTATTTTCACCAACCTCAAATCATTCTTGTTTCTACTTTGGTAATGTCTTGCATAGAGAATAGATGTTTGCGAGACTGTGAGACGCGACGTGTTGCAAACTGACCCTTGTCTAGTTATAACTTTTTCCGCACCGACGGCTGCAAAATTGGGGAATTTAATGGAATAATTATTCTAATAGGAAGGGTTATTCTAGGAGGTGAAAAAATAAGAGAATATGGTAAAGGTTTATGAGAATAAAAGATATTCCTTTATCTAGTGAAAAGGCCATAATATCGTTATTTCATTCTTAAAGTTGATTCTGGATGCAATCATGATACGTTCATTTGGTAGAATATCGTTGAACAGAACCCTCGGAATCATCGTTAAAGGGGGATTTTGGATGGAATAAATAAGTATGTGAATAATTCTTTTTATAGCAATAATACTTGTTGTCTTTTGAGATCTGAGTTAGTAATGGTGGGTATTGATGTGAGTGTGCAATTTCGTATTCTGAATCCAGTGATTGCTGGTTTTCAAATGACCTTAGTTCTCCAGAAAACATTTCCAATTTTACCCCAACACTTCAACGCTAATCTGATTTAAACCCAGGTAATATTATTTTTGTAACTAACTTTTTTTCCCTTATTATTTTCTTTTCAAAATATCCTCCTTTGGAAAGTATTAAGTAGTGAGAAATTGAGTGAAAGGTTAGTCCCGCGTCCACAAGTTATAACCGTATGAAATATAATAAAACAATTAAACCAAAAACAAAGTCCTTACTTATTCCGGAATGAAAAAAAGAATAAATATCATAATCCTAGAAACTATATTCACATATAAATCTAAATATTCAAAACCCCTACCCCTGTTTACTCTCTACTCTCTTCTTCTTTCTTACCCCCCGCTTGGGCCCTCACCTATGCCATCCATCGAGTGCGCAACACCTTTGAGAATCGACTCTATACCGGCCACTGTTTTCAAAATTTTATCACCAACAAACCATCCCCAGAAACTACACCATTAATTCTTATTAAAAAAAATCACCACAAGAATAATGTTTGGTGCAGCATCTAATTCCAATTCCAGTCCCTTTTCTTTCGGTGCCAATTCTTCTGGTACTGGTGCTCCGGCATCTACGGGATTTGGGGCTCCAGCATCGACTGGTGGATTATTTGGACAAAAACCGGCCGCCCCATCAAATCTTGGTGCTTCTTCGGGATCGGGAGGTTTATTTGGAAATAATGCAGCCAAGCCAACTACTTCGGGTGGTCTTTTTGGCAACAATAATACTGGGACCCAAAATAGTACCGGTGGTTTATTTGGTAGCAACTCTAATACGACACAGAGCAATACTAATTCTGGTGGTTTATTTGGAAATAACAATTCTGGCGCTCAATCTAGTGCTCCAGGAGGCGGGCTTTTTAGTGGAAACAATTCCACCACCAACAACACCAATAACAACAACACTACTGGAGGTGGCCTTTTCGGTGCAAGCAACAATTCAGCACCTTCTACAGGAGGTCTTTTCGGAGGCTCGAACAATAACACCACCAACCAGGCTCAAAGCGGTGGTCTTTTTGGATCTAGTGCTAATACTGGTACTAGCTCTAACACGGGCGGTCTTTTTGGCCTGAAGCCAGCGGCTCCAGCAACCGGTACTACTGGGGGTCTTTTTGGATCCTCGGCTAATTCCGGAGCTGGAGGTGGGCTTTTTGGCGGAAACTCGAACAACACAAACTCCGGAGGACTTTTTGGAAACTCCTCAAACACAAACACTTCGGGTGGTCTTTTTGGTGGTGGTCAGCAATCTACCCAGGGAAACACCGGGTTGTTTGGCGCATCCAACAACTCTTCCGGTGGACTTTTCGGTAATCAACAACAACAGCAGCAGCAGCAACAACCACAGCAACCACATCTCACTTCAATGACACGGTTTTCCGACCTCCCGCCTGCACTCAAAAACGAATTACAACAACTAGACTCCTACATCGAGCAACAACAGCTCATAGCGACAACACTCGATGCCGACCTTCATAAACATGATGAGTTGGTCAAATCGATCCCCTACGACGTTGAGTACTTGCATTCTAAAATCTCATCTATCAAGCAGGCGCTCAGATATGATGAAGAACAGCTTCAATCCCTCAAAACAGTCAATGACGAGCTCACAGAAGATATCAGTAACATCATGCACCTAATCATACAACTTGCTACGCCGGGCACAAAGTTGTCTTCATCGTTCCATTTGAACGAGTTTTTCGTCAAGAGAATCAAGAAGTACCGTGACCTTTTGGCCTGCTACGAAAACGTCATCAACGAAAGTATACACGTGACCTCAGGCTTGGAGAAAACCTGTAACGAGTCGGGTGCTAGCATTTATAATGTGGTGGAAGTGGTTAAAAACCAATATAGCGTATTCATGGAGCTTTGTGAGGTTGTTGCACAGCTTCATGGGGAAGTGGAAAGACTCTAGGCTGAAGATTGGTTTTGATTTCGAATGATCGAGGGATCTCATGCGGTTACTTCGCTCAAGTTTCTCTTGAGAGACAGACGCAAGTAACGTGACACCCGAAGCCATGGGAAATAAAAAAAAAAATTTAACAAAAGACAAACAAAATTAAGGTTTGTTTACTATTAAATTAAATTATACTTAAAATTAGGGTATTTACGTGTATGATGCTCGATTTCGTAAATATATCTCACCTTGAGGCTTCCTCTCAAAAACACCTGCATCTTATCCCGAAGCGTAAATGCGCTGCTCAAGAATTCCACCAAACATCTCTATTTCCATACATAATGGCTTCTCGTGCAGACTATCTCTCGAAATATCTTTCGAATGGCGACTCAAAGAAACTGAAAAAGAAATCCAAAAAGTCTTCATCTACCGAAAAAGCTCCACCAATCGTCATTGAAGGGCTGGGTAATTTTGGCCCAAATGTGAACCTTAAAGACCATAATTCGAATGAACTGGGCTTGATTAATGGTCCATTAATTGATCCTGAAAATGAGTTTGAACCTACAAATGTCGATCTAGGAGCTATTCCAATTGCCAAAAAGGGGTTTAAACGAATCGATAATGGCGAAATCTTCAAGCCCGATCAAACTATAAGTACACCTGTAATTGACCCAAAAGAAGAACCCCTGGCTACTGTTTATAGAGACCTGAGTGGTAAGATTATTGATTTAAAAGCCAAGCGTGAAGAGCTCAAATCACAAAAGGAAGAGGATGCAGAACGAGAAGCTCTTGAAAAGGAAAGAGTCAATACAGGCGAGTTGGATCAAATACGAAGAAATGAAGAAACCGAAAAACTACAAAAGGCCACTCGATTTGATTATTCAAAAACCGACAAAGAGTATAAAGATCACATGACAAATAAAGAGATGTTTGAAGATCCATTAGCAGGTCGTCTTAGTACTTCAGGGGCATTTGAAAATCCGATTTCTGCTACGGGAAGACCAGTTTTTAGTGGAGGCCAACATCCTGTTAATCGTTTCAAAATCAAAGCCGGGCACTTTTGGGACGGTATTGATAGAGGAAATGGATTCGAAGACCGATTAGTGCGGGCCAGGGACCTAATATACGTGAAGAAAGTCACTGATCGGGGTGCACAAGAATCTTACACAGACTACGATTTTGAGTAAGGAGCAGATTTACATGATGAATATTTGAAGCTCTTCAGAATATTAATTTGGGTAAAAGAGTCGGAGAGTCAATCTCCCCTGGTATTTGGGATTGGTACATCACCCACATCGGTAAGGGCCAATGTCACATCTATGACACCTACTGGAAAATAGAGTCCGGTTCGCACTTCATTGCGCCAATTGTTGGTGTTACCCCTAAAAAACCAGGTTCTGCTTCCTTGCCATTCTTCGGTAAGGAAATCGCCTGTAACGACGTTGAGGGTGTGTTGGCTGTCAAAACCCCCAGAAGTCCATGGACACCTATTTGAGACCATAAACAGGCTTTCACTTCACAGATAACGTTGCATCCAGGGACCACAATGGCTTCTACAGAATTAGAGGAAGAATTTATGACGTTAATTCTTTTAGCTACTGATTGTGCAATTATGAAACTTTGTGTGATGGGCTGATACTTATATCTTCAGGCAATGAAAATATAGAGAATATGTTTGCCAGACTAAAGGAAGAATCCCATTTGGTTATCTTTTGGTGGATATTCTCCCAATTTATTCCTAATTGTTGTCACCACACCCGTACCTCCCGGAGACCTTTCTATAATCGAAAATCAGTGCTTGAAGAAATGAGATTTTTCATTATTTAAGCACAACTGAAACGTTCGTGTTAGTGTTATGAGCAGACCACAGATCCCTGGATTTTACTTTGATGAGGCGAGAAATCGATACTTCAAAATCACAAACGGAGATCAACGGCTCAACTCTTCCTATTCGAATAACTCTGTCCGGGCAATAGAAAGGCGAAAGGAAAATGAAAAAGATAGACAAAGTAAGCGTAATAAGAAGAGAGATAAAAGCTTGGATGTGAGTCTAGATGCACAAAAAAAGCATAATCCTGTCAATTTTCAAAATTTCCTACTTCGTACAAAACTCGGTTATGACCGGCGTGCTCCATCTATTACCCAAAGACTATCATCTATAACAAAGATTCTGCTTTGGGCTGAATTCCCCACATGGCCCTACTCGCCATTAAATGCGATTCTTTTAGCTCGTGGTCCATATCTAGAACTTTATCCCGGAAATTTTGTGCCAGGAAGTGGAACACAACCAATCGCTAGAATATGTTCCCTGGGCATGGATCCGCAACTACGAATCTCACATGTTCAGTCGCATGTTAATTGGCTCGCTTATCTTTATGGCTTCGATTTACATATTTGTAAGTGGGACTGTTCTCTTCGGACGTTCCGTCGAGTATTACATCGCCAGATCTTAGAAGCAGGGCTAATGGCCGATGAATATCGCGAATGCCGTGATGATTTCATAATGCAAATGAATACTTGCCGATTTTTCCCCTATTTTGATGAGGAATTTTTGGTGTTGCACCTGGAAAGAGGCTATAAATTGGTGATTGATCTTGAAGATTTCCTGATTTCTTCACTTCAAATCAATCTCCTCACAGATGAGATCTTACCCACAAATGACACTTTTTTCTCTCAAGCATGTGACACACTGCTTTTTAATACGGGTAAATTTTTAGTGGTGATAAACAAATCTGGTGCACGGCGGGAATGGAGATTTGATTCCCCGGTGCATGCTTATTATTCATCTTCCCTTCAAATCCTCAATGCTACAAAGGATATTGTTCAGATTGTCAAGCTCTATATCATAACCGCGAAAGATGTTATCATTAGGGAGTTTGACAGCGAATCATTGAAAATTTTAGGCAAAGATGTGGTTATCCCCCACGGTAATGATAATCAAGCTCGGCCGCTAATCTATCGCTTCCGAGACCAGATTATGGTCGAGGAAGGTGAAGGAATCTTTAAGGTGATCGATATGAAATTACTAGTAGAAAAAACGGTGAAATGTAAAAACAATCTCCCATCGCCACGTGAAATGATGCCTCGTGGTTATGAACAAGAGGGCAAGTTTTACTTGTCCGACTCCCGACGCACTTATGTTCTACACAACGAAGCCGAATATGTTAAGGTTGGATCTAGCCGTGGGCAATAATGGTGCTATATGAGTTTTGTATCCATACAAGGTATCTATAGAAAAATGGGTTGTTCTATATTTTTATGAAATGTTTGGGTGCTAAGCCTCGTGAAATTCTCGTTAAGGGAATATTCCCATCTTTAGAAAGCCACTTACATCAACCGTCTTGTAACCCATGTCTTCATTACACTTAACGTTTGATATATTTGGAATACGCATCGTAGTCGAAGTTTCCAAATTTGTAGTCGATATCCATCAACAATTTAACTGCATCCAGCGACTTGTAAACGTAGTCAGCAGGTAAACTCACCAACGCATTTTTCAATCCTTGTTGAGATGGAGATAAGCCATGTTGCGTGAACAATTGATCCTGGTTAAAGTACATGATTCTGGAATTATTGTTGTACACCTGGTCATTGGACAAGTTGTAGACTCCTGGGTATCCACTAATAGCTTTAAAATTGGAGTCTCTGGTATTAGGTGGGTGTAATGGGAACATCCCCTGCAAAAACTCATAGGATGCTAAAGTGAAACCGAATTGAGGAGATGACCTGAACACTCTGGCAAGCGAACCCTTGAAGAAAGCAGTGAAACCCTCTTCTTTCAAGATGGTACCAAAAGCATGGACAATTCCTCTATACTTGATATCACCCTTCTTGGCCTCCATTTGCAATCTTGTCTTGATAACATCGGCAGGCGTAGTGAAGAAAGCAGCAGGAGCACCAGCCATGGCACCGGAAACCAACAATTGCCAAGTACTAAGCGAGTGTTTCTTGTTTGGGTCATGGGGATCAAAGTTAAACAAATGGTACTTGATGTTGGCATATGTTGGGAAATAAATCGCCGAAAACGGCACATCTCTCAACAAACAGGCACTGGCACCTTTATACAAGCCCTTGAGTCCCAACTGCCTAATGATATTTCCAGCAGTTAATCTTTTCTTAGGGATTTCTCCAGGAGCCAATTGTTTCAGCGCAGCACCACCTTGCATCTGTAATCTGATCTTGACGATCTCCAAAGGATTAGTGAAAATCACTTGACAAGCACCAGCAGAAGAACCCGCAAGAATTTCCCAGCCCATAGAAATGCTTCCATTTTCATTGGTTCCAATTCTACGAATCAAGTCATTCACTGTCAATTTAATGGCCTTTTCTGGAGCCACACCCACTAATTGTGCAGCCAAACCCGAGTACAAACCTTTAGGGCCTTCATGTCTAAGGATTTTCTTCAAACAATCAAGCGAGTTATCATAAAGAGCCTTGTGTTTCTGGGCCTGCATTCTGGTTTTGATCAAGTCAATGGGGTATACTGCGGTAGCACCAATACAGCCGGCAATGGAACCCAAGAAAAAAGAGTACATCGAGTCAAAGATTGGCCAAAGCGAGAAGTTGTCATCCTTAACAGGTTGTGCAGCAGAGTGCTCGTAAAGAGCTGGCAAGGTGTGCACGTTGTTCAGATAGTTGGGGTTCAAACAAGAGATCAACTCTCTTCTAGTGATAGATTCCTCATTTCTGTTGATTAAGAAAAACAACAAGTCCAACTCGGGCGTGGTGATAGGCTTAAAGTTTGAAGATTTCAAGAGATGGTCGTTCAAATGGCGGTGCAAATCTTTCTTGTTGATCAAGATATCAGCCTTTTCCGCAGTAGTAGGTGGGGTATTGGCAATCACCTCGTTAATCAAGTCTAATTTGTTTAAGCAGTTGTAGATCAACATGACATTGGCCAATGTGAACGAATCCTTTTGGAAAAACTCAGGCAAGGTTTGCAAATTTTCCTTCAATCTCTTGGACAACTTATGGTCCAAATTGGAACTGAGCAAATGAGACAAATCCTCTTTATTGATAAGCGAAGAAGATCCCGAAAGAACCTCAAACCCACCAATCAATTTGGTCACGGGTAAATTGTTGATGAGCGAGATAAAGTCCAAGAAATCGATTTCACCATCTGGCGAGAAAAACCGCTCCAAGTATGTCCAGTTGAATTTCCGGGTTTCATCTGGTAGCTAGGATCAATTGCCTTATTCAATTTGGAAAGAACATCCACGCATTCAGTATAGGAGAGTTTTTTCTTGTCGTTGGAAAGTCCATTGAACAAAACCTTGAATTCACCATCATCGGAGGTCAACAATTCAATAAACGAAACAAAATCTTGCTCATTCACAAATCCTTTATGGCCCTTATCAGCCATCAAATAAAGCAAGGCATAAGAATGCTTGGGCAAGTCATTTGGAAATGGCGACAAAATTGCTGCAAATTCGGGAAAAGAAAGCACTTTTGTAGATGAACCTTCAGGTGCAGAAGCAAATTGCTGGAAAATTTCCTGGGCTTTTAGTTCCGTGGACATTCTAATTGAGGTTTTGGGATTGAATCACTGTTAAATATGAAGGGAAAACAACGTGTTACCTCACTATTAAGAAAAGAAACAAGAAAACAAAAAAAAAAAATGATTCTGAGTCGAAAGAGTCAAGGTTCAAAAAAAAAAAACCGTCTTATTCTCAAGGGTCAAGAAAATTCCGCAAGCGTATGAATATTTCCTGGTGTTATCTTGTGATAGCTAGAATGTGGAAGTTTTATCACCGGAACGAAAATCTCTGAGTCGACAGGTTTCTTTTTTTTCGGCTTTTTTTTGGCCTGTTCGCTTTTTTCGGCAACCCAAAATGCACTGCCGCGGTAAAAAAAAAAAAGTCTCCACACTTCAAAATAACTATACCGTTACTTTGAAGAATATCGACGAATATAACTAAATTTCTTATTCTGATAAATGCGTTTGGTTTTGTGGTAGTTTTATTCTAATCTATGTGCTTTTCCGTTGAAATTTAACGCAGAATATATAGCATTACATACCTGGTGACATGGTCCTCGGCACTACGGCTAGACATTCCCTGTGTGCGATGGAGAAAGTATGCAGTACCGGAAGTTTTAAAAAACCACCATTTTTTAACAAGAAAAGTGTTGAAGGCTTCTAAAGTTTTTTCTGTGTGTTATTTTAAGATATAAAGATTTTCTTAGACTTTTCAAATCAAGTCCCATAACCCAATATATGTGAGACCCTGGACTTTCCCTCTACACGACAACACGACTTTCAACGCATGTGCGTTTTGGGTGTCGCGGCACACGAGTCATCCTTACCAAAAACAGACACATCCACTCATCCGAGAAGTGGGGTGAGTCAGCGCAGACTCTGGGGTACGCGCATTGTTGAGCAGCCAACGGGCGGCCGGATATTTCACCCGGGAATCCCCGCGAAATGCACTTCACTTATTCACTTGTGCTTAAACAGCAGCCAATAACATGGAAAAAGAGAATAAATTATTCGAAGAATAAAAAGATACTTATTTCCATGGAATAGTATGCGTTCCTTCGCAATTATTTTATGCTATTCATATCGGCAAACACTATTGTTGTGAGATTTCTCAACATCTGCGCCTCTACCCCACTAGCTCTAAGTCAACCGAATCGAAATTTTTTTTCTGTTTTGATTAGAAGAATCAAACATTCGTTTTCTACCCCTAGATCAGTGTTTTTTTTTCCGATACTTCATTCTTAAAGTGGTTTCAAACACAATGAAAGGTTATAATTCAGGAAAGGTAAATATATTCATTGTATTAACTCTCTAGTTTTCAGATTCTATACCAACAAAGGTACTGAGGTTTCTTTGGTGCCTTCCTTCATTTCCAGAAGTCTAATCTCTAAGCCTGTTAAATATTCAAAAAAAAAAAAAAAATTCCGCTTTTAAAGTTTAGATGAAAATAAAAAATGATGACTCCTGCGTGATTCGAACACGCGCATCTTACGATAACAGAACTTGAGTCTGCCGCCTTAGACCGCTCGGCCAAAGAGCCCTATCACGTGAATTCCTGTTTTGTGATATTTATTCTCTTACTACTGAAGTTTATTGAAATTTTATCGACATTTAATTTCCCGAAAATAAACAGATTTTAGACTTCAAACTATTGTTATATATATTTATATAAAATTTTAGATAATATCCCCCAAAATCCATGCTAGCTAGAGCACTTTTGCCATGGTTTCGGCGTGAAGTGAGCGAGGCTTGCCAGTCAGTGTGTACTTGGGAGCTGTTTAGAGGTTTTTCTATAGTTATATAGTTTTTGAAGGTGATGGTTTAACTACCACCTTCGTCCTTTAATCAGATGTATCAGGCAAAAAAAAAAAAAACCTCATAGGTAACTTCTAAAAAGAAGTTGTTCAATCTGCCACTAGCCCAGTCATCCTTTCTATAAATCCAAGCGGTTTCTTTAAAAAAAAATGATAGCCCCAAATCTAATAGGAAGAGAAGATAAAAGACTGCTTTCAAAGGAAGTGGACAAATCTCTACGAGTTCAGTAGATAAAGGAAGAAGGCATTGGTGTGAATTACGCACCTACACGAAGGATAATGCAACGAGAGGTTTCCGGGGCTTGAAAAAAAATAGGAAGTCGGAGTTGTTACTAAGAAAGTTTGTTAGCCAGACACTGGAGGAAAAAAAGTGCCGATTATGTTATTGGGGTACATATTAAATAGAGCACTTTTGCCCTATTTTGGCGTAAAGTAAACTAAGTTTGTCGCTCTGAAAGCACTTGTGAATTTTTTTAGATATTATTTCTTCTTTCTGTTTTGATAGTGTTTAAAGTTTGAACTGTTGTCTATTTACATTCAGCCAGATGTTTAAGGCAGAAAAGTAATGGAAAATTTTTGGGGAGAATATATGTTTTTACCCAACTTCAGTTTGCGAATTTTTAAATTTATTTAGAAAATCTCCGTGATGTAAGAATTATTTCTTCCAAAAAAAAAATGATGCATTGCCATAAAAAAGACCCAGGATAAATTCAAAAATTTCCCATGAAGTTTAACCCGGTACTAGTAATCTTGAACTTCCAGATTTGGTAGGTGTAGCTGGTTATGGGGCCTTTTAAATTTTTCTCAGTATAGTTCAAATGTGGGAACGCTTAATTTTGAGATTTTTCGGAACCACAATGTGCGCGAAGGGTGCGTTTATCTTTTCCCCCATTGGGGCTTAGATCTCCTCGGAAAAACATCTTATACAGGATGACATACGTCGAGGCTCTACTAATAAATATCTACCCTCCGCCGCCGAATATTATATTTTTTCTACAACAATTTTCTTTTCGTCAAAATGGTTTCTTTTTCGCTGATTGCTACTTTCGCTCTTGCTGGACTTGCCAGTGCTGCCTCTGCTCCACAAAGCAGTGACTCTCCAAATGTCGCCTACGTGGCCCAGCTTGACTCTAACAATGTTACAGGCACGTTTACCTTCACGGCACCAAGAGGTGTAGTTGTTGAAGAAGTAACTCTCAAAAACATCCCTAGAACTGGAGGTCCATTTTTCTACTACATCCACGAAAGTCCTATTCCTGCCAACGGTACTTGTTGGGATGCCAAGGGAATTTTTAACCCATACAATGGTTCCTACCCTACAGGAAACGATTCTATTCCTGCTTCAGATGTTGCTCTTGGTAACTACGGAAACAACGGATATGTAACCAATAACCTAGGCTGGGGCTGGTTACTGGGCAACCAATACTTGTCGCTTAACCCCAACAACAAGGCGTTTATTGGAAACTTGTCGGTTGTGTTCCAGTATGCCAATAAGACCCCAATTGCCTGTGCTAATATTGTGAAGAACGCTACACAACCTTCCAAGAGTGGTGGTTCAAAATTGACCGGAGCAGCGGCTGCCTTGCCTTTGGCTGCAGGTGCCGCCGCCTTGTTTCTCTGATTCATTTAAAAATTTTGGTCTTTAATGCGATAAGTTGAGTGGGAGAACGAGTTTTAGACCTGGGAGCACGGTCTCTCGGTCCATCAAAGAATAGTGTCAATCTTTTAGTTCATATATATTAATCAGTATAATTTTTAAACTTTATTTTTTTAAAAGACAATAAGATTGGTGCGGGCGGATTTTTGTGGAAGTTAAAGCAGTATGACTTTTGATATTATCAGGGGCTGGAATTCAGAAAATGAAGCTCTTTAAAAAGATTTATTTAAATTTTTAGTTACAAGAGTCCTTACTTCAACCATTGATTTCCTTTTCGAATGTGAGGTTATCACAAGCTTGAAACATCTTGCAACCAGTATTATCCGCCAGTATGAGGTTGCTGAAATCGGAAAGTTAATTCTTTGAGTGGATATCTAGATTTAGGGAGAGCCTGATGAGTATTCTAGTTTCCAGGACTTGAACTGTGAAACCAAATGAACGGGCAAATCTTGGTAAACATCATCAATTCCAAAATCCCATATGAAAAAGATACGGATTTTATGTATACGCGGATTTTTGACTTTATCGAATGTTGCCACATGATTTTCCTCAGAAATTTTATCTGATTTTATATTTCGAAGAGGGTGAAGTTTTCTTAAAGAAATAAAGACCAAATTCGACTTTAATAACAAACCGGATTTGTAATTACTATAAAAAAATCATTTAATTTTTATTAGCTTTCACATCCGACTCCCCCGTTCACGTGATCATTTTTCGATCGCAGGCCGGTAGTTTTATCAACCTCACGTGCCGTCTCCATTCCCCCACCACATCAGTATTTTGAAATGGCTAGTGGTGCTCCAGGTATGTGAAAAATTTGAAGTTTAATATTTCAAAATAATAAGAAAAAAATACTAACACTTTAGGTGGAAATTTTAGATCGTGGACCCCAACTCCACCCGAAAGAGGGTCGTTTCCTTTGGACCATCTTGGTGAATGTAAGCAGCAAATGATGGATTACCTCAAATGTATGAAATTCACCGAAAATAAAAATGCCCCCAATTGCCGGGCGTTGGCTAAAAAATACCTTGGTTGTAGGATGGATAATCAGCTCATGGATAAGTCCGATTGGGACCTGCTTGGACTAGTTAATTTGCCTGGTGATTCCACCACATCTCGTCCGAAACCCAATAATGCCGAACAAAAACCAACCACCGAAACAAAGTAAGCTGGAGCTACATTTTTCTTGTAAATAAATCAATAATATTCTTGCTAAAAAAATAACTATAATCCTGTAATGTATGCACAGCCAGATCCTTCTTCTTCAATTACTCGGAACTCTTTGCACCTTGGCCTCTACCTCTACCACGGAAAGATCCTCTTCCACCTCTTCCGCCTCTTCCAGAACCACGGTATCTACCGCCACGGTTCAGACCGTTGTTACTTGACTCAACACTGGGGGTTTCAGCTGCATCGCTCGATGGAATGTGGGATGGTGCGGGTGGAGCAGGTGGGAACTGCATTGGGTGTTGCTGAATGAACTGGGGTGGCAATGGAATTCCTGGAACGACAGGGATTCCCTGTCCTTGAGGAACGACAAATACAGAACCTGGTCCCATCAAAGGAGCATGGGGGTTGACACCTCCAATAGGCTGTCCCTGACTCATAACATTATTGAAAATTTGGTCATAAATTTGTTTCACGGCCTCCTTATCATGAGCGGGCTCGCCATTGCCATCTTCCTTAACGTCAACAACCTCTTTCTCATTTTCAGACACTTGGGGCTGGGCCTGGGCCTCGGCGGAGTCTTTGTCTTTCTTCAACAAAGCCAAAATCTCATTTGATTTCTTGGCTTTTTGTTCTTTCTTGGCCTTTTGTTCCGCTTGAGTATTCTTCAGCTTAGCAGCCTCGACTTGGTCACGCTTGGCTTGTCTCTCAGCATTGCTGACGGGCTTCTTGTTCTTGGAAGCAGTCGAGTGGTAAACAAGTTGCCTGTTGGTGATGTTCAAAACCAAAGAAGAGTCAACGACAGTACCTCTGTTGGTTCTCAACCGACCACCCATGTTGTTACCTCCAACGAGTGGAACATCGAAAACAACCGAGAGAGAAGTGTTTCTTCCCTCGGCTGTAATTGCAACAACTGTTCCCTTGCTCAACTTAGGCACCTTACCGGATTCTTGGACATATATAATTCTGTCACCCAAGTCGAATCTCTGGGCTCTCAACAACTCAGACGAAACACTAGGGTTGATGATTGCCTGCATTGGTACACCCTTGACATCCTTCTTATCCAAAGGCAAAGGCTTACTAATGTAGTCATCCATAAAGTCTTCGATAGCGGTAATACTGAATTTGGTCAAAGACTCGGACTCCAAGGACACTTGTTGCATGTTTGCCTTGGCCGTCTTTAACCATTGCGAAATGGCCTTAATCTCAGCACTGTTGCTAACATCAGACACCTTTGGCATGTCATTGTTGTTTTTCAAGTTTTGCAAAGTGTTGAAGAACTTTGGAAACTTCTCTCTGTAATCCTTGATCAACTGGATAGTCAAAGGAGAGAATTCCCAAAACTTGCTTGACTTTCTAGAGTAGCCCAAGACCTTGATACGACGGCTTTCGAACTTAACATCCAAACCAACGTTCACTTTGCTTCCTCCCTCCTTCAACATGAAAGAGCCAGTGATTTTGGACAAAAACAATCCAGAGATCTTCAAAATTTTCGCAACTTCAAATGATGGAAAGTACTTGATCTCCCTTTTCTCAATCTCAAATCTCTTTTTACCAATGTTAGGCTCCAAGGTAGACAGAATCTTGTCAATACGAACGTTGAGCTTATCTGGTTGCGTGTGTCCAGCAATAACAGCAGGTGCACCATAAGCGAATGCACCTAAAAACACAACAGGGAGGTCCTTAGGGAATTCTTGCTCAATTGGAATGGGTCCTCTGCTGGCAAATCTTGGGTCTTCATTTTGAACACTTTCAACAATGAGTTGAAGTGGGAAAGGCTCTAATTGTTCAGAAAACGTTTTTGCATAAGCGCCTCTTTGCGTTCTAACCAAACCAGTGACTCTCTGCACGAAAACAACAGCGTCAATACGGCCAACAATAACACCTTGGGTCTTTTGGTAGTCAAGAGCCAAGTTTCTGGTGTTGGTACGGAACTCCATCATTTCGTTTTCACTCAAAGGCACGGAATTCACCTTTTTCTCGTTACCTTGTTTGTAGAACTCGTGCTTATACTCTCTATCCCAAACAGACACAACTCTTGATTCACTAAGGAAAGGCCATTTACTGTAAACGATCTTGCCCACGTACTTGTTGATAAACTGGTTGATGGTGAAGTTGCCCCAGTGGTTCTCGAGGGACAAGATCATGGATTCGGATCTTGACGGATTGTTGAAAACTCTCACCTCCTGCAATGCCAATCTTGAGGAGAATGGTAAAGTATGGAGTGTTGGAAAGCCAGCCAACAAGTCTTTACCCAACTTGGCACCTTCAGGAAGCTCAAACTTAAAGTTAGGGTCGATTGGTGGGAGAGACAAAGTTTCCTCGTAACATCTGTCATGCTCAAGATCATGGTAGAACCCTGGGAGTGGGGTTGGATAGAGGGAGTCGTTTTGAGGGTTGAAAATAAACACAATATCTCTACCATAAGAGTTTCTCTTGGTTTCCTCTGGGGTAAGTTTAGCCTCAATTGGTTTCAAAACATCAAGCAAACGTTTCTCGTCCACAAAACTCAATAAAACAACAGCTTCCCAAGAGGCTGTTTTTCCATTGAGATCCACATCCACTTCTTCTGGATAGAAGTCAATAATAGGAGAACGTTCTTCAGTCATCAATGGTCTGTAGATATCAGGGATCAATCTTTTAGACCTAGCGGGCAAAACCGCCATCAATTGTTCGAAAGGCTTGAAAGGCTTAGCGAGATCAAACTTGATATCGGTTTCGTTCTTTGCAATCATGTCGTGAATACCCTTGTTAATGTCTGATATTCTTGGAGAATAGTGGTATCTATAGTACCAGTTCCACGAAGGACATCCCTTGTAATAATAGTACAAAACCCATTGCAAACCCTCGCAATAGTGTCTGGTGAGGTTGACCATTTCATCTTCATCATTGATAGAGAAATGTAACTTTTCCTTGTAGTATTTGTCCTTGGCTTGGACGAACTTTTGGTCATAAAGGTCTTTGGCTTCCTTGATCAATTCCTCCGAGGCAAACATGTTGGAAGTTTGGTATTTCTTGATTGTTTTTCTGATTTCCGAAACTCTGGTCTGGTACTCCTCTTCTGTTTCATAAGGAGAAATTCCATCAACATCAACAATTGCTTCGTAGGTATCATTGGAGCGCGAGTGGACTAGAAGGATACCGGTTTCCAAAGCTAGTTTCTTCAAGAAATCCAAGTTTTTCTTGGCCAATTCAGTAGGCAATTTAAACGAGGGGAGTTTTTCCTGGTTGGCCAACTCGGTCAATTCAGAAATGGGTTTAGTGGCAGTATTCAAAAACCAGTCTCTGAGAATATGAACCAATGTTTTCTCATCCTTTAAGATCAAAGACTTACCGGTCCGTTCTCTCTTCTTTTCGCCGCTGATGGAAATATCCTCGAGTCTCTTGTTGAACCATTCGACATCAATGTTGTCGTTTTCAAAGTTCTCCAATTCAAACTCAGACAAATAATCAAGCCAGATGGATAAACGCTGGAAATTGATTTTACCACCTTCATTAAGGTATCCGTCCATATGTCTAATACTTTGCTTAAACGCACCAATCAAGAGTGGGAAAGCACCCTTATTGATGTGCAAATCAGGCAAGTGGGGCAAGAAATCGTTACCAATAACGTACATGATCAAGATGAAATCGTCCAATATTCTTTCAAAGTCATAATCAAACTCAAGCTGGCCTTCCAAATCCTTAAACTCCAATTCCATATACTCTCTCAACAACGATAAGTGCAACAAGAAGAACTTTTGGTCATGAACATCACCGGACTTTTTGCGGGATTTGGGACCAAAAGTGACCTCCTCTCTGAGCAAAGAAAAGTGGGGGTCGTGAGTGACAAGACCCAAAACAATCAAATCCGCATCCAATCCATAAATACAGTGTCTCATGTTGGCATTATAGTCTTTTTGGGACTTCATGGATCTGATAAACTGCATGATTTTATGTTCTCCTTCTCCGGGCACCTCGTGGCCCAGCAACACGATTTTGATGTTGGCCCAACGAGGATCCTCAGACATTTTCTTATGAATGAAGTATTTCAAGTTTTCCGTCAATTTGGCCATGAATTCCGTTCCAGGAGTAATGGCATTCGAGTCAAACGGGTCTTCCTTGGGGATTTCTGCTCCCTGACTCACAGCTTTCCGTAAGTTTTGCTCTGCCTCATAAGCAGTCCTAAATCTACGTGCTCTCTGCTGGTTCATCTTGGCTCTAGGTGCTACTCCATCAATGGCCATATAGAAAACCTCTTTTGGCTTAATGATATCGAACAAATGATCAATATAGTTGAAAATCGCCAGGTACATCTGGTCCTCGGTCATCCGGTGCAAGGTATCATCGTCGGAATGTGTGCATGTGTGCAAAATCGAGTTCATGTCGAGATATAAATTGTCGAATTCTGGAATATTGTCCCCAGCAATAAGCTGAGAAATCAACGGCCATCTCTCCGAAATAAAGCGAAAAAATTTGGGGATACCTTGAATGTTTGTTAGTACGATGTATGAAAGAAGCCTTTAGGAAAACATTATCAAATGACTTAGCTACATACCCATGGTTTATTTGCGGATGATTTTTTTTTTTTTGAGTTGGGGGTATTAGAATTGTTGAGTCGTGTTAAACTTTTAGTGAGAGTGGACGACGCAGGGAGTGTGCGACCCAAATAAAGGGTGACTAAAAAGGGTGGCGATTTCAACGCGGGTCCTAATTTTTCGTAACCCGGGGGAATTTGCGACGAGGGTTCGAGAACTTACAAGATACCTTGATTATAAACAATTCTTCACATATAAAAATGAGAATAGAGTGGAATTGACAATCATGCTGAAGGTCCGGGGATCCAGCCCAAGAGACCTGAATTTAAGCTCGATTGTTCATTGCCCGAGAAGCCCCACTCAACCCGGAACTTCTGGCTAGGCTGTTTCACTCCTTCTCAACAACAGATAAATAAATAAAATAATAGAAAAAAAAACAACAACAACCAAATAATTCCATATGGGTATGCTTTCATATAGGGCCTAGACACGGAATGGACAGATGCTTGGACCCAGAACCAATCCTTGAGTAAGTAGCAACTTTGCTTTGCTGTGAACACCATGGATTGGGGTCTCTGCTTCAAAATGCCAATGACTCCCACAAGGAAGATTTTAAGTGGCCAAGATACTTAACTGCGCACCAGTGCAGCCACGCTCTTCGATAAATGATAAGCATCACGTGCAGCGAGCTGAAGCCTTCTGCTGAAAACGTTAAACCCCTTTTGAGAGATGTCTTTAAAGGCATTGACCAATTGCTCGCGTTTCTCGACCGTGTCAACTCGGTTTTGGCATTCTGAGGCCATCAGAGAAACAGAGTCAGTAAAGTTCACAAATTTTGAAGACACCCATTTGAAGTCATGTACTCCAAATGTTTTTGACCGCTGAATCACCACATTTCTGAAATGGTCGGGCCCTCCCAGGAAATACCAATTTTTGGCCGAATCGAAAGTTTCATTTAAAGTATTGGCAACTGATTCAAACCCAGGTTGGGATGCCGAACTGATATCACTCCAAAGCTTTCGAGCCAAGTCTTCATAAGTCCGATAAGACCGTTTTCCCAGAATTATAAGGATTTTGCGAAATTCACTAAAGCGAGAATTTACCACCAGGGTAATATCAGCATGCTTGATTTTACTCCACCAAGAAGTCCAGAAATCCGAAAGAATGTCAAAAGGCAACTTCTCTCCCAATGACAGTAAGAAGTTGCGGGCGGGGATTTCTTGAATAGAGCGCCAGCCGCGGAGTAAATGGTCATTCAATTGTGCCCAGAACTTAGCGAATCTCAATTGCCTAGCGGGCTCATGGTGCAAGATCCTGCCAAACCAAGAGGATTTCTCACGGCGGTCCTCATAGAGCACCAAATTAAGAACATGCCATGCTTTTTCAGAACACTTGGCCTTGAACCCCGTGAACCAAAGAGCATTTTTATGCGCCCATACGTGGAAATTGTCAAAATCAATGACTCGACCACCAAATTGCTGGACCTGGAAGTTACCCATGAACTGCAGGGATGTTTTATGATGAATTCCAAGTACTTCGGAAATAGCTTGCTTGGCTCCGACAACGGTTCCTGCAAATGCAGCGAACGTCACTAAGATTACAACATAAAGAAAAATGTGTTGGATAGCCTCCAAACCGCTCAATGCCGTTGTGGAAACCGCATAAACAGCACATTTCGATTTCGATTTCGATTCCGATGTTGTTTGCAATTCCAAACTTCTACGCCACAGTGCCAAAGGACCACCGAAGATTTTGCGCAGCCGTTCTTTTATGGCACCATCGGTATCGCAAATATACTGCCTGGTGTGGACTGCGGCCCTGCGTACGGCGCTATACAGCGCCACAAGGGGTGCGAACACCAGAGTGTGCGAGCCCACCGGAGTCAAGCGCACCTTTTCCGGGCCAGGGGCGCGCCAGGAGCGCGGGGCCTATTTGCGCCTCCGGGGCCCAAAACTTTCTCTCCGCCCTGAGGCAAGCCAGGGGTAGATCCCGGAACCAACCGAATGTTGGACCCAAAAATCAGGGTGGATTCGGGACGAACAGTAGAAACACTGGCGGCGGCTAGATCGTCATCATAATTTTCGTGGTCATCCCCACTTTCAGTGTGGGCCATAGATTGAGAGGATACCAGGTCGTCCTCATAATCTGAAGACGAAATAATCGACCACTCTTCGTCTGTGGTTGAAGTCATGGAAAAATGTGGAGTTACGTTCTTGTTTTTTTTTTTTTTTTTTTTTTTTTCTTTTTCTTCTTCTTTTTTATTTATATACTTTCGGTATTTCAATGGTTTTCTGTGAATTAGTCAAGTCTTTATTCTTTTATTCTTTTATTCTTTCTGTTCTTGCCCTTAGGGATCGTATTCCGGGGGCGGGGTTAGGAGTACACTTGGCACGGGAAGAAATGTTAAAAACAAAAAAAAAAAGTAATTGTCAGGTCAAGAATCTTGGAATAAAGAAAAAACCCACTTCTGTTACACTTTTAGTCTTTGTTTCTTGTTATTAGTGGAAAACAAACAGGGTTTCTGTGAGATTGGAGGGCCTGAAACAAAAGGAAAAGTGTTAGAGTATTGCGCTAATTAATGAGGTTTTGCCTCCCCAAGTAGGGAGATTATCTTAAAAGGGATGTTTAGTGGGTCACGTGACCACAATACACTCCGAAATTGCGGGTGCGTGCGGAATCCGGATTATTCAATTGCCGCAACTGATAAGGCTTAAGGCTTAAGCATGGGGCCATAATTTACGGGAATATCGGAATGGGTTTACTTAGAAGTTTTGGAAATAAAAAAAAAAATCATTCCTTATCTTCCTTTTCTAATTTTTTTTTCTATTGGTGTATATTATGATAATGTGTCGTAAAAACATAAAGTGGTCAGATTCCTGTGTTGGCCAGCGAATCAGCATTGCCTAGACTCAACCCAGAAGTCCTTTCGTGCTTGCTTTCTTACTCTTTTTCTTCGCCTTCTTCTCCTGACGCTTCTGAAACTTGACGTTGTTCTTGTTGTCGCGCTTCATTTTATCCTCGAGCATCTCCATGCGTTGTTCCAAACTGGAAAACCGCAGCTGGAGGTTGTTGGCATGGTTCTGCAACTCGTAGTACGCATCGGCACGCACAAACTCCGGGTTATAGTTGTTGAATTGCTCTTTTTTCTCGGGTTCAGTGGGCTGAGGCGTATTCATACCAGCCCAGTTGGGGAATCCAGAACTAGGAGGCCGGGTGATATTGGCCAGTGGCTGTGTTTGTTGTTGCTGGAGCCCCGGCCATCCGTCTTGGTTAGGCATCACAGGGAGGAACAGGCGGGCGGGTTTGCCATGTGATATGGTGTATTCAAGTGCATGGTATTGTGTGGCATCATTGAAAGACCTTGGAGATACTGTGGTTGCTGTGGCACAAACATATCTCTATTCGTATGATAAGATGGGGGCGCCTGCAAGACAATATTTGCGTCCTTGGGTTTTTGCGGCGAACTTTGATTGCTGGTGGGTTCCTTGGCACTGGGTAACATTGAACTAAAGCTACTTTTGACCGATCCAGGCCCAGAACTAGGGCCAGGAATCGAATACCGTCCAGTATTCTGGTTCTGGAACGCCACTTTGTTGAGAACAGCAGTATTGCCCATACTGGCACTCAGGCGGTGGTAGGGGCTATATTGGCGATGATATTGCTGGCTCTGGGGGTCTTGTTGAGGTGGGAAATTGATTGATCCTGAGGGTTTAGAAACATACAGATGCTCGAGCGTGGTTTTGGCCTCCTCAGGCGCAGAATTCGTCGACGTCGAGTCGGTACCGGAACCCTGTTTCTGAATAATTCCACGCACAATATCCTCCGAAACCTGCTCGCCCTTATGCAATTGCTGCGACCTCCATCTATTAATTTCAAAATCGGGCCTAGGCGCAGTATTCGAACCATTGGAGTCAGCGCTAAAACTGGACGAGGGTGCATAAAGCCCCATAGTAGAACCTTGGATAGGATTCGGCAAACCTGGCCGTTCAGCCCCCGAGGAAATAGCCCCTGAATCCTGGTCAGATAATCCATTTTGTTTAGCTGTGGGAAGAATGGAATCAGAACTCGACACCGTGCCTAGCGGCAACAGCTGCTCCTCGTTGAAGCCATCCACTAGACGTGAAACACTGGTCAGTTCCGTTGCATGTGAAAGTGCGTCTGATCTCTCCGACACTTGCATGGCTTCTTTGAGTTTAGACGCCTGGTACGACGAAGAAGACGTGTTGCTGGTTTGGTTCCTGTGTGGATGGTCATCGGCAGCTTCTTTGGCATGCCCACTACATGCATGGGGCGAGTTCAAGTGCCTAGTTAAAGCATCAGGCCGAGCAAAACTCCGGTCACAGTTTTCACAATGGTATGGTTTCTCACCGGTATGGAGTTTTTCGTGACGCTTCAAGTCATGGATCCGCCGGAACAGAAGGTTACAGCTCTTGCACCTGTGCAATTTGATCGTTGTATGGATCATCTCGTGACTGACCATATTGTGTTTTCTTGTGAACCCCTGGTTACAAACTTTACAGAAGAATTTCTTGGGTAACGCATTACGTTCGGAAGAATTCAAACCACTAGATGTAGCCTCAGTAGCATCAGTACTTTGGTTTGATTTACCGCCCGATTCCTCGCCCGTAGCTGGAGAAGTGGTACTAGAAGAAATGGGGCGTTTTGAATGCGTTGCAGAAGTATATTCATTCTTGTGGTTTTGTGCCTCTAGGTTCCTGGATGTGAGCGGGTTTTGTGAATTCACATTTTCCGAATCTGAAGTTTCATTTGAGGCGTCATTCGACAGCTCGTTCTGGTCCACTTTTTCTTTCGAATGCAGGTGGGTTTTTTGATGAGATAGAGCCGGAATATTGGGCCCATTTAGAAACGACTCGGGGGCAGCAACAGGTGCACTGGTATTGGTGTTGTCTTTGTCGGCAGAAAAGTTATCTAGGTATCTGATACTCAATCTGTTAGAAACCGGGGACATCTCAGTCATGTATTCTTGTTCATAAAATGTTGATCAGAAATAGTTCAATTGCAGGAGTCCGAAATTCGAAATACAAGCGGCGATTTGTTTGAATGGTCGCAATTCGGAAATGGGAATGGAAAAGAATTGATGGGGGGGGGGTTATGGGTGTGGGTGGTTAAGGTCTAAAAAATTGAAAAGAAAATCTGGTCCCGCAGTCCGGAAATGGGCGGGGAGTATATGGCTATAAATCCTGGACCAAAAAAAAAAGGAAGGGGTACCCGTCGGGCACGAAAAAAAAAATCTGCAGTGTCGTGTATGTCAGACTCTATGGAACCTACCCGGACTTGTATCCTATTGACATACATCCATACATCACAGCGAGTCCAAATAATGTTCAGGATTTTCATGCAGAATAAAAGGGATGGGGCCGCACGCAGCGTCTGGTTTGCATATTGGCTCGCGATCGGGGCGAAAATCTGCGTGAAAAGTCATTTATGTACTCCCGTCCCACGGGATTCCGGGTTTAATACCGCACTCAACGTGGCGTCACTCATAGTTTATCCACCTGCTCACCAACCTCCAACCGTGGTGTTTTTTTTTTTTGGTCCGGAATCTTTGCCACGGGGATTCCGAAATTCCGAACCTACCAACAAAAAACGTAGTCCCGCCCTGGTAAAATTTATCTTGATTCTCTATGAAAAAATAGATCCATTATCAAAGCTTTAGCAATTGCGAAGTCATCGCATAGGCAACATTCGACCGGTAGTCTATGGGCATTTTTTTTTTTTTTTGTTGACCTTCTTTGGGCTAAAGCTCTCATAAACATCGGGCTCGTTCGGATGCATGAAAACGACGATTGCGACTACCATTTCTTTTCTCTTCTTTAAAAGGGCGTGCTTAAATGATTCTCAAAACTCAAGAAAAAATATTTCATACCTTATAAGAAAATATAATAATAAGAATCTTGGGCTTGTGAAAAAAAAAAATCAAAATCATCATTTTAATATGAATCGTCCAGTTTTCCGTTGTCAGTTGCTCGTAGCAGTCGATTATGCATGCGTGGTTCGTTTCTTTTTGCGCGCTTTTCGGAATGGCTGGGGATGAGCCGCAATTTCTGGGGGTTTTCTGGGTCTTTTGAAGGTCCCGCATATTGAGGCGTTCCTTCTTTTTTTGCTTTAAAAAAAAGGAAAAAAAAAAATTGGTCCAAGGAGATTGTGGGCAACCGAATTTTCGCATCGACCTTCCCCGATATATGCTTAAAGGCCAGTATATTCATCGAGAATACATATCTTTATAAATCAAATGGGATTTTTCTTTTTGTCCTGGATTACATTTTGAAAACCGTCTTTTACTAGAAATTCTAAGATTCCGACTACGCATTTAGCACAAGATTCTATGTGGCGCGTTTTAAAATGAGTTTTTCGAGGTTGATTCAATTGGACGCTTCACATTGGTCTTGTACGGTGATGTGGAAAATGTATATAACCGTTGCGAAGCGGACACGCACTCCCGCATAGAGCGTGACTGTGCGTTTTTTGTTGTTGTTTGTTTGCTTAATGTTTCTATTTCGGCAATTATTGATTGTTTGAATTTGTTATTCTATGTTTATAAAGTAAAGTAGAGTTAGAATATTTGCTTTTCTTAGAATATAATTAATCGCGTTGAAACGGGGTTCGGGCTCGCCAAGAATTCCACTCGCAATTGGATGATTGCTGTGTTTTTAGTTGCTCTGGTGGTTTTGGGAAAATGTCGCACAAAGAATTCCTGAACTCCGATTACGACATTTGGAGCGTATTCGTCAGCAAACTTTCAATCATGATACCCAACTTGATGAATCCTAAGCTTATCAGAGTTACCACGTCGCAATCCATATTATGTCCGTAGAGAATTGACCTGCAAAGTGACACTTTTTATAGGCGTCTTTACATGATGCAATGATTTAAAGATCTTGCATCGGCTTTTGAAAAAAGGTTATTCATTAATATTAAACATCCCTTGACTAATGAATATGAACCATGCGGTTCTTTAAAAGAACAAACTATATTGGATCTCCATTCCAATTCGTGGCGGTACATAGAGAATATCCGATAAATTTCGCCCATCTTTGAGAAATTTAAAGAAGGCATACTATTATGCCTATATAAGACCAATGCAATTCCCAAGCTCTTGGCGGAAAGATGCAAGTTCGACGTGGTCCGTTTATGGCAAAGTTACCCTTGATTTTGCTTTTTTTTTTTTTTTTTTGAAACGTCTTCCTTGGGAAGATGGGAAGCTAGTATATGGCAGTAGGCCTAGAGCCATCAGATAGGGGGGTGCCTTGATGTGATGATCCAAGCATTTAAACCATTCCAACTGCGCCACATTATAATAAAACCTGACGTGATAAGGCAGTGTCTGCGGCTCATATATAGAAAGTGAACATTCCCCACACAGTCTTGGCTTAAACAATTTAAGGTTTGTGCAAGTTCGTGCGAGTGGCCCATGGGTACTTACTACTTAGGCTTGACAAACTCCGACTTCAGGCAAAGGCGTGATGAAACGGACTATGATACAATTGCTGATTTTTTTTTCACTTTTTTATTATTATTTTACAATTTGATTTTCTTTCAAACCAGGCCTTCTAACATCTCTGTGCTCTCAAGTAATATTCTATTTCTATTCTAAATCTTTGATTTATATTAGCTAAGCCTCCCCCGCTTAGACGTGTACCAACCATTTTATCCGGCGCTTAGTGCTTAGCCCCATTTTTAAAACTTAAAAAAGAAAATTACCAACACATACACTGGCTATCAACAAACCAGTAAATTTAATTTCAAGAATTATTGAATAAACACAAAAATCGACCTGGTTTTTTTTTTTTCTTTCCGTACTATTTTTTTTCCCCAAAACATTTGTATCCAATTGTTTTCTAATTTGAGAAGCGGGATAATTTACCGTCACATTGTTGGTGTCGCGATTTATCGTACCAAATATATTTGTAAACGTGGCCAAAAATATTCGAAGACATGTGAACAATTTATTCGTTCTTAAGAAAACATTATTGATGGATTTATACTCTGTTGAATATTATTCACTTATGCGCAAGTAGCACCAGTAGTATGGACCCGCGAAGTGGGCCCAGATTCAAAACTACCCTCTCATATTCTAGTATTGGCCCACACACGCCCCCGTGGGGCCCCTGACACACTGCTATCTAATATCACTTATCTGGTGGTGCGGCCAAGACTTACACCAGCAATCAAACCTTGGACCGTGTCACTACACAAAAAGCGAATAAATAAGCGTGTGATCTCTTGGAAAACATTCCCCGGTCTGTTTTAGAAATAGCGCCTTCGTTGAGGTAATTTGCTCTTTGTTGCTGAGCTTTCTTGAAACTGCCCCAATTCACACTTGACCAGCACACGTTGGCCATTGAGAATTATCATTAAAACACCCACACCAACGTCATTCGAAAGTGGTGTTGCAGAATAAAAAGAAAACCCTTTGAATAGATATTCTGAGGGTATTTTCAAATTTATAGGGAGTCTGGATTCTGTTATATTATAAGCTGTGAATTACCGTAACTCCCCCCTTTATTTTGACCATAAATTGCTGTTTCTTGTTGTTTGAGCTGGACTTTGAAACCTCTAGACTGCAAAAGAAAACCAAAAAAAAGGAAACTACGTCTGAAAATACTTCGAGGTCTTATCTTTGGTTATTCTCATAAGATTTTGTTGCTGGTTTTGCAAACGCAACTTTACCTGGAGTATTGGTAATTTGTACGGATTTCGTCCCCACTTTACCCCTCTTTTTTTCTGACATAATTTCACATATCTATCAGTTGTGCTTTCTATTTTCGCTGCTAAGATGTCAATGATTACAAACAGAAAACGGCCCAGAGGATTTAGTGAGAATTTCGACCATTCTCGCAAATCGGCAACCAATGATGGCGTGTCCACAACACAAGTTAACCGCTCAGGGCTTAATTTTGTGGGCGGCTCGCAGAAATTGAATTTGTTGAACGGAAACTCCGACCATCATGAAAGTGCCCTTGTCGAGGAAGATGAAAGCGATGGCATGTACGGTGAAATAGATGACATTTTCGAAGATGAAAATGAAGTTATATTTTTGGAGGAACGCAAACTTAAATCCAGTGTTTCTAGAGGAAGACAACGCAGAAATAACTCTGATTCATTTTTGCTCTTGGATAAGGATGTATGGGAGGCGTACAATATGTTTAATGTGAACAATATAAATCCTATCGAAACACACGCACCAATTAACCCTGGAATGAAGAAACAACGTACAAATTCTCTTCCACAGTTGCCGCAAGTCAAGTGCATGTACGAAAAAATCCCCAACAATTACATTCTTCAACATCCGAAGGTGGGAAATATAAAGACACACGTTGTACCACACAAACTTAATCTTCCGCCGTGCGATGATGAAGATGGCCATTATATAATCAAGGTCAACGATGTTTTTGCTAATCGCTTTGTGATTCAGAAATTATTGGGACAAGGAACCTTTGGTAAGGTCGTGGCGTGCTACGATAAGATTAACAGAGAGACCGTTGCCATTAAGATCATCCGAAACATCCCTAAATACAGGGATGCTGCCAAAATTGAATTACGGGTTCTCACTACTCTTAAGAAATTTGACAATGAAAATAGAAACCATTGCATCCATCTACGAGAATGTTTGGATTTCAGAGGCCACATCAGCATTGTGACGGACTTATTGAAAATATCCTTGTATGACTTTTTGGAAAACAATAAGTTTATACCCTATCCTGGCTCGCATATTCAGGCAATATCGAAGCAGTTAATCCGGTCAGTCACATACTTTCATGATTTGAACCTTATCCACACTGATCTCAAACCTGAGAACATTCTACTACACGATGACTCGTACCAAAGAAAACTTTTGCGGAGTAGTACAACAATTTCGAGCTACTTGCACCTCAATAGTACAACTGACAAGCGTCGTCCTGAAAAGCCACCCAAATTTCTGAGAATTCTTAATAATCCGCTCATACAGATTATTGATTTTGGGTCGGCTATTTTTGATGACGAATACCACTCGTCCATTGTGTGTACGCGCCACTACCGTGCACCCGAAATTGTCTTGGGAATTGGCTGGTCCTTCCCTTGTGATATGTGGTCTGTAGGATGCATATTGGTCGAAATGGTGATTGGAGAACCCGTGTTCCGCACACACGATAACTTGGAGCACCTTGCGATGATCGAAAAGGTTGCAGGTGAGAGGATCAGCAAAGATATGGTCAGACTAAGCAAGGAGAAGGAAAACGAATGCGGCTTAAAGTTTTTCACTGCTGATTCTAGTAGAGCTAGAATGCAGGTGTCCGACGATGAAGAGAATGATGATTGCTTTATTGATGACGATTACACCAATGAGAAGCTGCTCACGTTGATGTTTCCAACTCCTTCTACACCCGAGAAATTCGTGAAGAGTGTTGATCTACTTACAAGAATCGACTTGTTTGTCAGTAAGAGAATTGGACTTAACATCAATTTTGACTACTCTTTAAGCACAAATTACCAGAATAATCAACATTTGATCAACTTTGGCAACTTCACCTTCTGGTGGTTTTTCATTGATTTGTTAAAGAAGTTGTTTGTTATTGATCCGAATATGAGGATGACGGCACATGAGGCGCTTGAGCACCCTTGGTTTAACTTGGGTATAGAGGACGAGGGCACGCTTTAGAGAAGCGTGTAGATCCTGGTTATTTACGATGAAATGAATGAGTTGAATGCTTTTTTGTTCTACGAATAGGCGAGTGGACCAAAAGTTGGCTTTTGACGGAATTTGGAATTTTCAAGATGAAAGATTGATTTTTTTAGTTGAATTTTGTTCGCGGCATAGGAAAAGTTTTAGCGACGGGGGGTTGGAAACCCAACGGACAGGGTCAATGTGGGTGAATTGAAGGCACGAATACCTGCATGGCCATAAGAGCAAATGGTACATATAGTTATTTAACCCCGTTGCTGCTAAATAGACCCATGTTATAGAATAAGAAATGTGAAATTTACAGTTAAGAATATAATTGTTTGTGTGATACCAAATTGGATCCAGACCAAGACTGTAGCTAATGGTAGATACTTGGAAGAAGTGTATGGCTCGAACTTTGGAGGGCCCCTTTTTTGAGCGACAGTTTGACGAGAAAATGCCAAGAAGTGCAACACTAAACGTCTATGAAATTGTTCTCGCACATCGTGGATGACATTTCACTACAATTTGTAATTTAAGCTAAGCATATTTTCAACGAGCCGGTGATTTGTTTTGTGGAGTAAAACTTGAAAGGTACCGAGTAGCGAATGATATTTTCTTTACAAATTCTAAATTTCAGGGATTACGAGTTATCTTGGATTTTTTCCTTTAGCAAGAAACAGGAATTTTTTAAGGGTGAAAATTAATTAACCGTTATGAACAAGATGCCGTTCAATGTGCGGCGCTGGCGTCAAATGCACAGCCTGGCCTAGGCTCTTAAATGAGATGCATAAATTTCCGAAAACAGAAATTTTAGCCAATCGTAACCCCTAGGTTTTTTTCTTTCTTTCTTTCTTTTTTTTTTTTTTTTTTTTTTTTTTCTTTTTTTCCCACAATTGTGTTTAACAAGCGGCCATTGTATTAGAATATTTTCCGTTTATGACAAACATTCCAAGCCCTACCAGAGAAGATTTGCGTTCGGGAAATAGCCGACACTGCTTTTCGAAAGAGTAAACACAAAATAGAACACTAAAAAAATTTGGTAATCAATTTTCCTTTAGATCCTCCATAAAAAAATCACCTCCCTGAGATCTGGAAACGGAATAGTAATTGAAAATCACGAAATAGGGGGTGGTTGATTACGGTATCCAATGGGGGCCATGCATGGTCGTGCGAGCGCCAACTTCAGCGCCAGGCCGGTGTAATTAATGGTGGTCGCACTACCACTGCCAGGTACCGGAATTCCGCATTGGGATGAGAAGTACACAGAGAAAGGGGAAAACATTCCCCAGGGGGTAGCAAATAAAGCAGCGGGCATTCGCAACTTTGCCGCGTTCCTTGAAGGAATTTCCACATGGGCACAGCCTCAAAAATATAAGAATATAAACAAATGTCTAGGTCTAGGTCGTAGGCGGAGCTCAAAGAAAAAAATGATGTCTGTCGAAAAATTATTCCGTGAGTGCAGGCCCAAGACGAACAGTACTTTCCTCGGCCCCGGCAGTCCGCAGTCGGTGAGTAGGGTGACAAGAGATTTGAGTGGATCCGGGGGCCTCGGCATTGCTCAAACAATGTGTGAGTAGTACCAAACAGGCCACACATGGTGCGGCTTTGTATGTTATATACAGGATTTCATGTGGCCAGAGTGCCGTATGTGCGATCTCTATACCCAAACTAGAACAAATCGCACTTTTGTGGGCCTAGACCCGCATCGCGCCTGCACAGTAGACCGAACAATATTTTTTTTTTTCTCCTATTTGTTTGCAAAACCGTGCGCGTACACACTCCTGGACGCAGAATCGGCGTTGCCTTTTTATTCGCGGTATCCGCCGCGAAATTTGAACATTCCCTTTTTTTCCACTTTTCTTTATTCGCGAACTTAGATCGACTCACACTCTTTTTTTCTTCTTTCCTTCAAGTTTAGCTGATCCCTTTCCCTTCGTTTAGGCACCTTCCAACTATCGTCTTTCCTTATTCAGCTTTCTATTTCGCAACTATGAAATCTGCCGTTGTTATGTCCGCCTTGTTGGCGCTCACTGCCGCCGCCCCTTCGCGCAAGCACCAACACCACCAGCACAACCAACACAAGCGTGCCGTTACTGTCACTGTTGTTGAATACGCTGACAACGACACCACTGAAGTTGTAACCGAGACCCCAACCCCAGCCCCAGCCCCAACCACCTCGACTTCTTCTGCCTCGATTTCCACCATTGCTAAGGCTGCTCCTGTCCCAGTTTCGTCGTCGTCCACTTCTACCAGTGCTACTGTTGTGCCAACCACTTCTTCAACTTCAACTTCGACCACCTCGACTTCTTCGACCTCTTCTGCCTCGAAGACCTCCACCACCTCGACCGCTCCTGCCTCGACCGGCTCGTCTTCTAAGTACGGTGATCTTTCTCCTTTCGTTGACCCTACTGTTGAGTTCCAGGATGGTGTCCATGACTGTAGCTCCTTGCCTACTGGCCAGGGTGTTGTTGGTGTCAACTGGATCTCTGGTTTGACCGGTGGTTTCACTACCATCATGAACCAGAACGGTGACACCTCCGAGGTGTGTAAGGACGGTTTCTACTGTTCTTACGCTTGTCAAGCTGGTATGTCCAAGACTCAATGGCCATCTGAACAACCTGCCAACGGTATCTCCATGGGCGGTTTGTACTGTCAAAACGGTAAGTTGTACAGATCCAACACGGACACCAACTTCTTGTGTACCTGGGGTAAACAGACCTCCACCTTTGTTTCCAACATCAAGCAGGACGTCGCCATCTGCAGAACCGACTACCCAGGTTCCGAGAATATGAACATCCCTACCTTGTTGGAGGCCGGCTCCACAGCTCCTGTTTCTGTTGTCGATTCCGACAACTACTACACTTGGAGAGGCGGCAAGACCTCTACTCAGTACTACGTCAACAACGCCGGTGTCTCTGTTGAGGACGGTTGTATCTGGGGTACTGACGGTTCCGGTGTTGGTAACTGGGCCCCAGTTGTTCTCGGCGCTGGTTTCACCGGTGGTAACACTTACTTATCTTTGATTCCTAACCCTAACAACAAAGTTGCTCCTAACTACAACATCAAGATCCAAGGTACTCAAGGTTCCACCACTGTTGGCACCTGTTCTTACGAGGGTGGTGTCTACCTCGGTGGCCACGGCTCTGACGGTTGTACCCTTACGGTCAGCTCTGGCTCCGCCAACTTCATCTTCTACTGATTCTGATGCTTCACCCTCAGTTTGAAGATTTGTCTTTTTGAAATGTTCTACTCGCTTTTTTAGTTTGATTTCGCAAGACTGTGATACCCCGAAGATTTGTTTCTTCGCTGTTTTTGGTCAAATAAAAACGCTTTGTACTTGTATTATATATTGAATCATTTTTTTTCTTTTCTTAAAAAACCCTTATCTTATGCCACACCATTACCCAAAGGCTATGCTCTCACAGTAACTAAAGTTAAGCACGCCGTTGGTGTTAAACATTGCATGCAACTGGCCGATTTTCTCGTCGGGCGTAGGTTGAAAGGAGTTCAGTACGTAGATATATATCGTGTTGAGGCGTAATTTCTTCATCAAAAACTTCAGAATTGTGGCAATTGTTTGTGTTTCAGCAACTGTAAATGTTGAAGGATGGATTGCTGAAGTTGATCCAATGGCCAGAAACCGTACCGATACTTTTACCGGGTTTTCTGGTGGTACTGGAACTTGTGGTTTTCCAAATATTGTGGATGTAGAAAGTGGCACTTTTTCTTGAGTTGGGGGTTCCAAATCACGACCGGCAAGAGATCCAGCACTGCTTTCTTCAGAAGAATCTTCAGGATCTGAATGTAGTAGAGAGGACATATTGGGTATGGGAATAGGAGGGAAATGGAAGGGGAATAACTGGCAATTGACAGTAGGAAGTTATGAATATATATACTTAATATTATTTATTATTATTTTTTGGATTGAGAAAGGGTCAGGTTCAAAATAATAACTTGTTGATTTTCAGTTCTTTTTTTCCTCTTTTGTCTGGATATGATGGTGGTTGTTCTAGGTGGTGAGGGCCTAGGGCCTAGGAGTGTTGGAACTGTTGGGTGCCTCGGGCTCGGATAAGGTATATAGAGAATCTAGAGGTGAGAGATTGAGTTCTGTGGAAATAGATAGGAAAAGAATATTTTAGGTAGAAAAGTATGGACGTGATAAAGATTATAAAGATACAATTATTATTATGAAAAGAAAACAAACAAAAAAGAAAAAGGGTTGATTATTTCATGAAAAAATTTGTCTAAAGAGTTCTGTTAGCCAGATGCAGTCAGTAGATTCTAGATTCTAGATTCTTGAACATGTCATGGATGGGCATCCTTGGCCCTTTGGTAACCAAAGTTTGGTTATTCCAATATTGTGATATATCGACCCTAACTGGTTAGGTTTTAAAAACCGGGGTTCCCAATTTGTTTCGTTTTATTTCATTTTTGAAGAATTAGGAAATCCGGCTGTTTTATACTGTATATTTGTAACTGCCGTAAATTCTCATCATTTAGTTTTCTTTTCTGGAACTTATTCTCTATTACTCCCCATGTTTCAAGTACAATAGAGAGGCCTATATTTCCTTCCATAATTAAATCCACATTTCCTTAGATAAAAATTCTGGCAAATTATTACCCTGTATTGATATAATACTAGGGTTTCATAGAGTGCCATCATAAGAACAGCCTTTTAATAAGCTCAACCATTACGGCACCCAAATATACTGTCTTAAAAAGCTAAGGCTAACCACTTCCACAGAAACTTATAAGTTTATCCCAAATAATTGAATAATCTATTCTTGACCAAAACCATGAAAAAAAAAACTTCCTTTTTTTATCTCGAAGGGAATTCCATTCATACCTTTTGTTGGGGCCAACAACAGAGTGATTACCATCCATTGTCCAGCGCATAGCCTCAGAAAGATGATAATAATGGAAATAAAAAAAACAAAAAAAAAAAAGGGAAACACAATATAATATAATAGAATATAATAAAAAAAATGATCTTTCCCGTACTATTCATTTATACTTTCCCCACGCCTCCCCACGACTTTCCTTCATTGTTTTCAACTCCGATCCAATTAACCGGCTCGGTCTAGTACCGTCTATTATCTCCACACGCAGGAGCGCATTTCCTCACCTATGGCCAATTTGGGGCCTTACCTTTGTCTGTCCATTTTTTTTTTGCTTCCTTCCTTCAACACTTGTCTCTTAATTCTTCACCTTTTTTTTTTTTTAAATCACAAAGAAGGATATATAAAGAATACAAACACAAAAGCACTCCCCCCAAAAAAACCATGTCTGACTCGGAAGCTGAGGTATCACTGGTTTCCAGTAATGGCACTTTGGAAGGATTCACTTTTGAACAGGTTCTTGAAATTCTCCAGCACGCTGCACAAGATGCCATTGAAACCAAGGATTATTTATCATATTCCACGGTTTTAGATATTCATCTCTCGGAACCAGGCCGGTTTTCCGCAGATGAAAGAGAGGCATTGCTCCAACAATTATTGGACTCTTTATCGGGAAATCAGGAATTGGTTTATGAAGTAGGATGGGATATTCCGGCGCTTATCATTCCGTTTGTGGACTCGGAATTCAATTTCCATGGTGGGATTCGTGCAGCCCCTGGCGTTTATAAGGTGCTCAAGATTTTCGAGGTTCTTGCCCTTCATGGCAATGCTAAGGAATTGTTTCTCAAATCTACTGAACTTTTGAGTTCTTTGAAAAGCACCGATTGTACGGGAAACCAGGAGTTTGCATTCAAGTTTTTCGAAATCAAGCTCTACTGTATTTTCGAACTTATTTCCAGTTCCTTGCGCCGTATCCATACCTTATACCCATCACGGTTTTTGGCCATGGCTGTTTCTAGTTTTATGAACTGTCTCTTCATCAACCCCACCGAAGAAGAAACGGACTTTGCCTTTTTCATGAAACGTATGTATAGCTTCGCCCGCAGCTATACCGCGCCACCCAAACCCGAAAAAACGGATTTGCCAGCAGAGGATTTGGCCAAAATTGAAGAAGACGAGAATTTCTTACAGAGAAAACTTCTCACTGCTCTTCTCACAGAGAGTGTTTATATGGGCTTGCGTCTTGAAATTATTGGCTTCACGGTTTCGTACTTTAACCATCTCCATAGGCTTCTTGCTGCCGGTAAAACGGCCACCCTGGACTTCGTGTTGGATTTGTCTGTAATGTTCAGACTCAATGAATTGGCACTTTCGTTCGACTTGTCGCCACAAACCGAGTTTGAAGAGTTCTTGGTTCTGTCGGAAAAACTCGTGGACTTTAAAGCGGCCGCTGCTTCTGAAGAGGAGACTTTTAGTGGCGATTTGTTTGAACGCCTTGTGGTGGATTTCCAAAATGTATTTGCCAACTGCATTGTCAATGCTAAAACTGGCTCTGTCAGTAATGCCTTGGGTGGAAACCTTCTTCTTTTCACCTACGAAGCCAGCTCCACCAATGCCGAGAATTGCATTGATATTTCTTTGAATCAGGCTATTGCCATTGCCATCCGTGTGATTGTACCAGGAATTGTTCATCGTTCTCTTTACCATAGGGGAATGATTGACATGGCTGTGTTTTGGTGTTGGTATGCGGTCCAGCGTATTCTGGCGCTGTCCAAAACCCTCGAACTCGAGTTATCGTCTGTTCCAAAAGCCATCATGTCGACATTTTTGCAAGCCTTGCTTTATGGTATCACCACCCACGGCAACCACTCGCAGTTCAGGTACCTGGCCCTCACCCTATTGACGAAAATCTTGTCGGCGGCCCCTGAAGATGTATCGTATTCCTTCATAATTAATGCCTTACGTGAATGCCCATTCAAGGGTGCCAAAACTGTTCTTATTGGTGTGCTCAGAGTCTTGATTATTAGCGAAAAGAAAGTTGATGATATCTGCGAGAGTTTGAAATCTCTAGATCTTAAAGCTAGCGGTGGGGACCAGAAGAATGCCCCTCCACTTCCGGCCCGTAACTCGGATGGAAAATCAACATTTATTACCCTCACAGAAAGTCGAGCAGATGATGTCTTATCTTTGGTTGAAGAATATATCGAGTTGACTTTCCAAAAATCAGGAGACGCGTTGCAGGTCAATTTCGAACATCTTTCCACATTGCTGGGGCTCTTGAATCTCTTAATTCCTCTTCGACAATCAGCCTTCATCAAGTCTAACGACATTGCCGAGATTATTGCCACCACAAACAAGCAAATTTCTGAAGTTGAAAAAACCTTTGGGGAAAATGAAGAAAATAAGGAAAATAGTGTCCTGCTTAATGCCGTTACGGTTTTGCGGGTGGCCCTCAACAGGCTCGCCGAGTAATGTATCTGGCATTTGTTCATATATATCTCAATATTTCATAATTTCACCTTTGGATGTGTGTATTAACCTGTATTTTTTTTTTTTTTTGCTTTTCAAAGACGAGAAAGTGTCGATTATATTCACCTTATTGCGTTGTCTTTTATTCTTAGTCATAATTTGCTCGAGCAAAACCCAAATACAACTATATCTACACTGACAGCTATCAATCATCCACTATGCATATAGCATTATCATATAGTAATTCTACTTTTTACTCTTTGCACTCCCCTTCTTGGAGGATTGTCTCTCATCAACCAAGGGCCCCCAATAAACAAAGAAACCTTCTTTTGTCGTGGTGATTTCTTCTTCCCATTGGAGTTCAGCATCATCAATAAATGGGTCTTCATAGTCGTATTTTCCCACTTTTCTGTTGACTTTCGACTGCTGCAGTTGTTTCTTTTTCTTTTTGTCCACGCCATCTTCTTTTTTCTTTGAAGAGTTTCCATTATCGTCAACAATCATAACATCTTCTTCTTCGTCTTCTTCTCCATCTTCTTCGTCATCAAGTACATCATCCATAAGTTCAAATGCTGAGCGGGCTTCTGGGTGTACAGCAGACCAGCCGTACTTCTCTTCTGCTAGTTTCAACACATTAACAACAACTTCTGCTTGGCCTGGTTTTGGGTTCTTGGGGTCAAGAAGAGGAATATCTAGGGCTATAACTGGAGGAGGCAATTTATCCTTTTCTTCTACAGCACCACCTAAACCTTGGTCTCCAAGGCCCAGGTCATCCATTGGAATAAAACTGGGAGCAGGTAAAGAGGCAGCAGGAGTTGTGGCTTTTGTCTTTTCTGTAGTCATTGTAGGATGGATACTAGGCTTATCCTGAGAAGGTAAAATGACTTCTGGAGTCTTTTTCTTGGTTTTAGCCGCCTTCTTTGGTTCCACTTTTGGCTCTGGTTTCAGTGTAGATTTAGGATCAGACTTTGAATCCTTCTTTGCTTCGGGTTTTTCTTCTTTCTTAGCATCAGGTTTCGGCGTCGCCTTTGTAGTTTTCTTCGGGGTATCTGTTTTAGCCTTTTTAGCTGCCAGTTCACCTTTAGGACTAGCCCGTTTTCGCTTTTCAGGCTGTGTGTTAGATTTTATGGCAGCATTCAGCGAAGGCCCGGTTTCATCCAGATTTATGAGAGAGCTTATGGAAGTTTTGCTGAATTTTGCCTGTTTTTTCGTAGTCCCCAGTTTCACCGTGGCGGCATGTGTGTTTTGTATGTCTTTCAGGTCGAAAACCTGCTGGAAATTCTTGATGTGTTGTTGTACAGAATCCACTGGACCAGCCAGAACTGACCGGACTTCTGATTGGGCTAATTCAGACAAAGGTTTGTTTTCTGATGAATCAGGTGAAACTTCCACAATTCCCGTGGAATTTGGTCTTGTTACTTCTTCTGAAGACAGGTCAAGAAGACTATGGATTCCAATACTGGTTTGATAATGAGCCACTAGATTGGAAATGGCTGTTGGTACTGGCGTAGCCACTTGGACTGGATTTTGCTGGTCATTTTTTGAGTTTGCTGCTTGGGCTGCTTCTTTTGCTTGGCTTCTGGTGGTATTACTGGCCATTTTATCTTCTTTTTTCTTCTTTTTTTTTTGTTTTAATCCTGTTTTATTTGCCTTAAGTTAGGCTAGTATGTACTCGTATGAGCAGAGTAATAATAATAAAGAAAGAGGGAGCAAACCAAATAGTGGGTCAAAATTTCTTTTTATTTTTTATTAATCGTACTGGAAACCACTTTGGGATGAGTATGGAATATGGAAAACGGAGTTGATGTTTGATTGATATCTGGTCCATGTACCCTGGATCTGGCTCAGTTATAAACTTCGCGTACAGTGTAAACCACCGTAAAGCGTGCGTAGAATTGGATGGGACTATTCGTTCGAATCTGTAACGTCCTTAGTATTAGGATTTTTTGAAAGAACGCCTTTTTATTAAATTATGATGATTGTTATTATTATTAGTAATAATAAAAATAACGTATAGTAAGAAGAAGGGGTTTGCCTTTCGAAATACACTTAGCGCTATAGGATGTGGATCATGGCACGATATTACCATCTCCTCTAGTAATTTGACCATGAAAATATGACAACTATGAAATTTATGAAAGAAAAACTAAAAAAAAAACTAAAAAAAAAAAAAAACTGACATTCATTAAGCTCTATCTAATTGGATGACATTAGTGTGGAATCCAGGCTTGTTCAACGTCAAACAAGTGTCGCTTCCATACCCCTCTAACGAATTCATCGTCAAATCTCCGTTCCAATAATCTGCGTATACTTTACACATGGGCAATCCCAACCCTAATTTGAACTGGTGAGGCCTCATAATCAACTTCTCTAACGTTGATTTCTTCGTTTGCGTAGAGATCTCGTTGATATCAGCGACTGAAGTCTGACCTAAACCATTCTGAGTATTCACAATGGAAGAACCAGCAGGTGTAACTTTTAGGTTAGAGTACATTTGTAAGCCGGGAATACGATGGAAATTTTTAAGTGAGTTTCTCGCAAGATCCGGCAGTTTTCCAAACGACCACATTGACTCGAGTTTGCTATGGCTCACTCCTCCACCACGGTCAGAGATACGAAACACAATCTGTTTCTTTGAATCAATGATGGTGATTTTGATGGGTGGAAGTTTCCCGGTTCCTGAAGCACCATGCGTTTTAATAGTAGCCTCAAACGAATTGCGTAAGATCTCTCCAATTAGATAATGAAGATGCGGAACCATAAATTGGAAGCTTGCATCCACATCACCATCAATAATGAGATCAGGCATTTTAGACTTATCAGGGAAAGGCCCAAGCATGGAGTCCCGCACCAAATCAGCGACTTTTTCAAACTGTTCCTTAGCATTACAGTTTTGGAAAATCTCACCAATATAGTCCGGAGGATTTTCTTGGTAAGGGTGTTTTTTGTGGATCTCCGTAAGAGACAAGTGTTCCTCAACAATAACTCTTCTACTGATACGAGATCGAAGCATGGAACTCATGAATAGATCAAGTTCATGTTGAGGAAGATTCTCGAGAATTGACAGTTCAAGTGCCCCCATCATCAAGTGAGAAAGGTTGAATACGTGTTGGTCCAAAAGTGCACTAATACTTTACAAAACTCGTCATTCTCAGGGAGCGAATTGATGGTGCCGATTTTACGGAAAGCATTAAACAGATGGTAGTAACTTTCATAGATCTGTGCCAAGTGGAAGTTATTGACCACTCCAAATGGAAGAGTCTGCAAATCTCGGATCCGCATGGCTAATCTGATGGGAAGTTCAAGACGGACAAAATTGGCAGATGCAAGTACTTTTTGCTTTGTGAGTTTTTTGCCAAACCCTGCCAACTGCCGGAGTGATACCGGGTGGGGCAGTTTCTGGGAATATTTAAGCAACACCTCGTTCTGGTAGAAATGTTGTGGAGTCAAGATATTTGAAAATGAAGGAAATGCTCCTAAATCGCTCATATGTTCTGCAATATGCTCTTTGCTCACAAGAGATAGAAATTCTTCATCAATATAGGAATGACTGGCTATAGGAGACGAGGAGGTAGTATTAGAAAGGCATCTGACCAGTGCAGATACTTTCCCAAGAATATGTGGTGTTCTTGGTTTGAAGGGCATGATAAAATGGGAAAAAATAAAGTATTGTTGGATGTTTTTTTTTTTTTTTCAAGATATATAAATATCACGGGTGTATCGTTCCTGTTGTCTGTTGTCTTCTTTTTTTTTGGTTCGGACTTTGAAATTTCGTACTCCGGAATGACTCCACGGTGCGTCGAGCAAGTGAGTCACTATATTTGAGAAGTAATTTGAAAGTTTGTTTTTATCTCGGCACGCAAATGTATACCCAAGATTTTATGGATTTGTGCCTTGAAAATAAAGATTCTTTATGAACTTGATTAAAAAGAAAAAATACTGATTTGTTGGAAAGAACTGAATAGTGATGCGCTTACATGTATTGAGACTGAGTACACCAACGACTCAACGACGCACTTGCTCGCTAAAATTGTCAGGTGCAGCAATTCAATCTTGCCTCTGGAATGTCACCTGTTGTGTGTTCTTATTAATTAGAGAAAGAAGAGTAAGATATTATTTTGGAAGATATTTTTGATTCAATTTATCAGATTCTTTTCCCAAAAATATATAAGTTTTGTAGAATTGGTTTGTAAGTTTTTTTATTTTTTTTTTAAAGATTCATCTTATTATAGTATAAAAGCTTTTAAAAAAGAGTTTCTGTATTTTCAAGGTTCACAACACACTTTTAAAAAAACCATGACTAAAAATCGGGCATGTGAAAAGAATTCTCAAATTCTTTATTAAAAACTCTCTAATACAATTATAATTACCTGATATTCGAGTTTCTTCTCATTTCTAGAAAGTTTATTTGCTTTCATTCTTTAAAACTTGTTCAAATGTCAAATTTTCTTCACATGTTCAATATGGATTTCCTGCCAAATTCCTGGAATGCAAATCTATATTTTATCATTTCAATGCACTGCTTTTTCAGATTAATATTTTAAAATTTCTGACTAGTATAGTATCGTTATTTGTTTAAGTCTTCTTCAAGAGATATTTTATTCATCATCAGGAATATTTCAGGACTTACTGTGTGATGGAGACATAGAATAAGCTCCTCTCCATATAACAATGGTAATAGGAAATGACAATAAGAAGGGTACGACTATTAGCATTGTATATTTTGGGAGCTCTGTGTTGCTTTTATTTCTTTACCAGTCATAACAAATCAGATAGATTTTCATCTATGATCTCCGACTCTCTTGAGGCTTTTTCAGATTGGCGAAGGTAATTTTCCTATCTATTTGGAAGATTTACTGAAATACGGTAGAGGCAAAAATTGGCCGGATTAGTGGGTACTGATTCTAAACACACATTCACCTATAATCCCAATCTGGTAAGAGTAACCGAGCTTTCTTTGCGTGTTTGTGCTACATTTTTAACCAGTACAAGATCTGTTTTGTTTACACAAATTCAGAAGGGATCTATGGCATTTCCTGTAATTATGGGGGCATTAAGACAAGGTATAATCACCAAGTCTTCCTAAATATCTTGAAAGTAATTTTCTGAAGTGATGTGGTAACCCATCGTAAAAAGGCGAAGACAATGAGAGAATCGAGTTAACACCAGATATTAAACCAAAAAAAAAAAAAAAAAAAAAAAAAAAAAAAAAAAAAAAATGAATAAGATAAATGACAAGAAACATAGATGAGAATTTATCCATTTTTCCTACAGTAAATACTTCGACGCAAGACAAAATGCGGGGCAAATCTTTAAGAGATTCCCAGGAATATCTTGTCTCCTTCAAGAAAAGAATCGATTACTATTTTCTCAAATTTGTGATTGAAGAAAAGACGAATTTTTGTTTTAAGAAAAATAAAAATCCTCTGCTCACAAATCATTAATCCAAAGAATGAAGAGAAATATTACCCATACATCATTACATCACGTGACTCACTAATTTAAGACCCTTGACTCGCTACGGTACTGCTGGCTGATTTGGGATTCTCTGCAGGTGATACCAGCCACCCCAGAATCTAGATCAATTACAATTCCAGATTGGGCGATTCCATCGCAAGTATAACATCAACCTATTCAGTTCACTTTCTTTTTTAACCATTACTAGGTTTTCCAAAATAAAATAATACCGATATTCGAAAAATTCATCAATTGGGTATACTCTAAAATTGGCAATCAAACCCCATCATTACTAAAACTCGATCCGCCACCAACATAGCAAACCTAGATATGAATGTATCTCGAAATGCATATTTTACTTCGGAGTATCTCCAAGAACGCCAACAAAAAAACCATCGACTGATTAAACCTGCTGATTTTTCACGTGCTCCTAGATCAGAGGCGGGAACAGAACGCTCACGAACACCTATTTCCAATAAACCAGAATTGGTTTCTCCAAAAGAAGAAACTTTTAATGTGGAACCAGAAGATGACCTTGGCAAAGAAATCACACCTGCGGAATTGAATTATTTGGCTTCACACCCAAAACCCCGCAGATCACAGCGGCAAATGGTGGATTATTATGATTACTATGCTCCACGAGAAACTCGTAGAATCAGCGATACTCAAAAGACAAATACAAATATGGGGCCGAGAAAAGTGAAAATTTTCAAGAGAAAAACTTCTGAAAATGACTTTCCATATGATGCAAACGATGAAATCTTTTTTCATGGCGATGACACTTCTCTTTATGAGCCCTCTCTTCCGAAACAAGAACCATTTTCCGGCTACTATATTGACCAAGAAAAACGTCTTCAAAGCTCACCGGAATTTAAGAGAAATACATATACACACAAGACATTCAAGGATGTGTTCCATGCAGATAGCGACGAGAGACTAAATCCAATTGATTTGGTCTTTGATGACCCCAACAAGCGGGATTTGAAAACGAAACAAAAATTCTCTCGGGCATTCAAACAGGTGAAAAAGAAGCTAGGGAAAAATAATTATGCATCTTATGATTATAACGAACAGAGGGAAAACGATGAGCCTGTGAATCTTGCATTAAAAAGCCCATTTGATGACTCTGAATGGAAAGATAAAAGCTCTGAGGACTCTGCAAAGAAGAATACATCAATTAAACGGACAAAGAATCCAGCAAGTGACATATTTACCAAACCATATTCCGAAGAGGGGCTAAATTTGCGAGGACAAACTCTTGAGAAAAAAGGATTGCATAATCATCTACGCCGGAAATGGAAAAAGAACAAAACAGTTTCAGAAACCAGCAGTCAAGTAGGCCCGGAAGAGGTTGAAATAGAAGAAACACATCCTGATGTTGAATATTTATTACGTGATGACAGTGAATCAAATCTTGATTTTTCGCCAGAACCAGAAGCCGATAATACCTCCAGCCCATTATGGGAGTACGTGCTTTCATGGATTGCTTCCAATGAGAAAGGCCCTCTACATCATTCAGAGGAACCAAAAATCACAGAGATTCAAGATGAAATTAGTACTATCACATGCGAACAAGAATTCGAAGGATCAGAGTCCCAAATAGATGACCCCAAGAACAAAAAGGGAAAAAAATACAAAAAACTCTTGCGCAATTGGAACATGCCAGCGGCTGAGTATATTTCGAGCCAAGAAAAAAGTAGGGCAATGGTGAAGGCAGGAAAAGCAGGCGTTGAAGAGAAAGCTAACCAAGAGGTGGAAGAGCAGTTCATTTTAAACAAGAATACGGGCCAACTTGAACCTGTAATTGTTGGAGAAGGAGAAATCAAAGACAATAACATGGTTGCCCAAAAAATCCATGAAGGGTCCCCAACGATGATCATATCCAATATCAACAAGCTCATCAAACACATAAAAATCATGAGAATCATTTTTGCGCCAATCGATGTGGTAGCAGAGAATTTCCCCCAAGTACAAACCTTCGTGATTTTCATTGAGCTTTTTATTTCATGTGGATCTTGTATGAACTTTCTTTATTGATTGATGCGTTGTGCATGGCAGTGAAGGCCGTATGTGCGCGATGCGATTGGGAAGTTTATGAATCGAATCATGTAACTTAATTCTTGAGGATGTAGTTTGCTGAAATTACATATTAACTCAAAGAATTTAATTTCGTGTTGTGAGTGACATTTCCTTCACGACAAAAGTTTTGTGATTGTAATAGTGTCTTAAACTCAAATAAGAAATCAAGGCTGAAGTTTTTTTTGTTTTTTTAAGATTAATCTTGCATGAGCTTGTAAGAGAAGATTTAAATGATTTCTAAAATCAAGCTTGATTTGCTGAATTCGGAATATCGAAGGTATAAGAAAGGTGTAGTGGTTACTTAATTGAACGCCGTACCGTACGAAGCCGTACACTACATGATCGGCATCTGTCACGTGATACGGAGCTTGCTGTTTTATCCAGAGCTGGGTGTTGGGATGCCGGCTCGCCGGAGAAAAATTCTCTGCGACATCAGATGAACCAGAGACCTTTTTACCGTTAACATTATTTCTCAAGGTTGAAGTTGAGTAAGTTCGAGTAACCGATGTATTCTATACTTGCCTTGATAAATTATATCTGAAGCATGGGACGTATTTTTACTCGGTACTTACGAGCTAACGCGCGTTTGCTGATTAACCGTGGGTGCACCATTCACGAAACGGTTCATTAGCGAAACAGTTGTGCAGGAAATACTACATATAACCCGTTCTTCAAAGTATATGCACATTTGGAATAGTTGAAAAGGAAATATCCGCGACGCGCAAATCGTGCAGCGACGCGCTATTTTATTTTCGAGAATTGTTTTGATGAAATGCACTTCTAAAAAACCCCTTGTTTTCTTTTCTTTTGGACCAACTTGAGGTTTTTCACAACTTATACATTCAAAAATCGAGAGTGAAGATATCTTTCCTTCAACGTTACTATCTATCGAACCTGGGATTGTTAAAGACACCATGAACGAATCTACAGACATCACTGTTGCGAATGCCTCGCAGGTGTTCACTCAAATACCGAAGAAAGGTATCTGGACACTCTGGACGTTGAAGATACAGCGGAAGACTTATTTTCTTTGAAAATCAAATCACTCTGTTTATTCGAAAGAGGTCGCTATCAAAAATGAGCAGCGCCTTCAACAAGCCTTGTTAGCAATGAAGACCCGGGGATTGAGCCTCAGAGCTGCGACCGACGAGTACAAAGTGAACCACCTGACACTTTTTCATAGGTCACTGGGAAGCGAGGCCATGGTCAATGGTAATGCTGGAAGAAGAACGTTTGAGACTGCTGAGGAAGAAACTTTGAAATCATTCTTGATCAAGGCAGCTTCGTACAACAAAACTTTACCTTAAAGCGGAGGTGATAGATCTCGGAAGTGCAATTTATCAGGATAAAAATGGCTGACTCTAAAGTCACTGTGGGACGGTCTTGGTTCAAGAACTTTATGACTCGTTATCCCGAATTGAGACTTATTGTGGGCCAGAACTTGGATGCGAAACGCTTTGCTGCTCATCTCCTGAGAAGATCGAAAGATGGATTGCACTTTCTGCAGCCACAATATCTAATTCCACATTCATAGCAAAGACGTCTACAATTTTGATGAAACTGCATTCCAAATAGGCGAAACCAGTAAACTGAGGATGCTCACAAGCACTGAGATTCGGAATAGTCGCCAAAAAAAGATTTTGAGAAACAAGAGTGGGTTTCATCATTTCAGTGTATCAATACTGCGGGTGAGGTATTGCCTCCATATATCGTATTCAAGGGCGAGTCAATAATGCAGTATTGGATTGAAGATTTACCCCTTCATGCGGATTGGAAGTACGATTACAGCTCTACAGGATGGACGAATGATGAAGTTGCATTACGGTGGCTCGAGAAGATGTTTATACCGTATGTGGCAAATAAACGGCATGGGGAGTACGTGCTATTGGTTTTGGATTATCACAGTACTCATTGTTCCCCAAAGTTTTGTGAACTTTGTGAAAAGAATAACATCATTATGCTCTGCTTTCCTGCCCACTCAGCTCATGTTTTACAGCCACTTGATGTCCTTTGCTTTGCTAAATTGAAAGAGTTGTGGGGAGAAGAGAACGCGGCTTTTCAAAAATACGCTTCAGCAACAATCACCGAGAACCAATTTCTTCGCCATTATCAGACAGTTCGTCAATAGGCCTTCACGCCTGAGGTCATCTTGGGTAGCTTTGCCAAAGTTGGACTTCAGCCACTTGACGCTCAGCGAGTTATAGATAAGGTCGCAAGAAACCCACTCACGGCTATGGTGGCAAATACAAGTCAAGTTTTACAAGAGACCCGTGAAGCTGATAATCTGGAAAGTTCAGAATCTCAGACTCAATCGAATGCCCAGGAAAATTCAGACACCGAGTCTCTCGATAAAGTCTCTTCGTTAAACAAGGCTATGAGACAAGCTATATCCAAAGCAAATTCTAGCCCTGAAAAGAGATTTTTGGGTCGCTTAGTGGATGCTATTCGTCATATTACTATCGCAATTCTTCACGCATTAAAGATCTTGTGGCGGAAAATAAAGAACTTCGTCAAGAATTGGCGGCCGAGGAGGGACCCAAGAGAAAACACACTGTGGAAGGCGGTGACAATCAACAGGAATTCGCCGAAGGACAAGAGAATCATGAAGAAAACTTTAAACGATCGACGGCAGATCGCGCTAAAGATAAGAGAAGAAAGATTCATGAAGAGATTCAAAATGATATGATCTCGCGGTTGACATTTCCTGACTCAGATGATGACTGAGATGATGATGACTCAAATGATGATGATGATGATGATGATGATGAGGACTCAGAAGATGATGATGATGATGATCAAAACACAGCCCAAGAGGTTTTTGAGAATCTAGAGTGAACTTGCTTTGAGGGATAATGTTCCTATGAATATGTCATGTGCCAGCCAAGTACAGTGGACGAACATTTAATTTTTATGTTCCGGAAATTCCGGACTTAACATTATTTCGACAGCTTTGAATTGCACCTAAAGGATCTTCATGCACTTTTGCACACTGTCTAGCCAATAAACCGTCTCACGAACGGTGTATACCACATGTGCTGGTCCCAGATTTAATAGGCCCCATAAGTTAACTACTTGTGCAAAAGAAAGTTGGATTTATTAATCTGACTACTGGATGTTCCATCGTTGATACAATATTTTGAGTTTGATTTGGGTCTTTTCCTGGAAATGCAACATTGCACCGTAAAAATTACAAAGTATTTTTCCGACGTGCATGTTGTTGGGATATTCCTTTTTGTTTATTGATTTTGATATTTACTAGTTTCCATATGAAATCTGATTGTATGAAAAAGAAAAAGTTCTAACATTCCAGCTACCTATTTAGGCCAAGTATTGGACGCAAGGGATACACAGTTGTGTCTCCAAACCTTCTATAGTATTTGATAATGATCAAGTAAAACTCTGTGAAGAGCGATTTTATTTCAAGGAATTTGAAAGTTATAAAGTCAAGTTGAAGTACCACAATCCAATTCCACGAAACCTTTTAGCATATGTCAAAAGACCGTTTTCTATGACCAAGAAGTCTGAAGTCTAATCAAATACTGACATGTTAGAGATACAAAACTCTCTTGGAACGCATAAATATAAAGCCATAGAAATAACATCTGAACAGCATGTGAGTGTCAGGGAATCTTTACAGGACTAGTTTTTGAAGATTAGCACTACGCCACAAAGTATTTTAATAATCCCTTCGCTATTCAGTTGGCATCACATTATACTTCCAACCGATAGAGTTGTAAAATTTGATTCTGTATTGTACATAATTTGACACCTGAACCAATTCAGGCTGTTGCTTTTCTAGTATGTTATAAGACTCGAGTCAGGATCTTTGAATGCCGTTGAAGGAAATTTTATAAGTAGATCAACTTTCCCCTGTATAACGGGGGTCTAAGTCACTGTTACCAAAAAGGTTAGACCATGAAACCGGAGTCTAATCCAGCCCCAAAGGATATACAGACAGGCAAACGTAGCTTATTTGACCCAAAACCACCACAAGAAAGATCTATCTGGTATGCGTTTGGAAAACTAACAAGAAAATAAATCATTATACCATTGTCCTTTGGGTGAAATCTTACTTAATTCTTTGTTAATTCATATTTCTTAAATTGTATATTTATTTGATTTTAATTTTGTTTCATAGAACCAATCGAGGCAGAAATTACCGCGTCAGAAACTGCAAGATATAAGACTAGAGTCAAGATACATCCACTTTTCACAATGAGAAACTTTTTTGAAGGTCTTTAATTCCAATAAGAAATCCCCAAATTGCCATAAATATTCCAAATGATTCCAAAATCTATTAATATCTATGGCCTAAAGTTGTCTATTCTTCCCTTTGGCTGCGAACGCCCTTGGGCCTTTGGCTGCGGCCCTAAATTCTCGCCCAGCGACGCCGCACCAACTGTCCACGCGGCCCTGGCCCCTAAGTACATCGCAGACCATGGGGCCGAAAAATCTCCATGAAGGTTTTTTAGAAAAAAGCCATAGCTTTTATTGAATATTTGAATATACACACAAAAACAAAAACAAAAACAAAATCACACTTGAACCATGCACCGATTGACGATTTCCAAAATAGGTGTTCTGCGGAACGTTGCTTTAATACAAACACGGGCATTTTCAAATACTTTACAAGGGTTTCAGAAAACTGAGGCCAACAGTAATGTACCCCAGGTTAATGGCAAAAAACTCACGCCCCAAGAGGCGAAAATGGAGGCAGCCAAGCTCGCTTTAAGCTCGCTCAAAGATATGGGGTCGCTTTTCTCATCGGGAAATGATGATGCTACTCAGCCCATCGATACGGCGCCGGTTTTTGAAAACCCATATATTTTCGGGTCGTTAAACGTGATCCAGCAGGACCAGGTGGTGAAGGAACTCCAGGAGAAATACGATAAGAAATGGACCAAGTTGAATGAAAATGATAAAAAACTAGGGTACTATATTGCCTACGGAAACTGGGGCGTACGGGAGAATTTCACCCAGTGGGATTCGGCCGAGGCACCATGGGACTTACCATTTACTGTTCCATCGAAAATCAGAACGGCGAATCCAAAACCAAAGGATATTATCAAAAACTTGAGCCGGTATTTCTCGCAGAGACCGACGTAAGAAAGGCACAATTTGATATCAAGAAAATGGACCCGGTTACAAAAACATTTATCTACATCACGGTGTTTGTGGTGTTGCTTGCGTTGGCCAGAGATAAGAAGGTGGGCGAGGCCGGCCGGCCGGAGGAATACGTGACCATTGATCAGTATGCACAACAACGGGCCAATGAACAGAGAATCGAGGAGGAGGCACGTGCGGCCGAAGAGGCTAGGGCCAAGGCCCGTAAATGGTATTATCTCTGGTTGAAGTAGTGGGGCGCCAGGACCCGGTTGATTAGTGGAGTAAAGACCATAAATACATGTATATACGTTGAAAACACGCGGTTAACGACTCACAAACATAGCCTAGCCTGGGTGTGGCCGGGGGAGTACATCTCCGATTTAGGTTCGTGGCGCCAGATTCCAGCCTCCTAGGCCAAATCCCGGGCCAAATCCCAGGGCATTAGTCCACATGTGCTTTTTTATTTCTTTGCTGGGTTTAGGAAAATCTGGGAATTTAGGACGCCGCAAAACACCCACAGTTAGTTACCCATAAGAACCCTTATTAGCCAATGCAAATAGAACATGCGAAAAACCAAAATTCTCGTGGCTATATTATGAATTATTCATCATCCTCCATACCATCTTCATCATCATCGTCATCTTCACTATCATCCTCACTATCGTCATCATCCTCGTTCCAGCTGTTTTCTACTGTTTCACGAACACGCTTAATATACTGCGAGCGGTGGTCCTTATACAAATTCGCAGCCTCAACATTGGCTGGAGACAGGATATTTGGGTCGTTAAGCAACGACTGGATCGAGGTTAAAATGCTCAGCACATCGTAAGTGGGCGACCAGCGGTTCTGCAAAATATCTAGGCACAATTCGCCACTGGCATAGACATTTGGGTGGAACATTTCACTCAAAAACTTCACCAGTGGTGGTTTGTTTGGGTATTGTTCATCAAATTGCAAGCCCAAACGGAACGTTCCATCTTCAAATGGTGTCTCTGCGGGTCCAATAATGACGGCGTTCCACAGCATCACATTATCGGGTACCGGCAGTGCCGAAACTCCACTGGGAGCATCCAGTTGCATGCGCTTAAAGTCACGCATGAGTCTTCTTTTGGCGGGCGTGGACATGGTGCGGGGTAGCGCGTTTGCGTTTGTGGTTTTGTTGGGTGGGTGTTTGTGGTTGGTTTTTTATTTGTTGGGTCCTTTGATTTAAAGGATGGTTATAGTGAGTATCAGCAGATGTAGAAAGAGTAGTGGTGGGTTTTGGATCGAATCATTTGGTCTCGGTCAGAGTTACGTGAGCGCTGTGCCACCGGAACTCGGGCTATATGCAGGTCCCAGAACCGGGGGAAGGAGCCTTAGTATGGAACCGAATGAGATCGAAGCCCATGGAAGAGTGGGGAAAAGCGTAGAGAAATACCGGTGATTGATTTTAGAACAAGAAATATGAACACATTGACGGTTTAAATATTTGCCGGAAAAAAAAAAAAAAATTATTTTCTATAAAATTTGGAACTTAAAAAATTTCTTGTGGCCTCACAGTTGTGCGATAAGAAGTAGGCTTTGGCGCTCGTGCTTCGCCTCAACAAGAGGTTTTCAAGTTCGGATAGTTTAATATTTCCTAATTTGAATTGGTGATAATCAGAGATTTCCGAAATCTTTGGATTTTTGTAACTCCTTATTTCATTTCTCAAAACTAGACATATTATCATTGATTGGGAAATGGTCTAATGCGTAATATACTTGCACGTCTATAATCATGGGTTGAATGGGGGTAAGAATATTTCAACACACTTCAGTATATTTAAGGATTAAAGCCTTTTGCTTTTTAAAAGAAATCGGAGGGTTTATTCATTCCTGAAAAAAATGTATCCAATGTTTCAAGTATAGGGTAGAAATGATGATAAGCTTTTGCTTATTTGGAAATTTCTCTAGAAACCCCTTATACTTTGCTAGTAACGTAAAGTTTCTAATCCAAATTAACATTTTTTATCCACTAAATCTATCAATTCACTAAATCTTGCAAAGTAGTATTTTAACGTATAGCCCATTTAAGCTCCAAATAAGATTGAGCTCAAAAGATAAACACAAAAGCCACATTACTTGAAAATTGGCAGTATATAAATAAATGAAACCAGAGTTAAATTAACTAGAGAGAAGTACTTACGAAAGTGGTTATCAAAGTTGAAATATCTAACCGGAACCTATGCACAAGCCATAATCCGAAACCTCTGGCTTTTTCACATTGGCTTTAACAATCTCTTTTACTTCCTTTAAAATAAATAAGGGAAATACTAATATCCCTTTATCAGATACTTTTTTTTTTCGTCCTTCTACCCACACGGCACTGCTGTGGCGTTTTGTCTAACGTGGTTGCCTCCAGAGGTGCATATTTATGCATAAACATTATCCGCACAGACATGTGGCATCATGCGACATTTCAGACTCAGGACTTCATGATTGCGAGATTTACCGATACAGTGACAACCAGCATGGGCAAAAACTTACTACATGTCATTAAATAGAATTTCTCATTTATATTTCTTTATTTATTTCTTATATATCTCCGGCAGACGCTAATGTGTCTAGATTTCGAGAATCTTGTTCTCTTCTATCAGAACTCTCGTTCAGCACCTGGCTTACTCGTTGTAGATACCGGCAACCAACTTCTTGACATCTTCAGCCAATTCATTAGTTGTACCGTCAATCTTCTCCAAGAGGGAATCAAGCTTGTCGGAGAACTTACCGACTGGCTCAAAGTCTTTCTGGGAAGCAGAACCAGCCCAGAAGTCAGTCAAGTTGTGGCCAGCACCGTTGAAAGCCAAGACGTTAGGAGTACCATCATCAGGAAGTCCGGTCAATGATCCAGCAGTACCAAAGCTAATCAAGTTCTTCTTCAATTGTGTCGTAGAAACGCCTTGGTCAGAAACGAAAAACTCAGAGCCTGCTCCGGGTTGCAAAGAAAGATAGTAGGTCAACAAACCACAAATGTGTGGAGAAGCCATAGAAGTACCACTCAACGTGGCAGTAGAGGTCTCAGAACCAATGTAAGTACTGAGAATGTTGAGGCCAGGGGCAAAAATATCAACAGTGCTACCGTAGTTCGAGAAGTAAGCTCTGGCGTCGGAGATGGTTGAAGCACCAACAGTGATTGCCAACTCTGCGGAAGCAGGAGAGGTGTTGGCAGCATCCTGGTTCTCGTTACCGGCGGCAACGGCAAAGTGGATACCAGCCTTGACGGCAGCATTCACAGCCAAGTCAAGAGCAGGAGACTTACCACCACCCAAAGACATATTGGCGGTGGAGCCCTTGAAGCCCTTCTTCTTGGATTTGACGGCTTCCTGATGGGACTTGGCAGCGAATTCAACACCTTTGACAACGTCGGACATGGAACCAGAACCGTTCGATCTCAAAACCTTGACACCAACGACTTCGGCCTTCTTGGCCACACCGTAGTCTTTGGAAGCAATAGTACCGGCACAGTGAGTACCGTGACCGTTACCATCAGTGTCGCTGTCACCGGAGGGGATGGTCTTACCCCACTTAGCTCTTCCTTCGAATTGCAAGTGGTCAATGTAGACACCGGTGTCAATGACGTAAGCAGTGACACCCTCACCAGCCTCATTGTCGTAGCGGTACTGGTTAAAGTTACCCAAGGAAAGTGGGTCACGGTGGGAGATACGAGCCAAACCCCATGGAGCGCTCTTTTGGGTGTCAAACTCATTGGCGTAAACCATCGAGTCCTTCTCCACAAAGGCCACCGCAGGGTCACGACGGATCCACTCAAGAGTGGAGTCCAAGAAGTAGCCCGAGTATCCACTCAAGGTGTTGGCAATGTTGAAAACGTCGGAAATACCGCCCTCAACATTGGCACCCTTGATGGAGGTGAAGTAGGAGTCAGAAGCATCAACACTTCCAACATCCTGGGCATGTCTCTCAGAGACCCATTCTCTATGGAATTGGGTCAAGTTTTCTTGCACGTCGCTCTTGAAAACAACAATGTACTTGTGGGCAATCACATTGCGCTCGTTTTGCAAGAATGGAGCAGACAAACTAGAAGAGATCTTTTGCTCAAACTCAGAGAAACGGGTCTTAGCAGACTCAGAAATCAAGGAGCCAGCGGTCTCGCCCAAAGAAGCCAAGTGGTGAGCGGAGTCAGCAACGGCATGCTGCAAATCCAGAAGACCCGTACCTTTAAAGGTGTCAATGACGTCACCGACATTGGGGATAATCATGGCGTTTGCACCAAGGCATGCCAAGATGGAAAGTGCTACCGAGCGGGTAAGCAACATTTTATCAGTCTATTAAAAAAAAGGAGATTGATAAGGGGAGGGGTGGGAAAGCTAGATATAATTGACGACTAAAGGCGGCAAAAAACAAGCAGTGAAAGCGGGTGGGGTTTTTAGCAAAAGTAGGGGAGTTTTTTTGGTGGTTGAGTTTGTGGATTTTCTTCTTCACAGGTAGAAAAAAATAATCCAGCTAGTCTCTATCAAAAAAAAAGAAAATGGGGTATGGTGGGCGGGTGGCGATAAGCCTTTTTATATATTTCTGGGGGAGCGCGCGGGGTGACCCAAATGAGGGATGTTGTGCATGTGTGCAGGACGTACCGCTTCGGGATAACCTTTGTGTGGCTGGATTTCGCCTGAACGAGACGTTAGTGTGAATTAAAGGGATATGAGATGTGTTTATGGAAAGAAAAAGTGGATTTTTATTGAATTTTGTGATAATGTATTTGATTTTCTAATGAATGAAGTATTTTTTATTCGCAGAATTTGAAAGATTGCTGTTAGGGTTTTAGTATGTAGATTGGAGAAGTAAGAGGTCACGTGTGGGTTAGTTTTAGGTGGTTTAAGCAGATACCAGGATACATGTTTTGTATTAATTCTGATAATTTTTGTATGAGGATTTTCTTCAGTTTACTGTGGCATAAATGCTTAGCCTAATTTCTTTTCTTTTTTGTTGAGGAGGTGAATTCATACCCTTTTTTTCTTCTCTTTTTCTTTTTCTTGTATTTTGCCTTTTAAATTGCTCATGCGACTGTGGCTCTGGTGTACTCCTCTACTGGGCCTAGAAACAGAGGCATGGTTGTAGAATTTTGGGAAAACAGAACTATTTAACTAATATTTCAAATAAGTGAATAATTTTCTTTTTATTCTAATATTCTATATATATTTCATGGAATATCTTATCATTTATTGAATTATAGAAATAATTGATGTGGAATTATAACGAAAGTTTCTTATTCGAATCTCGCACCATGGTGGTCCTTATCTGATAAAAGCAAGCCACCATTTCAGGATTTGCCCCTGGCGATAAGCCCATAAGTTACATCTTTTTATAGCATGCTCTCGCTCAATTCGCGCTCCACGTTACCCTTGTCTTTCCTTTTTTTAATTTTTTAGAGCTTTGAATTTTGGCACCGAAAAGATTCCTCTTGTTCTAGTTCTGAAGTTTCTTCTAAAAGACATCTCCAATTTTTTGCTTTATTTCTTTTTATTTTTTATTTTCTTCTTTTCCCAGAATTTGTTACATGTTCAGATTAGTGCCCCCGGCATACGTCATTTGACATCGCGTCTTATCGGCGTGTGTTTTTTTACTGATAAGAAATAGACCCATACCATTCAAGAATGCGCGTTTCGCCACCCGAGCGATTTTCTTGTGAAAGTCGATTTCGGAATCTACTTCAAGATTCTAAAAAGGAATAGGGGCAAGAATGTGGATTTTCTTTTGATGTTTGTTTTTAATTAAAGAAAACTTTGCTGTGATCTTCTAGAATCCTTCCATGTTAACGCGATTGTTATGTATTTTTGATTACTGAACTCCACATTCTCTGATGACCAAAAAAAAAAATAAAGAAAATAAGAGCAAAGGAAGGTGAAAAGAACGGGGATAACCTTTCCTATTCATACTCAATACAGCTAAGAGTAAACACCCCGAAATGCTCAATGACTATATTATATGAATCCCCAAAACTTCAAATTATTCCTGGGGTCTTTCAAAAATAATTTAATATTAAGGCACAAGGTTTTTTTTGAAAGAAACATTGATCGGATATGGGGCCAAAATATTAGGATGTTTCACACACTCTGTTTCAATAGAAATTAACCAAACTTACAAGAGAGCCTAAATTAACCTTAAGTGCACCATAACTGACTAATGATAGATTTAGTACTATGTCTCTCTCACCAGCTTCTCCCCTTTTTAAAAATCACATCCCTTGAAGTAGACTAGATTATTGATATCTTTTTCTTTTTTTTTTTTGTTATCTTCCAAACACTGCGGCCTGTCCGAACGCCCGGGATAACTTTCTCTCCAGGAGAGGGGTGATTTCTATACCTTTCGATAATTTCAAGAACAGTGATATTTAAACGAGTTCCTTAAAAGGAAATCCAGTAAGTAAACCGCGTCCAAAAAAAAAAAAATTGGATTGTTTGAGGAGTACGCCTTTATATACCTAGTTAAAAATCACAGCGTGTCTTCCTGATTCGAATATCAATTAAATCGCGTTTTGAACAAGCCATTCTCTGACACTTTCTACTCCACAAGTATACACTGCCTTGTAAATCATGTTTTTACCATAGTTGCCTTCCTGAACTAGTTGGTCCACGAGGTTCTTTTTATTTTGAATGGACTCAGTCACGCAAAAAGAAAACTGGTTGTTCTTTAAGGTAGCCTTCCCTTTATTTGCCGGGAGGCTTGGAGATGAAATCTTTGGGAAAAGCTCAGCTTTAACACGCATCAAGGCTTGTTTAAAATCAAGTTTCTCATTCCCATTGGCGCATTCAATGTTTCGGCAGCACGAATTTCCACAGCCTTTAGTTAATTGTAACACATACCTTCGTTCAATCCGCAGTTGTAGTTTCATATTATTAGGATCCAAGATGCTTAAATAAAGGGGACCGTAGCATGTCTCACATAAACCAAGTTCATTTTCTTGGGAGTGATACATGTTGACACAGTTGATATTTGCACACTTTGGAAATATCTCAGCATTCTTTTCTGTTTTAACGATTTCATGGATCTTCATGTGACTAGCAAGATCCTTGTTGCGAAGAAACTTTCCACATTGGTAACATTCGGCAGTTTTGTTACCACATTCATTTTCGTGGTGTGTTAAGTTGAGAAATCGGTCTTCAAAAGTTGCTTCACCTTGAGGTAAGATCAAGTGGCAAAACTGACATTCGTGTAATCTGGATGCACACGAATTAGCCTTGTGATGTTGCACGAGCTCAAGAAATGACGAGTATTCCCTATTGTCGTCACATTTATCACACATATAAGGCTGAGAATGGAAAAGTTTATCATGTTTGAATTTGAAAAGTGCAGATTCGCCATGAATATCAGGACATTTTTCACAATGCCAATGCGTATTTGGGATGGCCTTCGGAAAGACTTCACCACACGAGCAACGCACATTATTTCGGTAACAAAAGGCCTCGTGCAATGGGATTTTGGCGCTATCTATGAAAGATTTACAGTTACCACACTGTGTTTGACTTGGGAAACTTTCGAATTTTGGAGTTTCGTTTGTTTGAGGTTTGGTTGATATGTTTATACTAACCTTGGAATTGTGTTCCCATGCAAATGGTACAATATACAACCATAGTTCATCTGATGAAGAAGATTTTAGTTGCGTATTGGTAATAAGATCGATTTTCGTATCAATGGTGACAGTTTTTGTCATATCACCTTTGACGTCTTGGTCCATTGTACTCCACATGAAATTCTCCAAATTAAGAAACTTGTCTAGACTGCAAAGAATGTCCGTATTGTAAAGATCATCTGTAGGTGTGATTTGGATCGAAACCATTTCTGGGTATTGTAGAAGATTGATCTTATAAATTAGTGGCAGTGTGATTTTGTTGAATGGCTCAAGATCCACTGCTACACTCGAAGAAATCTCAGGGATTTCTTCATATTTCATCCTAGCCGACTCTTGTTGTAACTGCTGAGCTGCCATTATATCGTTAAGAGGCGCTACATCTAATACGATATCGGTATCGACAACCACCACTGAAGGTTCACTTGCCTTATCGACCATGATCTCTACATCCATACCAGCAACTTTATCATGGTAATTAAAACGTTGATTTTCTGAAAGAGTCGTATAATGCGTACTCAAAAACGATTCTAGGTAGTATTTCCAGTTAGTGACATGTGGATAGAATTGTGCTGGTCGTATACGTAAAGATGTGGCTTTTGGTAGCAGCGATACCAAGACACATGATACGGTATTTGCCTTGAGGCGACTCCAAATTTCACCAGGAACAAGAATAGTATTTTCAGGTGCAGTAAATTCACGAACACCTATTAAAATATCGTTATTTAGTATGAAAACCATTGGATGTGGTAAAGAATCATGTGACGCAATGGCCGTTTCGAGAAATGATGGTGGGAGAAGACATTTATCGGAGAATTCCGGAAGAGTGTCGGATTTTTCGACATTTAGTTCCAATGACATTTTTTTTATTTCTTTGTGGATTGAAATATTGTGGAGTAATTTTAAATTGTTTTACTATTTAAATATCCATTTGCCGTTCGGCCCGATTCATTCTGATGGCACGCTTGGCCGAGTGTGCGCGGCAGAAAAAGTATGATTTCGAGCCGATGTAAATTTTGGAGTATATGCAGTATATCGACTTGACCCTATTACTACATCGACTTGGTATGTTTGATAAACGCTGTTAAAAAAACGGTAGGAATGAGTAATTAAATTTATTCGAAAGTGGTGAATTTTTCAAACTTTATTTAATTATTTAATCCATCGATTTGGGGCTGATGGATTGGGTGAAGTCGTTGAGATCTATTTCTATAGCAGCTGGGAAAAAACAAAACAAAAGAACACTAAGATTTATAGATTGTCGAAATAATAAATATATGACTAAAAAGTGATTGAAAATTAATCCGGGATTTCTTTCCTTCAAAAGAAAATCAACACCACCCGTCTTCGAGTTAAGCCATTGAAGACCAAGTAAGTGGTGTCCCAAGGTCACGTGACCCAAGCCAAGAAACTGTGTGCACAGAATGTCGTCCGCATGTACTAAGATTGCTATCTACACACGTGTGGTCAGGGTCTAAGTGGAGGGCTATTAGACGAAACCTGATTAGTTAAGAATAGTTTATTATAGTTTTCTGTGGCTGTTGTGGATAATAACACTTTCTTTGGTGTGGATATGGATCCTCAGCGACATTTTTTCTTGTTATGTTTTCTTCTACTTTTCTTGAAAAAAAAAAAAGCAGGAACCTACTGGATACCCATAGTAAGCGCACACATTATAGAAGGTAGAATAAAAAAGAAACACCACGCGTCATCAATGAGAAATTTATATATGAAGTTAACCTATGGAGTGTCGTCATCAAAAATCCCTGGTGAATCTCCGCTTTTCTTCTTTTTAATTCTTTTAGCTTGTGGGGATATTCTTTTGTTTCTTATGCTCTCCAATTCTTCCTATCAATGAACGGTTAACATGCGATCCCAGGTGAAGTGACCAGCAGAGAAATGGACCATTCGAGTAACCATTGCTTTATTAAGAAACTATAACATTTAATATAATTTTATTCAATTTTTCTTTTATTGAACTTACTTCTGCCTCTCAATCAATTTAGTAATCCACTGTGAAAAAAAATAGGTTTAATGCGTTGCCACGTAAAACGTTGTCTGATCAGATCCCTGGCTCATAAGCCTTCTGACTTCTAACACTTGACTCAAACCGATCCTTTATCAGTCGATACAGTGTGAATCTGATTGGCTTTTGTGTAAAAAAAAAATCCTCAGTTATGTAATTCATTTTATACACATCATACCAATATGAAAATGTCTGTTACCCTAAATGGTGGTCAATATTTCGTATTGCCACGCGTCGAAAAACTCCCTGTTTGTATGTACATAACACACATCGCACAGAATACATATTCAAACCATAATATACAGAACTCACGCAATTTGCTAACGCAAAGACTGCATGAAATATGCGGGCGTTCCCTCCCTTGTCCGATACAATAGTGTACGTTAGCTTTTAGTGGTGTGACTGTTTTATGGGAAAATGACGTTTTTTGAAGATTATGAAGAAAGAAACCAACAGTCCAAAATATAAATAATGACAATATATTACTAATATATAAATCATCGTTACATTTATCATTCTGTTTGCTTATTTCGCCGTGGTCATGGTTGCTTTTTACCGTATCTGCGAGGCTGTAGCAATAGGAAGGACATAACAAAAAGAAACCAAAAAACACAGTGGACGACATTTTTTTTTTTACAGATGCACCTTCCACTTATCGCGCGCTTGCCGTTTGAAAACAATTAAAGATTTCACATATTTATGCAGGTGGCCTGGCCGATATCCCTTTTATAGAATACGAGATTTTTGTTTCGATTGGGATTTTTATTTATTAATTTTTATTCAATCAAATAGTTTTCTCCCTGAAGTAAATATACCCAATCTTTTTTACTTATATTCCTCAAACCCGTTTTTTCTGGTTCTTCTGAATTTTCCGAAAACGACATATACCCGCCATCCCAACAACCTTCCGCCGCGTCCAAACAGCGTTTTGAATCGGTGTACCAAATTCCGGTAGTCAATAACGAGAAGTTTTCCGAGAAGTTTTTTGAGAATCGAGCCTTCTACACAAGAAACACCACCTTTCTTCTTTGGTCGATAAACAAAAAAAAAGAAAAGAGAAAGAAAAAAAAGGGTCATTGATTCGCGGACGAAGCTATCAAGTCACGTCTATCTTTTTTTCAATATTATTTTTCTCTCCAGGCAAAGGTAGGCTATCCATACATTCGTTGACCTAACCCTTTCTATAGCCAAGGATTCAAAGATATATCCTTCGATCCTATAATACCTTGATCTGAAACCGAGAAAAAAAAGAAAATGATTTCTAAAATTCTTGCTTCCAGAACTGCTGTGGCACTTGTGCTTGTGGTGATTATTCTCGTGAACCTCTTTTTCGTGGTCCAGAATGAAGAAACAACCACACAAGTTAATTCTAAAGAAGGGCTTGATACAGCTATTGATGGTCTTTTCACTGATGAATACACCGCCAAATTGAAGGAAGATCTTCTTGCAGTAAAAAAAGATGATCTCATTAAAGAAGTCAAGGAAGAACTCAGAAAAGAATATACTGGAAAGGTATACGAGGAATTGCAAAAGAATGTGAAAGAGGATCTCCAAAAGACAGTAGAGGGTGAAATTCGTGCTGAACTCCAAAAAAAATCACCAAGGAAAACTTCGATATGAGGGCTCTTAACTATGAATATTTGCAAGAATTAAAGCAAAAGTATTACGACAATAACCAGCAGCTTTTCAAGGATATAATTGTGTGGGAATCCTTAGATAATGTGCTTGAGAATGAGAAGGATAAGACTGAACTCAAGGAGAAAGTTGTTAGCGAAGTTGATACTCTTTCTTCTAGGAAAGAGTGGTACGCATTTGTTTTGAAGGATCTCATTCAGGATGCGGCTCCTAAAATGGGACGTCTCACCAAAGAAGAAGAAGGCCCTAATATCGTAGGCTGCCAATTCTCGGTCAATTCAGCTATTTACGATAGAGAGTTTTTGTCTCGGGTTAAGTTTTCCAAGGAAAGAATGGATGATTTCTCATCCAATCACAAGAAAATTGTCGATAAATTGCGTATGTTGGGTCCACCCCCCGTCAATACCTGTTCTGGTGAAGGTATTGTGATTAGTGGTGGTGGTGCATATATGGCAGGAGCCATGGTGACCATTGTGCAAGTTAGAGAAGTTGGATCGAAACTCCCAATCGAGCTTATTGTCAATTCTAAGGAAGAATATGATGAGTACATCTGTAAGGATTTGGGTAAGAAGTTCAACTTCAAGTGTATTATTATTGAAGAGGAAATTGGAAAGGAGCTCATCGAAGAAATGAAAATCACAAAGTTTCAGTTGAAGATCGTGGGTCTCTTGGTTTCCTCTTTTGATCATGTGATTGTTTTGGATGCTGACAACATGCCATTGAAAAACCCCGACGAACTTTTGACCACCAAGTCTTATTTGGAAACCGAATTCCTTTTGTGGCCTGATCTTTGGCAAAGAACCATTTCCCTGTCTTACTATGAGATTGCTGGTTTCACCCCTGGCGAGATTGTGAAAAGAGGAGGCTTGGAAAATGGTAGAAGCCATCTTGATTACTTCAGTAGACCTAGAGACAAGGCCCATTTCCATGATTTGGAAGGTCTCCCCGATCATATTTCTACGGAAACCGGACAAATGGTATTCTCTAAAAACAAGCATTACCGGTCGTTTATCTTGGCTCTTTACTATAACATCTATGGTGAAAGTCATTACTGGCGGATGTTATTCCAGGGCAGTCCGGGTGAAGGTGATCGTGATACTTTTGTGCCTGCTCTTCATGTTTTTAATGAACCATACCATGTTGTCGAGCGTGCAACTTGGCTTGCGGGTTTCCAAAACAGTAAGGACAGATTCCAAGAAACCACCATTGTTCAATACGATCCAGAGCTGTCTTACACTTATACTCAGGCATGGCGCAAGTGGCTTTCGCTGAATGGCCACGACATGAGAATGCACTTCAACCAAGCCAATGACTTCACGAGAAGCTTGGTGAAGAAGTTCCGGGAGCTGGACCTTGCTGTACCTAAGCCCAGTGTCTTTTTCCTTCATGTGCATAGACCAAAGATCAACCCAATCTTGGCTACTGACCCTGAAGGATATTTCGAATGGAACATGCAAAGAAACCTTGGTTTGCCTGGCGTTTACAAAGACGCATTTGGTGAAACTGACTGGGACTTGAAGTTCTACACTATTGGCCAATGGGTGGCTTGTCAAGGTATTAAGAGTGAATCTTGGTGGCAATCGGTGGACCGTACTCAAAGTCTGGTTTGTAACGCGATGAACGAGTATGTGGACTTCTTGAAGAAGGACACCAACGATGAAAATGCACAAGTGTTTTCAACTGTTAATTTGGATTAAATTTGAGTCTTTTCTAAATTCGGTTTATTCTATACACTTAACGGTGTTCATCCCCGCTTTCATCGGAACTACCTTCATCGGTTTCGCTTTCTGTTTCTGACTCTTCGTCAGAATCTTCATCTTCCGAGTCCTCCTCCGACTCGGACCCGGATTCCTCATCCAGGAAATCACTTTCGTCATCCGAGCTTACCGAAGCATTGATCTTCTCAACACTGACTTCGTAACCTTGGGATGACAAAAATTTAGAAAACGCCTCGTATTTTGTCGCTGGCACACACGAGAAAATAAGAGATTTCTCGGCAGAGAATAATGGGAGAAAGTATTTCTCCATAATATAGATCAAATCTTTGCTAGTGTAAGTGTTTAACTTGGCCAAAAATTCCGAAACGTAGTTAGGCCCTCTCTTCTTAAAGATATTGTCTGTGATCTTGTTGATGGCAGCATCGTAAGCATTAGCCTCAGAATTGGCCAATTCGTTGACAATAGCAGCAATCGAATTTTCGATACTGATCTGGTCAATTTCAATAACTCCACTGACGTAATCGGAAATAATCTTTTTTCCTGTAATCCAGGCTTGTTGTGCATCGGCACCTCTATAGATGGAGAAAGACAAGTGTCCGGATTCAATGAATCTTCTAATGTTAGCACCGTAAGCCAAACCGGTACCTCTAATTGCCCTCCAGAAAGGACCTTCAACTCCACCCAAGAATTCACTAGCGAGTGCGATTTTATAAATATCTTCGTTGGAGTAATCGGTAGGGATTGGGGTCATGGACATGAAATGGGTGGTTTCACTGGCTGGAGAGGATGCCAAAAATGCCTTCTTAGAACATTCCTTAGCGATTTCTGTTTTAAACTGGAAGGCACGGGGGATATTATCAAGAGAAAAGTCGGTGGACGATTCCTTACCCTCAAATTCGTGGGTAAACTCTGCCCAAGATGAAATAGGACTTTGGAGATCAGTAGTTCCACCAGTAATAAACACCTTCATGTTGGATACATTGAACAAATGTTGACGAATGGTTTCTAACTCGGCCTTGATTTCTGAAAACTGGCCGTTCTTGATTTTCTCAAGAATTTCCTTGTAAAAATCTTCCGTATTGATGCAATCCTGCGCCTTTCTAAGCGAGGCGTCGGTATAAACAGTACGGTATTGTAAGGAGTACATCATCAACTCGTCATTTCTCTTTTTATCGGCCAAAGAATTGACAATCTTCTCGATGATGATTTTGATTCTAGATTCCTCAAACACAGAATATTTCAATACATTAATCAACCATTGAATGGACTTCTTGTAGTTTGCGGTCTCGAACTTGATTTTCACGCTCGGAAGCTCGGCAAATTGATTTTCAATGCCGTTATCGAACTGGAACTCAATCAAGTCGTTGTTGATTTCAGTAATCACCTTCTCGTATGGGATATATTCTCCGGAAGGAAGCTGGATCGACATAGAGAAGATTTCTTCAAATACAGAGAAATATTTCAAGAGGTTTTGGGGAACGGCGGTGGTGGACATCAATAAATGAATCGAGGAAAATTGAGATTTGAAATCCTCAAAGTGCAAATACAATGGGAGGTTTTTGGCCAGGTCCTTTTGGATGATTTCGTAAAACTCGCCATTTTCCTTATACTGCGTAAATCTGCCATCATTGGCGCCACCAGAATATGAGTCAGTTTTAATAAACTCGATTTTCGATGGGTCAGGTTTACCAAACTGAGTGAGAAGCTGGTCAGGAATTGGCTTATCATTTGCAGCCTGAGCATCATCCAATTTCTGTTTAAGTTCCTCAAGTCCCTTTTCACCATACTTTTCCTTGATTTGCTTATTTCTCTCCTTGTTGGCCTTCTTCAGCATCTTGTTAAGTTTGGATGAAGGCACGCCCAAAATAGTGGCAGAATGGTTATCCACAAAATATTCCTGGATCAATTCACACCATTGTGGAGCAGACCAGGTGAGAAGGGTATCGAATTCCTTCAAACTTTTTGTCCATTTAGCCAAGTCCAGACCATCGGGATTTCCATAAATAAACTCCAGAATGGCCATGTTGGAGAAAGTTGCTGGGTCACGTTCAGTTTGTGCCACAAATTTAAGTTTTTGCTGGTTCACCACCTCCATCATATATTGGAGATCAAAATTTTCTGGTTTTGTCTGTTCGGAAAGAAGAGCCTTCAATCTCGAATCTACTTCCAGTAAACTTTCAGTAGGGATACCGCTCACAGTGAAATTTAAGCCAGTACGCAAGTAGTCATCGGTACCATAATCGATCTCGGTAGCCAAGGGTTCTTCTACTTCCACTAAGGTCCTGTTGAATAAGGAAACTGCGGAATCCGTAAGGTAAGAACCCACCATATCCACAGCCAAATTTTCCAAAACTTTATCACTTTCAGGTCCGATCCAGCCAATCACCAACTCACCCATAGACTCATCTTCATCGGGGAATTCAACGGTTTTCACCACGGATTCAGATAATGGCAAATCGTGAGGCGAGTCCACAAAAGGACGTTTGGAGCTTTGTTCTGCCAATGGAGAAAGCTGCGAATCGAATTCATCCATGATTTTCAAAAGTTCGGTCTCATCCACGGATCCTGTAATCACTACACATAAGTTATTGGGGCGATACATGGCGCGATGGAAATCCCGGATTTGCGTGTTGGTCAAGTGACGCAACTCAGCCATAAGTCCTCCGGTTTCCGAGGAATAGCCCAGGGATGCTCCATACAATGTTTTTTGTAAATTCATGTACGAAATAAACCAACCTTGGGGTTCGATACCCTGCATTTCGGAAAACACCACTCCTTTTTCCTTTCCCTTACCATCAATATGGTAAACTTCAGTGAGACATGCTTCATCAGTTATAGTAGGGTGAAATAAATGGTCCAAATAAATTGGAAGTAAGGTTTTGAATCCTTCCCATCCAGCAGTGGCAAGCGTATATACGGTTTGGTCCACACTGGTCCATGCATTAGTAGCAGAAAAAAAACGTGACCCCAAACTATCAAGAAGTCCTTTATATGGGTATTTCTTTGACCCCATAAAAACCAAGTGTTCGAGTGTATGTGGACATCCGGAATCGTCGCCAATTTCCGTGGCCACGGCAAAATATCCATTAACTATGGGCGAAGCCTGGTTAATGTATGTGAGTTGAAGTCCAGTAATTGACAGCCTCCATTTCGAAATATGGGCTGGAGCATACTCAACGTCAAATGAAGTTTGGCGTACAAAACGGGACATTTTTTTCCACTTACTTTTCAAAGGTTTTCCCTGTTACAAATGTGGAAATTAACCCGGGTCAAATTATATATTTTTGACGTCTCAATTCTCAATGGATGTGCGCGATGCGAAGCCGTGCGGCCGTGCCGGGGGCCATCCGCGGGTGCGAAGCAGTGGTTATGGCACGGCTCTTACTAATTCTAGGGCCAGAACATTGGTGAATGTGGGGGATAGATGTGGGTTTCCTTTTGTGTTTGTGATTTTAATTTTGTGTTTTTTTATAAGCATTTTCTTTGCGATAATCAGAGTTCTGGTGTGAATGGTATTTTGAGATTTACTCTGGGGGTGTATTGAATTGGCCTTTGGTTGGACACGCGGGCGTGAAACCGCACTTCAATAGCATGTAACAAAAGATCTTTAGAACACGAGTTGATGTGTCTTTTTATTTCTAAAGCTTGGACTCATTGAATTTTTGAGATTTCCTGCGAATTTTATTCTTATTTTATTCTTTATACTTTCTTAAGTAGGTGGTTGTGCCGCAGAATATCGACATATTATTAAATCTGCGGAAGACAGGACTTTTACATTAGCGTTTGAAGTTTCGGAAGCCGCTTACAGGGATAGTCATTATTCGTACCTTAATTTTTTTTCTCCAAATATTATTAGAGTAGAATCACAGATTTTTTGGGGGTCTATTTAATGAAATCTTAGTTTTGGCTGCAAAATATTGATGGAAATTTGTACAATATTCTTGAGGATTACCATTTTTTTTTACCACTATTTCACGTTAATATTTGAGCTGCTAATTGCACTGATAATCATAATTGAAAAAAATTTTTCCTAATGCATTGCATTAAAAAAATTTCCGAACTTGGGTATCTAAAGTCTATCGAAATATTCAAATATCTTCTGATTTGACCCAAAGCTTCTCATCAGCAGAATACACTCCCTTCACATGAAGTCTGCAAAGTAGCATTTAATGACATACTTAGGGTGTTGGTGTTCTTCTTTCTAACAGTCAGCAAATTATTCTAAGAAAAAAAAAAAATCTATTTGGCACTTCAGGTATAACTGTATATCTTAAAGGCAGCAAAATAGAAGAAGGTTTAGTAAAGATGTTATTTTCATTTCTTCAAGTTACACCATGTTCAACAGTCATGGTTGGTTTATATGGGACTCTTGTTGGCATATTCGTTTTTATGAGAAGCTTTTGAAGATTTACCCTTGTGGAAGTGATATTGTTTTCTGGTTAATATCCACAATCCACTTAGTTATAACCTATTGATTAGGATTTTGTGCTTAGTTCGATTAACTTCTTGATAGTCTATGAATTCTTCTTATCGGATATAGTATGAGGACCACTGGCTTTGTGATATTGAATATTGGGCTGAAATTGTATCCAAAACCGGTGTTTTAAATACTGATTATCAAAAACTTCATCATATATCTTCTTATAATTTACTGAATTACTACTTTCAGTCACCGAATTGGTCTCCAAAGAAAAACTTACTGTGTTTGTTCCCATTTGTATTTCAATCAAGTTCTCTCCTGAGGTCATAACTTCATTCTGTTTTGGAACAGTGTTTTTTTTTGAGTAACTATTGCCATTTCCTTTATAAGGTCTTAGTAAGATTTATTGGTATTAAGACCTTTCTCCGGACATCGAGTCTTTAAGTTTTCGGGGACTTTCTTGTGTGGCTTTATCTATTCCTGGCAGAAACTTGTATCGGTGTATTCTTGATTTCTCCCTTGATTGTTTTCAGTCTCTCTAGACTCTTCAAGAACTTTAACATGGCAGATGGTTGAGCCCAGGTTCTTTTAGTTCTAATTGAGTAGAATTTGGTAGAAGAAAAGGGCGAATGGGCATCGCTTCTTTCTATGGTCTATTTACTTGATTATTCAAATTTCTACTTCAAGGGAATATTGCAAACAATTTCTTTGTAACCTGACTTTAGAATTCTTTCTTTTCGAATCATGTGAGGTAGAGTCCGCTTCGACCAAACTGTTGGATTCAAACTTGACTATTTACTTGAATGTAACCATTTTAGAGGTGAAAGAAGCAATTATTTGGTGAAAGGAATCCGTTAAATTCCCTTTTGTAGTTTTTTTTTTTTTTTTGATACTCTATTTATAAAATAAGTTTTGGCAAAACCTCAAGTGTTATCAAAATCAATCCGCTCAGTATATTGGAAAGCCTTTTTGTTTTCTAAACCTGATTGGGTATGTTTATCCTCTTTGATTATTTGTGTGATTGTTGGTGTTCTTTCTTGAAATATAGTTGCTTTTTTGGGACTATTCATTACTACTTGAGAACGAATAAATAAATGTTTTGACTTTTAATCGGTACTTTTGGTAATATTGGCCTTTTCATACAATTTTTTGGCAATCTATTAAACGATTGAGTTGAAAAAGCTGGTGTTAAAGTTACTCCGCAAATTCTTCTCAGGACCCAAGCTTTTTTTCTTCACTACTATTTGATAGTGAAATGTGAAACATCTGGAGTTCCTGTTATCCAAGAAATTTAATATTTCATTGATCCTCCCCAGGTTCAGAAAATATAATTCCGTAGAATCTTGTTTAGTAAAGGGGACAGATGTAATACTCGATTTACGTGTTTAAAAGGCTTCACAGAAGAGCCAGCATTTATAAGAGAATTCAGTCACTGATTTGATAAAAAAAAAAATAAACACTTTCTTCCCTGCTGATGTATTTTACATGAATAATATACCGTGTTCGATTTTGCATGTAATTCACCAACAAAAAAGCTAGTGCATGTTCCAAAAACCAGCAGTAAATATTACTATATTCAAGCATAAATTCATCCTCCTGATTTTTCAAAAAAGCAATATTTTAAAAGCACTTCTTAGTTTCTACACATCATAACCTGTAAATAAAATGCAATAATAACTCCCGCGGCAAAGGATCCAGACAATTTCATGAGACAATTCCACCCCAAATTTAAAATCCAGCAACAAAAACATTTCATCTACAGGTAAAATAAATTTATATATATCGAGCCTGGTTTAGGGTAATAATATTTCGAAATGAATATTAATTGTAACAATATAAATGAATCCCAATAAAAAGGAAAAAGAAAAGAAAATCCTCCACTTTCCCTTCTCATTGATTTTTTTTTTATTTTTTTTTTTTTATTTTTTTTTTTTTATTACGCACCTTCTGCAAGCGCGTCTCTAGCCACCACACCGCGCAATCATAAAAACACCTTTTTGTTTACAATCTTTCCATACAGACCCCGGTCAAAAAGAAAAAGACAAAGACAAAAAAAAACATAGAATTACGCCACAAAATTTCTAAAAACTCAAGTGGTCCATTAATCTCTCGAGATTTTCGCCTAAATTTTCTTGCCTTTTCCCTGTTAATTTCTGGCCCAACCCCCACGCCGCTTTTTTTTTTCTACATGAAATGCAAGCCCCGAAAGGCGGCCCAGCGTCCTTTCCAAAAACCCGTCTCGGGCTTCCAGAGGACGATCATACCTTTGCGCCGCCGCCAATGAGTGCATATTCGATTGCAGTATTCAGCAGCAACAAGTTCACAGAAAATCCGGGTCAAAACCGAGCAAAAACGCCCGAAAGGGTCGAGATTGACGGCACCGCCGAAAAATACGGCTGGAACCCCGCCCAAAATGTGGCATTAAGAGATTCTCTCAAACGAAAGCTTTCTGTACGTTTTAATAGGTCGCTGATATCACCCCAGCCGCTGCTGACGATGTCAAAATCACCTAAATCACCTGTTGCTATGCCCCTTAATTTAGGCTCCTCAAATGGTGCTACTACCGCTACTTCTGTTGCATCTGTCGGTTTCGGTGATAACATGGAAGGCTCTTTTTCACATACTCTTAGTAATCCGAGCTCTGCCATACTTACAAGCAGCCATAGCCACCATTCTAGTGGGTTTCTAGAAGGCAATAAAAGCCTTGAGGGGGCTGAAAATAGAATTATGCTGACGGCAATAAGGTCAAATAATCTGATTATGAAAGAAAATGCTGACTTTCAAATCCTGCCTGATTTGTTGTCCCCACAAATTGTCCCCACAAACGACCCCGTTATTAATCATAAACCTGAAGTACAAACAGACACAAATACATCAGTACTGCCTTCATTGAATGATCCTATTCTTGACTCTTATTTGCCCTTGCGCCCCGGATCTGTTGGCTCAACAGCTCGAAGATCTCGAGTCTCTAGAAGGTTTCGTAGTTTAGGGCCTCCCAAAAGGGCCTCGGAAATTGTTCTGGTTCTGGCGCTGGTTGCTAGTACTGAAGAAAGGGCAGATTTGCATGACGCTGGCTCTATATCCCAACCTCCAATTGAACACATAACTTCACCTGAAAATCTGGGCAAAGATAACTCCTTTTCAAAGAAAACCGTATCCACAGACTCTGACTTCTTTAAGTCACTAAAACGGTTGAAGGAGGCGTCTCCTAATAAAAAGGGTGGTTTCAGATTCAACTATATACGCCGCCCTGAATCTCCCTTATTACGTGACGAACAAAGGCCAATCCAAGACCTTCAAAAGAGGATACATCTGCATGAACTAGTTCAACCCAAGGATCGCCAGCCGTTACGAGACGTTTCTCCGGGCCTTGTCAATGTCATCCGTGCTCCCGACGGATTTAAAAAACCAAAAATTCCTCGGCTTCAGGTACAAGAAAAAGCAGATCTTCCAAAGGATCCCACTCCGCAAGTACCGGCAGCCGCTATTCCAGTGAAACATCTAGCGGCATCACCTCGCGCTAGTAATTCCCGCATAGACGAAGATAAGCGCAAAAAGATCATTTGCGTCAATTCCAGGGAGTACGAAAAACTTGAAATTCTTGGGCGGGGTGGCTCCTCGAAAGTCTACAAGGTGCGTTCACTCGCAGACAAAAAGCCATATGCACTTAAAAAGGTTTCTTTCGACCAATTCGACGAGTCTTGTGTTCGCGGGTTTAAAGGTGAAATTGACTTGCTCATACGGCTCAAGAACGAAGTTCGAGTGGTTTCACTCATTGACCATGCATCTAGTGCAGGGTCCTTGTATCTACTCATGGAGTGTGGTGACCTTGACCTAGCACACGTGCTACAAAATAAACTAACGGCCGACTCAACGCTCGATCCCAACTTTGTACGCTTCCACGCCTCAGAGGTGTTTCACTGTATTCAGGCTGTGCACAATGCTGGCATAGTCCACAGCGACCTCAAACCAGCAAATTTCCTCTTTGTTGGGGGAATCTTGAAGATTATTGACTTTGGGATCGCTAATGCGGTGCCAGACCATACGGTGAATATATACCGCCATTCACAAATCGGCACCCCAAACTACATGGCCCCAGAAGCCTTGGTAGAGGTGAATAATACACTAAGCTTCCCATCGAAACAGTCATCTACAACTTGGCGGGTGGGGCGGCCATCAGATATTTGGTCGTGTGGATGCATAATCTACCAGATGATTTACGGGCGGCCACCCTATGCTTCGTACTCCGGGCAGCAACGAATAATGGCAATCATGAACCCACAGGTAAAGGTCCAATATGAAAGGACTGGGTTAGGTGGGGTTGTGGTTCCGCTGAGTGCAATTGAATTAATGCAGAAGTGTTTAGAACGGAACCCAAATGACCGATGGACGGTAGAGGAGTGTCTTGACAGCGATTTCCTCAAGCCCAAGGCGGTAAATGGGAAATTTGTGAAGGAGCTCTTGCATAATGCGATTTCTCTCGGGCAGCGGAGCCCGGATTTTGCGCAAGTGGATGACAAGACATACGAGGGGCTTGTGGCGACGATCCTCGCGCAGATACAAGAGCTCAACATTGCATAGAGAAACAGATAAACTAGAGAAACGGGTTAATATATAAGTATTTATTTTATTTTTTCTTTCGCAGGGGGCTTCGATCAACGAGGACCCAACTTCTCCAACACGCGGGGGCCCTGCTCCTCCCACTCCTGCTTGGAGATCCACATATGGTCCTTATTGGCCATGATATTCGCCAAGACCGCACCACCAATGAACACCATATGTCTTCTTCTAGGAGGGTCTTCGATGCGCACCTTGAACTTATCCAACCGTTCAGCATCCCCATGTAAAACCCTTGTCAACCATAATTGCTTCAATTCCTTCTCCAAACGCGAGGGCAAACCAGGGTACATGGAGGAACCTCCAGATAAAACCACAGCCTTATAAAGCGAGGAGCGGATATCGACATCGGCAGCCTGGATGGTATTGAACAAAGTTTCACCCACACCAGCCTGTTCTACATCAACCAAATTGGGTTGGAACAAGCATTCTGGAGCCTCAAAACGCTCGGAACCAAGTTTAATGACACGACCATCGGGCAACTCATACTGTTCGACCAATGCAGTGGTTTCATTGGCGAGTTTCAGGTCCAATGCTAAGTCACAAGAAACGTAACACAACTTCTCCTTGATTTGACGAACGGTTTCGAAATCGGCGGTTCTGTTGAAAGCGTATCCACGGCGCAACAATAAGTTGATCAAATTACGCGTGACGTCACGTCCAGCCACGTCCAAGCGCCGGGTCAAGTGGTTCAAAACTACGGATTCATATACTGGAACAATATGAGTAACACCATCACCAGAATCAACAACAACGCCGGAACTTAAGCCCTGTGCGTATAAAGCCAAAACGGCCTGAATGGCCACATAAACGCCGCCAAATTGATACTTCTCAAACATCACGTCACACATGGTTTCTCTATTTTTTAATGGGTTCATGGGAGGTTCCGTCAACAAGATCTTTTCACCCTGGCTAGGTACTTTCATGCGCTCATAAAAAGCGTAATCCCACAAATGTTCCATATCCTCCCAGTTTTTGATGATTCCGTTTTCCATTGGGTAGCTAATTTGCAAAAGAGACCGCACCTCGCTTGCTTCACTTCCACACATAATATCCTTAATTTCGATGTGATCTGGTACCAATGAATTGCGTTCCTCTGCCCTCAAAATGGGTCTCCCCACCAAAGAGGGGAAAGTATAATCCGGGAAATTAGTACCGGCACGGCCGATCTTGACGAACCCGGTTCCCTGGTCTAGAACTAAAATTATAGTTAGTATGGGCTGTGGGTTGAAGGATAGGAGGAGGAATTATTCAATTAGCCGGGAAGAAATTGGAGGAATTGGCGGGTTCTGAATAATTTATTCTATCTTTATTTTATCGATTCATTGTTTTTAACATACCGATTGGAGCACTGCTCATGTTTGTATTGGGAAATGTATTTAAAAGGGGTTTTGGTGGTGGAGGCGCAACCGCTTCATGATATCACCCGGGGTTAGTATGTTGTATGCAGGATTTGGGGCCTTATTGGTGGGGGCTATGGCTATGGAAGTACGGGCCGAGACTAATATATGGGCAAGTAGAAGAGGTGGAATAGGGTAAAAAAAGGTAGATTATTGAAGATAATCAAAAAATGCAGTTTTTTTAAAATTTTATTCTTTTAATGAATTTAAATTATAACGGTTTTATTGACTTTGGCATGGTCTATGTAACGTGTACGGGAAGTCTGCAACGGTAAGTCGTGCCAGTCACAATAATGGGGAAACCTGATGAGCCTAAAATAAGGGTTTATGTACAGTATGGAATCAGTTTTGATATCTTCAAGAGTAGGACTAATGAAGCACAGTCATGGAATAACCGTAGGTTTAATCAGGGAAATATCACTGATATGAAAGGAGGATTCCCTTAAACAAGTGAGAAAGGAAAACTTTCCTCCTATATAGCTGACTACTGGGAGTGGCTTCACACTAAGAAGCAAAAGCAGTAAGTCTTTACACATAAAAACTGAATCTCAATAGTCTGAACACGTCATATATTCACGGTTATTCTTGTAGTCCAGGTGATAAGTGTAACAGGTGTAGCAAATGTGCGTGACATTTTGCTCAGGAACGAGCAGTGCGAGAAAAACATCCGTGCACCACTGTATACAGTCATGATGGGATAATTCTGGGATGTCTTAGCCGCTGCCTGCGGGTGCAAATTTACAACACACGAATTTTTTTTCTCTCTTCTAGCAGGGGAAAAGATAGATTTTCAATCTTTTAAAGGACCTGATCTTTTCAAAAGGAATTTAAGAAACAGCAGTAAGCTTTGGACAAAGAAATGGACACGGGGTTGGGAAAAGTAAACTGAAGTCAAAAGGAATAAGAGAGGGTTAATAGAAGGGGCTAGCACTGGAACGCCGTGTCTTTCGAACATTTAATTGAGTTTAAAGAGATGTATCAAATTGGAACTTACAAAAACAGTTTTTTAAAATCAAAGAATTTTTGAAACAAAAGAAGGGGTTCAAATGATCAAATTGATCAAATCGACTTATTGGGTGAATTTATGATTGTCTTTCTCATATGAAATTCTAAAATCTTAACTTTTGAGAGAAAAATGCCGCACGGGGGTTTCCCTCCACCATTGTTCTCTTAATTCGTCTAAAATATCACTTTCACACCTCTATAATAAAAGAATTTTAACGATGAGTGATATTGAAGCAGATAACCAAGCTGAAAGTTTTGAATCCTTTAATACCGAGATGGAATCAAGTAGCATCAGATTAACGCAAATGAGTAATTTACCAGGTGATGAATCTGATGACGAAGAAAAGGATCCCCAAATGACCAAGAAAGAGAAAATTCTCCGGAAAAAAATACCACGCCAAATAAGAAATACAAGGAAATGATGAAGGCATTGATTCATGAAAATACTGTAACAAACCCTGAAATACTTGAATACATCCGGAATACTGAACGCAAAGAGATTTTGTATGGAAAATCAATTTGCTCAAAAGAAAACGACTGATTCAGGTAGATGTTTTTGTTGACCAAATGGAAAAACAGCTTTTTGATTTTATTAATACCGTTTTACAATATCCGCCTGCCATCGAGATGATTCAACGCTGAATCAATACGGGCAAGAGCTACAGTTCTGCAATAAGACGGTATGTTACTTTTATGGCCATAAAAGAGTTCACCCCGAAAAACTTTGTGGTTGATGGTTTGTTAATGAGAGAATGTATACAGACCGGTCTTGAAAGCGGTGAAAATCCATCAAAACTGACGTCCACAAACCTTATTAAAAGCTTTATTTACGGGATGAAGAAACTATTCATTTGTCTTCAGGTGTGGAAAACAAAAGACACTCCGGAAGCTGGGGAACAGGAACAAAAACCTTCTGGAATATCCCTCGGTTGCACCTCATTGAAAACTACAGAAGGGAAAGAATCGAAGAAATTACTGAAAAAGCGAGTAAGGAGTTCCACAATAAAGGACGGCTTCTTGACAAAGATTATACGATAAAGCAAGCTCAGAAAATGATGATTAACATGTATGAGCTAACAGGGCTTCTGGAAAGCAGCCCAAAGAAGAATCAAAAGAAAGTTTTTGATGGTATCAACGGAGTTTTGGAGTTCTTGATTGGTCATCATACTATGGTAAGAAGTGAGAATAAGCGTACGTTTGAAATTTCAGATGTAAGCTATCTGGAGAAAGATTCAAAGAGGGGATGTATTCGCATGCTTACCTTTCAAGTGGGAAAACCTAAAACAATGGGAGGTAAAACTTCAGCTGTAGGAACTTATCGTAATAGGGTTCCCGAACTTTGTTTATTAGGTGCTCTTGCAATGTCTCTCTGGTTCCGATTCGACTTCAAAAATGGACCTCTTTCTGGAAAATATCGCCCTGACTTTTTGAAGAAGAGTAGTTGGTATAAACCAAAGATTCTTTTCAGTCTGAGTAAAACTCTTTGAAAAAACGAGCCGATAAGTGCTAGCTACGAGAACACTTTGGTTCAAATAGTTCAAGAGAGTGTTGGGTTTGTGTCTGCCAAAAGACACAAATGGGAAGAAGTAACACTGCTCCATACGCAGATGCTCATATATCGAGGAAGCACAAATTGAGCGTGGTGGTTTCTGGGATAATGAACAGCTGCTTGTGAAATCCTACCTCACCCAATTTGCTTTAGAAGTATTCATTTGATGGCTGGATTTCTGGTCGAGAACCATACTTTATCTCTCGTGATATTATGCCACCTTTGGAGCTACAGAAGAAAATATTTCCCTGGCTTGACAGCGAACAGAGACGTGTTGTGGATAGGGGCCACAAATGAATTGAGTGTTCAGGATAGAGATGATGCTGTTATCCCTTTCCTAGAAATGCTCTTTGAATTCAGGTCCATAATACTTCAAGATTTGGCCATTATGGTGAGTAAGGCACCAAATACTGCCTTCAGCAAGCATCCCATAACAAAGGATTCTTTGTTTATCAAATTTAAAGCTGAGGTTATAGCATGGGATAATGAGACTATTCTGTTTTGTGAAGAGCCCCCAAGTGTCATTGACAAATTTGCCCGGCATTTACATCGATACTCAGAAGTATTCAAGCGGGACAAAAAATAATTGTGCAAGTATTGAGGTCTTTAAAGGGGCGTATGTGTGCTTTGGAAGCTAGTATGAGCAGAATCGCCGAATTCTCAAAGAGTATCGAATACTCTCGATCAATGGAATTTGAAGAATTGAAGAATTTGCTTCTCCAAGTGCAGAATTCTCTCAGCACTAACAGATATATTAATATGCACCAGACACCTGCCTTCTCTACAAATGAGCCAATTTCACCATCTAAATCCCCAGAGGCATCAATAATTGTAAGACGAGAAGTCACTGGTGAAGCAGATGGACCCCAACAACCAACCAAGAGAATGAAAGCTTCTCCGCCTGATATGCCAATGTCAAGATTAACCAGCACTGTCCCAGAATTAGTTGAAGAGTGGTATGTTTCAAAACCGGGCTCACCTAGTATCAAGGAGAGAGATGTGTTGTATAGATCTGCTTGGAGAAAAGGTGATAAATATATACACAAGAGAAGAAAAGTTGTGATTACCTTCATTGAGAAGGAAATTCAAGACAAGGAATTCTATGGTGACATGAGCGAAGCGAATATGGGGGATCTTCTCGAAGAATACCGTAAAGAAAAGGATATTGAGCTAAACCAGCTAGCTGATCACCTTCAGCCTATGAAAAGAGCAGGTATATCAAACTACTTGAGAGAAAAGTTTAATGCAAAAAGGAAATGACGATTTCGAAAGCGATCTTTAGCGTGAATATCATTCAGTACATATTGAATAAGATGTTTAACCGCCAAAAAGCGGTGGGGAATTAACCAAACATCAATGTGTTCTATTTTCTAATACCAATGTCTAGAACTTCTTCTGTTTTCTTCTCCAATGCTATTTCTCACATTCAAACCCTAATCGATAAATAAGGATAAGGCTTTTGTCAAACTATATGGTATTCGGCCTCTTTAGACATTGCAGTACTGATAAGTATAAACAATGATGTAAATGATTATGGATTAAATTTTCTGCCTATTTTTGTCAGCCACAGATATGGCTTTTCTCATCCAATACAAGCATAAACTACACGGAATCAGATACAAATCACCCAGAAGGAAATACATTAAATATATTGAATATTTCAATTCGATATAGCCACTCGTGCTCTATCTCACAGGCACAACCCTACATTCACCAACTTATGTGCTTCACGCAATAGATTCTCTTTTTTTTGTAGGAACAAGATAAGCAAACGTCAAGTACGAGGTATGTGTCTTGACCTCACTCTCGATCTTGGTCACCTGTTTCCAATTAAACTGCTCGTCTCCCTCACGGATACGAAGACCCTTGCCGAATGGATTATAACTAGGCAATTCTGCGTCCAAACCATCTTGGGGGTCTGGCAGCGTAGATTCAAGGTCAGCATCACTAGAATCACGCTTTCCTGTTTGTGTGGGGCCATTTTCACTGACCTTCACCTGTCTTCTGCTCTCAATACCCTGAGATTTACGGCCCTGGATATGCTTTAAGCGTTTGATCACGTCATTCACATCACGGTCCATTTCCTTACGGGCCTCCCATCTGCGGCCAGCAATTTCCACCATTTCGATATCGGTCCACTCGTTTTTCTCGAGTGCCTCGATCGTTTTATCCACCTGCTCAATACAGGGACTAAAACAGCAGATTCCAACCCGGCGATCGGATGCAACTACCGATTTCAAGTGAGGGATGGCCGTCCATGGCGAAGGCAAATCAAGGAAAACAGTGTCACACGCAAGATCCGCAGCACTGAAACCTTCAAGATCAAAGCCATCATTACACACGTCTCTATGCGTGATGACACAGTTTCTACTCAAAAGACCATGTTGGTCCAATTCCCGCTTTGCCTCGAGAAAGCGGGGTTCGTGGAACTCGTAAGTATACACTTTCCCTTCATCAGCCACCGTCCGGGCAAATGCATGCGTGAACGACGCACTTCCCGTCCCTGCCTCGATGACCCTAGATCCGCTTTGTACACCTAGACGCTGCATTATATACGAAGAGTCAGGCGTGTATACGATCTGCGTTCTGTGGGGAAGCGACACCGTCCATAACTCCGGCGTCGGGTGCATGAGATGCACAAATCCTTTGTCCTTAACTCCGCCCATCTGCGAGCCGTACTTCATGCCAACCATGCGGTCATGCTCGAAATTTCCGAACCGCGTGTTAAGAAGCTCGCCTTTAGTTACCGTGAATGGTTTGAGGAGACCCCGGCTAATGAATGCCAACACAAGGTCGCCCTCTTCTATGTAATCCTTATACTCGTAAAAGGACATTGCCAAGGCGAAAATTAATTATTCCACCAAAAATGAAGTAAAAAGGTGAATAATAATAATAAGTATTTCCTTTATAGCTTTTCAGAAAGTACTTATTAATAAATGTGTTGGAATAGTGACACACGGTTTTTTTTGTTTGTTTTTGGTTGATTTAAAACTTCATCTTCGAGTTTTGCAGATCTTCCCGGTACTCTTTTCTCATCGCGATGCGAGTCTCACCAGAGAAGCCGCACCAAATCGGGGCCACCGCTGAATTGGGGAATGGGGAATACGTGTAATATCTTTTTTTTTTATTTTTTTTTATGCACTTAAGCTTATAGGTTTAATGAAGATGATTATTTATTGGGGTGTTGCAATAGAACTCTATTCTACAAATTTAGATTATGAAATATTGAATATTGAATATGAAATATGCAATTGTTTGGAACAATCACTTTAATTGCTGGTCCGTTTCGCGATGTAGGAACTGTATCAAGAAAGCCTTAGATAGAGGTTTATAGCAGAATTGTTGATTTTCATGTTTGCGTTGACTGATTTTTTTTTTTTTGAATGAATATGTTTTCAAATAGAAATATTATTAGAGATGAAAAAATTTCGTTTATAAAAATTAATGGTATTATAATAATGTCGCCTTTGTTTCACGGTTGTTAAAATTTGTACGAACTGAGGAAAATTACTAAAAATTTACGGATACTCAATTCAGCAGATTTATGAGCAAACAACGCAACAGAATATAAAAACCGAGTGATAATTAAAAATAAAATACTCACACACTTATTATTCATGTACTTTAACACATCCATCTGATGAATTAGTGGCACTACCCTCGGCCCGGTCTCGAGCGCAGAAAATTATTACAAGATAAGGATGCATCACAAACAGTAATGTATGGCAAAAAAGGCCTATCTCAGGAAGACACAACAGACTGCATCCCTATAAGCGATCCGCCATTGTCTTCTCACGGTGCCCGTAATCTAAACGCCGACTGGATTGTGCGCGAGACACGACCCGTTAATTGAATATTCGATATCGTTATATTCACATATACGAAATCATTAGGAATACTATAGAAAAATGTACACTTAATTGAATAATATCCTACGACGGGCATAATCACGAACAAACACCTCCCGGCAACGCCAATAATAAAAGCCTTGCGGTTGCCGGTCTGGCGCGAGCCCTGGGCGTGCGCGTGCCAATACGGAGTATGGAAAAAGTGAACGAAAACCCGGACAATCTAATAAGTTAGTGCTGGGAATCTGTCCAACTGATCTGCCCAAAAATACCACAAGAGCGTTATAAAAACGTCATATCCAATAAATCCCTAATACACGTTTCCCCCATTTTTCTCTATAAATGTCGACGTCCCCACAGGAAGTATTGGTGAGCGAGCAGCAACACCCCAATCAGCATAACCAACAACATAGCCAGCTGGAACTGAGCGGCTCTTCGAATGCCGAGGATTTGTACTTGGAATCGTATGCGTTCACCACAGCCGCCGCGATTGTTGGTTCTGTGGACCGCAAAATCTTTGTCCTGTTGAGAGATGGCCGCAGTGTTTTTGGCATTTTGCGGACGTTTGACCAATTCGCCAACTTGGTGTTGCAGGATACTTTGGAGAGAATATACTTGCCGCCCAAAGATGCACAAAGCCCCGAGCGTTTCGCCGAAGTGCCCCGTGGCGTGTTTATGGTGCGTGGAGAAAACGTGGTCATGCTTGGTGAGCTAGATATAGACCGTGAGGATTTCCACTTATATGACCGTGAGCAAATCAGCTTTGAGGAGGCCGAAAAGGAATTGAATGCCCGCCAACAACAGCGTGTTCGTGACGAGAAGGTCAAGGCTAAGAACTATTTGAAGCGCGGCCTTATCCACGACTTCCACAAGGCAGACTTGTACTAGTGTCCTGGTGCATCATTTCATTTCTTGCATAATGTGTATTTAACGACAATTTTTTTTTTTTTTTTTTTTTTTGCCTTTTTCTCTTGAATGTCATCCCTGTTTACCCCGAGGTCCAAACCACCAACCTGTAGCTCTCCCCCTGCTTATTCATCGCCCTTACATCTTCGCAACCACTGCTCTCTGTTCCTCGATTTTCCGGAAATATTCATCAGCCCGAGGGAATTGTTTTGCTGCAACTCGTGCCAATTGGCCCAAGTGGGCTTCATCCGGTCCATCTGCGATCCGGAGCGTTCTGTTTAAAGCATACGCCCGCGCCAACTCTGTATCTTGTGAGACACCCTCTGCGCCATACATTTGGATGCCCCAATCAAGAATCTGTAAAATAGTTCGTGGAGTTTCGATCTTGGCAATGGCAATCTCCCGCATGGCCTGTTTGGGACCAGCAATATCGATCTTATGGGCGGCATTAAGAACTAGTAAGCGGCATCGTTCAATATCAATCTTAAACCGAGTAAAACAGGCCAAAAACGTCTCTTTGTCCTTCAAAAGCGTACCAAAGATAAGTCGGTGATTTGCCCTGTGCACAACACGCATCAACGCCATTTCACCCACACCAATACATCTCATACAATGGTGGATTCTTCCTGGACCCAAACGGGATTGAATAACTTCAAAACCTTCACCTTTTTTGTACAAGATTTCCTGGCCCGGAGCTTCAGGCTGAATCTCGTAGTTTTCAAAAACCACCTCACAATGGCCATGGGGAGCATCGTCATACCCAAAAACAGATAAAGGCCGTACTACACGAGCTTTCCCCGACCGCAATGCCTGCTCAGCATCCACTACAAACACCGTATGGTTTCTATATACCTGCTCAGTATTATTGTCTGTCTTGCACATGACAAGCCATACTTTACAATGTGGGTCTCCTGCACCAGAGGCAAACCACTTCACACCGTTCAACACATAATTTCCTTCCTGATTGAGTTCGGCCTTACAAGATATATTAAGTGCATTTGACGAAGAAGTTCCCTTTTCTGTCATGAGAAATGCCGACCGGATCTGGCCTTCAAGTAATGGCTGCAACCATTTCTGTTTCTGCTCCTGTGTACCGTACCGGGCCAAAATCTCCATGTTACCTGTATCTGGGGCGGCCGTGTTTGTGGCCATTGGCGCCGTAAAAGAACGACCCAAATACTCCGCCATTACTCCATACTCAAGATTAGTATATCCACCCCCTTCACTATATGTTTTCGAAAGAAACATATTCCAGAGCCCCAACAGCCGTGCCTTTTCCTTGAGTTTGTCCAAAATAGGCGGGGTACTTTTCCACCGTTTGGCTGGATCTTCGGATATTTGACTGTGGTATATTTGATCTGCGGGAAGACAATAATCATTAACAAAATCCTTGCATTTTTGGATCGTTTCAAGCGCAACCGGGGAAATTTTATCTAAAAAAATGGCCGGGATCTCGTCTGCCACTGACATGACTTAGTTTTTAGTAAATTTGGAATGAGTTTTGTTTTCAAATATGATAAAACTTCAAGTAAAGAATATTTCTATACTTGGGTGTAGGTGTTGCTTTTATAGATTCCCAGAAGTTGTTGGGGACCTTCCCCGCATTTACCCGCTTTTCGCATGAGACCCTCGGAAGCGGAGTTAGGCGTTTGGGACGGAAATGACTTAGGTACATTGTGCAATGATTATTAATCAAAAATAAAGAGAAATATAACAACATTGAGAATTTTTTGCAATACCTCGTAGCGATAATTGGAAGTTAAGGAGGCGCCGTTTGGGAAACGAAAAGTCTCATTTAAACAGAAATCTGATGCTGGGAAATTAAGTATTTTTAGGGCTAATTATTGTATTATACAGGCTATTCAATAATTCTAGTTAAAGATAGTTTTTTATTTTGAATATCCAGAAGGGGGATATGGTTTTGTTTCCGGTTGATAAATAGGCGGTAATAGTTAATATCTTTCTTTACATCTCGATTCCACAAACAAAAAATAAAGGTTTCTAAGTTTGAACAATTCTGTTAGCATCTTAAATAAATTCAATTTATGTCATTCTTCACAATTCAAAATAACTTTCTTAATGCTTTCAGTGCCGTTGTATATTCCAGGTCTTTTAAAATACATAAGAAGAATACAAAGTTTCATTAAAAATAGGAACAACGAAGAACCAATTAATGTGCCAAAATTCCATCTCCTACATAGCAAATTTATTCATTTATCAGCGTGTAATATGATTATACAAGAACATATGCCTTTCTTGGAGCCTTTTCTTCAAAAGAAATTTGACTGTCTTAGTTCACCCCCGGTTTGTGGAACAAAAGGAACTGTTTAAAGGGGAACTCACACTTGGACTTTAAGGACTTATCCAAATTGCAGGAAATTTGACCACCTCAAAGATATATTTATTGATATAATCAAGAAGAAATTGAATTTTCACATGGATAGAGCACGGCTACAAACCCAAGAGTCTAAACAAATATTACTATCCATCAAATATTTCAAGTTCGTCTGAGGTTTTTAAGGTAAAATTGAAAGGGATTTCGAAGAAGGCAGTAAAGAAATTAACCATTGCCACAAAGCGGGATTAAAAAAGAATGGGGAAAACTATGGGATAAGATAGGCAACTGAAGCTTTCATCAGTTTCACAAAGAGAAACATATGAAATAGTCCTTCAGGATAGTTTTATTTTAATTTTTGAGGCAATCAAGAGTTGTAGAGAGAACTTTTTCTTCTTTGCACAGTCTCAAAATCTGGAATACAAAAAAGGTTTATTCAAGTCAGAATTTCCCCAAGATAACTTATTCTAAAAGATTCCAAGAAAAATTTCTTCCTAACTAGAACAGGAATATATTTTTCAAAATTTCCCGGATAAGCCGCGGAGATTTCTTGAAATGCCCTCTAACCGCATAAAACGTCTACAACACAAGGCGAGATAATGTGCACGACCGGTGATATACATACTTTCCATCTTTTTCCGGAGTATCACGTGAATTTAGTACTCTAAAGATTATAACCGAGTTATTGATATTGAAAGTTTGCTTTTGAAGAAAATAAGACTTTCTCACCACTACCCAACATAGCGCAATATAATTATAAGGATTGTCTATAACTTGCGAGTTTCTAGCGCCAGCCTATTGTTAATTTCTCTTTAAAAAAACATGAGGTTTGGCGAGTCTTTGGAGAGAAACCTGGTTCCCGAGTGGAAAAACCAATATTTGGACTATAATACGGGAAAACAGAGAATAAAGTATATTGAGGAAGTTGTCAAGGAATTAAGAGTTTTAGAGGAAACAGAAAACCTGCAATCTCTTGGGATGAGGAAAGAACCAAGGTACTTGGGACCTTCACCAATGAAATTGATGGAAACCAAAAAAGAAACAGAAGGGATGAAAAAACTGAAGTTTTATTCTTCCGTCTTTTTCTCGAAAAATAATTCCCAAATCAACGAGGAAATCACGTCAAATACACGTAAAACCACAATTTTTGAGTTAAATGAACATCTGGAATTGAATGTGTACAAGAAAAGTCTCCATTCAAAAATTGAACAAGCAAATTCTGAATTTATATCTTGGCTTGGTGAAGAGCTTCAGAAGATTGATGACTTCTATAAATCCAAAGAAAAAGCCGTTTATGAAAAGTTTTTGATTCTTGAAGACCAGTTCTTTCATTTGAAAGAACACTACAAAGTTGTTGATTGTAGTAAAAGATACAACTGCCAAGATGAATTGAATCACACATCAGAGTGTCAAAATATTGGGAAAACAGGATCAAAAGATCAGGAACAAACTATCTTTGGAGAAGAGCTGCCTCTTTTACCAAAAAATTCTTTCAAGAATCGCAGTTTTCTTAAATCGGATTTTCAAAATAATCGTACCCAGAAACCTATTGGTTTTTCTTCAGATCATAACGATAACAATTTTGAAGAAACTCAGGTGGATAGATATGACAAAACTTCCACCTTTTTAGAAAATGGTAAGGATTCTACAAGACATTCCCTTCTACCATGGAAGAGTAATTTAGGTTATTCAACTAGAAACTTCTCCAAAACTGGCGAAGCAAGAAACATCCCAAACACAACAGCCTGTCGTGTGTATTTTGTTGCAAAAAGAAAATTAAAAATCGCTTTTTTGGAATATTACCGAAAACTTGGCTTGATCCAGTCCTACAGAACATTTAACAAAACTGCATTCCGCAAAATAACCAAGAAATTTGATAAAACTACCGGATTGTCAATATCAAAAAAGTTCATGGATAGTATTGAAAAGAAAGCATATTTCATCCAAAGCAAAACCTGCGATAAACTTCTAACACGAGCGGAAGATATCTTTGTTCGATTCTATTATGATGAAAATTGTGAAAAGGAGCATTTTTTGGAAGACCTCAAGATGGTAACATATACCAATACACTCAAAGATATTCCAACTACATACTCCAAAGATTCATTTCTTTCAGGAATGTTTATGGGTATGGCATTGCCTATTCTTGTAATAGGAATTCTCTCTGGTTGGATGTATACATTATCAGGAGAGCTAGCAGCAGGTGGAGTGTTATTCCAAATATGGGGAGGATTCTTCTTGATCAACTTGTGTTTGATGTTGATTGGTATCACCTTTGTCATTTACACTCGCTTTAAAATCAACTACAAGTTTATTTTTGAGTTTAATTTGACCAATACTTTGGACTACCGGCAATATTGTGTCCTAACCAGCTTTGCGTTTGTATTGCTTTGTATCTTTTTCTGTGTATCTGTCTTGAAAGTTGTACCTGAAAAGATCCCAAGTGGAGCATGGCCATTATTTTATTTTTCATTCGTCCTAGTTATTTTCCTTTGGCCTGGCCCACAATTTTATTCTAAAAGCAGGAGGTGGTTACAGGTAGCACTATGGCGGATTTTCTGTGCTGGGCTTTATCCAGTTGAGTTCCGAGACTTTTTCTTGGGAAACATCATGTGTTCTTTAACCTATAGCTTAAGCAACCTTTCACTTTTTGTTTGCTTCTATAAAGAAAACTGGACGAATTTATGGAACAATGGTGTGGTCGAATCCGCCAGTGATCGATGTGGTCCAAGTCACTCTGTAATGATGGGATTTCTTGCAGCCCTCCCTCTAATATGGCGTTTATTACATTGTGTAAGGCGGTATATCGACACAGGAGATAAGTTCCCCCATTTATTCAATATGGTAAAATATGCAATTAGTGCTTTATACTTTGGGCTGCTAAGTTTCTGGAGAATCAAAAAGACTTCTTCAGCCAGAACTGGTTTGATCACTATTGCTTCCATCAACTCTATCCTGACTTCCATATGGGATATTGTGATGGATTGGTCATTGGGCCAGGTACGATCGAAGAATTTTTTACTTAGAGATCAGCTTTTGTATAAAAAGCGAAGATACTATTATTCAGCAATGATTATGGATATTTGCTTGCGTTTCCAGTGGATATTCTTTTTGACTACATCTACTAAGCCACAGAAACAGGCCATGATAAGTTTTTTTATTGCACTAGGGGAACTTTTTCGAAGATTTGTGTGGATGTTAATCCGGATGGAAAATGAGCATTGTGCAAATATGGTTATTTTTCGAGCTTCAAGGGATATGGTTTTACCTTACAAGACTACGGAAAACGTGGAAAGGGCAATTAAGAGATTGGTTGAATTGAAATACAATGCTAGTGAGAGAATTTCACAGGATTTGGAAACAGAGAGTATGGGAGATAAAAACAAGAACAAGACGAGAAATCCCAGTGTACAAGAAGAAGAAAATGTTGGTGTTCTTCCGAATAATGATACAGTTAACGAAAGAGGAGATTCAACATTAATGAGTCTCTCGCGGTCATTGAAAAAAGCACACATGAAGGATTTCGAGAGGAAAAGTTATATTGAGCAGTTTTCGGGAAGTGAAGAAGAGCCAGGGACGGAAATTGGAAAAAGTTCAGGAGATGGGGAGAGAATTAATTTATTTAAGAATGGCGGGTTGCCTTTAGGGATGTACTAAGTTATAGTAGGGGAATTCATGGAAATACGCTAGAGAATTGGCCAGGAATAGGTTTCTCCATCACCTTCCAAAACTACAGACCTATAGAAAACCCTCTAAACAGCTCTCAAGTACACACTGTCCACCCGCCCAAAACCATGGCAAAAGTACTCTAGCTAGCATCTACCTGTAATATGAATGACTGATACGTCATCGTCCCAACGAAAAGGTCTCGCACAATACTTTCTTCACTTCCCATGGCAGAAGAGGCACAGAGCCGAAACTCCTGGTATCTCTCTTCTCCTTCTCTAGTACACCCTTTTGATAGTGTAAACGAATCAATTGAAATTTCAAAGATTCTCATGGGAGGTATTAGCCGGCGCTCACAGCTTATTGAAATCCATAGGTGGGGCAAAACCAATCTTCTCTCTTTTGCCACCAGAATTAAGACGACTCACATGGGTTATATATGAAAGAAAGAATACTATTCTAAGGGAATGATTGTGAACAAAGGTGATATTTCATCAAACTTGTATTCCTAGCTAAGTCAAAAATTGGAACATACGATCCAAAATAAAAGAGATGTGTTGTTGTGAAATGGCGAAAGCAAAGATGAAGTTGGCTTGATGTTTCAGGTAAACGTATTATATAAGGTTACAAGGTTTAAGTAATTTGAGTAGAGAATAAAAAAACTTAAGTCTCATAACTTCAACCGTACTTATACTAAACGACAATCACGCGCAAGCACTATAAATATAAATACATGGGTGAAAATATTCCCACAAACATAAAGCTAAATAATTTGAATAATACACCTTTTTTTTTTTGGAAAACCTCTAATAATCCCGCACCACCCTTTTATTCCTAAACCCTCCCCCAAAATAATTATTACAAATTACTCAACCACACTCCCAGCACTGCTTATACATAACCATAATATCCGGCACATAGCCCGCACTACACTGCACAGTGCGCGGACTCGCCAGTCGCCTCCAAGAACAATGGCCAAGATCCAAAAGGTGGATTCACCATCTACGCTTTATAACACTGCCAGCAACTTTCCACAACCGCCAGTGGATAAAAAAAAAAAAAGAAGGAAAAAAAAAACTCAAATCAAAAACTCAAATCTTCATAATGAATCAATTCGAGTCGGACGTGCCCAAAATCCCTGAACCCACTTTGGCCCATAAGCAGTTTCTTTTGCCGCTAGTTTCTGGGGCTGAACGTCAGCAACTTGTTGAGAAAATCCTTGGTTTAGTGAAGGAACACAAAATGGCGCCTTACTATAAATACGTATGCGCAGAATTGCCCCAGGAGTTTCCATTTGACCAGGAACTTTATGCCCAACTTTCGGAAGAAAACAACACCACCATAGCCGCCCATGAAAAGGTTCTTGCGCAGGCAGAATCAGAGGAAGAGACGGAGATTGATGTGGTGGGTGAAACCACTAAACTTGCTGAGTACTATGCACAAATTATTGACCGGGAGAACGCAACAAAAACATACACCAAGTTACTTCTGTTGACCCAAAGTACAGGGCTGAAAATCGACGTTTTGTTGGCTTTGGCTCGGGTGGATTTCTTTTTCAATGATTTGCGTGGTGTGGCTACTAGAATTTCAGAGGTGGAGACCTGGATTGAAAAGGGTGGCGATTGGGAACGTAGAAACAGGTACAAAACGTACCAAGGTATTTACCATTTGGCCACACGTAATTTCGGCGAGGCGGCCACCTTGCTTATTGACAGTTTGGCCACTTTCACGTCCACGGAATTGTGTACCTATGAAGAAGTGGCTCAGTATGCAATTATTGCTGGTGTGCTTAGTTTGGGTCGTGTTGACTTGAAACAAAAAATCGTTGATTCTCCCGAGATTTTATCGATTTATTCTAGTGCACTCAGTTGGCGCCATTGGTGAACTTGACTGCATCGTTGTACCAGTGTCAATATGGCGAATTTTTCCAGCACTTACTCGAAACTAATGACCTTGTGTTGGCGAAAAACAAGTACCTCCGTCCACACGCCAGTTTCTTCATGCGCGAGATGCGCTGCAAGGCTTATGCTCAATTGTTGGACAGCTACAAGTCGTTGTCGGTACAATCTATGGCCCGTAGTTTTGGCGTGAGTGAACAGTTTTTGGATGACGATTTGTGTAAGTTCATCCCCACCGGAAAGTTGAACTGTACCATCGATAAGGTCAGCGGCATCATCGAGACCAATCGTCCTGACAACAAGAACAGCCAGTTCCACCAGTTGATCAAACAGGGTGATGGTTTGTTGACAAAATTGCAGAAGTACGGTGCTGCAGTCAAGCTCAGTGGTGCAGAGAGAGTCTAGAGTTGTAGCCCGATCGACAGGTGTATATACTATAATCGAAGAGGGAGATATTTGATCAAATAATGTGATCAGTGATTAACACAATGGGTAAGTAGTAGATGGAAGGTGTGATTTGGGAGTAGTTTCAATTGATAGTAGGGTTGAAAATATAACTTTTGGCTAAGTTTGTGGTTTGCTCTGGTGTTTTAAGTCCGGTGGTTTTCGGATTTACATCATGATTGCATTGAGAGCGGCAAATACCGTTACTTCTTTATTTGCCCTTAGTAAATCAATATATTCTTCAATAATTAAATATTCACGAAGATTTTCTGTGAATCTTTCATTGTTTTCTCTTAACATGTTTCAAAGTCAACATCATACGAAGGTGGATTTTATCACGAGGACCTGGGATTTTATCTTTTTCATCAATTACTGGAGATAGTTGAAATACATATTTGGTTCTCAAAAACTACTGAGAAGAAAAAAGGTGAGGTTTGACCGTTTCATATGGTGAGACATCCTTAGCACTTCTAATAGAAAAAAGATACTTATCAAGAAAGAAATTAGGTTTTTTTGTTATGAAGCAGCACCTTTTAGCCATCTTCGAATATGTTAAACTTTAAAAATTTGAGAATTGAGTGGGTGGTTAAGGGCTATATTCCTATGTAACTACTTTGAACTGAGTTTAGCAGATATATGACAAATGTAACTACTGGGTTTTAAGAAACAGTCACCATTTCTTGACTCGATATACCAGAGAAAACAAGGGCTAAATTATAGTTTTACCTTAAAAACGCATTATTTATTACCACTATATTGGCTCTAGTTTTTAACGTAGATCGGAAAGACCGCATGTGCTTATTTGAATACGCCCTACATACAAGTAGAAAGAGTATTAAGATAAAAATTTGATTCTTAAGAATTGAGATAACCGTTTCCAAATCATAGTTTTATATCTTTACATTTATTACTATTATCCATAAAGTCAGTATATGTTTTATCTGGTATCCACTAACATGAAATGCACATTCCCACCGCCACTCAATAATATTAGCAATACATCAAAGTTATAAATGAATGTTCCCAAAAATTTTAAGAAATTAAAGAGAAGAAAAAAAAAAAGTCGATATTATCCCCATTAATGACATGAGCACATGACTAATTCCCAAACTTCGCACCCTTTATTTAGTAAATGGTCGCAGCCATTCCAGTAGTGGCCCTGGGGCCTGGGTAAGTGGCCCATGTTTATTCCCATCTCTTACACCAAAATAATACAGAATAATGAAACAGAATAATTCACATATATATCAGACGAGAAAATAAAATACCACATTCCCTTAAAGATACAGATAATTCCATAATCCTCGTATATTCCCATTCCAATAGTAACCTCTATAGTGGCAAAAACATGTGGCAAATCCACTGAGCCGCACCCTCCGAACCGGGCAACCAGTCACACTGGTGACTGCAGTTCCCCATATAAAACCACCCCCACCACCCGCATTCGCGCGTTCATTCACTGATTGTCCAAGTGGTGTATAAGCACGAAAACCATTTTCTTAAGGAAAAAAGAAGAAGGAAAGAAATATAAGAGAACAAAAAAAAAAAAAATACTATATCAAAACATCCAACTTCCTCAGTTTACAAATAGAAATACACATTTGCACCCCTAATATGAGCAGTAAGAGAAGAATCGAAAAAGATGTCATGGACCTTATGATGAGTGACTTTGATGTGCGGCTAATTGACGATTCCATGCAACAATTCCACGTGATTTTCCATGGACCTGATGATACACCATATGCGGGAGGCGTATGGAAGTTACGGGTCGAATTGCCTGATCTGTACCCGATCCGCCTGCCTCTGATTGGCTTTGTAAATCGGATCTTTCATCCTAATGTGGACGAGATCTCCGGATCGGTGTGTCTTGATGTCATCAACCAGACATGGTCACCAATGTTTGGGCTCCTTAATATATTTGAGAATTTCTTACCCCATCTCTTACGCTATGCTAACCCTACTGATCCCCTCAATAATGAAGCTTCGCGGCTTATGACTAAGGACGAGGATAGTTATACGGAAACGATCAAGAAATACGTCCAAAAATACGCGCTGAAGAAAATCGCTCCTGAAGATGACGACGAGGAAATGGCCGAAAACGAAGATGATGAGTTGAGTGATGTGGGTAGTTTATCTAGCGACGATGACGATGATGAAGGGCTATAAGAATCAAGCAAATCTTAAATAACCGGACGAGAAAATAGAATAATAGTGAATCCATAAGATTTCGATAAATTGGTTTATCCATGTGTAATATTGAATCAGAAATATACCGAATACTTCTTAACTGTTGCTGGATTTGAGTAATAGTAAGCTAATCCTAAGATTTCGATCGTTTCCTTCGTTTCCTACTTTCCTATTGTGATAATAACCCCATATACCACGCCAATTTCCAATTGAGATGGGGGAATAAGATTAGTATACAAAAACCGTCATTCCAGTATTTATTACGGATTCTTTTTCATTATTACCTCTTCCCGAATATACCGATGCTGTTTTAATCGAATATTCGATCACCTGTGCGTGACTGAATATACCGATACGCGTGGGGCAGCTGCAACTTGGGATCCCGCGAAATACGATATACCGATTTCATACACTTATATTCACTATCAATATGAAGTAAAATAAACCTTTAAATAATTTTCTATACAGATTCATGCTTAAAAGTCTGTACTCGCGTGTGAAACATAAACCTAAATATCTAAAGGGTCTTGAATCCGGGGTTATCGGTGATAAGCATTCTGCAGGATGCTCGTAATGTTCCGATCAAAAAGCCAGTTGTCACGTGAAGTGGCGGGTATTACTATATACAGAAATCAACCCCACACGCAGTGTCGCCGGTGAAGAATTCTCATTGCCTAGGAGAATAGAATAGTTTCTTTTCTCCTTACGGTTGCTAGATTAAAGTTAAGTAGGATCGAGTGACCGAAGTATTATTTATATATATACTTGAATTGATAATTTATATCTAAAACCAGTCTCGGTCTCTCACCAACCTAAGCCAAATTGGCCAATTAATTATAACAAATTTGGATAACTTTCATACTTTAAAAAAAAGGTTGTCCATAAAAGGTATTTTTTATTCTTTTGAAAATGATCCTTAATGGCAAGTTCCAAATAGAAAAAAAAAAAAAAAAAAAAAACAGATATCCACATAAACTGCTTGGTTCAACCATATTTTAGCCGTGCTTCCCAACCTAACATTCCTAACTCGGCCAATAGACTACTTCTGTCAGATATAAAAATGGAAAAAAAGATTGCAACACGTCAATTTCGCATATGGTCTCCCACTACACTACTCAGTGACGCTCTAAGCAGCTTAACTAACGTTGATCGGACGGGAAACAGTGTTCTCTACTTGATATGGCCGCAACCGAAATATTTACTCTTTGTACAGAACCGATAAATTTACATTTTTTGAGTTCATTTTTAATAATTTTCTTAAAAAGTATGTATTATGGGTATTTTTCTTCTACATTTTGTCACTTAGTTATGTCTAAAGATTCATCCTTCGTTTGAGCTCTAAATAGGTTCATATAGCCTGGTAAACTTCCGAATACAACATGACAAAGTCCATTAAAGTGAATACTTTTCTTTCAGCTTTGAAGCCAGAAATGTAAGGATCTTATAAAGTGTAAATTTTATGCACCTGCAAATGATTTACTCTTCTTTTCTTTTCTTTTCTTTTCTTTTCTTTTCTTGTATGCCCATATTTTTTTTTGTATGTTGAATGTTTTGAGATGTAGTGGAGCTTGCAAAATATAATATACTAAGGGCACAATTTCTTGGTAATTTTTGCTTGGGTCCATTTTACGTTTCTTGGCCTTCCCTTTATTCAACAGCCAAAAAAAAAAAAAAAAAAAAAAAAAAAAAACTATGGTTTCTTCCGAAACCCCCGAAAATGGGTCCGAAAAATCTGACCAGTCTTCCGAGGAAACCCAGTTCCCAAAGACAATTGCTGCACCCAATCGAAAAGTTCGGATTGTGCGACGTGCTAGTTCCAGGACTTCATTACGTTTTCGTTCCCAGAATTTATCATATGGCTCAAGGTTAAACTTGGTCAACCATACTAATTTGGGACCAAATAAAAGTCTTCTTTTTGGAACAAAAATACCAGAAGAAATAGATGGTTTATCCCGTTCCAACTCAAATTATAAAAAGAATGATTTCAAAATAAACAGGAAAGTGGAATTTAGCAATTCTATTGATATTATTGGTGAAGAATACCTGAATCCGCGACGTGCATTAATGAAGGTATTTCCTAAACTGGCATTAAAGTCAGGGACACAAAAAGATATTTTCCCAGACAAACCACTAGCTAACGAAAACACAAGTCCAACACCAATTTCTTTTCGAAAGCCTCGAAAATCTGCTTCAATTAATATGGGTTCTGATAAAATCTCTCCCATAAAGAAAAGACCACATGGGCTTAAATCTTATGCAGTTGGTTTCGGAAACATTTTTGCAAAACAAGTTTCAGATGCTGGAAAAGAAGCTAGAGAAGATATCATAAATGATCAATCTCTCCATCAAAATTCACATTTGCCCAAAAATATTATTCCCATCAAAGCCCCACGTAGGAACCGTTATCAAACCTACGTTAAGGCGTGGCTAAAAAGTTCTGGTTATGACGAATCTAAAAGTACGGGCAAACCATCATTAAGCGATAATATAGATTCTTCTGTGAAATATGGGAATAGTTGTACCCCTTCAAGAAGGACTTTAGAGATATTTTCATCAGATTTGCCGGTAAAATCTCGGAATAAAAAGCACCTGCAAGAAGTGAAATTCACTACTGATAACAGCGAAAAAGGGAATTTTCTACCAAATGAAAATTCAAATTTGGTGAAGCAACAGTTATACCTAAAACAATCAGAAAGACAAAAAGAAATAGAATCCAAACTATATGCTAATACAGAACCATATGGAACAGACAGATCAATATAATATACAATTGAAAAGCTTGCAAAATCACAGAAATAACGATATCTTTACTTCTAAAATTGTAATTTCCTAAATTTCAAATCCTAAAATGCCGTAGAAGATGTTATACAGATCCACTTCAATACCTTCCATGTGATGATCATATTTAAGTACCAGTAAGGCCAGTTTAGCTTTACACTCATGAACATCTACTTTGATACAAATATTCAGTAATTTTGCTACTGCAGGTTTTTTTTTTTTTTCTTTTCTTGTAGAATATTTTTATTATAATTTGTTCCTTGGCCGACCTAGATAGGAATTATTTTTTCGAATTCCTACAATGATAAAATGATTTTCTCAAGAAAGAAAAGAGCTTTATTATTTTAATTGTTCGCCTTTTGCGGAATATTCTTAGCCGAATATTTATCACATCTTTTCTTTAGGTTTGAAAAGCGTTTCCCTAAAGTTTCAATTTATTTTGAAGTAGCTTTGAAACTTAAGTCCTATCGGCTTTCTTTTCAACCTTTAAAAATCCTATATATATGAAAAATACCTTATTTAAAGTTAAATATAACCGTGGTTTGGTTTATTATTTAATCTTTTCTTTTCTTTTTCTCCTCTCAACGTTATAAACTCAAAGATTTTGTACCTTTATCTTTCTGAGAGACTTGCGGTAACCTCTGTCGAGTTCTCTTATTCCGGCTAGCTCGTACCCCTAATTTTCTATTGGGCAAAGATTTGTTTTTTCGGGTTAATATTCTTTTTCCCGATTGTTTAATATTCTTTCTCCGCGCGTATAATACCCTCATTTCATTCACTTCTGAATCTTCAAATTATATTGAGCAATACAAAACATACTGTCCCCTTGTTTTAGATTCCCATTTATGCCGAGCAAAAGCGGTAAAAATCATCTCTTAATTTTACCGTACATAATAGATACAAGGCGGAGGTAGCAAACTCCTTTCTTTTAGAGCAAATTAAGGTTTCATTAGTGGCAGCTATTGTTCCTTTTACTTATTCACGATGCGATTTCAGTCTCCGAAATATCTATTGTAATAGTACAAAGACTTACACCAGATTGTAGAGTATTTTCCAGCCACATACTGGGAAAAATCCCCCTATAGATATTTTGTATTTAAACGCTATTTCTGGGCATGAAAGAACAAACATTCTATGTATTAAGAACACTAAATCTCATTGCTGAGTAAACAAAAGAATATGATTTTCTCAATATTTCTCCTCCTTCCTATTTCAGTATCCCAAATAATTCTTGAAGAAGGGTACTTGTTCTATCTTAAGTCAGACAATGGTCCTACGTTCATTAGATTAGGGTTCGAAAACGAAAAATTGGTTGCAAATAAGAAGTCCGATGCAATTCAGAATTGTGATTCCGGTGCCTTATGGTCAGCCGAGTACCAAAAGTTCTTGGGAATTAATAAAAGTGGACAACTTCAATTGAGTCTCCAAAGAGATCTTGACTTTTCGGTGAAGGAGACAAGAGATTCAGGAAAATGCATAAAGCCTTTAAAATATCGAGGTAATGAATTGTTTCAGCTTTGTACCGATAATCTGATCCGATTTGAAAGTGATTGTATTGTTGTGAGTGAAATCAGAATACATTACGAGAAAAATTTGCTGTATGATTCGAAGCAGAAATCTGCTACTAAGAGCGTCGAAGGTTATCAGACATGTGCTTGATGAACAAGTTCTGTTTTTTTTTTTCTTTTACTTTTTTAGCTATTGTATTTTTCTTTGCACTGTTTGAAAAAATGGCTTGGGATTCCCAAAAATCTAAGTATCAATACAATTTCACTCTACATTATTAGTATCCTTATTTGAAACAATGAATAAATTGAGCTATAATTAGTATACGTCCAAAGATTTTGGACCGGTTAAACCTTTGGCCATGAAAAAGAATTGCCGGTGTTTATATCGAAATTATAGCTTTGCTTTTCTTAATCGCTCAACAATTTCAGTCTTCTTGAACTATAGATCTTAAAATCAGCAACAATGCATAAACGACTAAAATTATTTCATATATAAGTAACACAATCCACCTTTCATTATTTCTAATCAGAAGAATCCCCAATTTCCTAACAACCATACAAACAAACCAAAAGAACGAAAAAAAAAAATGCAATTGACTTATCTCTTACCTCTCATGGTATTAGTACACGCTAATAAAGTGATTGAAAGCGGTACCTTATGTTATATGACCTCTAGGCACCCATCAAAGGCTCAGCTTTTGGGGTTTGAAGGCAAAGGAAAAACCTTAGTTGCAACCGACAAATCTGACATCATACACTATTATAGCGGAGGAGCCATGTGGTATCCAGGCCACGGAAATTACTTGACTGTGAATGACTCAGGAATGCTTACTTTAGGAGAAAAGGCTAATTTGAAATTGAGGGTAGCGGAATTTCCCGGGGGAAATAAATGGAGAAAGGGATTTTATTACGAAGGTGATAATAAATTCCAACTTTGTGCGGATGGATCGGTGCGTTACAAGAGTAACTGTGAAGTTAAACAAGAGATTGTGATATTTTATGAGAAAGATTTGCTGGCCTTCAAGCTGATGCAATATGTGTATTGAAGAAGCTACTGGTTCATTTTTTTTTCTTAACTTTTCAACTGTTGGCGACTTCACTGAGCTTCAATTTATGTTTTTGTTTTTGTTTTCTTTTCTTAGTTTACGTCATCGCCTTTCCTCAGAAGTACCTTAAGAAATTATTTTCCCGATTCAATCCTCACCATCGTAGTCGCATCGTACACCACAAAACGGGTGAAACCGGAAGTTCCGGTTCCCGCTATACTTGCCCGCTAAGACCGACACGATGCACTATGACGCGCGTCGCGGAGAGTGCACTTTATATGCACAATGCGGAGATTGCCCTCCACAATCCCGGCGATAAGAACGGTGAAAAAAAGATTTAATATAACCAACACGAGTTTCTGCACGGGCACTGAATTTTCGAACAGAGGGTGAAAAGAAGAGAAGATTTTTAACTTCGCTATGTACATATCAGCCATTCGATTTTACTCTAAAGCAGCAGGCCATGGGGTCACTTCTAGACTCTCCAAGCTTGTGAGCAACCAAAATCTTCTCAAAACGCACGCGTACATCAATGGCGAATGGGTTGCAGGTCAGCACACTTTTGAGGTGAGAGATCCAGGAAAGGTTCCCCATAAAGTGCTCTTCTTGCCGAGGTCTCAACATATGAAACTTCTGATTTTAATCGTGCCATTGAAGTAGCACAAACCGCGTTTGGAAAATACCGCAAAACCACTGCCAGACAAAGGGCAGATATGCTCTTGAAAATGCATGCTTTAATGTTGGAAAATAAGCAAGACTTGGCCAAAATCATCTCTCTTGAGAATGGAAAACCTTTGGTCGATGCATTGGGTGAAGTTGCATATGCTGCATCGTTTTTTCAGTGGTTTGGAGAGGAGGCCGCCCATACTACAGGTGAAATTATCCAATCAAACAACCCTGCCAATAAAATCTTGGCCATTCGCCAGCCCATTGGTGTTTGTGGCATCATCACTCCTTGGAATTTCCCTGCAGCCATGATCACGCGGAAATTGGCTGCTGCACTTTCCGTAGGGTGTACTGCAGTAGTGAAACCTGCTTCGGAAACGCCATTGACGGCATTGGCCATAGCTGAACTTACACATGAGGCAGGATTCCCTAAAGGTGTAGTAAATATTGTGCCTTCTAAATATTCTGCTGAGGCAGGCAAGGCCATATGTGAACACCCATCGGTGAAAAAGGTCACTTTCACAGGTTCTACTAATGTGGGCAAAATCTTGATGAAACAGGCCTCGGGAACTTTGAAAAAATGTTCGTTTGAATTAGGAGGCAATGCTCCATTTATCGTCTTTGAGGATGCAGATATCGCAAACGCAGTTGCTGGTGTTGTGGCACTGAAATTCAGAAGCAGTGGCCAAACGTGCATTTGCGCCAACCGGATATTCGTACACGAAGAAATTTACGACGAGTTTTCGCTGCAGCTTGTGGCGGCTTTGCGGAAAACAAGTTTGGGTCACGCATTGGACGAAAACACTACCCACGGCCCACTTATCCATGCCAAATCCTTGGATAAGGTGAAGGAACACGTAAAAGATGCCCAAGATTTGGGTGCACAATTACTTTTCGGAGGAAATCCCCGCCCAGATATCGGAGACTTTTACCATGATCTCACAGTATTGGGCCACGTGACCCCAGAAATGAAGATCTTCCATGAAGAGACCTTTGGTCCTGTATGTCCATTAATCAAGTTTTCAAATGATGAAGAGGTGGTGCGTTTGGCCAATGATACTGATGTAGGTTTGGCAGGATATTTCTATACCGCCAATATTCTGCGGGTATTTAAAGTGGCTGAGGCTTTGGAAGTGGGAATGATGGGCGTAAATACGGGAGCTATTTCTGAGGCCAGTCTCCCATTTGGTGGAGTAAAGGAATCTGGTTTTGGTCGTGAAGGTTCTAAGTATGGTGTGGAAGATTATACTGTAGTGAAGTCTATAGTTTTAGGTGGTCTTTAGGGTGAGGCGTTTTTAGATTACAGGCCAAAAATTAAAATGTATTAGAAGGGTGGTATTACATGGTGGACTTTCCATTATTTTGGGTAAATATATAATAGTGCCCGCGTAACATAAAAGCGGTTGCATCAATATGGTTTGAACCCGGGATTGAGTCGATAGGGTTTGTATTCATATTTAAGAGATGAATGGTTGATGATTCTAAAACTAACTCGGAACTAACCTGGTGGGAAAGGCCTCTATTTATGCTTTTCTCAGGATCCGAACCTCGGAGGGTTCTGCCGATCTGATAGCACTACTTCCGGTCAACCGAGTGGGGTAAGACCGGGGAAGCTTAGTATGGCGGGAAGGAATTACCCAGGTTATTTTGGAGGAAGAGGACAATGACCGGGTGGAAATCATAACAGTAACTTATACACACCAGTATGCGTTGCCTCTAGGCTATCAGCCTTGAGCTGATAACGGGAACCCGACAAAATATCTGTTAAAATGAGCCAAACATTGCTCCAATATATGATCAAGGGACTCTTTACTCTGAAGACACATAACTTTAAAAGCTTTCAAGAAGAATTAAGATATCTCCACGATATTTCTGGGATTATTCTTTCTTGGCGTATTCTCTTGGTATCAAACGAATTTCAGTTGAACTAAAATTATACGGTTGGTCGTTTCGATTATCTAATTTTATTTCCATGCTATCTGAATACTCAACTTGTGGACTTCCCACTTGGCATATCGAGATGAGGTTATAAACCAAAATCAGAGATGTATAAGAATATGAACCACAAGTATCAAAAAGAACTGTTTTCATTAATCCGCCTTTATTTACTGGGGACCCGGGCTGTGCAAGTACGGCCATCAAGGGGAGGCATAGATACAAGCTGATCGGAGCCATTAGGTGGTTGAGCAATGTATGAGTCGGCATATCCCGGCACCATCAGAGTTTCTGAATCAATTGCATACGAAAGATCGTCTAAAGTAGGCTCTGGAAGATGTAAAGGGCCCTCTGGACCAAGGCCAAGTTCAGGAATCTGGTCATGACCATTTACCGATTGTTGGGGCTGTTGTTGCTGAATAAGCGGCTGTATATGTTCAACTTGCTGGAACTCAGCTTCGTTTTGCGTTTGTGCTGGTACTTCAATCTGCGTTTGCGTTTGTGCTTGGGCTTGGACCTCGGCTTGGGCTTGGGCCTTGGCCTCGGCTTGGGCTTGGGCTTGGGCCTTGGCTTCGACTTGACTTTGTTTTTGTTGTTCTACAAGAAGACGCTCGTTCTCGATTTTTTGCTGTTCCTCTTCACGTCTGCGCTCGGCAGCCCGGAGGTAAATTTCCGTGTCAAACCCTGCCACATCCTCCATTTTACGGGCATTCTTAGTTATGGCCAACTTGGTGATAGCATATTTCTGATTAAAGCCTCGGGCCTCCTTTTTGAATGCAAGCACTTTCTTTGAAGATTCAGGGGTAACATTTTTAGACGCCCTGATTTCTGTATCCAAATTTCCGTTCAATAGAGAAACCTCGTCGTGGACAGCTTCCGTCAAAATGGATGGATTTTTCTCCCGTTTAAGAGCCGCCACCTCCTCGCTAAGTTGTGCAATTTTACCCTGGGTAGTAAATTCAGAATCGGTGATTTTCGTGAGTTGTGATTCTCCTGCAATAACAGCATTTCTTGCCATATCTAGCTCTTCTACAAGCAGCGCAGCATATACAGCTTTATAAGTGATGGACCGAAGACCGCCATCTGCGGTATTTCCATTAAGAATCAGGGAAACCAATCCAATTTGAGGAGTGGGGTCACTGGGTTCTTTATAATCCGTAAATGGAACAAGGGGTTTCCGGATAGACATGATTGATAATTTATGATATTCGTAATGGTTTTATGGTGGTTCTGTTCTGTTGAGTATAGGAAAAATGTGGAGACTGAGTGATAGTGTTTTTTTCTAACTCCTGTTTTTTTTCTTTCTTCTCTTGCCGGAAGTTTTATTCAGCGTTTAAAGAAATCCGTACTTATTAGATGTTTACTCTCTGGAGATGTTTTGAACATTTGAAAGCGAGAACGCGAAGTTGAATTGGGAAGTACACGACCTTGGCGACTGGCCGAATGGGTCCAATATTATTATTTCATTATTTGTACAAAAGATGGGGATCTGATGAGAAAGAAATAGAAGAGTAGGGGGTTCATTTAAGTTCATGTTTTGGAAATTGGGTTTTTGGGATCTTTTAGTAAGAGCAGTCGTGTGGCTTGTTTCATTGCTTGTCGATATACATTGCTCTCATCTGTCCATACTCGAATTCATTTAGGTAAATTGTATTGGAAAAATATATCATTCACTAGATTTAAACTATTAAAGTTGGTTCCTTGGGTAATAAAAATAAGAATGCACAAGTTTGAGAATATTTATGGCTGGTTTATTGGAGAAAATGGCCAGTTCAATTATCCATATTTGATTTGCTTATTCCAACACTATGTAAAGTACACATATAAAGTGATCAAAGAGTAATGGTCAACTTTTTCTTTTTCTTTGTTTAAAATAGGCATATTCAAAAGCAATTCATTTAATTGATTTTCACGTGGGAACTTGACGATGAAAGATTCATGGAAGAATAAATTAAAGTACTGCGTTTGATGAGAACGCTTAACATTACTCTGACTATTTTTTTCTGAACCGTGTTTCCACTCCATGGAAAGTTTATTAATGAGACCCCTTTTGAACTTGTAACCGAGAATATGATATCATTAAGGAAACCCGCTTTCCTTGCGATGAATAATATAACCTCACAACTTCCGTGTTAAAGAAAAAAATGTTTAAGACCTTTCTTGATCCATAATATTACCATCCAAACCTGAGTTTTCTTGGAAACTTTTTTCTTTTTTTGTTTCTTTCAGTAGAGCACCCTTGATCACTTTTAATGACGTTTTCAATTGACCCAAAAATGGGAAAAAAAGGGAACTTCTGAGCAAACATAGCATAGGATTATTACGAATTAAAACGGCTGTGTATACTACTTGAAAAAACTTAGGGCAGTCAGGAATTCTCTTTTTGGCATATCCAAAGCATTGGGCAGCACATAGAAATATCCAGGCCCAGACTTGTAAATTCTAGAGGTAATATAAATAGACACATAAAGTTAGGTAGTTACCAAAGAGTATTCCATCCTAGATCTAGTTTATCTTAAGTTTAAAATGGCTTAATTAACAATCGAAGAAATCACTGGATAATCGTCAATCTTATAGAGAAAAAATAATAATACGCTGTCTACGCAGATGGTGAAAGTGTTTGTATATCGATTGTTCTATGGAATCTTGTATAAGTTGCTGATCACGATGTGCTCTCGTTAAGCGAGGCAGCAATTCCTTCAAGTAATCCATCAATGTCCTCAACCTTAAGTCCACAACTCATACTAATGAGTTTACGGTACTTGTTCATTTTGGTGTTAACTGCAAAATCCCGAATCCGTCCGCCAAGCATACTGGCCAAATGAACCCGGCGCTGTTGGGCCTTGCATAACTGTAAACTCAATTTCCACCGCTCGCTATTAGCCAGATCGGAAGAGTTATTATCATAACTAGTGATTTGGTTTTCTTTTTCCTCCACAAGACTAGCAAGTTCATATGCATGCCACTTGCCAAGTGTACACAGGAGCTGGGTCTCCTTGGATCCCAATTCATGGATATATTTATCATTTTCTGCACCAGCCACTTTAGCAGCTTCTGCCAAGGATGCCGGGGATTTAAGTCCGTGCTTCACTAGAAGTGCCGTTACTTTTGCTACTGCGCCGGTATCCTGGGCACGTTTTGCTTGTAATTCTGCGGTTACGCGCTCCTGCTCAGCCCGTAGTCCACTTAATTCTTCCTCATATGAAGTTTGGAGCGAATGCATCATGCCATTAACCATAGATGATACATCCTTTATAGGGAGCTTGATTTCTGCCAGATTTGCCGAGGAAACCGGGGCCAGAGTTTGCGGAACTGGCACGTTTAAGAGACGCCCGTTTTTATCGAGCGGTGGCGGAAACGGCAGGTGTCCTTGCATCGGAGATGACGCAAGAAAATGTTCGTGGGCCTGTTCTGAAATAACCCCAAGAACTCCCGGTGGTTTTTGGCCCTGTTGTGGTGTAAACACATGTTTTGGCGTTGACATAAAGTTCCCAGGTGTCTTGGCCGCATCATCCACAAAGATATTTTCCTTGTTGTCATCGACAGTTCCTGCCTGTCGTTGCAACAACGTCTTCAAATGTTCCCTGCTCACGTGATCACGCTCCTCTTCATCGTCTTCGTCTTGGATTGTCGTACGCTGAGTATCCGGTGTTTCCGCAAGTCGGCTAAACCCGCGGATTGGGGTTCCCAAGCCATGGGGCACGGTTTTTTCTGTGGGAGGCTCGCTAGGTGTGCGAGTGACCTGAAAAGTGGGCATTGGAGGGGCAAGATTAGGGTTTGAGCCCGGCATTTGACCTTGCCCCGGGTTTTGCCCCGGTGTTTGGCCGGGAACTCCAAAAAAGGGTTTATTCGTCCCATTTACGTCACCCCGATTCTCGTCAAAGTTGTAAACCACAAGATCTAGCTGCATGATAAGCGCCTTCGCCGACTGATTATTAAGATCCAACAAATCATCACGGGCACCATGGGCTAAAAAAAACTTCACCAATTGGGTACACCTAGCCCGCGCCGCGAGATGGAGACAAGTGTCGCCATTCACATCCTGGTGGTCAATCACATTTTTGATAAGATCGACGCCGGTGCCGCTATTCCGTGACATCACCCGGAGCTTAGCAAAAATCACGTCAAGGTAATATGCAAGTGCCGGAAGTTTAGATGCAACCTTGGCAAATTGACATAAATAGTGCAAAGGAGTGCGTCCGTTGATGTCGGTATTGATCAAGCATATTTCAAGGGCGTTAGCAATATGGGGGAAATTTTTGAGGTCGTAGCAATTATTGAAGGCAATACTTTTGGATAATGGGTTTAGGCCAAAGTTGCTCACCACTAATGGACTTGCCCCCTTGGCCAATAATAAGTGTACCAAGCTCAAGTTTCCGATGGAGGCTGCCCAGTGTAATGTCAGGTGACCTTCATCATCGATGGCCTCATTGATGTTGAACTCCGGGGGTGGGTTATACAAAAAGTACGGGATCGGAGCGTTGTCCTCACTGAAAAAACGCAATAACTGTGTCACATGAGAATTTTCTTCATCTGGTACCCTTACCAGCGCCATTTTTGCATCTCCAGATGAAACCAGCGTATCTGAATCTCGTATATTTTCCTCCTGCGACCAGTTGGGCTCGTTGCTCAGTTGTGCCAGTTGTGATAGCTGCGATACCTGTGAAATTGGCGGTTTTTGCTGGTTCTGGTACATTATTTGTTGATGGTTGGAATTCTCAGTTCCCGCAATATATCCGGCTTTGGGGTACAGTTCTGGAACGCCAAACGGCGGGTAATTGGCCGGCCGCTGGAATCCCATATTTGGGGGATGTTCGTTGGAAATATATTCCTGGGGTGGCATATGTGTCATGGTCACTGGTCCCATTGATCCCATGGGCATCTGGGGCATCGGCATACTGCTATTTCCATGGTTATTACCATGGTTATTTCCTTGGTTATTACCATGGTTGTTAACATTACTATTACCATTACCCAATGGCGGCGCAATGGGGTCAGCAGGTCGTGGGGCCACATATTCTTGTGTGAACACAGCCTGGGGCGGGAGGTGGTCCTCAAACTTCATTTTTTTGGGCGTTCCTGCGGCGGTTTTACGCACATACTTTCGTTTCAGTGGCGTGCTCACCTTGGTAGTTCCCGGGACCTTTGCTTTTCTTACAATCAGCACGTCCTGGCTATTTGGATCAATGTATAACACTGGAACAATTTCTGCAGAAATACCATATTCCTGTGCCAATTTCTGTGCGTCCTCTAATGGGATCCAAGTGCCTTGGAACCGGCCATATCCACCCTGGACTTTTTCATGGAGACCTTGTTGTACGCCTTTTTCAAGGATCTTCGTCCGTTTGGCCTTGGGGAAATCACAGAGTTTAAGGATCTGCGTAGCATTCACCCAATTGTCCTTGCATCGGCGCATAATGGGCGCGTCGCCCACCGTACATTCGTAAACATCCGTCTAGAGGTTAGTATAAGAGAAAGAGAAAAAATCGTCTTTTATTGTTTTTGTTTTTGGTTATTTTTCAGGAAATTTATGGTATACCCATAAGCTGGAACTCGTGAAGGTGGCGTTTCGAGGCGTGTACAACTTGGAGAGACTCGCGTGTCAGAAAAAAAAAGTTACAAAGGGAAGAAATATATCCGACGAGATTTCTCCTAAATCAACCACTTCCATCCTTCTTCCATGCTTGTCCTTAATCTGCTGGTGGTGCCTCAGTCTCGGAAAACACGTCCGCTTATCCGACCTGAAAAAGAAAGAAACAGCACCCCCAGTAAGCGAGGAGACGAAAAGCCCCTGGAAGCACTTAACTCCGAGGACCCCAAAATCAACAGGAGAGCAAAACATACGTTTGAGTAGGTGGCGATATACACCGACAGATGCTCAGTAGACATGGTGTAACTCCAGAATGTAAAAAAAAATAATAAAATATATATGCCGACGCTATGGAAGTGTCTAGGAATATCCGGCCGCGAGAGCAAATGCTGGTGGAAAAGAAGGTGATGGGAAGCGCGCGGCCAATTTAACGCTTTAGGAAACAACCGAACGCGTACGCAGCACCATGGTGTATGGAGGTGGTGCCGGCCAACCCGCACACGCGTAGCCTACCATATTTCAGTGGAGATAAACTATGGGTAGGGTGGTTTATCAGTTGTTCTGATTAAAATGGATTTTTAGTAATGCTAAATAAAATAAAGATATAAAGAGAGAGTTTGGTGATTTTTTAATTTTCATGGGGTGGTATTATGGGTATTTTTACAGACATATTTTATCGTGGTGTAAATTGCTCGGCACCAAGCTGAAACACGGCTTAAGCCTCGCTACTTCGGTTATATTTTTTGGATTTAGTGATTCTTTTTTTTTTCAATATCGCTCAATAGGGAATAATAAAGCCTTTTGAGCTTTTTTTTTTCAATGATTTTAGTATGGTAGGGAATTCTTACTGTTTGGGTAAAGTGACATGGCTGTTTGTTAAATAAGGTAACCCCGTTTTGGATATAAACTTTCAATTAATTTACTATCTTGAGTCGTTTCTTTTTGTTTAGGGAGTTTAAAGGTCATGGAAAATTTCGAAAAAAAAAAAATTGATTTGTTCAAAATATTGGTGGTTCGTGGTGTTAATATTTTTTTAATATTATGCAAAAATGTGAGTAAAGAAAAGTCTTCAGAAATTAAACATTTGAGTAGTTTTCTTTTTTCTTTTTGTTTTAATTTTTCAAAAGATCCATCTTATTATAGGGCAACTTCATCGGTAGTTTGAAACCCCAAAAGAAAGTTTGATCACATTTGGTAGCTCTTAGTTTGTTGACATTTGTCGGCATCGCGACATTACACTGCGGGGCTTAGAGAGAGCAAAAGGAGAAAAGCAAGAATAAAGGAATCAAAAAAAAAGAATAAAACGGAATGGAATAATTAACATTCATATTTCAATCTTTTTTCCTCATAAAAATTCCATTAAATATTCAAAGAATTCGGCTATATGAATCCAGATTGTGGCTGGAAAATGACAGGTTTCACCAGTTCTGCATCGATTGAGGAAATGGCCATTCGGTGCATCAGCAATGCAAAAAAACGCAAGGCCTGAATGTTGCTCAGGGAAAACCTCATAAAAAAACAAAAGATAAAACTGAAACCCTAATGAGAATCGCACTTTTCTTGAAAAAAAAAAATGAAAAAGAAAAAATCTTCCATAACCACCGTTTCTTTTTTTCACAAATAAAACCACACACACAACACCAACACACTGTTATCTTCACCTTCCCTCCTTTGTTTAGCATTGTCCAGATAAGGCTGATCTCCCTTTCACAATATGCAGTCCTATTCCTGTACAAACGCAAACACGATGGTGGTTTTGCGGATCACGACCTGCATACACTTCCGCGGGTGGAATCTATTTTGAGGCTGCGAATCCGATCATTTCCTACTCCCGTTTTTCCCTCGTTTTCTCCAACACATAAAAAACCCCTCAGACTTCTGTCTGAAAACTCCCTTTCCTTTTCGATTCCGGGCTCTTTCTTGCCGCTACACAAGCCCGTGTTTCGTCTCTCTTTTCACGCTTTTCTCTAGTGTTTTTTCTCCCCCTTTTCATCCCTCCTTTTCTCCTTTATTCTTCACCCTCCTTTCGCTAAACCATGTCGGCTATTGACGATGAGATTTACGATGACGCCTCGCATCTTATTCCCGACAGAAGACAATCAATTCTTGATCAGCCATTTGGGCTGTTCCGAGGCCCCAACACCCTCCACAATTTTGCCTCGTCGTTCACCCGTGCCCAGCTGTTTGCCGCACACAAATTAGACGCCGATCTCCATAAAAAACGCTCGTTTTTCGCCGGTGGAAGCTCCCACGATGCTGCTAGCGATGAACTCTTTGACCCAGATCTTATGGTGGCACTGCCTCACGGTGAACGGCTTAGTACGCTTCTCCACGATTACAATAATGTGCGTGCTGGCGGTCCCCAGAGCTACTCTGCTATGAATGAGGTTTTCTATCAGGACGACATTGCCAACCTCTTACAGCTGCGGCGCGGATCCACAGCAACCAATGGTATCCCCATCCCAACAAAACGGGTATTTCCACTGCCATCGTTCTCGTCGGTGCGGCTGGCGATTTCGTTTGCGTCGACGGCGTCTCATTTTGGCTTAAAGCGCGTGGAGGATAGGGATGGCAATGTGGTGACAGTTATCGCGGGCCAGAGTACGGCTCCACAAACAATTCTCAATTCCGTCAATGTGCTCATTGGTGTGGGTCTCTTGGCGTTGCCCGTGGGCTTGCTTAAGGGCGGCTGGGTGCTTGGCGCACCGCTTTTAGTGGCGTGTTGTTTGACCACATGCTGGTCGGCGACACTCTTGTCAAAGGCGTTGGACACAGACCGCACGATGATGACGTATGCAGACTTGGGCTTCGCGTCTTATGGAAAGACAGCAAAACTTCTCATCTCGTTGCTCTTTTCCATCGACTTGTTGGGGCTGGGGGTGTCGCTCGTGCTTCTCTTTAGCGACTCGCTCTTTGCCTTGGTGGGCGACAGCGAGTACTGGACGAAAACCCGGTTTAAGCTCGTGGCGTTTTTGGTGTTGACCCCCTTCACTTTCTTGCCGTTGCCCGTGCTCTCCATCTTTTCGTTGTTTGGCATCATGGCCACCGTGTCCATTACCGTGCTCGTATTCAGTTGTGGATTGTTGAAACTGTCATCTCCCGGGTCTTTGATTCAGTTTATGCCCACAAACTTGTGGCCAGAGTCAGTGCCACAATTCTTTATTGCCCTCGGTATCCTTATGGCGCCCTTTGGCGGGCACGCCATCTTTCCCAATTTGAAGTCCGATATGCGGCACCCAGAAAAGTTCACCAAAACCCTCTTTACTACTTATACTATCACTTTGCTCACCGACTGCTCAATGGCCGTTATTGGGTTCCTCATGTTCGGTGCATTGTGCAACAACGAAGTTACAAGTATCTTGCTCGAAACGGCAGGATACCCCGCTTGGATTTATCCGCTCATTAGTGGACTTATTTGCATTGTGCCGTTGGCTAAGACGCCTCTCAATGCAAAACCCATCATTTCTACATTGGACGGGCTCTTTGGGCTTGACGCCGTTGTAGAGGGTGACGGCCCCGCAGTGGTCATGTTGAAGAACGTGTCGCGGTTTATCGTGAGGGTGGGAGTCAATGCGATGTTTGTTGGGTTTGCTGTACTTTTCCCCGAATTCGACAAAATCATTGGCATCTTGGGCTCGTCCATCTGCTTCATCATCTGCATTATCTTGCCCTGTCTCTTTTACTTAAAGCTTTGCAAAGACGACGTGAGGGCCTTTGAACGGTTTTATATCCATATAATCCTTCTCGTCTCGACTTTCTTGGCTGTTCTGTGCACCTACGCCACCATCGCGTACTAATTTGTTCGCGCATAGCGCATGCGGTGAAAAAGCCAAACGTTGCAATACATTACTATAGACATTTTTAAATAAAGAATAAACCACGTAATGAAGAAGTAGTTACACTTGTTGCGGAACGTTTATGAAATCAACGAACGCGGTGGTTATGCGGTCCATGAAAGGTTGAAGGAGGGAGCTATCAAAGACGAAGTCGTAGTATAATTTGACAAAGGGAAGGTTACGCGCGACGGCAATTTTCTGGATATCGTTTGCCGAAGCAAAGATAACCTCGAACAATTTCTTGAATTTCATGTTCTGCGAGTTGAAGTTATCTTTCATGGAAAACTTCAAGAGCAAGCGCGGACTTGATGCAAAGCGGTCCTTTTTAAAAGAGATGCCGAAGGCAATTCTGTCACGAATGATCTTTTTTGGCGCGGCCGGAAGCGAACTATTGAGGCAGAAAACAAGCAGGATGTGATTCAATGCGGCAAACTTCGGCTCAAAGTGGAGGCGGCGAAGGTTGTTGGGTAATACAGACACGTTCGAGTGCAGCAGCATGACCAGCTGGACGGAGTCTATGGTTTGGAAGACGGGGACAGCATGTTTCAAGTAGCTGAACGCACCTACCAATGCACTACGTGTTTGGCCAAGTTCCATATTGAGCAAGCGTACCACAAGGCGCACCCCGGGCTTTTCTTTGTCTCCGACCAGCAAGACAAATGCACGAGCATTAGCAGAGTCCACGCGCAATGTGAATGGGCGATAGTAAGGGTCAACTTCAACTGCAAGCGCGTCAGCAGCAGTGCTAGTAACACGCAAATCTGAGCGGCTGACCTGATGTAAGACAGCAAGCAACAGGTGCATTTTAGCGAGTGTGGCAAAGACCGGGCCCAACATGGAGCCCGAAGCATCGGCAGCAGCAGAAGCCGATGTAGATTTATATGTGGAATTGTGCGAAAGGTCGACGATATGATTTATGCGGAACAGACGGGTATCCGTGTCGACATCAATACCGAGTTGACGAAGTGCTTGCGCAGCACTGGGTGAGGGATCATTGAGCGCACCACAGACCGCAAGACGGAGCTCGGTAGGCGTACCGGCCAGCGCAAACAGGCATGCCAAGAAGAGCGTCGAAGATGCTGCCAGCACTGGTAAGAGCTTACCGTCGTTATGCAACGCCACAAGCGTGCGAGTATCTGCGTCGGGCTGTGGAGCCGCGAAGCCCAAGCGTTCAAGCACATGCGCGTCTTCAAGCCGAGCATGGCCCACACCACGTGTGTGCAATTCCTCCACGAGCAAGTGGTGTATGATGGCACTAGAACTCGTACGGGCGAGCGCCTTATAGAAGTCGCGGGTGGTTGTCGGCACATCACCCACAGTAAGCGGCTGAGACCATTGGACAACCCACTCGCCCTTGACGGAACGAAGTCGCGCGACATGCCAGTATGTTTCTGCACGGGCACCACTGGCCACAGCAGCGAGGAACCATGAAGCCGGCCACGCACGGCTGCGGAAGAAGGTGGTCTTGCAACCCAGCAGTGGTGGCAGCGACAGGGCCTGGGCCTGGGCCTGGAACACCGCTACGCGACCGAGCTTTGCCGATTCATTCTCCGAGAGCTTGACTGCATCACTGGCGACCCAGCCCATAGTGACGAGACGTGTCCTAACCATTGCACTCAATGTGTCGGTGCGCAATTGCACCAAGTGTTGAACCACGGAACGGACATACTCACGTTCAGTGACAAGGCCCCGAGGGGGCAAGGCCAGGGCCAGGGCCAGAGACACGGGGTTCATACTATTGCTGTTGTTGATTCTGTGCTGTGCTGTGGCTTCGAGTGGAGACGGGTTGGTGAAGTAAAAGTGACCCGTAAGCGGGTCAATGGCAAAGACTGTGCTGTGTGCGGGCGTAAGCTGGAGCACAAGCAGGTGTGCACCAAGACGTGACACACCCTCAGAGCCTGCAGCGGTCGTGTACGCGGTATAGACCTTGCGCACGAGCTGTGCTGCGTGCTTGCTAGCAACAAGACTCAAAACAAAATCGACGCTGAGCTCATGGCGGGGCGGACAAGTTTCCGATCCTGAAGCAGAACCGGCGGTCGAGGGCGTACCCGGAGCAAGCGGACCGAGAGTGTGATTATGGTAACGCCCGTTCTTGAACCAGCGCAACACCACAGCATGGTGCGCGTCAACACCAAGCTCCACAAACGAACGCCACAGGCGCAGTTGTGCATGGGTACACCAGTAGTTGACCGTCACATGGAACGCAGAATGCTTGTACTGGAGGTTCCCGCGCCACTTGCCATTTCCGGCGAGCTGGCGCACCTGGCGCGCAAGCACGTAGATTTTGAACGCGGCAGCGTAGCGGTGTAGCACGTCGTAGAGGCCTGTGAGCGAGCGAGTAAGGAGCGCATGATTAGCTGAAATCTCAAGTTTCTCTCGCGAGTTCCGCGGGAGTATCGTGGCGCCATCAGCAGTGGTGTTATACGAAACAAGCAGGCCATCACTACCACGTCCGCACAATAAGGCAAAGTCAATGAAGAAAAATGGCGACGCCGCATAGTCCTCAGCCGACGCAACCACCGCGTCGTTTCCTGCGGTCACCGATACCGTGAACTCGTGCGGAAGGGTGAATGTAATACGCCCGTCCTTGACGGTATAGTTGCGGCGCATACGTTGTGGAATATCGTCCACGAGAGCCATCCGCGCTACAAGCACCACATTGAGGTCCCGAAGCACCTGTAACACACGTTGCGGTGACACGTGCGGCTGTGCGAGGTGATGATACGATGCAAGCTGGGGACGGCCTTTTACCAACACTTCCATAGCAGTGAGGAGGTCTGCCTGTGGGAGTTTTGCACCCAGAAAATGGCCGAGTTCGCCGACACCTAGCGCCAAGTTATCGAAGCAGAACTCCTGTGAGCGGAGAAAGTTAAGGACGTCAATGAGCCGCAGTACGTCTTTTGAGCGCTGTGCCCACTTCACGAGGGCATAGATCTTGATGAAATCCTGCCGGAGAGAGACGATCTCTGCAAGCAACTTCCGTTTACGTGTAGCATCCAGCTCTCGGCCTCGTGTGTGTGCCAACAGCTCGATCTGCCGGCTCAATTGCTTGTATGCCTCCTGGGTATGGAACCGCAATATCGTCAGGAGCGGGACGATATTGTTGGTTACGTGCGCGAGCTCCGGTGGGGCCAATTTTGATGACCCGCCATTAGAAATATGGCTGGATCCAGTCTGAGATGTAGTGGACGTTATCATATTGTGGTTATGTGGTGCTGAAACAGCTGGCCGATTAGTGCTGGCGGTAACAGTTTAAAATGTGCGGAAAACACACGGAGAAAACAGTAGTAACAGCAAAAAATTCGGGTGTAAAGGCCGTGCTATGTGGGAATACTATTTACACGGGTACTCTTGCCTGAATCAAGGCTGTCGAAAAACGGATTTCTTGTGAGAACCGGCGAGGAAAAGCGTGTGTTTGGTGATGTCCGGCAATTTCCAAGCACTTTCATGTTCACATATGGTTGGGACCGCGCGAAAAAAAAAATGCAACTCCGAGCCAGGTTGCAAATAATGGCTGGGAAGCGATCTGTTAATGTTTTTTTCAAGCAATGTGGAAAAAAAAAATGTTTTTGAAATTACATGAAAGTGAGGTTCTTTATACCAAGAATTTAATTGTGCTGAGACTAGTTAGGAATAGAATCCGGCGGTATATTTGGTTTTTTGTAAGGCTTCATTTTCCTGCAAAATGAGAAATCCATTCCATCCATCAGGTTTCAAGAAAACAGCTATTTTAAAATAAGAAAATTTGCTATTGCGAGAATTTGATGAAATCATTCCATATTTTAGATGGTTCTTTATTGTAGAGGTAGAATTTAGTAGAATTATTGGTTAAAGCCAGAAATACGTACTTTCGCAGTTCAAAATTTTAGCCGCCCACTGCAATAACGAACACCATCTTTCTAAGTGACAACTTTTATTTTTTCCTCTTTATTTATATTTTTCAGTCACAGAGACACAAAATAACCCCACCTTAATAATGAAAATCTAGTAGGATAGCGTTTTTGACTTTAAGATAAATTACATTAAATTTGTACTGAATTTATTAAGAATGACTTTGCGCTAACGTGATTAAAATTGTATAACGATGCGTGAAATGAATGCCGAAAAGCCAATGAATTCCAGCTTTTTGCAACCACAACTTACAGGCTCGTACACCTTTATGTATATTCTTAATTTTCGAAAAAAATGGGGGGAAAAGGAGTAATGTTTCCGAAGGTTCATTTCTAATAATACATATTGCTTCATCATTGTTTGTCCCAATTGGTCCGGCGAATATCGAATATTTACCCTCTCCTTTTTCCTCATAAAATCACACTTTACAGAAGATCATGAGCCTGTTGTTGATACTTACCTGTAGAATGAAAAAGTACCTTTATATTCTGAAAACAAATTATATATTTATCAGGTGATTAGTCCTTATAAAAACTCCGATGATTCAGAATTGGAAATCTATATACCGAATGTGGGGTTGTAGAGTTTTCGCATGATTCCAGACCAGGTCTAGCCTCTGGACACAGCTGAGCGATATTAATATCACATGGTCATGTGGATATCCCCACTACTGTTACAGATGCCACCTTTAAATTTAAATGCAAAATCGTTTTCTATAAGCGAAAGTTCCTAGGTAATTATGTAGTGCCCCAGCTTAACCAGGCCATGGCGCCACCGTCACACTCAGCTGTAGAATGCGGTCGGCACGCACGCCTTTATCCATGCAAACTTTTCCATGGCTAGAGCCTCCTCGACAGATATACGCTTCTCCTTCCGAACCAATACAGCTTCCACGAGAGCCTGAAGGTTCTGCACGATCTTGCGTGACTCTCCATCCAACTTGTTGTCCTGGAGCAAGCCCGTAGCCCGGTACCAGTCCCATTCGATCATGGCAATGCGATGTGCAGGGCTTTGTTTGCTACGACGACGCCTGAGCACTGAGGGCGAGATCCCCGACGTGGGCATGAGTTCTGGTGGAGGCAAATCAAACGGAAGCCGGTTTTCGATTATGCTGTACACAAGCACGCCGATCGCCCACGCATCCAAGAGCTTACCATTATACTTGAGCCCCATAAGGAGCTCGGGGCTCACGTAGTCCTGTGATCCACACTTTGTTGTGAGAAGCTGGTCATCCAGAGTGAGCCGCTTCGAAAGGCCAAAGTCCGTGAGCGTGGCCACCGGGCGCGATGAAAGCCGCGGGTCTTCGTGAAGTGAGTCCGCCTCAACTTTGTTATTAAGCAAAATGTTTTCGAGCTTGATGTCTCGGTGGATGATCCGGCGCTTGTGCATGTGCGCCACTGACACCACCAACTCTGCTACTATACGTGCCATGAGGCGCCAGAACAGAAGCGTGTTGTTCGTGTCCTTATAGTGCGCAGAAAGCCAAGTGAAGAGATTTCCGCCAGCACAGTACTCCAAGAAGAAGTACTGTTGTTGATCGGCGAGCCCTGCGAGGTCTTCTGAATTAGTGTTGGCGCTTTCACCCAGCTCGTAAGCCGCGAGGATCTCCGCCAGCGTGATCGACGCACTTACATTATAGTCAAGAAGGGTCACAATGCACGGGTGGCGCAAGTTCGCCAATATTCCGAGCTCGCGCACAATGAACGAACGGAAACTCGATACTGTCGTACACTCGTCACGTGGATAAGATACGATCTTCACAGCCACCTCCCGGGCATCGGCGCTCGTCTCATGTGCACGCACAACCGTACTGAAGGCACCCGTACCGACAATTTCCTCGCATACGTAAGACGTACCCGAATTAGGGGCAAGTAACACGCGGCCTTTAAGCAAGTCTGCATCGGGTTCCAGCAGCGCCAGCGGCGCCAGCGGGATGTCCACATCAGACGCCGACAATGCAAGCCCGACGGGATTCGAAATGTGCCTTGTTTGCAGCAGCGACTTCGACAGCACGGGTGATGTATCCAAGCCGAGTTTTGTAGCCGATTCCGGTGCAAAAGCCGAAACTATACGTGATCGCTCCGCGGCTATAGGCGCCATATTACGCTTGCGCACCTCGATTCTTGTCGGCAGCCGGGGCTTAAACCCGCCGCTGGGAAGAACAGGAGTCGGGAGCTGCGTAATGGTGTTGAAATCGGGCAGTTCCGCTGAGCCGGGGCTTTGGTACTGAAACGCATCGCCAAGCGCTCCTTTATGGGGCGAGCGGGGTACCTGAATGCGGAGTTCTTTTTGCAACACATGCAGCAGCAGTAACAGCAGCAGGGGCGGCTCAGGGTGCCGAAGCTGCGGGGCATCTTCGTGTATGTATGGGGAATTCTCTTTTTCAGAAGACGCGTTTTGAGAGGCGAATCCAACGCGTGACATTCTGACAGCGGTTTTGTGGAGCCCGCGGATATTTTTCGAGCGGCAAACAGGGAAAACTAGCGGGGGGCGATTGTGGGATTTCTGCTTGGTTATATTTGATTGGATTGCTTTATTTATTTATTTTTCCTCGTAAAATTGAAAAAAAAAAAATTAAATAATTATAAATTGCTCGCTTTTCTTTTGGGAATTCTGGTTCTCAATGCTTTTTAAGCTTTTGTCGGATTTGGCGCTGAGATGACAGTGCTGGAAAGGGTGGGGTAGTCAAGAAACGAGTGGACCACAGAAAAGAACAGGGGAAAACAGGGATTTTGATTTTGAGTTGGCGTGAGGCGGAAATTGGGCAACTGATAAAAAAAAGAATAATCAGTCCAATTAAGCCCGAAGGATGAAGGAAGAAGGAAAAAGAGAAGGCGACGCAAGTCGACAGTTTTCGGGGGGAACTCGGAAATCCATCGGTGCCAAACTGGCTGGTCTTTATCGCTGCGCGGATGCAGATGACTCTGAATGCGCGAATATATACAGTACATCAAGTAATTGCCGTTGTTGAAGGAATCACGAAGATTGGGGAATTTGAGGGAGTTTAAAAAGAATGGTGCTACTAAATCCTGGAAGCCAATTCTTTATATATATATCCTTTCATTCCCCGTTCATTTTATATTAGTAATCACAGCGTTGCTCACAAATGTTATTAAAACTGGTTGCATCCCTTGGCAATGCGCAATTTGCAATCCTGCATGTTAAGAAGGCTGGTTCTGCACCGACATGAGCCGTGTTCCCATTTTACAAAGAGCCTTGTTCTCCAGCAACATTAGGCGGGTTCTAGGTCCCAGTCACTGAAATTGTACCGTCCCCTTATTGTTTCAGAAAAAAGTATTTCGTGAATTTCCCGCAAAATTTAAGAAGTTGCAAACAACGCTTAGAACTCCGACGATACCTCACCTTTTATGTCTATTGGCATCCTCGGCGAGACACGCATCGCGTATATGGACAACGCTGCATGTGTATCGTGTTTTGCCGCATGAATTCAAAAAAACTTTTTCGTAAACCAAGCGAGGAGGGAGTTTTCGGTCTAGCGAAAGTGTCTCAGTTTCTTGCGTCTCTAAATCTTTCCAAATAATTACTTTCAATTTCCTAACTTTTACTATCCCTTATGCTCTATGTAAACAAAGCTGGCATCTCAATTTCCATAAGCCTATACGTGACTGGTGGATACACAGTCCACAAAAACAAAAATGCTGCACATAAGCCTAGGAGACGATAAGTGGAGTCTGGCGCCTAGCAAAAAGTTATGCGCGTCATGAGAGTAAACAGAGAGTGATGTCTTTTAAATGCTTTTCCGTGGAATGGGTTTTTGGGGAAGACAATAGGAAAAGCAATTATAAATATATATATATGAAGAAATTTCCCTCAAGAAATTTATTTTTTTAAATTAAAAAACTGAACAATAAGTGGCCAGGCTTTACCAATCTGAACAAGTACTCCTATTGTGAAGCGTGTTTTCCGGTTCGCAGGAATGCCAAGAAAAACCATTCCTTTAAAAATCTCAGGATAGTGACAATGTATGAGTAATGTCGCTTAAATAGACGCGTTTGCTCTATGTTTTTCTCAGTCGCCACTCAATGGGTAATCCAAAATTTCAGGTTTCCAAATCAATCATTTGGGTTGAATAATTTCTATTTTCTCCCAGAAATATACCCGAGAGTTTTTTCTTTAAAAATACCTTCCTTTATAGTGATACGCTACTCATGATCATTTTCTCTTTGGTTTGAGCTTGGTTTTTATCATGCAAGCTGAAGTTCCAAAAATACACACTATATACACACCCATTCCCCAATTCAGAGGACGACCTTCCTAATACAGATGGTCCGGTATGTAAACTAAGTCGTTCTGCGTAAACCGATTAAGGCTCGTTGCAATGTGGAACTGTACTGTCGGTAAGAAAACTGTGGCGTGCAACAGACGCGTACGAGACCTTTCAAATTTAGCCTTTGAGGTTTTTTTAAAATTGTCGGGTTTTCAAATTTCAGGTGTTTGCACCTTTTGAAGCCGGGTCATTGTTCAGAGCCAAAATGTATGGTTTTACATCTCGGCACGCGATGTTTTTGAGGAGAAGAAAAAGAGCGTAAGTTTAACTTTAGTATGCCAACTTGTAAAGAAGAGATTTTTCCCAGGATCACGATTTAAAGAGTAAAACTTTGCATTTCCTTTTTAACTTTTGCCACAACGTTAGAAGAGTGATATCCCCATTGGATTTAAAGAATACATGATAACGTACTTCATACCGTGGTTGTGCGACAGAACAGCCCCTCGCTCTCTAATCAGGGGTTGTGTGGCCTGAGTAGGATTTTTTTTATTTTTTGGAAAGATAAATTTGTTTTTCAAGTACTAAAAAGGAAGGCTACCCGAACTTTAATTATTTTTTCTTTTGTTGTGGTCTTTAAATGATTGTCTGCAAGTACAAATTATTGGGCGCACATAAAGATCAGATTAATTCACCGGAGCCAAACGTGGTATATTTTTCATTGGTAGTGCAACACTTGACGAAAGGTTTCTTTGTTTGACCACTCTCTTATTGGACCTTGTTTTCTTTTTTTGAAGCTCAGCGTTGGCTATCCGTGTCTGTCGCACACCACGATATGAAGCACGTTGTGTGAATTCTTTTCCATCATCCACTCGTGTCGGCTATAATGTAAGTATAAAGGAGATAAAAATGTTCTGTTTTATTCCAAAGACCGCATGACCAAGCGGAAATAACACTCCCTTGATACGTCAAACATCTTTTATTCAATAATCATATCTTAGTGGTGTATCTGGGAGAACCTGGATAGAATGATGAAAAGAACCAGATTCTTGCGAAAGAAAGAAAAAAAAAAAAAAAAAGTTAAATGGGGATCGACAAAATGTCACTGAGTCAAACCCATGATGTCCCATAGTGATGATCCATCATCTTAGAACACCTCGAATAATACTAACCATCACCTTGGACATACTGTCTAATTGTGTAGAAGTTGGTGTTCCCAGCCTTTTGCCTAATTCAAAGCCAAGGAAATATTCTGAAAGATGTTTAATTTTTTGTAAGACACTATCGGCTTGAGCCTAGCCAAAATCCACAGAGTATTTGATCAAATTTGAGCTTATTTGGTCGTAGTTTGAAAGCCAAACACTTAATAAAAGTTCATGATTTATCCTGAAATACTAAAGTTCTAATGGGATCTGAGGTTGAAGAAAGAATTAGAAAAGAAAACAGCCCTTTTCAATATATATCCATGAAGCCCCCCCCCCCTTCCCCATTTTTTTTCTGTCCCCAACTTAATTTTTTTTACACTAAAAAGAAAAAGAAAAAGGCATTGTAAACATATCTGCTTGATAACGCCGCAAATACCCGCCACGTGGGGCCGTTAAGTGCACCCGTAAACGCGCTAAAGTTACGGAATGTAGCCAGTTGTGCCACGTTTATTATTGTTGGAAATGAATTAATTTCTTGTTTTAAAGAAAAAAAAATGTTTAGTCTTTTGAATAAGTGCTTTTATTTTGGGGTTGAATATCAAAATACTGTATTCCTAGTATTTACAACTTTTTACATAACAAGAAAAGCTTCTAGAAACGTCCGTACAACTTCCAAACATTGGGGGATATTGTGAACGCGGTGTCACGTGTTAGTTGTTCTACGATAAGGTTTATGCAGTACACTCAAAACACTTGACCGTGTTTTTATGCAACGGAAAAACTGACTTTGACATAAGTATGGGCGCTGATTTGAGCCATGGAAAGTTCTATACTTTAAGTGTTTTAGAATTAAGGGCAATTAATTTTTTATTTATTTATTTGGCTTTTTTTTTCCAGATGTTCTTCACACGTAATTGATTACAAACACGGACATAAAATTCTAGTGGGATATGGAGATTATGATAAACACTTTATCTGCAGTTGTGTCTTAAGAATGTACTCATTACGTCATCAATCTTTCGGGTCCATAATGAAACTATATGACCGCGTAATGCTTTATGCATGGGAGATTATGCATTTTCAAGGATAATTTCTTTTGTTTGTTTTGTTTTGTTTTTGATTTGCTTTCTTTTCCCGAGGTATAAATAAGATGGGATTCAAGGGTGGTCTGATATCCCAGAACTTTTTTTCATTCCACAATCCATTTGTTCAAAAGCTGATCAACTTCAAGAAAGAAGAAAAAGAAGAAAAAAATGGTTGCAATTTCCAAACTTATAAACAATGGACTCCTTCTTGTTGGCCTGCTGTTTTACAGAGACTTGGCTACTCCAGAACAAGCTCTGTGGAATCTTATAATGTGGTAAGATTCTTAGGTGGCTCTGGGCCATATGTGCAACACCCAGGATACGGTATTTCTACGGATATTCCTGATCAATGTACTTTGGAACAAGTACATTTACTTTCCAGACATGGAGAGAGATATCCAACCAAAGGGACTGGAAAAAAGTTTGAACATATATGGAGTAAGATTAGTGCTAATATTGGGAATTTTAAGGGTGCCTTGGAGTTTTTCAACGACTACACCTATTTTGTTGAAGACCCAGATTATTATGATAAAGAAACCACCAATCTTAATTCCGAAGGCACGTTTTCTGGAACCACCGATGCTTTAAGACACGGTCTGTCGTTTAGAGCCAAATACAACTCTCTTTTCAATGCTACTGAGGAAACGCTTAAGATCTTCACTTCCAGTTCCGGAAGAGTCCAGCAAACTAGCGACTACTTTGCTAGAGGATTTATGGGTTATCAGTATTCAGATAGTGCGGTGGATTATTATGTACTTGAAGAAGATGCAAGTATGGGTGCCAATTCTTTAACTCCTGGTGACGGATGTGTGGACTATAATCCGGGCGCCAATCTGGGACTTGTTTCCTCTTATGATAGTTCATATTTGGAAAGTGCTAGGGAAAGAATTTTGAGTGGAAACGATGGTGATGGTTTTGACTTGAGTGTTTCCGATATCAAACGCTTGTTTCAGTGGTGTGCTTATGAAATCAATGTTCGTGGTTCTTCCCCAGTCTGTGATCTTTTCACCAACGAAGAGTTTGTACGTTATTCCTATTACCAGGATTTATCTAACTACTACGCCAACTCTAATGGAAACAACTTGAGTGCTACTGTTTCTTCAGCTTGGTTGAATGCAACAAAGGAGTTTTTATTGGAAGAAGACCCTTCTTACCGTGTACTTTTGACTTTTACTCATGACGATGATATCGAAAACTTCCATGCTTCACTCGGTCTTTTCCAGCCAGATCAGGATTTGCCAGTTGATCATATTCCTTTCCCCACCCCTTACTCTCATGTTCAAGTGACTCCACAAGGTGCAAGAACAGTCACAGAAAAATATAATTGTGGTGGCACTTCCTACGTCAGGTACGTAGTGAATGATGCTGTTATTCCAATTAAGAGTTGCCAGAGTGGTCCGGGCTTTTCCTGTGAACTCTCTGAATTTGAAAGTTATATTGAAAACAGACTCAACGGTTTGAACTATGAGGAGCAATGTGGAAATAGTGCCTCTGTGCCTTCGACGCTTACTTTCCTTTGGGATTATGCAGAAAAAACTATACTGCCCCAGAAGGTGACTATTGAAAGGTTTGAATGATGAGTTTTAGATTTCCCTAGATCATATACAAATATAAGATTAGAAAGAATAAATTTAATTCTGCTCAATAGTGAACACCATTTAATTATTCATTAACAACAATAATCAGTATTTGGTATATATTTTAACGCACATCAACAACAAAAATCCTATGACGTTTTTCAACTGTTTTTGAAGATTCTGAAATACCTCCATCCATCTCAACAACACAACTTTCAAAAGGCCTTGACTGAAATAGATCGTCATAAGAACAAAAGTTCCAGTCAATACAAACAGATGGCTTTTCCTAGAAATTTACCTCACCACAAAAAACAAAACATATCTAGAAGAATTCATAAGAGTCCCGCAAGCTGGAGTTCTAAAACCCCATTTCCTGCTGAAAACACCCAGCCGGTACAATAAAGAGCGAATCCAAGCCCCCATTTTCTTTTTCTTATAATCATTCTTTCTTCTCAATTTTCCAGCTTCAAGTACCCTAGCCAAAAATGTACCAAAAACCTCCTCTACAAAAATCCTTCAAGTACACGGTGGGCCTTTTCCAACCTTTGAAGTCCAATCTCAAACCGATGTTTGTCTGTGACCATATCCAGTGTCAATCTACTCAACAGATCAATCACCTTTTCAATAAGCTGTTTTTCCTGGATAGGTAAATTCAACATCTCAAACTCTTCGCCAATAACAGTTCCGTTCATACTTTCAAGTAAATGCACTAAGGTATTATAGGAAAAAGGTTTAAGTGGGGCACCAACCTCGGCGGTTTCTCGCAGTTTGAACCGGCGAGACCGGCGGTGACTACCCTTTCTTGGTGGACCACGAATATTATCCCTAACCAGTTTAGCCCGTGTTGGATGGGATACTATTACAGGTTCCTCGATATCGTAATATCCATCATCATCCACAGGAACCAGTTTTTCTGTTTTAGGAGGGGCTTCATTAGTGGTAGTGCCTGGATATGGAAGGTGTGTTTCTGGGGTATGTGGGTCCTCCACATTATGAGTTTGGGGTATACCTGTCACAGTAGCATCTTGTTCGGAAGATGGCCGGGAACTAGATTTCTCGGAATTTTCGTGGGCTTTCGCCTGACCGCTTTTAGGAGTGCTGGCCATGGCACGTGCTTTGGTATATGCCGGGGTACCTGGTCCAAGATCAGAGTAGCTTTCAACTGTACCCCTACGGCGAGGAGAAGTGTGAGGGGGAGTTTGTGGTTTTTCTTCATGGCCAGGGTGTCTGGCTTTAGCATAATCAGCCTTGAATTTAGAACTAATTGATGCATTCAGTGGAGTCCAGCTATGTTTACTACTGAGACTTCCATGGCCACGTTTACTGGCAGTATCAGAATATGGAATCTCGTCATATTTCAGAGATCCAAAACTGGATTCCCAAGCCACCAGAGGCGACAGTACTGAGTCATGTGGCGTGTCATGTTCTGGAACTGCAAGTGTACGTTTGAGTTTGACCAGATCATCGGTATTTTGTGTAGTGATATTCTGGTTTTCTTTCTGGTTTGGGGTCTGTGCCTGGGCCTGGTTTTCCTGCCACGTGTATGCCGAAATTCTATCCGAAGAATGTGCCGATTCAACATCACTATGTTCCCATATTTCACCAGTATTAGATGCCCTTTGTGCAAGAGATTCCGAAACCTCACGTGCCCTACGCAAACTTTGTGCATTAGGTCTTTTTGGTAATGTTAATGGTGGTTCGTTTTTCCCATCAAGCGAAAGATCATCTGCAGTTTGGAAACTTTCCCGGGATACACTAGTGGTGGTAGACCGCGAGACTGTTTGTGGCTCTGGCTCCTTTTCAAATGTCAACACTGAGGCCGTTTCCATGAGTTTATCGAGATCATCACTAATGTTAAGTGAAAACCGGTGCCGGTGGTTTTTATATGATGGCGTGGGAAATACCAGCAGGGGAATAACCTCACTTACAGGACGTCTAGTCAGCCGTGGTGGAATCACTTCTTCAAGGGAAGTACTCACCGAAATCTCTGGTGGATTATTACCCTTTTGGGCACTTTTGATTGTATCGAGACGGCCCAAATGTACTGTTGACGACGAAAACAATGAGATTTCATCATCTCCAAGTCCTGCCTCAGCACCTGGCTCATCAGATATATTTGACTGGGAGTTTCGATTTTGGACATATGTCTGTTTCACGGGGCCACGTGTTCCCCTCTGTTCCTCCACCACGGAAAGCTGCACTGCTTCTCCGATTTCCGAAGGATTATAAGATTCGCCTGAAATCATCAGTGCATTCAGATCCCTAGGACCCAGATGTCTATTTTTAGGAGGCTCTGGAAGCCAGTTACCGGGATCCTTATTTTTGCAGGCCCCAGCGATCGTTTCATTAGAACCTGAGCTCATAGTATTGTGGTTGGATAAGTTTTCTTTTTTTTAGACTCGGTATTCACTTGCTAATTAGGAGGCGTTTTTTTTTTCCCACCTTTGCCTTTCTTTTTCCTATTCTGTTGACTGATTTATTCTCTTGCACCGCCGCAGTACCCACCCCTTGGCCCGCCCTTTGCGCAAATTCACGATGCAACCCATACCAAACTGGCCGTTTTCGAAAAGAATAGACGTGTTTACTTTTACGCCCAATGCGGTAAGGTAATTGAGAGAAAATCCCCGCTGCCGGTATGCCGTACCGCGGCACAATATTTACGATGCGCATTCCGGTGCACGTGACCGTACCCCCGGAACTTACATTTCTATGAAAAACAGCCTAATCCATCGATTTCCATAATCCTTGCTCACTTTCATGACATGGCGGAGATGGTACTCCGTGTTTTCTCGGGCTCCACTCACTTATGAGACCCTTCAAGAAAGATGCACTCATTTCCATACCCAGAAATCGCACCTGCATTCGCAGCTTAAAGACTATATCATTGCCAACAGAAAGTTGCAAGCCATAAATCGACGTTTAGACCCGCTGCTCAAATACGGGACGCTTGGCGTTAATCTAGATTTGCGTCTAAAGGTATCTAGTGCCCAACTTGAGCGAGAACTCTGGCAATTCATGCAGAAATATTGGACCCAATGCGTATCCTCCGAGACAGTGGTGAAAACATATGTTTCCACTTCAACTGGCGGTAACGTGAGCCATCTGTTTCAATTAGTTAGAGAAAATTTTAACTATAACCTCATAAATAATAAACGCCCCAGTCTTGGGCCGGTGACTACACTCATACAGGTGCTTCTTAGGGATAATGATTTCCATGGTTGCTTTAAGTTAGTGGATGATACAGTCAACAGCAGGAAATTTCTTGCTTTCCGCAAACGTCAGTTTTTAAATGGTCTTTGGAAATATGGTTTTGTTTCCGTGTGTGTTTCAACATTTTTCACTGTATCCTACGTGTTAATACCCGGATATGGAATGTTTACCTTACCCATAATCGCCAATTCAATTCTCACATTATGGCCCATATTTCCATGGAGTCTTGCGAGTGGAATTGGGCTTTTTCTCAGTTTCAAATGGCTAAAAACAGCAAGTCTACCGCGTATACTGTGGCGCCCATACACCAGTATATTCCATCGCTGGCTTCATTCAGAAGAAGCGCTACTTGTTAATAAACTTGTGACCTATTTCGAGGAATATGCAGAAATCAACGTCAAAAACTTCCATATTTCGGAGGTTCGCCACCGCACACAACTATCTGTGTTTGATACAAATGATTATGAACTTTACCTTCCAGAATCTCTTGATCACGTGCCACTGAATGTTAAGGATACCCTTAGTGAGGCCTTGACAAGGTACTTTCGTTCAGAATTGCATCAGCGGAAAATGGTATGGAATCCACTTAAAGAGGAGAAAATGTTTGTGGATTTCTGGGTAAACCATGGCGATTCTTATGAATGGGTGGAACCCGACCAAGATCCTGCCGAAATGGCGATCTTAAAACCGCAAAACATTTCGGAAAAGGTAGAAAATGAAATCAGTGGATACTAATCTTCTTTTTGTGTTTCTGTGTCTATTCTTAGGGAAATATTTTTAAGCATTTTACCACATCTAAAATCCTGTTTAAAAACGAAACCGTTAATGGCAACGCAACCTTGAATCCGTTCACCAACGGCATTTACTATTTGGAAAAATCATAATATTCATCTGGCCACGGCTTACGGGTGGATTTACACTTTTCGCCATAATACAGCATAAGTTGGTTTTCTTTTATCACCACCGCATGTGCCAGCACGTTCTCTACTTGTTCTGATTCAAGCATGGTGTGCTCTTTTTTGGTGAGGAATTCCCGAATGAATTTATTGAAATAATTTATTGCTTGCCCCATGTATAAATGAAGTGAATTCTTTTTGGATGGGGACTTACGATAATCTTCAATATACTCATCGCTATTATGAATCTTCAAGGCAATTTTGACCATTTTCTTCAAGACTTCCAATGGCGCCACATTTATTCTAAGTTCTCACATGTTAGATGTAGAAATTCCGATGAAAATATTTAAGAATATCTAAGTTTTGTGATTTTTATTTAGGCCAGATTTGTAGATCGAATTAGCGAGTATAGCCCTGATTGGGTTTTGGCCTTTTGATTTACAATTTCGACCCTAAAAGAAGCATAAAACTCATGATTTGGTTTTTTTTTTTTTTTTTTTTTTTTTTTTTTTTTTTGCTGGAACCGGAAATGGGACCTCAGATCGAGCTGAAGACTTTCCAAGAAATCGTGGTGGTCCTCAATGCGGGCCGATTCAATTATGCCGTATTAGGAGATAGCCTTGGCGCCTTTATTGAGAATTTGCAGTGAAAAAAAAAAAATATGTATTTTCCTCGAAAAAAACCCCAATTCTTCTCAAGGATAAATCTTTCGTGAGGTATTTAGGGGCATCGAAAACCGTTGTTGTTGAAAATTGAAAATATTATGTCGTACTCCCACACTCGTATTTTGCCTCCGGACGCGGTTTGGGATTCACGTCGCGCCGCGCAGGCCAGTGGCCGCATGCATGAAGCATGAAGCCAAGTCCCAACTCTACAACATTGGGAAGTTCACTAAAATATACGAACCTCTTTGGGTAAAATAAATCCGAAATATACAAATTCTATTGTTCCAAACCTTCCTTAAATCCTTCATTCTTCCCTATATCATGTCGTATATGGAACTACCGGCGGCCCCAGGCCACGGCCCGGTATCGCAGATCAAATTTTCCGAACCGGCCGACAACACGCTTTTTGTGGGAAAATTCGACAATTCTGTGCTGCTATATAATTGCAGCCGACGTACTCTTGTGGCAAGTCTACAATCGCCGTCTCCGGTCCTTTCTGTGGCACATTCCAGTTATAAAACAACCTTCACGGGTCTTTTAGACGGCACGATCCGTCATGTGGACTACGAAAACATGGCGTTTTCGGTACCTATAGTGGAAGTAGCATCTGCGTCCGAAAATACAACCAATGGTGTCAATCATTTGTGCCCGATGGATCTGGCCACGTTTGCGGCCACCACTTATGGTGGTGTAGTACTAATATTTGACCCCAGATCGCTGCGATTGCCCCATCAGCAACAAACTAATGGGAAAATATTTGCTATGGACACTACTGATCGCCTAATAACTGTAGGTAAATCGCAGCTGGCGGTTGAAATCTACGATGTACGAAAAATGGCTGCTCCAATACTGGTACGGGCCACGGGTCTACGGTTTCAGGTAACAGCACTCAGAAATTTTCCTTCAAATGAAGGTTACGCTCTAAGTAGTGTGGATGGGCGTGTTTCTGTAGAATACTATGATGAACTGGAACAAACACAGGCCCAGAAGTTTGCCTTCAAGTGCCACCGCACTAAGGATAAGGAGGCGGGCGAAGATATCGTTAATGCTGTTACGGGACTTAGTTTCCATCCAAAACACAGGACATTATTTACTTCTGGTGCCGATGGAAACGTGTGTGTGTGGAACTGGGCCAAACGGAAGCGGATGAAGCTTTTTGCGCGTGACGAGGACCAACCACAGGCGATTTCCCACATGGATCTTTCGGGAGATGGGGAGTGGATGGCGATTGCTACTACTGATGATGATTATACTAGAGCTACAAGTGTGGGTTCTGTGGCACCAAGCCAGGGCAAACTTCTAGTTCGTCAATTGAGCGACGCCGACTGTAAACCGAAGTCATAAGTCTATGGGCTGGAGCTTTGATGGTTTATGAAGAAAATATTGACTTTCAAACCCCCGAAACCCCGAAATCCCGAAATCCCGGTGCGGGAAGCCGGGTTCCCCGAGGTTATATAATTTTGTATGGTGCGAGAAAGAGCGGGGCTTGGCATTCTGACCCGCAAAATGATACATTTAAGACACAAATCCCCGGCTTATGGGGTTTGAGATAATCGCTTATTTCGAATAATTAATATTTTATTTCTATCCCCTTTTTAATGAATAACCCCTAATTCATCCCGCCCTCTTATACTTGTAAAACATCCACATTCCCATCCTCATTCCCGATCCCAAACACCGCCGGCCTTCAACTGCGGAGCGCGGCTATTTCGCATCGCATCTGCCTTACTGTTACCAATTCACGATCTCGCAACCAAGCTTCCGGGAGAAAAAAAATACGGGTTTCTATTTTTCCTTTTGCAAGCGGCGACTTGAGATTAAATTTTTAAAGGAAAAAAAAAAAATAGAAAAAAGAAAATTGCTTGTCCATCCTGCTATTAGAATATTTGTGAACCCCTAGCTTGGTTTCTTCCTTTTTTTTCATTTTTTATTTGTTCTTTTATTTTACATTCCCGTTCTTTTCTTCCCTTTTCGCAGATGCTGTTTGAAGAACAAACCGAGAGTTTCCGTGGGTGGCTTTTGGAACATGCAGTGGACATTTCGTCCAAGATACAAATAGCCGATTTTCGTGCCTCGGGCCAGGGTCGGTGTGTGGTTGCAAATGCCGGGATTTCCAGTGGCGAGGATCTTTTTTCCATACCGAGATCGGCTCTTTTGAACGTGGACTCGTGTTCTTTAGTAAAAGACCATTCGGAATACCGCCTGATTCTTTCAAATATGACCCAATGGGACGCTCTTGTTTTGGTGTTTGTGTACGAGTGGAAAATCAAGGCGGAATCCCTGCCTTGGTGGACATATTTCAATGTTTTGCCTATTAACGATAAACTGTACGCATCAAACCAGTTGATTTTCTGGAACGATGCTGAACTTAGTCTGTTGGCGCCATCATATGTATTAAAACGGGTGGGTCACGACTCAGCGGCTAAAATGTACGCTCGTTTGGTGCCACATTTCCAGAAATATATCGGTGAGGTTTCCCAAGATGATTTCCATCTTGTGGCGTCGGTAATTATGGCATATTCTTTTGATGTGGAAAACGTGGATGACGATGATGAAGATGAAGATTCTGACGAGGAGTCTACAGACGAAAATTTCGTTGAAAATACACATAAACAGGTCGAAGAAACTGAAGTTGAAAGTGAAAGTCATCACTATCATAATCATGACCACGATCATGACCACGATCACAAAGAGAATAACAGTGAAAATGAAGATGAGGATGAAAATCAAGAAGAGCTCGTTAAAAACTCAAACAGTCTCAAATCCATGGTACCACTTGCAGATACTTTAAATGCCGATACAAAAAAGCATAATGCCAGTTTGTTCATTAGCTCAGATCGGTTGGTGATGCGTAGCATAAAGCCCATTTCCAAAGATGAGCAAATTTACAACATCTACGCCGAACACCCAAACTCGGAGATTCTTCGAAGATACGGTTATGTGGAGCAACAAGGCTCAGCACACGATTTTGGTGAGGTTTCACTAGACACGTTTAAAAAATACTTTGCTGAAAACTCCAGTCTTTCCAAGGATACGATTGATGAAATCATGGCCATTTTGGAAACCATAGAGGAAGAAGAGGAAGAAAAGTTTGTGCTTGATACATACGACTGTTTTGCCACAGGTGAGGTGATTTTCGAGTTAACATTTCTCACCCAGCTTTTTGTGATCATTGCTGCCATAAACCACAAAAAATCCTTCAACTCCGCGTCGTCTGAGGTCAAGGCCAGAGCAATCCGCAGAGTTTACAAAAAATCGTATCAGCTCCTCGAAGGTAGAAAACTTACTGCTCAATTTATCAAGGATTTCCCCAAGATTTTGAATGTCCGTCTTAGTGAATACCCACGCAAGGCCACGAGGGGGTTTCCATCACCAAAAGAAACTCCGCTTACAAGGCTGGAAATGGCTACGGTGGTGTTGGCATCGGAATGTCTCTCTTTACAAAGTTGCATGGATACAGAAAAGGTGTTCACCCAGGGAGAATTCAAGTTTAGCATTATTGATGACGAAAAGCTCTTGAGGAACATCATGAAGAAGGATACTTTTGAAGGTTCCGAGACCCAGCCCAGCAAGAAATCTAGAACGAACTAGAATAGAAGCGCATTCGAATCATGGGCGGAATGTAATTTATGAAGATTAACGTTATAAAGGATACACATTGTTTTTTTTTTTTTCTTTTTCAAATGATCATCATGTTGATTTTCACATTGTCGAATTAAATCACGGCTTAATGCCTCTATAAATTATGTTCACTCTAACACTCTTTCCCCCTCCTCTTTCAGTGCAACAGGCCCAGGTGCAACCACAATTGGTCTGCGCCGAACCACCTCAAAGCCCTTTTTCTTTGTCGGGCGGAATCGCTTCCATATTTTCTCGAAAAAACTGGTTTCACATTTACTAACCTCGACTTTCGCCAGCAAAGGCCGAAGGTTATTATTCCAGTCTCTGGATTCCCATAAAGCCCTCATCTCAGGATCCATCTCATGAGCAGAAAAGTATTTTTGGAATATCCGGTCTGCTTCTCGGGTTGTATAGTCCGTTTGCCGTATCCGGCGCTCTGTCTGTTGATAATCCAAACTGGTATTATCTGCATCACCAATAGAATCTTCCTTTCCATCCAGACGCGAATCATGATGCTCCATTTCACGAAGAATTCTTTCGCTCTTGGACCTATAATAATCCACCTCGCCATCAAGACTGCTTCTCATTGAAGATTGTACATCCGTGTGATCATCTGATGGGTGTATGGGCACCTGTCTGAATTCAAAGTTACCCAATATATCAATACCGTTTGTAGGCTCGTGGGTAGTTTTAGCCTCAACAGGGGTCTTTCTTCTTAATTTCACGATAGCCATAACAGTTATCACAAGACAATAAATCAAGTGTAAAGCATAGGCTGAAACAACATAATGTGAATTAACATCTGACAGTAAGCGACATTAGTACGAGTAGTTTCCAGGAAATTGAACTGTCTCAAATAAGGTATATTGAGTATTGTCACGAAAAGTCGTGCCATCAGTTGAAGAAAAGGAAGTGAATGCCACGACATCGGTAAGAAATATGGCCGGAACACAATGAGCAAAACAGAACTAACAAATTGTAACACAATCATGAGAGCCACTTGCACCGATGGGTGATATTGTAGAGTGGCAATAAAAATCAGGGAAAGAATACATTCGAATAAATCCACCGCCACATAGTAAACCTTGGATGGTTTATAGGCATTGTATAGATATGCCCACGTCACAATGGCCCTCACTGAAGTGAATAATTTATTCACATTCTGCTTCTCGCGTCCCTTAACCAGGATTGGCGAGATGTAATAATAAAGGAAGTAAAATGCAAATGCTATCCACATAAAAAGTGACAATGCCCCGAAAATCACACTCAATACTGGAATTCCCGATCTAGTTTCATGGGGAGCATGCCATAAATTCAAAGAGTTCACAACATGGTCAGTAACTCCTGTTGCTTGTGGATTCAACACCTGATATGGAATAGTATCATTGAATGCATTAGCTTGGGTCAACCCATTGGGCTCTCCATTAAAAGATTTCATGTGTGAAGCAGTAAATAGCATGTAAATTGTTAAAACAAGAAAAGGCAAGCCAAAAATGGTAAGAAATTGTTGCAAAAATTGGCCAATCAACGCCCACACGTTTGTCGACCAAGAGTATGTGAATCCGGTGGTTTTTTTTCTTCCATCAGATTCCGTAGGATTGATTTCGGTTTTGTGGATGAAAACCTTTTGTAAAAATTTCGGCGCCCGGGGATTTTGTGCCAACACTTTTAATGTGATAAAGATCTGGTATCCAAACATTCCCACAGCAATCCAAATCAATAAACAGGTGATAAAGTTGGGCCAACTGTAACTATTGAAACTGGTGGATGTATATGAAGCCAAAGATTTTAAGCCACTGTAATAAGTTAAAAACACATTATCCAGGTCTGATGAGGGTATCGTAACCCATTTATGAAAAACATTGATGTTGAGAAGGGCACACCAACTGATTTTACCCATTGTATACTGAAAGAATCCAGGGTATTGAACATTAAGCCCACCCATGAAAACAGCAAATTGCAAGTATGAAAATAGTGTGAGGGGATTAGCCTCCAATTGCTTGAGTAGTCTTTCATTACAAATTGCTGATGCTTCAATTAAAAATGGATTGTGGGATTCTTGATTTGGGGAAGAAACTATAATCAAGAAATGTAACACACAAAAGAATATCCCAAGCGCCAAAATACCGTAATAAAGCGATCTCTGCAGTTCCTTGGATCTTACTGCAGAAGTGATATAACCAACAGCGCCACCGATTATATCCGAATCTTCGTTATTGGAAACAATGGTGAATTTAGCAGTATAAGATCCAAGTTTATAGAGATTATCACTCACATCTGCCTGATAGTAGAATACAATGGAATCATTCTGGTATAATGGACACCCAAAAAATTCACTTGTCTTATTATTAAAAAGACCCTCGATGGAGGAATTCGAATTTGCCGGAGAAGTGCTCATAAGCGTAGTTTCGAAGAAACCCCCACGTTTTTGTAAAGAAATGTTTTCACTTACATCAAGATTAGTACCTGATGTTCCATTGGCGCCATTAAAATGGTGGGGAGCCTTTGGATTTGGAACCGTAGTTGCCGTAGAAACCGAAGACAGTGTTAGTTCTGGTATTAGTTTATTAAAGCGGTAGGTATCTTCAAACATAGATGTATTCTTCACGGTCAAGATATCGCAAAATCGGAGATTCTCCAGAATAAACGTTTTTCCCCGAAATTCGATTTCCACATTGAGTGTCGTATACCGATTTGTCAAGGAATCCACATCTGTAATGACGGGATTTATTGAAGATACATTTTCCTGGGTATTAACCTTGGTATTGATGAGAAATTTCATCAAACTTTTGTTCACATCAATAGCAACAAATATAACTAGAGGGTCTAGGGCAACTGCCGAACAGTTGAGATTAGTCAAGCTGTGTCCCCGAATAAAACCTCCGTATACTGGGCTTAGAAAAACCGCTAGTATGTAAAGCCAAAAATATCGTAATATTCGCATATTCAACCTCAACTCTATTATAAGGCTTTAACCACGAAACAGGTTTCCGGAAAAGGGCTTTGAGAAGCCGTAGTACTGCCACCTAAAAGAATAAGGAAATAAAAATGAGTATTTTCAAAAAAATGTATCGGCCAGTTCCGAAAGTATCAGATGGTAAATTATAGAGAAATCTCCTGGATTAAGGCTATAATGGTGGAATCTAGGTTTCTTTTTTATATACTAGGGGTTTGAAGCATCAGCAGAAGCGAGGCAGATAAGCATGGCCATTAAAAAAAATGGTTGAGTGCGAGACACGCTCTGACCCGAGGTGCATGAGGAAAAAAGGAAAAAAGAAACAACGATATTAAGGCTTAGATTGGGGTGACAGAATGCAGTCATAAAACGGCTGTACGATAAGTTTTCAGAAAAATAAAATAAGAATAATGTTTATGGTTCTATGTAGATTGATCATGGGAAAACGTTTACAGTGATTCATTACTTGATCATGGTAAAAAATTGCTTCAATTATTCAAACATGATTGATCTCGCCAGCTACACTACCAAATTCCAATTGCGCAAATTTCAAACCTTCAAACATATGCATGCCGGCAGTAATCACCGTAAAGAATTGCGCAACTTTAAAATATATATATGCATATCGGTAGCAGTCAACATATCGTTATAAACAATTGCCCCAACCTTTATCGTTAAATTGGTGCAGTCCAAGGAGCGGACCTTTATCGAAGTCAAGAGCAAAGTAGGGGTATTTCTATACGATCTTTATCAACAGAGAATCGAAATAGGTCTTCCCGAAATTAGACAATGGCCAGTTGATATGTGGCCACACAAGTAATGTAAGGTGATACTTCAAGATTTGAGAAAAAGGGAGAATCCAGTGATTCAGCTCATAAACTTACGTGGGCTTTTGTGGTGATATTTAGAAATTAGGGGGGATCCAAAAGTACGACAATCACCACCACAGTCACGTCTCCAGCCTCGCATAAACATTAACGTCTATGGTTCTGTTTCTTTCTCTGCTTTTGGCAACACTCGTCATTTACTTGTTGGGTTTTTAGAGTCAAATGTAGTTTTAGAAACCGGTCTCGTTTTCACCCTTCAAGAAATATGCATCCATCCAAAAAAGAAAACAAATTTGCTTGAAAAATCCCCCACAAATTGGCATCATGAAAACACTCATAATTGTTTCATCATTTTAATATCTTATCATGCTTTACGATTTGTAATAGCAACAAAAAATAACGAACAATAACTTTTTTTTTTTTTTAAAGAAACAAATCATATTATAGGAAAAATATATATCTAACTATAAAAACCGACAATATGTCTGGCTAATGTACTGAGTTACTGGTATCTCCGACTTTCCCAAGCCCTAGAAACCTCTCCTTACATTATCCGTTGTGTAGATACGTATCAACTAGTCAGTGCCTTACTTCGCGCCAACGCCATCTTCAATTGTCTACCCGTAAGAACTCGTAGAGGAACCCCCCTACTTTGTTCTTGGCGTCGAGAAAGGTAGACTCGGCGGACTGTATCAACGTACCAATTAAGGTTGCGCAATTCTTCATAAGTGTTTGTTAATGGTGCCAACATTGATTCTAATTTCATAGGAGTTTGAATGCCGAGGAGTTCCCACACCTTTAATGTTTCTCCACACTCAGTATAGAGATGAAATAACCGTTGAGTCAGGTTTACCTCCTGCAAGCAAAGAAGACACTTATGATCCCTAATCGGGCGCTTAGTGTCATGAAACGGAACATGCGATCCAAAGTTGAATCTATGAATCGCCTGTAAATTTAAGTGTTTTTTCCATTCGAATTTGTGTAGCTGTTTCCAGAATTTTTCCCATCGTCTCCTCAATAACTGCCTTCTCTGATGTATAACCGACGCCTTTAATACGATCCCCAGTCATATATAAAGTATATACAGGCGTTTACAGTTCTGGTGGCACAAAATTGGTTCCAAAAGGAAGATTAACCTCGAATTTGATTGAGAAATAGCTACCCCAGCAAATCTGAGGATCTCAACAACTTTGATTGAGTTGTCTACGTGTTTATATTTATACTAAAGTCATTCAGTACCCTCGACTGCTTGCACTATAACAAGAAAAGTTTCATAGAAGCGGCTTTAGCTCAGTTGGGAGAGCGTCAGACTGAAGATCTGAAGGTCCTGTGTTCGATCCACAGAAATCGCATTCTTTTTTGCTTTTTTCAATCATGAAGATAATAAAGAAAACAAGTGTATAATCTCTTTTTTCTTCTTCTTTTTTTTTTCATAGATTCAACTTAAAGGAGGAAGGCAAGCCTCTAATTTCTGAAATAATCCTACATCACATTCCGCAAACCTGTTTTATTGATCTATATACATTGACGCACTCAAGCGAGCACCCATTAATCGTTCAGCTTCTTGAACTTAGAGTACAATCTCTGGGCATGGTAATTCATTGGGTTTGGTGGTGGCGTCACTGGTTTATGAGTCTCCATACATGTCTTCAAGTCTTGTGAAAATGCTGCGCATTGTGCTGCACCCTCTCCGTTGGCTGCCCAGCAGTTCAAAAGAGAAGACATCAATAAGAAACATGGATTGTTGGCCTTGGCTTGGGAAGCCTTCTTAAATTTCAAACGTGGCAACTTTGGCAACGCCATAGGCTGCGCCACCTTCTTGTATGGCATTGTGGATGGTTATTGTGTTGATCGATGGTGGATGGTTAGCGAAAAATTTTGATTGTATGGAAGTAGTGCGAGTATCGGAAATCCCGCGTTCCATGTAGGAAACTTGGAGGGGGCACCAAGCGCACCGTTTAGTTTCAATCTAAACCCCACTGGATGGGGTTTGTATTAGTGTTTAATATTCTTAAGTTTTAGTGATGGAAATTTTTTTGCAAGGTGTGTTTGATACGCCATATTAAAAAAAAAAAAAGCACACCACTAATTCTATTGATCGGTTGCTCGCGCGACCTTTATGTATTGCGCCTGTCTTCTCTCCAGCGGCCCACGACTTTTCAGACTGATCCGTTTAGGCTTTCTTAACCAGTAAATCCTCAGAAAACTACTGTTCGACACGTACTTGTGAGTCGCTGCAATAACATCCTGAGGAACCGCAATACGGTCTTGAAGAATCATTGGGAGAAGTTTATCCTTGATCAACAGATGGACCTGTGCATGGGTTCTGTCCAAAAATGCCTGCCGGTCTGTCAGCAGCTTATACTTGATGCGCGTAAGTGTATCGATTTGCTCATTCAAATTTAGCATTACAACCTTGTACAAGTGCCGGGTGAGGTTTGTGCGGTGCTTGATTGTGGTGAGCATTGTGCCGTAGAAAGGAATCAAGTCAAAATACTTTAATTGGTACTTGAAAGTTGGACCAGTGTATTTGCTAGCGAGTGGGCTCTTAGAAACAAGTAAATACTCGTTTTTCTTGAGCTCCTTCAAGCTCAGAAAGTATGACATCGTTTTCCGCGAGAGCTCGGACGAAAGCATGCGTTGCAAATTGAAGATTTCGTTTTCAACCTTCTCTTTGAGAGCCTCCTGCAGCATGTGATCCAAAGAATTGTAGTCATCTATGTTCTGGATCATAATAGGCTTTCCTTCCATCAGTAGGAGTTCTTCAGGGGAGTTTGGCTTAACATCATGTGGCATTAGCGTTTCCTCGAGCGCGTCATCTTCCATAAAATTAACCTCCTTTTTATATATCAGGATTTTGGTATCGAACGGCCGGGCATCCTCTAGAAGTTCTACAGGGAACTGCTCCCCCTTCTTCTTATCCGTAAATGCATGTTTACCGGTTTGTAGTGGAACACCGGCAAGGCTCCGGTCAAATCCAACCACATTATATTTGAAAATTCCCTCAAAGGCCAGATCCAATGCCAGCATCTGTCTTTTTTGGTCACGGCGGGCAAACTTACACATATCCGTGAGTTTCTTGTTCCGTACTGCTAGAAGGCTTTTTGTGTCGATTGCTAGCCTCTTTTTGTACTTAAAATGAATCCCTTGGTCATTATCTAATTCCTTGAGAATTCCATAAATACGATCGATTTCTTCCCATGGAGTATCTATAATATCAATTTCTTCGGGAAGACTGTTGATAAGAGCAACTCTTCGAAGCACCAGGCCCGATCCACTGCCACCAAATTGTCTGCCGGAGTCCAAAAGCTCCTGGAGCTTTATATCGTTTTTGCTCATGTATCCGATTTTAGAGGAGCTCTCTTCTAGCTCTTGTGCATGAGCATCCACAAAATCCTCAATAAAATTTTGATAATTAGCGGGCTTTTGTGGCACTGGTACTTCCTTCTCTGGCTTGTTCTCTGTGTCTTTCTGGCCAACTTTGCCCTTCAGAAGAATGTTTCCAAGGGCCATGAGTTGGATTTTGTTGTTATTTTTTGAAACATTTCGGCTCAGTGAAAAATTTCTAACGATTTTATTGACATTCTTCAACGAATTCTTATGATATACTGGCTGAATCATGATAATATTTCAAGAAACCCTAGATCAAACGCTATCTGCGTTCTGGCCCAATCTTCATGATCGCCTCCTGTGGTGCACGGGTGTGATGTACCAGTGCACACGAGTGCGAGTTCGGCCCGGGGAAATTTTGCCTAAATTCTCGATTTCAATTTGGAGAAAAAAGTGCGCATAATTTCGTGGGGTAGGCTGTCCTCAAATGTGTATTTATATGCACTGGGATTGGATTTGCAGCCAAATGCATAAACGTCACAAAAGCACATTCTTTTCTGAAACACCAGTGAAACATAAAAGGGGCTTTGTCGAGTGTCATAAACCTCCTGTTTTGTTGACCAGCTTGGAACTACAAGAAATCTACTGAGCAGTAATAAAAATAATACCCAACCGTAAATTAACCAATAAAATAAGTAGAAAAATATATAGACGAAGAAATGATGCAGCTTTTTTTTTTCTTTTTTTTTAAACCCTTCGGTTTCCCTTAATTCCTAGAAACCCATTTATACCATATGAGCCTGTGTTCTGTGCCCTAGCTGATTAAGCATTCTGGACAACTCCATTTCCTCGTTCCGGGCTGCCATCTCAATGTGGGGATGCACCTCGAGATTCCGCGGGTAGGCTTTTTGCGTCACCAATGGACTAATGGACTCAACTGAACTACAGGAACTTTGCCTTGCGTGGTACGAGGCGCCGTCTGTATCCGTATGCATAGGGCTTACAGGAGCGTGGCGGCCCAACGACAATGAGGAAGTAGTAGAAGAGCTTCTGGAAATTGCTGTGCGTGGCGCCACATCGAGATTCTCCTTTGACAAGACTTGTGGACATAAAGCTGCAGCCTGCTGCTGGGAGTGCAAGAATTTTTTCATCTTTGCTGCGCGGACCAAGTCGTCCTTGATTGGCACCAAAAGCTTATTCAAATGAAATACCATATCTTCGTTGGATACCTTGACATTCCAGTTAAGGAGAAAAAGCAATTGTCTCTCCATTAAATTGACATCCTTTAAGCTGAAAAGACCATCGGTATATTTAGCCCAGTGCACGTTTTTGGGCGACAGATCGTTGTGGAATTTAGACGCCAAAATCAAACAGCTTAAAAACACACGGTGTCTTGTGCACGCTAAACCCTGAGCATTCTGTGGCAACTTCAGCTTCAATCTTTCTAACAACACCAAGGTGGACATCAAGGTTCCAGTATATACGTTGGTATACTTTACCAATTTGCTGATGAATGTCATCAATGAGGGGAGCGCCTTGCCGCTGGCTGCTTTTGTACCACTTTTCTCATCCTGGCACTGGATCACCTGCAACGTTGCCGACACGAGTTTGCGCACCATGTCTTCAGAAACTGGCATTTGAATAAACACATTAAGCGCCTTCATATCGAGAGAAGACACCATATTGACGAAATGCGTATGTGTATTTTTTTTTCTCGGAGTTAAATAGAAAAGGGTCAAGGGAAATTTTGGCCCGGAACTGCAGATCCAGATCTGAAGTCGAGTGATGTGGAAGAAGAAATAGAAAACCGAGTCTGAAAGATATGCGGTCAATGAAAGGTTGTTTATAAAAGGAAGCCTATGGAGAATTAGCCGCCTGCGATTTGATATAATTAAGAATGACCAAAAAAAAATCCCCGTTCACACCCCCCAGAAAAATCATCGGCTATTAATATACTGGCCTCGCGTCGGTGCGCTGCTTAAGCGGCCCTGCCAAAAGGCCTCGCGACGCAGGTCCATGCCACAATAGTCCTACACCAGCAGCGCCTCCTCCCCCTTCGACGCGACCCAGTGTGCATTCAAAGGCCGACGGAACCCCCTTTAATGCAGGCCGCGTAAATACCCACATAGGGGAAACTCCAGCGCACGACGCGCATTAAGGCAGGACTCGATCCAATAATTTGGCGACAGCTGTAACGGTGACAATGGCAAATGGTGATTGCGTGCTAGCACCCGGTATTCTCCGGAGATACAATTGGCAAAATAAGAGAACAATTCAATTATTCTTGGCGGACTCTTCCAGGAATGGACTTGGTGGTAGCATTTATTTTCTTGGTTTTGTTTTGTTTTGTTTCTTCGTCGGCCGCGGCCATTCTGTAATGGCGGTGGCTTTACGTGTCAGTGACTGTGGGCCATGGCTAGAATCGTTCGGAGCAAAAAAATGAGAAACACAAACACGAATGAAACAAATGAAAATTGGGAAAGAGGAAAAAAGAAAATCCAGAAACATGGGCAAACGTAGAGAAAAAGAAAAAAAATTCTTTTCATCACCTTCATACATTATATGTGTCTTACAATTACATGGGAATACTCGGATACTCGGTTCAACCGAGTGATGGGTATTTCTTTTAGGAATGAGCACTACATTGAAAGAAAATTAAACAAACAAAATCGGCATGATCAACAAAAATTGAAGACTTGTCCAAACGACAAAAATTGGCCCTGATAATTCTTTTCCTTATGAGCCACTTCGAATATCCCATTATTTGGTGAATGTAACCAGTACACAAGAAAAGGAGAGTTAGTAAAAAAGACACATGTCAACTGCACTAATATCGCCTGATTTGGATTTTTTGCACCTGGTCTTCTCCGTCGTGTGTTCTTGGCGCCTCCTTCATTCACATTTCTTCTTTCTGTTCAGACAGGAATTAGAAATAATAAAAATACCTCACTTGTCAAAGGGATGGCTTTGCGATGTTATAATTTTCTTGTTTTTTTTTTCCTTTCTTGCCTTGCTCGGTGCATGCAATGACCTTCTTCCAAACAATAGCAACCGTTATGTGCCTTTCCGAAAGCAGCTAAATCTTATACAACGCATGCACACTACAGTTTCCCAAATCAGTGTTATTTGAATTCGCGTCTTCCAAGTTCGCACTGTGCCAATATTGATGGGCGCGTTTGTTCGATTATGGCGGGGAGCTAGCCCACTCTTTTCATAAGCCACTAACGGGGCTCAAGCCATTTTCCTTATTTACTTTTTGCTCAGTCTGACTTGCAAAATTTCAAGCCCAAATTATCTACCCCTATTCGAAAGGCACCCATGATTTCTTTTCTGTTCCCATTAATTTTTGGTTTTTTTATTTTCTTTCTATGGCCCGGTAACACTTTCTTAAGAGCAATACAATTGGAACGAGAGATGCCATAGTTACATTTACTTTCGTATTGTTTTTCCATTTTGCTTTTTGCTTTTTGCCCCAATGCAACCAATTTCAGTGCAACCCGTTTTTGGTAAATTAAATTTCGACGCGACGGTCGACGATTGTTTACCTTTTTTTCTTTTTTTTTTGTTTTTTTGTTTTTCATTTCGCCCAATCCTTTTCGCAGGCCCGCGCCCGGTCCAGGCCTTTGCATGCCAAGACGTACGGAATTGGTCCCGTGACCTCTTAGAGGCTTAGGCCTTTTTTTTTTTTTTGTATCATATTGGCATTCTAACAGGGCTATAAAAACCATGTCAGAATTTTTACCTACAAGTTTGAATCATGGATGTGAAATTTGGAATTTATAGCCATGTGCTGTAACCCATTGTATGTATTCCTTTTGATTCAAACAATCGGATTAAGAAAAAGGAAAAAAAAAATGCGATCTAGGTTGACGACCACTTTAACCCGGAGTTATGCGACTAAGTAGATTTATCGGAAGAGTCCACTTATGAATACAATGGCCGATCCCATGCTCCAAAGGGAAAATTCAAGATGCAAGCTTAAGCGTTTTGTTTTCAAGTTTATCTATTTTGCGCTTGAATTGGAGATCGGCAATGTTGATAATTCCGGAAAGCTCCATGCCCACCAAGAAAGGAATAAAAGCTCGCGTGAATGGCCTGGTGAATTTCAGCGGTAATAAGTTATAACCCTCAAAAAGAAAAAGTACAACAACCGGAGTCGAAATACAACGTTGGATTCTTCAAACCATTTAATGTTGCTGTTTACATGGCGAGTTATCAAATCTGCAATTGAAGGAAATTGTAAACTTTAACGATCCATCTTGTGGATGTGTTAATGAATACACATATCTTCAAAATGGAATTTTGAAACTCTACTGGTAGTTTTACTGAATGGGTTCCTAATACATTAGTATTTTGTCAAAAAAAAAAAAAATTGAAAAGTTTGTGGATATCTCAGGTTATAGGTAATACTGTATCGATCATATATGAGTTATCTGACTGGTGCACAGCGTTTAGTCATCAAAGTATCCGTTTGCAAAGTACATACAATTGAGTTTTGCTTGGTGAGAAAGAAAAGAGCAGTTGAAGTGGGAGAAAAAAATTCACCTTTATACACAGCTTGGTGCGGGTAACTTTCGATCACGTGATATTAAGAGAACGCTCATTCGATGAGGGCACTCGCTAACCCTTAACCAGATGTATGATTGTAGATTCAGTCAATAAAAACAATAAGCATGATATATGAAATATGAAATATGGCTCAGTAGTATAAGATACAGTTTTGTTTCATTTCTTTATGAAGAAAGAACAGCAAGGTATTTCTTTCATATGATGAAACGTTTTTTGATAAATACGTAATAAAATGAGCCAACAAAATGGACACTTCTCATAGATAAATTATTCCCCAACCCATAAACGACGGAATAAAGAAAAAAAAAATGTCTTTTTTTTGTTTTAAATTTGCATTTGACTTCGAGTTCTAGGATGATATTCACTTTTACATAAAAATCATGAATTTTGCAACTACTTTGAGAGTCAAGATTGAGGAGATTTCATCATTCAGAGTAAAGAAAACTGATAATCTACATTCCAAAAACAGACGTTACAAGTAAATGAAAATGGGGCCTTCAGGTAATCTATACCCAGGCAATATTAATTAAGTGAATATTTGTAAATTTGAAACAAAAAAGAAAGAAAAAATATCCCTGATCTGCTCGATCAATCCTATAGCGTGACATCAAATGGGTCGGTTATTAAACACCGGGAGTGGAACACCTACTTCAACGGGCGGGTAACCTTCACTCTGAGGTGCATTTGGGACAATTCTTTGGTACCATTCACCACTGTTATCGACCATTTCGCCACCGTCTGCATTTCCATCGCCCCAATTGTCGTCGTTATCAAATTTGTTGAAATTCTTGAGATTGTTGATCTGCTGCCATAAGCTATCTATTTCTTCAGTGTTGGTGAGTTCAAGATCAGCGAAGTCAAATGTCAGAGTAGAGTTTGAGGAAATATCGGATAAATGATCATGTAAATTGTCTGTTATAACCGAACCTCTCAATCCTCCTATACCATGTCCATTTTGCATATAGGGATTTTGATGAGCTGGGTTGTGTTCTAGGGGAAATTCTTTTGTAGGGGTTTTGTGATGTACGCTGATATCTTCTTTAGAAGTCACCCCTTGTTTACATGAAGCCCTTGAAGCCCCATGATCCTTGTGACATCCCCTCTTTACTTTCGCAAATGCGGTCTCTGTAATATTGAGAAGATCCTTGACTCGCTCAGGCGTCATGGGAATTGCATCCATGCCTGCTTGAAGTTGGCTTTTTCCAAAGGATTTTGATGTCACAATTTCAAGAAGGAAGGAATGAATTTTGGATACCCTCCACGCATAAAGAAATCTGTGACCCAACATGGACAAACAAGTGTTATTAAACTTGTTAATATTTTCCAACAACTTCGCCAATTTCAAGATATTGGTATAATTCTGGTTGTATGATGTTGAAGCTCGTAAATTTATATTGTGAGCTTCTCCATCACTTTCCATCTTAGAGATCATATAATTCAACAAATTTATCATGCGAAGATTCAATTGGTTTGACTTGTGTACCAAGAAAACAACTGGTGGGTTCAAGATCAAACATGGTACAACCGATTCAGGGTCAAATAACTCCGGCTTTTTGATGATATTGCGGACCTCCACAAGAATTTCGCCACAAGATATCGAAATGAACTTTCGGAGATAAAAGAATGCAAGGTCGTATTTTTTTGACTTCTCAAAGTTCAAGATCATGTGGAAAAATATGGACAAGTGGAACAATCTAATATTCAAGTAGATCTTTGTGTGGAGAACTTTAGCATACAGCTGGTCGGGAGGGTATTCATCGGATCTTATTAGTTTAGAAAGCGTTCCCAATTTGGCTTGAGTTTCAGCTTCAAATTTGGAAAGTGATTCGGTGAGCACGCGAACTTTTATGGGCTGTCTGATGGATATGCAACTCTTTAAAATGGAACGCATCTGACCGTACAATTTTGCCAGAAGACGAATAGTATCACATATACCGACCTCCGCCGAATCGAGAGTATTCGATGGTCCCTTAACCAAGCTCGGTGGCTGTAGGTCATTATACGAGTCGTCGATCATCAATGGGAATCCAAATTGAAGAGACATCTTCAAATCCATGAATTTGATGAAAAACCACAACTTTCTGTTGAGATTATCGCGCAATGGGTCGGAGGAATAGTTGTGGATTTTCGTTGGATCCCTATTCAAGCCCATGCAATATGCAGTTTGGATACACATCACATTGAACACATTGGATTCATATCCATCAGCAGTATCGCCTTGTTCAGGTGCAATACTAAAATAAAGGCGTATCAAGACGGCACATTGAAGAACAGTTAAGTTGGCTCGTTGGTAAAGGTCGTATTGGTCGAGACAACGCCGTGCAACAGGAACCACGTCGATATTGATCGGGTTGGTCAAAATATACTTCACTTCCTCGAGCTTTGGTGAGCCATGAGAAGCAAGGGCACGCTCATTTTGACACTTTTGATTAGATAGGGCCGATAAATATGATATGCGTAGCACAATAAGCAATATACCTAAAGTTGCTGCATCGTATCTCTTGGTACACCGAATCTCAGTATATTTCTCATCACGTTGGCTGAAACATCCAAGAATCCGCTTAATCTGCTTGCGGAAATGTGTCTCGTCTATAATTGGAAAATAAGCATAGATTGACCTGAAAAAGCGGTCCACCAAAATCAGCACCGCCTTTTGTGTAGGAAGCATAAGCTTAATTCTGTCCATTAGATGCATATTCAGATCGACCTCACCCTCGAAAACTGTAAGACCAAGTGAGATTGTGCGTTTATTCAACTCGACTTTAATCTTGTGGCTCAACATGGCATCTTTATTCTGCAATGGGTCTTCTTCAGGTTCGTGTAGAGAAGCAATCATGGGTTTTTCTGTGTTTGTAGCAGGCATACGCATAAATTCCCATAATTTTTGGAGGAGAGGGTCCTTTTGCACATATGAGTAGTACGAAAACGGTCCATGATTAGTGTTTCGGCCCTCCGGCCCAGAAAATATCGGATTATACCCAGAATACAAGTCAAATATCTCATCTGGATCCAGCAGATCACTCGGATTCACACCTATCCACGTGTTTTCCAATACAGGAATTTCCTGGACTTTTATACCTGGTGGTGGGTTAAATACTGGTGTTTGAGCGATATTTATAGGCCGCAACTGTGGACCAGGGGTTGGGGTTGAAAACAACCCATTGTTGTTTACTGGTACGTGCTCGGGCATCAGGAATGGCGGTAATATTTGGCCTACATTCTGAGCTGGCACCAGCGGGATATTATATGGCAGAAACCCTGGCCCCATAGTTATGCCTCCAGGTGATGTTCCTTGAGGTCCATTAAACTGGTTCAAGTGTGGACTATTTCCCGGGTAAAAAATTCTCGGTGGAGGTACCATTTGGCCGTTATTAGGCAGAGTTATTCCAGGACCGGGACCGAGACCGGGGCCTGGACCGGGACTTAATCCAAGATGTGGTGGCGCTGCAGGAAAATTTCCGTTGTTTGTGTACATGGGTGGCCTTTGTGCCAAGGGTAGTGCTGGCGGCGGCAATGCTCCAGGCACGGAATTCACTGGCGGAAGATACGATCCTGGAGGCACTATTCCCCCGGGAGGAAATGGCATATTGTTTGCCCCTGTGCCATTTGTAGGCAGTCTACGGTCCATGGATGTCTCGAGATGATGGAGTTTGGCCTTTAAGCGGGACAACTCCTCGACCATTACCTGCCGTTCTGATCCAGCCACAGGGGGGTCCTTATGTGGCCGTTTAGCCGCCGAAACATGTCTGTCTGTATCCTCTTTAGTCCCATAATGTTCTTCAATTTTACCCGCAAACGGCAGCAGCAGATCCCGGGATTTTCCGGTTGTATCCTGCTCACCCGCAAACGCCCGAAACACAGAAACACCTCCATTGGTAGTCAGCGCCAGCGCCACCACTTGGTCACCAAAATAACTGCAACTTTCGGGCACGTTGTGTTTGACACACGACAGGCACGGAAGCTTGCGGTCACACTTCACTTTGCGCCTTTTACATTGTGCACACAGTAGCGTAATACGCGATCTTTGTTTATTGTCCACCAATCCCATATTTGCATGCTATTTCTGTCCGTATAAGAAAAAAAAATTGGCAAGTAAAATGTCCGGGAGGTTCGTTGATGTTAGGGTTCCCCGGAGATGCCCATTTCCGAGGTGGCCATGCGCGCCGTTGTGATAGAACAAATTTCTGTGTGCAGGTACGGTCGTATTTTTCTGGAAGCAACCACGGCCAGACCACCCGGCTGCACGTCGCTTCTTTGAGACACCGGACCAGTTTTCCGGTATCGTTATATCGTAAAACCTTATCGTTGTATTTAGTTCACATGTTTTTTTCCCATGGGATGACTTTACCCTCCCTATTCTTCTGCCTACATGCCATATTGATAAAAAGTCTTTCGAACCTCTGTGGCATCTTATATACACTCCGATTCGATCTAAATAAAGCCGGTTCTGTCTGGAAGCCACTGTGGGTATACATTAGTGGTTACAGGTACCCACGCTAATAAGAAATCCCACGAATTTCTTCTTTATTTATTTTTCTTTTCTTTATTATTGTTAATCTTTTTCCTTAAGCTTTGTCATATAATTTCTTTATATTCACCCGTCCAAAAGCCCGTATGTATCGAAAAGCTGGAGAAGCTCGTCGTTGCCAATCATATTTTGCTCGTCAAAAACCTCCCCCTGGTAGTCCTGGTGCATATGCTTCTGTGTCAAGCTCCCGTATGTATTCACCGTATCTTCATTGGCATACATTGCCCTGTTTGCAATCGTGGCATCAAAAATCCCTGAACTCTGTGAACTATGGTCATCTTCCAAGTCAGAGCTTACTGTATTCTCATTTGGGTTAGAATCGATTACTTCTCCAGAACCAGGTTCATATTTTGGTGCCACATAATTTCCTGTTTTTTTCTCATGTCTGGGCTTTTTTATCTCTTTTCCTCTGTGTCCATTCTGGTGTTCCTTTTGTCTCCGCACCAGCTCCAACTTGGCTAGTCTAAACTCTTCGCATAATTTACATAAACTCTCAAGTTCTGCATTTGAAAGAAACTGGATCAAATTTGTACCATCGTTAAAGAACAGCTCTTTATTATTGGTAACGCCTGCAAGTAAGATCCCTGGATCTTCCATACATTGTTTGAGCACGAAAAACGCCATCACATACAACTTGTAGGAATTAATATATGTCTTGCTCAAAGTCCGGAAATTCCCCACAAACAATTCTGCCTCAAGCAAAATAATCGTGAATAAACTATCCACAATATCACATCTTTCTTCGAAATTCTCCTCGTTGTTTGAAGCCAATGCTTTCCCGGTCATCTCCTTCATTGCAAGCGTCCTCTTGTAATTGACGAGGCGGATGAAAAATGCTGATGCAAATGTGTGGGTTTTTATCATTGATCTTTCAATTCGAGATGTCAAAATATAATCATATGATTTTCCAAATAGCTCTTGTATGTTATCTAACACATATGACATGATGTAAACTAGCTGGACCACGCTCCTAATGAAAATCTTAAAAAGTTCAATTCCAGCTTGAGACTCTGCCCCAGGATTACTATCTAGCCTTTGCTCATAATGGATCACAACCAAATAGTAGAGGCACGATAGGTTTGCCCTTGTGTTGATAAATAAAAGAAATCGATGCACTTTGAGATATGCCTCTTCGTTTCTTTGACGGCCACCAGGCTCCAAACGGTTGATATCTTCAGGTTCAGATACACAAATATAATCCTTAAAAAAATCCTTGCCGAAAATATCAAGAAAGATTTTCTCAAGCTTGCTTGTTTCTGTGAGAAGATCTACTACCTTCACCTTTGACTTGAGATTTGTAATTTTCCTCACAATTCTCCGGTAACACGAACAAACACTATCCACAGCTTTGGTAAAGTTAGATACATTTTCTGAAGTATTTTCATAAAGAGGTTTTTCGGTGTCACTTGTATCCAAATCAGGAAGTTTTAATGGCATCCCACAATAAATAGAATTCAAAGCATCCAAATTCACAATATAGCTCCAAAGCGATCTCCACTGAAGAACAAAAATTGGGTCTTTTGGCACTCTATTTATAGTATCGTATTTCAAAGGATCCCTATTGAGACCAATAGAAAGAGCATGGTTTACTATAGCTCCATGAAGAAGCTGAGATTCTGACCCACTGAGTCCAAGACAATCATTAGGAGCAACAGATCTGTAAAAGAAAAGTAAACTCAAACTCTGTACTAGTTTAAATGAAGATTTGGCTTGAACTTTCTCTTCTGGTATGCACAAATTCACAACACTCAAGTATTCACTGGCTTTAGTTCGGGTTATTTCTTTAATTAGAGCCCGTTCTGTACTGGTGTATTTTCTGTGGGAGTCATTATTGAGTATCAAAGTCATGTATCCAAGACGTACGATAAGCAAAAGTTGGCCTGTCAAGTTAAGCAGGGAATCATTTCTAATTGAAATCAGATGGCGATTTTCCTTTTCTTCGCCGTTCAATTGTGGTTCTTGAAATAAACCATATATCTCCTTCAAAAACGACTTTTCATGGAAAATTGGTACAAACGGATGCACGTACTGAAAGTACTTGTTGATTGCTTCTGATACACTCGCCTTAGTTGGCAAAATCAGGAACACTTTTTCTTCCACAAATCGGTAGTATATTTGCTTGGAGTGATGTATTTTATGGAGAAATTGGAGACCAGGAATTATTGTGGGGTAATTCATGTTGTATCCATCTGAATCAACATCTTTCTCTCTCCCATGATGTATCTTTGACGTAATAAGTGTATCCTCATTCAAAATATCTTGCTCAGATTCCGGCTCTTCACTATAGCCCGGAAATCTGCCACCATTACTAATTTGAATTCCGCTTTCCGGATTGGGCCGGACGGAATTTTGTTGATTTTTGGAAACAAATTGGGAAAACTGCTCGCTTCTGAAAAGACGAACGGTAAAGTTACGTACCAACCTAAAAAATTGATCTTTTTTAGTCAACCCCACATAAGATAAGGGGCCCTGTTGCTGCCAATGTGTACCCTCCACTAATAATGTACTTGAAGCATACGAAAAGGCATCCATTCTATCGTCAACTGCTATCCGGAGAATATTCAGACCGATAGATACAGTTGCAAACTTGGAAGTGGATGAATCTGTTTTTTGTGGGAAAAAGGGCTTTGTTGGAGATTGGAAACTATAATCACTTCTGTCGGGCAGAAAACTTATACCTTCTTCTCGCAGTTGAATATGGTTGAATGAACTGGCTTGGGAACTCAACTTTGGATCCAGATCAATAGCGTGATTCTGTATTTGAAACCCCGCCTGGCCAATTGTAACGTTTTCTGTTGCTTTTCCATGTGTAAGTATGGTATTTGTTGGTTCCTTACTAGAATCTGAAACTTCTCTTGGAGCCACAAGTGAGTCCCTCCTATTTTTTGACAGTAATGAACTATTGCTTTCCTCTGGAGATACCAGTGGATGGTGAGGGAGAGAAATAGGCACCGAAGAAATGGAATCCAGGCGTACACTAGACTTATGATGTAGAGCCTCTATTCCTGGACTTTCTCTTGTGTTGTACGGGGGAAAAATGTAAGTTGTTCCAGGATTTACGGGAAGCACGTGCCTTGAATCCGTTTCTTTCGACTCAAGTTTTGAAATTCCTGCCCCAGAAAGTTCAAATTGGTTTCCCAATTGTGCTTGCAGATATGTTCCCACTTGGTTTAGAGACGGCAGGGGATGTTGTGTGCCCTGCTGCAGAATTCGGGCATTGTTGAAGTAAGGTCCGGGAACTGGCGTCCATAATGTTCCTGGAAGCGGTATATGTCCCTTCAGGGGGAAATAACTTGGCATTTGGGATGAGGGAAACGAAAAATTTGCGGCATTTTCGGGAGCTCCCGACATTGGTGGTACCCCGCCCGTTTGAGGTAACAAATTTGGACCTGCATTTGATAATGGAGGTTGAGGTACATCTGAGAAAGGTCTTGGACTCGGTATTACAGTAAAATAATGATTTTGTGGTGGTTTTGGAACTTCTTCATACGAGCAAAGATGGGCTAGCAGCTTTTTCTTACATGAGCCACATACGGGCCGCTGCCGGTCGCATTTAGACTTCCGTTTGCGACATACCAGGCACGAAATTGTGGTTCTCTGGCGTTTTATCAGAGCCGGGTATTCGCTAGATGGAAACATGGTGTATTAAAAAAAGAAAAGGTTTGGAAATTTTGAGTGCTCCAACAAAATGCAATGAAATAAATAGTGCGGTTTATAATATAGGTTTCCAAGTAATAGGGGTGGTTGAGTTTCTGGTGCGTTTTTGGAGAGTTTTCTATTATGTGCCTTTTTTTTCACTGCTTCTCTATTTAGTTCTTTATCTTTGTTGTGGATTTGAGATGGTCTGTATGGTGCTTGCGGCGAAAACAATTGCCGGGTGTGGGGGAGCGGGGAAGGCACCTAAGCGAGAATAACGGAATGTCGGCTTGGGACTACCCAGGAGAGGAAGAATACTTCTCTTTTTTTTAGGTTTAAGGCAAGAAAAAAGCCTTCAAATGAACTTTTGGGTTTTTTTGAGTTTTTTTATTTATATTTACTTTAATACTTATGACGATATAAAAGCAGTGGGCGTAGATGTAGAAATCAACTCGAAATTTAAGATTATGCCCAAAAAGGAAAGACGGTGTGGGGATATGGCATATAAACTTCACACTGCGTATTCTCACAATAGTGTCCTGCAAACAGCTTTTCGAGAAACGCTAGAAGGGCGACAATTTTAAACCACCCGGGTCTCAAGATTTCCGAGGGCTCAACAATGATATACTACATGGCATTAAAAAAAAAAAAATCAAGAGGGGAAGGAATTTTTGAGCTCTAGTGATAGATTTGGGTTTTTTTTTCTCCTTTAACCCAGTATTCCACTTTTCTTCACCTTCATTTATCTTTTTTTATCATGTTAATTCGATTGAAAACCCCCCACTCATATTCAGAAAAACACAGATCTAACTTTTGGTCAGCGGAACGAACTTTAAGGGTAATTTACAGTTTTCTAAAATGCCTGGGGCCTCATACTACTTCTCAGGTTTGCAAAAAAAAAAAAAAACCCCTTGATCATGTTCGGGTTTTTTCAGAATCAGGTAATGCAATTTTAGATTTTGAAAACCAGATACAGCCAATAGAAGAAACGGGATTGGCGGTTTAGCAAATCTAAAAGTCGCCATTTGCCATTAGATAGGACGCGTTTCTTATTGTCATGCACGCTGGCTGCTATGCGGGGTTAAGGGCGCGCAAAACGTGCAGCTGAAAAATTCCGTCCAGTTGAAAGTAGAATAAATACTTCCCGAACATTAAGAGAATAACAAAAAACAATGAAGATAAAGAAATTTTACATGGCAATTTTTGCGTGAAAATTAACTTTGAATTAATTCGCCCCCGAGAATTTGTTTCCATGAAGTTTACTACTTTGATTTTAATGTTCATGAAATATTCCGGAAAGATTGGATTCGAGATGAGCGAAAAGACCCTTTTTCCTTCTTTTTTTTTTTTCCTTTCTTTGTCTTCTGTTTCTTCTTTCCGTTCATTTCACTTTAAACCTGATCTAATACTGTTTATTTGGCTTTTGCGAAATACGGTACCTTTTTATCACTAAGTGCGGCTACTTTTCTGTGCTAATTTTTCGTTCAAATTGTTTAGCTGGTCCGGGATTGACCATATCCCTAGCTAGTAGACTGATTTAGGAAAATTTGATTTTAATAAACAGGCCAAAAATAATGTTCGGAAGAAAAAATACCTCACCAGAACTTTTAGTATCAGAATATCTTCCGTCAAAAAATTTCAGGCTGTTCAAAAAAAACTTTGCCGTGATTCTTACCTTTTTTTTCCTCCGTTCATTGAATTTCCACTGCCAATGCTTTAAGAATTTTAAAATCCTGTATATATATTAAAAATAATTTTTCTAGAAAGAAAGAGAGATGAAGAAAAAAGTCCATGTTTCTCTATTTTTCCAATTACTTTCCTATCTTCAAAAATAACAATCCTCTATTTTGAGGTTGTAAACGTGACCCGCGAAGGCGCGTCTTTATAACCCTTCTTCCAAACTCATTCAACCCCAAATAAAAGAGCCAAGTCCTCTTTTTTTTTTCTTTTTCTTGCTTTTTTTATATTTTTAGTTAGAGCTGAAAGAAATAAATTGTATCAACTGTATTCAAAGAAATCTCAAGACTTTTTTCTTTAGATAGTGAAGTTAATTTTAAGGAGAATTGAGCCGCGAGCCTCAGTCAACAAGTCATTAAACGCCCTGGAACAGAATAGCAAAATGTCTGGACATTGGAAGGTATGTATTTTTTAACTGAAAAAGGTTTTTAAGTAAAATTCTTTTCTTTCATGAAACTTTAAACCCATTTTTCTCGCAGATATATATTACGTTCCGTGTTACACGCTGGAGCCCTCACAACGCGTGGCCATTGTCCATGAATACTACATTCTGGAGCTTAATTTACAAGCACAGGATTAAAATAATGATGATTTTGAAATGCCTTAGAAAAAAACAAAAAAAAAACCAAAGAAAAAATAAAATCAACACTCAAAATGATCACTCAATCTCCGGCCCGCCAGTCCCCCATTGATTTCCGTCATTTTTTTTTTTTTCCCGCCCGCACTCTCGAGTCTCAGCCGTGCCGCGTCGCGTCTCGCCTTCACATACACGTCTCTAGCCAGTGGGAGAAAAAAAAAAATATCAGGCCAAAAAAGATAATAGACCCACTAAATTCCGTCCCCCCCAAAATCCCACAAAAAAACATCCATTAAATGTCGCAGAACGATAGCTATGCCGATGATGAGGACCTTGCGGACTTTATAGTTATGGACGACATCCCTGGGCCAGTCAATGTCGACGTAAAGCCACAAATTCTGCAGTCAAAAGCGGCGGAACCGGCCGAGATTCCTCAAACATCAGAATCAAGCGCATTACACAAACTCAGGGAACTCAGTACCGCTACACAGGGTGGTGTTCCGGAAACTTCGCGTCTTCTTCGAGCCCATATCTCGATTCTCGTGTCTGCCCTAGGAGGCCCCGACCACTCGGCGGGCAACAACGAGTATAAACTCGGGCACGACGCTTTGGCGTGTTTGAAGGACCTCAAGCGTTGGCTCCGTGCAGTCGATGAGAAAAACGGCACCTATGATGTGGCGCTTGCATGTGCCGATTGTGATTTGGTGAAAAATGACTTGACGGTGATTCTCTGTCAGTGGGACCGGCCGGCAAAAGATACGCCGCGCTCGCGGACTCTTGACAAGGTGATGCTTGCGTGCTTGGAGCTTTTGGTGTTGCTCACGTGGCCTACGGATGTCAATAAAAACACCTTGCTCAAGGACTATACCGCCAAAACAAGCGTCCGGCGTGCACAACTCATCTATAAGCACCACATCTTATCTTACCGTCAGGGTAAGACGCTCAAGGCAGTGTTGCGCCTCGGGCTTGGCGCATTACGCGTGCCTAAAGATGAGCGCGAGCCACGGGACATCAGTATCTTACGTCTCATATTGTTTTTCATCCGCAATGTGCTCTATATCGAGCCTCTCCCCGTCACGAAGGGCCCCAAGGCCGTGGCCAATGGAGCTGTGCTCCCCAATGGACTCAGTCCTGAGGAAATTGCGCTCCCGGTAGTGGTGCTGGCTTTCGAACGCAATAATGTCTTGCTTTTCCTCAATTCGATTGCCCACTCTGTGCTGGGCGATATCAACGACGAGGCATTTGGGCTCTTGGCCATGGAGTGTATTGCGTTGCTCACACGTGGTGTTATGACCCACGAGCTCGTCACGCTCAAGACCAGCGTGCCAGATACCGCCACCAATGTGCCCCCGGCATCGGCAGTGGCAGGTATGAATCTTCTGGATCTCCTTGGCGAGGAGTCTCGCCGCAAAAAGCATGCAAATAACTCCATCTCCACGCGCCATGGCCGCTTCGGTACGCTTCTCTCTATCCGTAACTCGAGTAACGCGTCATATTTTGCCGTCTCGGGACAGAAGGCGCTCGCCAGCACCTACGATTCGCTACAGAAATTGGACGACACGAAAAACTGGCACAAACCATCCACCTTCAAGTACGACTCCAATGCATACGCGAAAAAGCCTCATATTATCTTGGGTATCCGTCCCGCACAGACCCTCTCGCGATTCGTCGACCAGTTGCTTGTGAGTGGCTCCTTCAATAACTTGCTCGTGTTTGTTGGGCGTCACTTGACCAACCTTGCCAACGACGTTGATATGGGCCGCCGTGGTATCCTCGAAGCCATCGACCCGACCGAACTCGCGTCTTACTTTTTGACTATAGCGTGGTTTTTCCGCTACAAGCGAGAGCGCACGCAGATGTTTCTCGATCAGAGTAAAACGCCCGCCGATGACGAGGACGGCTTGGACTATGGCTCCGTTGGTGCAGCCCTTAGTGAAGTCAACTTCATTCTTTTGATTTCTTACTTCCGCTCGTCCTTCGATGCAAAGGACTACGACTCCTTGCATGTGGCCATGGTGTGTTTCCGGGAAATGCTCTTGATATCCAACACAATTTTCAACAAGAAACGTACTCAGCAGGAAATTGAACTTGAAACAGAGGATGACATCAACGAAGATAGAGAGCTTGCCGAGGGTATTATTCGAAAATTGTTTTCTCAGAAACACTTCTTGGATATGTGCGTGAAAATTCCAAAGACCGCTGCCAAGCACTCCCCTGAGTATCTCGGGGTGGTTGTTTCAGTGGTACACATCCTTCTTAAGAGTTTCGAATCCTTGGCCAATGAAGATGTACACTTGTTCATCAAGACTAGAAGGAAGATGCGGAAAATAGCTAAACGCTCAGGTCTCAACCAGGAAATGGACAATGAACACATGCACTTGATCGACAAGGGCTCTGACGAAGAAGATAATGAGGACGATATCCGCTACATCACTCAGGAGCGGAAGTTAGATCTTAAAAACACGGAGGTCAAGTTCTTCCATCCGGAAACTGTATCCACTCATATCGAGTATTTGTCCAAGTACGAAGATCTTTCTAGTGAGGAAATCAAGCGGGGCTTGTCGTTCTTCCACCGCCTTTTTGTGGTCCGTAAGGACTTTTCGTCCTTGTTCCGGCTCGATTTCATGTTGCTCTTGTATAAACTCCAGGTGTATCTTCCGAGATCTTCACCCAACCGCCGCCATGTGGACGACTTCATTGTCTACTTTATGAAAAAGTTTAAGCCTGCTTTAGAAAGATTCCCCTTAGCCATAGAGTTGCTTTTCCCTCGTTTGGAGAATGCAGATATGAAGGGATACTTGAGTACAGGCGACTTGGAGCTCCATAGTTCTCCCAGCAAAAATTCAACCGCTGGAGCTCGTGGCAAGAGCAGTTACTTTGATGAGACGGCCGTCCAGCCTCGTGCCGCTCCACTTTTACAATTTATTGATGAAAATAAATCTCTCGATGAAAAAATCGGTGTCTTGGTCTATAATCTTTCAAAGAAGAAGAACACCTCAAAATTCTTAAAGTTCTTCTCCTCGGAATTGCTTAGGATTGCTGAGTCTGGTGCATTGGGTGATGTAACAATGCTTAAACTTAATCTCGCAAACAGGCGCCTTTTGATTTCAGACCCGCACCTCAGGCTACTCCTCGAAACCATAGGTTTCGGCTTGCCCTATCTTCAAAACGACGAGACAACATTGCACTCCTCCGTTTCAGCTGAGGCCTTGAAAGAGGCCAGGGAATTGTTGAACAAGTGGGTCGAATTACATGAGACTGGTGTTGGAGATATAGAACCATTTTTGGACCAGATTCAATGGACAATATTGTCCAAAGACCAGCTTGATTTTGGTGTAAAGTCGCTTGCGGATATCCGTGCAGGTAAAGCTTTTGATGAAGCTAAGGCTGAAGAGCTAGGTCTTGATGAGAAGCTAATCCACAAGGTTATTGGCTTGGCAAAGAGACGTGAGTATGACGAAACTGTCAGCTCCCAGTTCTACGCTGACGATGACTTTATGGAGCCGCCTTCCGGCTCAAACTCTAGCGACGAAGAGGTCACAAGCACGAGAAAGCGTAGAAGACAGGTCGATAGTGAAGATGACTTATCGTTATCTGAAGAAGAAGAAGATTTGACAAGAAAGCGCAGAGGAAGGCATGTTGAAAGTGAGACGGAGTTGTTTGTATCTGAGGAAGATGATGCTCCGGAGAAACCCCGCCGTCACCGCAGAGCTAAGAAACATGTATCACGGGGAGTTATCTCTAACGATGATGATGAAGATGATGGATCACAAAAAAGTCGTCGCCGCAGAACGAAGCGGGCCGTACCGCGGGAGATTTTCTCTGATGATGAGAATAGTAAGAAGTCTGCAGCAATGGTTCACGACTCCGATGATGAGTCTGACGACGAGCGTAATTCTGCATTCTTTGCTAAAGAAGAAAAACTTCGGCAGTTGATTGCACTGACTGGAGGTATCGCCAGCAAAGAACAACTCCAAATGTTTAGAGACTCGTGGAGTGCCATTCTCAATTCGGGTGGTGGTGAACAAGTTAATGAGGCGGTCAAGGTTGCCTCGGGCTTGTTTATGGATGACAAGGATAGCGAGGAAGAAAGTTCCGAAGCGGAGATAACTACAGAAGTTGATCCTGACACTAATGAAGGTATCCTTTCTAAGATTTTCGATGAGCTGGATTTGGATGAGCTGGATGCTATGAAAATTATGGACGCCATTAATGATCCGGAAGATTCTGAGGAGGAAGAGCTTTTGATAAGGGCCAAAAGAGGCCTTAAGGCCAGGTTCGGGCGGAGGAGGTTCTGGAACGCATGATGGAGACAAGGAAATTGTGACAAGAAAGCGGAGGGGTATCATAGATGAGAGTGATGACGAATGAAAGATCTAGGGTATACTATTTAAAAGAGACTCATTCGACGCAGTGGGAGTCGCTGCCGCTGTTCGTCCAGCTATCACGTATAGTCATATATGAACTAATTATCATGACGGCAAAGCCAAACAATGTACAAGAGATGCTGGGAAGCGCCTTATAGAAGAAGAAACGTAGTTTGTCGTCGCGCGAAGAGGTTTTTGCGTCGAAGTTATCCCATGAAAGCTTGAGGAAACAGAGTGGTGGGATAATATAGGCCATCAAGGAAGCCGAAGTAGCACCGATAAGCTCAAGGATCATGCCCAAATTGCAGGTAAAAAGCGATACTGACATGGATGAAAACACCAAGGCGGTGGTGATGATAAAATGTTGTTTTTTCGAAAGCTCCAAATGTGCGGTGCTTGCTGAGCCATCTGCAGCCAGGGTTTTTACCAAAACAATATCCTTCAATACGTCTCGAACCACGAAAATCTCTAGCGGGAAAGTGGTGAGCATATTAAGTCCAAAACAGAAACGTGCCACATTAATCCATGCATCGTCGCTACGGAAATTGTTCAAGATATTGCCCTTGATATTATGGCCAAAGTTGAGGAGCCCTGGAACGCCCATTAGAAGGCAGAAACACAAGGATACACCACATGCCCAGTGGGTCAAGGTTGCGAATTTGCGTGTGGTGGCATTTTTCATCAGCTGATAAATAAAGAGTGTATTATGGTGACACACAAGGGCAAACGAAATCACCGATATTCCCTGGAATAAGTTTTTATTGATGAACTTTTCCTGCAGCGTCAATGGTGCTTTCAAAATAGGGTCTACCGCCGGACCACGTATCACCGTAATTACCACAATAATCGCCATACCCACAAGCGCAAAGCCCAGGGCCTTGGCCAATTTCGAGATATCACGATTGAGCGAAAGTGGATAAGAAATGCATGCGGTAAACACCACGATAATGACATTACGCTCAAAAAGCCAGCCAATAACCGAGGTTTCTACATTTGTCACTGAACGCGGAAGCATCAGTCGGAGGACATGTGGGATAGTATCACCAATGATTATACAAAAGGCCATACACCCACCATATGCAAATGAGCTAATGGTGGCCAAGAGTAAAAAACGGCCGAAAGGACCATAACAAAAATTGGCCGTGTCCTGATACAGTCTTGTTTGGGAAAGCTGGGCATTTAGAATGATAAGACGGAGGGTCCAGTCAATAAGAAAAGTTAACCCTAACATCACGATTATTCCACCTACAAGCCCCAGGTTTTTCATGGCCAATGGCTGTCCGATGATGCCTGCACCCAAAATCGAGTTTGCCATGTTCATAAACGCCATCCGCATGCTGGAGGTGCCGCCAGATATTCCCAGATTTGCGTCTTCGCCCACCTCCAAATCTTCAAACTCGTCTCCACTTAGAGACCCTTGCTCGTAGTCAACACGTGACTCCTGTTCCTGTAGCGTCGAATCCCCGTTCCTGCGGTGGCCCTCCAGGGGCAACTTTTTGTATCCGCTATCCAGCATTATTGGTGGTATTTAATGTTTCACATTAAGCCTAGACCAATTTAGCCGGAGTGTTTTGTTTTGGGTGTACGGGTGTTTTGTGGGGTATTGTTCTGGACATATATGGATCAAGGACGTGTGGTTTATATATAGAATTGAGTTTTGGATGTTTTTAGTGTTTAAGGATTTTTAATCGTGTTTAAAGAACCTTTTATTGAAATCTTTTGTTATTTAGTTCATTTTCCGAATTTTAAAAACCTTTTTTATGATCTCATATTTTTTCAATGTGTGAGAATAATTGTTGAAAGTGTGTAGTCTTAGTTGAGTTTTTTTTAAATGTTAAATTCAAGATAAATATTCTACAAAGTTGATAATGAATAATGTATGATTTTATAGATCTAAGAAAGATGAAGATTAAAAATATACCTGGCTATATATCGATGGAAAAAAAAAAGAACATGTTTACACCCAGTTTTAAGTAGCCTGGCAGACACGAGACGCGACTTATTCGGCAACCACTATATATCATGCTATGTTAGCCCATGATCAATTTCTCTTCTTCTTTTGATTAAGATTGGAAATTATTCTTTTTTAAAAGAAAACATTCACACAAATTCTGTAGAAAAAATTACTAGGAATTAGAATTCACAATGGGTGCAAATTCACACCGTCTAGTCCATACACGTGTTTCAGGCACGTGACTAAGAGAGTGGAATCAATTGAAACAAAACATTCTTAACCAGCCGGAAGTTCCCAAAACCAATCATTGAAATATCCCTTTGGATAGAATAAATTTTATTGCTACTTTAAAAAGCATGGCAAAAAAACTTGAAAGCACATTTATCACGTGGACATAACTGTTGCTAACAGTTGTAACAGTTGTTAATTGTTGTTAACTGTTTGGTGAGTATCTACGTTCCAACCACGCATGTACATACATCTCCCACCAAAAGTCTTAAATATCTCTAGAATTGCAACTAATAAAATTTTAAATAAGAAACAAAAAACGATTATATTTCAAACATGATTCCTGCAAGCGGGACCTATTCCCGGAAATATCTCCAGATTGCCCAAGGGCCATTATTTGCGGCCGCGGTGAAATCTATCCCATGTGCACACCCAACAGCGATGCTCATCACCAGTTCTCCACGAAAACGGAACCTGGTTTTTTTTTCCACCTACAACAAAAAATAGAAAAAAATATATCACAAAAGTAACAAAAATGGCACAGGAAAAAAGAAAGCCTTTCAAGGGCAAAAAACTTCATAAGGATCTTCGTGACTATAAGAATCAGGAAATTAAACGGTCCTTAGTGCACCGTGCCCGGTTGCGGAAAAGCTACTTTAAGCTTTTGGAAAAAGAGGGTGTTCCGGCTGGCCAGGAACACGTGGATGCGGCGTTAAATCAACGTGACACAATCACAAATATCACGGAGAAAACCGGGTCGGGATCTTCGGCTGAAACCGGGTCCGATTCTGGGTCTGACAACGAAAGTGACGACGAAAAGGCTAACTCCGATACGGAATCCAGTACTAGAAAACGTCATGGTGCACCTCTACCCCCACAAAAAGACGTTCCCAAGCCACGCGAGAAGCCTGTGCGGACGGCGGCCCCACCACGTAGGAAACAGTTGAACTTTGCTGAAAGAGCCCAGTTGGCCCGGGAAAGAAAGGAGCAAAAGCGTGAGGAGGAACTTCGAAGAGTCCAGGAACGTAGACAGAAGCTTGAACAGAGCAAGCTTGAGCGTGAGAAGAAGAAACTCAGTCTATCCCAACGCACCAAGCGTGGTCAACCAGTTATGGGACCTAAGATCAATGATTTGTTGGATAAAATCAGACAGAACAGTTGAGTATTGGGTGCGGATTTTTGGAAAAAGAAGGGATACCTTTAGTATATGATAAAACGCTATTTATGAGGAAGATGCCAGATAATTTAGTCTTTATGAAGTGGGTGCTGAGTCAATATGGAGTCATCTACGTATTGGCCGAAGAATTTGATATTCAAGATTGGGAATAACTTCAAAATTACAATTTTGAACTCAAATATATGGCGTGGCGGAGTATGGAGTAGTCGATAAACTCTGATGTAAAACATGTGTGAATGTTGAATAATGGAAGGTATTCTTCATTATATAATAGCCGGAATAAATCTTCCCTTAATGTGAAATAATGATGTACATTTCAATAAATTCCGATAATAATGGTCTTTACGCAAGAGAATTATTTAAACAAATAACCAGGTTATTATCTTTCAGCAGTGACCGATAAGTTTCGGAGGAATTAATTCTTTCATTGATCTGACTTGATCAGGCTGTAGACATTCCGTGCAATAAAAAAATTTGGGCACACGTAAGCAGTTAGTTATTCATGCTTGAAGTTTTATTCAAAAAAGATTACAGCACGTCAATTTCGCATATGGTCTCCCACTACACTACTCAGTGACGCTCTAAGAAGCTTAACTAACGTTGATCGGACGGGAAACAGTGTTTTCTTCTTGATTTTTTTTTTTTAAAGAAACATCATATTACGGGGCCGCCGCCGAAAGGGGAAATAACCCATTTCACCAGCGTAAAACTATATAGAAAAACCCATAATAGATCGCAACCTCATTTCAAATGACCGGAATCACAAGTATTCCTCACTGATCGCTCAGTTCAAAATCCTCTGTTCAAAATGAGATCAACTTCTGTTATTTTGCAAATACAATCTGTGTCATCGGCCAAGCGGGTCAGTTCTCCTGAGCGCCCGTGCCAATAGTATATCCAGAAGAGGAGCGAGAATGTGACCATTCTCCTCTTCTCTGCGCCTGACTGAATATACCTTATAAACTAGTTTGACAAACCAATTAAGTTTTCTTAAATTTTCATATGAGGTGTTCAAAGGAGCAAGCATTTCGCGTAAGTGCATAGGTTCCAGAAAGCCAATCTTGTGCCACCAGAATAAAGAACACTCACACTCATTGTAGAGGTGTGTCATTATTCTACTCAGACTTATCCTGCTGAGGCAAAGGTAGCATTGAACAAGTAACATGCTCTGATTGTCAAAATGGGGCACATAAGAACCATGATTGAATAAGTGAATGGCTGTAAAATCAATACGTGCCAACCACTCATGAGTATAAAGTGAGTTCCAGAATTTCTTCCATCGTTTTCTTTTATTTGTTTCAGGGCAAAGTGCCGAAAGTCTGCCTGGCATAATAGGTGGTAACGCTTCCTGTTTCTGTTTACTTAAGGATCTAAAATTTGTGAGTTGAAGATCCTGAAGTTCAACTAAAGTAAATGTAAACGGTTGAATGACATCCAGCGCTGTGGGCAGAGTGGCAATGTATCGTAGTATTTGCGAATCAGTAAGATGTGCAAGGGTCCCCACTCTAAAGCCGCGAGACCTTTTAACAACTTTTTTCCAGGCCATAAAGTAATAGCTCTCATTTTCAGTGAATGTCCATTGAAGGTTTCGGAAAAACCGACCTGTCTTCTCTAAGAGAAAATCAGTCCAGCAAAGGCCGCCAATGTATGAATATGTGGCTAGAGCATCTTTTTTTATGATGCGTATCATGTGATGGAGCATTTTTATTCTGAGGTATTTTGTATACCAATCCGTTTCACCCGTGAGGGTATACAATAGTACTCCTGCTCGATGTCCTTGCAATTGAGTTTTCATTTCCATGACCCCGTAGCCGCCATTTCTTGGCCTTGCATACATTTTATCTGGTGAAATATGTTTAAAGACTTTGCTTATTCCTTGATCAAACAGTCGTAGATTTGCCGGATTCATGCATTGAACTAGGTCTTTGTAAACTGTCTTAGAGCTTACAAAGACATTAGTACCGATAGCACGAGTAATGAGATCCAACAGGCTGTAGCCATGAGAGAGTGTCATGAAAGGAAGCTCCTTTATGAATTTGGACCAGTCTACCCCTTGCAAGGAGAAACCTAAGTAACTAGCCTCCGCATTGTCGATGTATGTTTGTGGAAAGGGAAGAATACCCTGTTCCATATCCGAAAATTTCGCACTCATACCCAAGAGTTGTGACTTAGTGTGACTTATGCGGCTATTACTAACCCTCTGAAATTGATCCAACGCTGTATGCACTTTTCCATAATCAGTCAAATCTTTTAAATAAATGTTGACATCATCAGCAAACGCATGATATCGCATGGCTTCTAACTGTATATTCTCGTACATGATTGGAATTCCTTTGAGTGCGGTCAAGTGACATAGGAACGGTTCCAACGCAAGGTTAAAAAGAAGCGGACTTAAGGGGTTACCTTGTCTAGTGCCACAATTAATCGGGAAAGGAATCCCCGGACAATTATTCATGACTAGTTGCGCCTCCTGATCTTGCATGATCAGCATCACTAGGCGTTGCATAGAGGGCCCCAAACCCATCTTCTGCAAAACTGCTAACATGTACTGATGTGATACTCGATCAAATGCTTTTGTAAAATCTGCCATCAAAATAGCCTGATAATCCGAAAAGTTCTGTTGGGACCGCACCTTTTTGATGAGGTCAACCATGGTGAAAAACTCCATGGTATTCTGGTTTATACGTCTCCCTTTCATGAAACCACGCTGGAAAGGACCAATGAGAGTATTCATAAGTCGCTGTAATCTTGAGCAAACTGCTTTCGATACAACTTTGAGGGAAGTGTTGGTCAACAGGATAGGCCTTTGATCTTTAATGTCAGTAGAATGTTGATGACCACTCTTAGGAATCAAAGTAATCAAAACTCTTCGGAAGCAACTAGGCAACTTGCCTGTTCGCATGCATGCATTTGCCGACCTTGTCAAGATTGGACCTATTTCTTTCCAATATTCAAGAAGAACAGAATACTGTAATCCATCTGGGCCTGGCGCCGTAGATCTATTGGACGATTTCAAAGCCCTATAAAGCTCTTCCTTAGTAAATGGTTCGTCTAATTCGGTTGATTGTGCGACCGAAAGGCAACCTGTTAAAGGTTTTAAAAATTCCGTAAGTTCCTTGGCATCCACATCTTCAGGGCGAGCAAAAAGTTCTTCATAATAGTTTCTAGCAACTGATAATATTTCTGGGGTGTTTCTAGCACATTCCCCAGTAACTTCATTTGTGAGCATCGTAAAAACAACGGGTTCTGGTTTCTTTGTTTGAAAAAACATTTTGGTAGCTTTTTTCGCCTTTTCCAGCTTACTGCTAGTCGTTTCATCTCTCAATAACGCATCAGCAAATTCCGGGTCATGTTTCCGAATCCTACCCATGAGTAAAATATATTCTTTACCATCTTGTTCAATTGATTCAAATGCCTCCTCAATTGAGAGTCCCTGATCAATATGTCTCGTCGGAACCCGATTGAAGGGCGGTAACAAACGATGTAACGGATATTGAAATCTGGGTTTTCCGATTTGAACTGATTCATCTCGGACCATCTCATATTCTATTTTAATCATATGGTGTGTTGATGAGATCATCTCAGGCTTAATGATCTCATATTTGAGTGCTCGTTTGCGCCAACTGGTAGGGGCGTAAAAGCGATCAATGCGTCTGCATGAATGTGAGCGGTTTGTCGGGGATAATGATATGGTACTGTTATAACTTGCAACATCTTGAGTACCCGTGTTTCGGTTAATATCTTCAATAGCCCTAACCGAACTGCGTTCCTTATCGGGTGTGTTTTCCACAGAATGATTAAGGTCACCCCCATAGAAATATTTGGTTTTCCTGTGTGTCTCTCTAAAGATATCCCAACAGAAGACTATATCTCCAAGGATTTCTGCTTGTAAACTTTTGTTTCCTGAAGGCAAATAGAAGTTGTGAAACAATACATTTTCACCATTCCGGGTTGTAACTCTAACATTTGTAGAATATCGCTGGTATTCAGAAGCCAAAACAAGTTCCTGACGTGTGATGACTTTTGCAGCGCGTTTATTGACAAAAATACCGGTTAAATTCGGCGTTTTGTCATCTCCCTCTCCTGTGTGAAACTCTAGACCTGCTTGGAGAGCATAGTCCATCATCGCTTCTTTGTTCTTCTTCGTCGCTTTAAATTCTTGAATAAAAAAAATGTCATAATCTGCTGCCAACTGCGTGACATACAAAAGAGATTGAGATCTCTGAATGTTGAACGAGCCAATGGAAAATTTATCCCTAGCTCGAAGTGGCTTGCCTGTGGATAGTCTGCGGAGCTGTATTACTACAGGCTCAAGAGGACCTAATTCCATAACTGGCATTAGTATTGGGTACTAGCGAGATCACCTAAACCATCGTTTGGCATCTCCGGGGGCTGACTCCCTGGATAACCTTGCGCGTTGGGCTCTCGAAAAGCAGAATATTGCGTAGAGGCGGTAGAGTTGTGTAGCGATGACTCACTAAAACCTGGTGCCAATGTATTTTGGTTGGATGAGATTTGTGGCTCATCAACCTCCGTGTCCATGTCTATCTCCGTAGCTGCTATCTTCTGTTTAATTTTAGGCAAAAACAGATCCCTTAATACCTCCGATCCTATAGAGGACATTGGTGTGTCTGGGTGGTCGGCAGTGGAGAGTTTCTTCAGTACCTTAGTAGGGGGATGCGTATTCATAACGCTTTCCGCACCTTGAGAGGGCGTGGGGTTGAAGGGGACGGAGATTGGATCTTTCGAACCGGACCCGCCTTGAGCAGACTCGGACAGAGCCGAGGTAATTGCTTGTGGAGGTTTAACTCCAGATGAAGTAGTGGTTTGGCTCACTGATTGCGCCGTGGCATTGTCCTGGCTAGCAGGATCGTTGTTTGCAGAAAGCTTTTTCTGCCTTTCTTTCTCTTCCAATTGCTTGAAGAATATTTGATTGCGATCATGGTTGGCTCTTCTGAGCTCATCTAAGGAAGGACCATTATTGGTAGTTTGTTGAGTCCCATGTGGACACTGTTCTTTGGCATGGAGTCTGCCTCTTTTGCATGGACATTTCGATTTACACTTGTAAGCTGGATGGTTTCTATTGTAACAAATGTTACAGCCTCTTTCTTTGCAATCCCGGAAAGAGTGCGCAGTGGTATGGCATAAGGAGCAATATTGCAAGTTAAAAATAATTTGACTAGTCATGTCATAACGATCTGAAAGATAGACGTGGGCAGGGAATTTAGAGAGGTATTCAACAGTTTTGTTCTGGCTGCGTTTGATAGTTTCATATTTGTGCAATGCTTGTTGCCGTTCCAATTTGACTCTCTTGATCTCTGGGTTATCCAAAGTACCGTAATGTTCATCAAGGTATTTCAAGTCACTCTTTATCCACTCAATCTGTTCGTCACCGTCGTCCCAATGCGAATAGTCATGTGCAAATGTGTCACGAACACGTCCTGCAGTAATTTTTCTAGGTGGAGTTTTTTCCAGTCCGAGCTCAATTAGCACATGGGCTTCAAATCTAGCAACTTGGCTTTTACCTTGATTCAGGGCTTGGCTTTTCGTTTGAGTTCGAATTGGTTGCAGGGAGAAGTGCAAGATCTTGTCATGTGGAGAAAGGAAGTTCCTTGCATAGTATGTTTGGGCATTTTCACCCCCTTTCATTGGAAGATAATTCACACTGGCATAGAGTAACCTACCATTACCCATAACATGTTTCTTCAAAGTGAAATACTGGTCAGGCGATTCTAAAGAATTAATAGTCAAGTTGTCCAAATTGGTGATGATCGAATTTTTCAATGATTCTGGTGTAATTTCACGATAGCATTGAATCTCCAATTTTTCCATACAGGAATGGAGGTGAAGCGGGTCCAAAACCTCAGGGAAGTAGACTTTGTCTTGGATTACCCGAAGGTTTTCCATGCTGTGAGCTGAGACAAGGTTGTTTACTAACCGATGACGTTCATTCCGGTATTTTTCACAAGTTGAACCGAGTTCAAACTCTTCAGCAGATTGGCTCGATACGTTTTGAACCTCACGTTCCTTCATCATCTCAAACTTTCTGTACTTCAAATCATTGATCGTTGTGTCCAACTCTGGGATCTTCGCTGTTGTCATTTCAATCATGTCTTTGATATGGCCGTAACCGTCTATTCTTGTTATAGGGTTAATATATTAGTACAAAAGACTTGTAATTTATTTTTGTCGATCAAGGCCGCAGGGTAGATAACTTCACCACAAAGAATACATAATATTATTCTTGAAAAAATCAAAATGAATATCAACATATTAATTTCTCAAATAGTGTCAAATTTGGGCCATAAACGTCGGTTTTCCACTTCCGAAGGACAACAACGGCAAATACCGCCTTTAATCCGCCAGATATGCAGATATTGCTTATTTTTCACATATTTGGGACTGTTATAAAGCAAAAGGTTTCACTCAAGAGAAAATACGAGACCTTTGGGCCTCTTAAATGTCTAGAATTCAGCTATATTATGCGACTATGGGGATATCAATTTATGGACGGGAAGAGCAAATTAAAGTTGGTAAAGTCGTGGCCTGAGTCTTTGGAATTTTTATTTTCCTCTTTAAAAGTCAAAAGATTTTATTAAAGGAAAAAAGGAAGAGATATCGGGGGCACAGCGTTAATGGTGCTTCGCAATAGACAACCAATTTACGGATTAGAATGAGCACGCTTACCATGGTGCGGTGTGGAAAAAACTGTAGCCAGTTAACTGAAATTTCTTTTTAAGAAAAAAAAAACCAAAAAAAACCAAAAGATTTTGGAATACATATAAGGCGCCTATTGGTCACTTAAAAGGATTTACTAAGCACGAGGTTAGAAACACACCCTTCATTAATATGGTGGAACTATGACCTCAACAAACTATAGTACTAAAGTACACTGGAGTGGTCTGGGCAAGAAATGTAGCCAGGTAAATGCATCAATTCTCGGGGTCTTTTTTTTTTTTCTTTTTTTTTTTTCTTTTTTTTTTTTTCTTTTTTTTTTTTTCTTTATTTATTTCTATGAATAGATTTTCCACGCCTAGGCCGAAGCGGCAAGGTTTTTAAAGAACATAAGCACGTCATATAAGTACAAGGAGCCTAGGCGGTGGTGGTAGGCGAGCCATGCTGAGATACGATGGCTGATGTGGCCCCAGGAGTAGGCACGGTACTGTTTACGTGTGGAATCGACTGCCTCCTCGTAAACCACGCGGGCACAGTAGTTGGCCAAGATCAAGAAGGTACGCTCAGGCCCCAAAGGGTGGTCGAGGGTCTCGTCAAGGTTACGGGTAAGATCGTTTGTCTTGAGGATCAACAACACCATACGGGGCATTGAGGCCAAGATGGCCATCAAATCTTCAAGAACTCCATCCTGGGCCAGAAGCAGGGTTTGCATACGCAACACCTCTTGTTCATCACGGGCTTTAGCGATATCGTAGTTAAGGGCGGTATCTGGATCACGCCCGGTGATAGCGGAGGCAAAGATACGGAACTTCTGGTCACCTCGGATGCCGGCAAAACGCTCGGCGTAGTGGCGCATGCGGGGCACGTCGTTGTCCAATATGGCGAGCCAAAAGTGTGCGTAATCGCGCTGCATTTGCACGGGGATGTACCGGTACAAGCCATGGTCGTAGAGTACGATCTCAAAGTTGCGGCCAGAAACGGTGTCGTTTGGAGACACTGCACGGATGGCCAAGTTGCCCAAATGGGGGTCACAATGGAGACCAAACCCGGGGCAGAAGATCATCGTGTTGAAGATATGTGCAAGGCATGTGGACACCTCGCCAGCATCAATGCCGTGTTTTTTCAAGTACGCTAAGTTATCGAGCCGTGCACCCGCTACGTACTCCATTATAAGAACACGTTTTTCCGCCGAAACGATCTGGGGCACTCTCAAGGCCGTTTTACCTGACAACGGAGCAAACTGTGAGGCGGTTTTCTGAGCGTTGGCGGCTTCTGTGGTAAAGTCAAGCTCGACGTAAATCGATGCTTGGAGCTCGTCACCCAACCATGCCATGGGGTATTCGGGGAACACACGGTTCATGAGCAGAAACACCGTCTGGGTCAAGTATATATCCAATGGCACAAAGCGTGCAAGCAGCGGATGTTGTACTTTGACCGCCACTTTTTCGCCCGTCGCCCGCACTGTTGCAATGTGGACTTGTGCCAACGACGCTACGCCTACGGGTTCTGGATCAAACTCACTGAAATAATCTTCTAGTTTCACACCCATATCTTTATGAAACATGAGCTCAATTTCTTCAAGCAGCGACCGTGGACACTGGTCCTGGAGTGGTGTCATGGCGTCGGTCCATTCACGCGGGAGAAGATACGTCAACGCTGAAATGTGCTGTCCTAATTTGATGTAGATACCGCCATTCTGCTCGAGCGCACGCAAAGTGATGTGTGCTGCACGCAGATGGGAATCTGAAAGTGCCTCCTTGCGTTTGTGATCGTCGCCGCCGAAATCTGCCCCAAGTACCTGACGGTAAATCTGGAAACACCTGGCCGTGGCTACTGCCACCACTGAAACGCGTCCGGCGGTGTCTGCCACGTGATGCACACCATCGTGCACGGTATCATTCGAAAGATAAAGTGCAGTAAAAGTGACAGGAACTGCCACGGCCACTTTTGGCCATACTCGGTGTTGTTTTGGTCGGCTGGAGGCGGTGCTAAACTTCCGGCTCCATGCGCTATGGGCAGTACGCGGGAAATGCCTTGAAAACATCGTACGTAGGTGGAAAATCGCCCGAATTTTGGACACGAGGGATTTTTTTTACAAGCTAGCGAATGGATCCAATTAGTACGAGATCAGGAGCGTACTCGTGCGTTTGTGTGTGGGTATAATTGCGGGTGAGCAGCGGTTTGACTGGCTGCTTGAACGTATAAGTGCGCATGTCATGGGTTTCTTGGGCTGCTGTGCACGTGACATGTGCTCAAGTCCATGATACAAATTACCTCAATTATTTAATATATAAGAGAGACAAGTGACTGGAGAAAGATGTTGCTTTATATCTATAGGTTTTTTTGGGAACTTTAAAAATATCAAATCAGGGATGTTTGGGCATAATGTCGGTCTTTAAAGTATGCCTTGACCAATACCTTAACCCGTAAAATCTCATAATGACCTACAAAAATTAAAAGATTGGATCTCTAAGTCTTGATTTTGGGTCGATACCAAGTTGATGGATTTTTCCAAGAGGAAACCCTTTTTGGAAAGGTTATTTTTTATGGGGCTAACTGAAAATTGTGTCTTTTTTTTTAATTTTTTTTTTTCAATCTTTTTCAATCTTTCCGCAGTTTCGCCTATGACCTTATCCCGGGCCCCAAGGTTTACTCCTCTTTTCTCGCACAACATACCCAAGCAGTCATTTTTACCCAATTCAAGACCTTCGAAGTCAACACAGAACCGCTGTTGGTGCCCTTCACTGGATAATTTGTATCGTCTCTCCTATATTATGGCTTCATTAAAGGGACACCCGAAAAGAAAATCATATACTACTAATTTATCTCACATAAACAAAAAAGACGTGTATTCAAAAAAACCTAATGGAAATAAAAAAAGGATATACGCCTATAACTTATTGTCACACGAGCTCGTTGTTTTGAACTGAAATGACAATATCGAAAAAGCCTTGAGAAAAACAATAATCAAGGGTCGAAAAAGGGGTGATGTAGTACGAGACTACCTAGAGAACCAACGCAAAAACCGGCACAAAGAAAATACCCATGAATATAGAGAAGCTTGGAGAAGATCCCTCAAAAATGGATACCGAAGATGGCTGAGGCGCTGGGGCAGCTCCTGAAGCAGATCCAGAACCACTGACTGGAGTAGTGATACCCGTGCTATGTACATCTCCATCTATATGCGAGCTATCAGTTTGGGTAAGCCCGCTTGAACCATTTGCGCCATGTGGTTGATCCAGAGTAATTCCCTCTCTACCACTAGTTGGAGAAAAGGCTGACACAGGCCCACTACAAGTAGGGCAAATACTCACGATATCCGTCAGCAAAGTTACCGTGTTAGTGATTGGAACTTGGGCGCTCGCCGCGGTCAGGTCACCACCGTTACTAGAAGGACAATAAATAGTGGTCACAACAGTCGTTAGCGTCTCACAGGAATGCGCACCACAAGATGTTAAAGTTAGTGTTTTTGTTTCAATCGTGGTCGAAGCCAAGCCATCTGTAGTTGGGGTCGAATCACCACCGTTGCTATAAGGACAATAAGTTGTGGTAACAGTAGTCGTCAATGTTTCACAGGAATTTTCATGGCAAGATGTTATAGTGAGTGTTCTGGTTTCCGTTGTGGTCGTGGGTAAAATAGTGTGATGAGTTGTTTGATTCCATCCTCCAGAATTATATCCGGGAAATTTCAAAGCCGAAGACGTGTAGGGAACAATCAACACAGGAGTGAGAACCCCGTCAGTTCCAGTCACCGTCTCAGTCGAAGTGAACGAGTTGGGCCAAGTCGAAGTCGAAGTCGATGCAACCGGGGTTGGTACAATGACAACCGGAGTGAGAACACCGTCAGTTCCAGTCACCGTCTCAGTCGAAGTGAACGAGTTGGGCCAAGTCGAAGTCGAAGTCGATGCAACCGGGGTTGGTACAACGACAACCGGAGTGAGAACACCGTCAGTTCCAGTCACCGTCTCAGTCGAAGTGAACGAGTTGGGCCAAGTCGAAGTCGAAGTCGATGCAACCGGGGTTGGTACAATGACAACCGGAGTGAGAACACCGTCAGTTCCAGTCACCGTCTCAGTCGAAGTGAACGAGTTGGGCCAAGTTGAAGTTTCAGTCGATGCAACCGGGGTTGGTACAACGACAACCGGAGTGAGAACGCCGTCAGTTCCAGTCACCGTCTCAGTCGAAGTGAACGAGTTGGGCCAAGTCGAAGTCGAAGTCGATGCAACCGGGGTTGGTACAACGACAACCGGAGTGAGAACACCGTCAGTTCCAGTCACCGTCTCAGTCGAAGTGAACGAGTTGGGCCAAGTTGAAGTTTCAGTCGATGCAACCGGGGTTGGTACAACGACAACCGGAGTGAGAACACCGTCAGTTCCAGTCACCGTCTCAGTCGAAGTGAACGAGTTGGGCCAAGTCGAAGTCGAAGTCGATGCAACCGGGGTTGGTACAACGACAACCGGAGTGAGAACACCGTCAGTTCCAGTCACCGTCTCAGTCGAAGTGAACGAGTTGGGCCAAGTTGAAGTTTCAGTCGATGCAACCGGGGTTGGTACAACGACAACCGGAGTGAGAACGCCGTCAGTTCCAGTCACCGTCTCAGTCGAAGTGAACGAGTTGGGCCAAGTCGAAATCGAAGTCGATGCAACCGGGGTTGGTACAATGACAACCGGAGTGAGAACACCGTCAGTTCCAGTCACCGTCTCAGTCGAAGTGAACGAGTTGGGCCAAGTGAAGTCAGTCGATGCAACCGGGGTTGGTACAACGACAACCGGAGTGAGAACACCGTCAGTTCCAGTCACCGTCTCAGTCGAAGTGAACGAGTTGGGCCAAGTTGAAGTCGAAGTCGATGCAACCGGGGTTGGTACAACGACAACCGGAGTGAGAACGCCGTCAGTTCCAGTCACCGTCTCAGTCGAAGTGAACGAGTTGGGCCAAGTCGAAGTCGAAGTCGATGCAACCGGGGTTGGTACAATGACAACCGGAGTGAGAACACCGTCAGTTCCAGTCACCGTCTCAGTCGAAGTGAACGAGTTGGGCCAAGTTGAAGTTTCAGTCGATGCAACCGGGGTTGGTACAACGACAACCGGAGTGAGAACACCGTCAGTTCCAGTCACCGTCTCAGTCGAAGTGAACGAGTTGGGCCAAGTCGAAGTCGAAGTCGATGCAACCGGGGTTGGTACAACGACAACCGGAGTGAGAACACCGTCAGTTCCAGTCACCGTCTCAGTCGAAGTGAACGAGTTGGGCCAAGTGAAGTTTCAGTCGATGCAACCGGGGTTGGTACAACGACAACCGGAGTGAGAACACCGTCAGTTCCAGTCACCGTCTCAGTCGAAGTGAACGAGTTGGGCCAAGTTGAAGTCAGTCGATGCAACCGGGGTTGGTACAACGACAACCGGAGTGAGAACACCGTCAGTTCCAGTCACCGTCTCAGTCGAAGTGAACGAGTTGGGCCAAGTGAAGTCAGTCGATGCAACCGGGGTTGGTACAACGACAACCGGAGTGAGAACACCGTCAGTTCCAGTCACCGTCTCAGTCGAAGTGAACGAGTTGGGCCAAGTCGAAGTCGAAGTCGATGCAACCGGGGTTGGTACAACGACAACCGGAGTGAGAACACCGTCAGTTCCAGTCACCGTCTCAGTCGAAGTGAACGAGTTGGGCCAAGTTGAAGTTTCAGTCGATGCAACCGGGGTTGGTACAACGACAACCGGAGTGAGAACACCGTCAGTTCCAGTCACCGTCTCAGTCGAAGTGAACGAGTTGGGCCAAGTGAAGTCAGTCGATGCAACCGGGGTTGGTACAACGACAACCGGAGTGAGAACACCGTCAGTTCCAGTCACCGTCTCAGTCGAAGTGAACGAGTTGGGCCAAGTGAAGTTCAGTCGATGCAACCGGGGTTGGTACAACGACAACCGGAGTGAGAACACCGTCAGTTCCAGTCACCGTCTCAGTCGAAGTGAACGAGTTGGGCCAAGTTGAAGTTTCAGTCGATGCAACCGGGGTTGGTACAACGACAACCGGAGTGAGAACGCCGTCAGTTCCAGTCACCGTCTCAGTCGAAGTGAACGAGTTGGGCCAAGTCGAAGTCGAAGTCGATGCAACCGGGGTTGGTACAATGACAACCGGAGTGAGAACACCGTCAGTTCCAGTCACCGTCTCAGTCGAAGTGAACGAGTTGGGCCAAGTTGAAGTTTCAGTCGATGCAACCGGGGTTGGTACAACGACAACCGGAGTGAGAACACCGTCAGTTCCAGTCACCGTCTCAGTCGAAGTGAACGAGTTGGGCCAAGTCGAAGTCGAAGTCGATGCAACCGGGGTTGGTACAACGACAACCGGAGTGAGAACGCCGTCAGTTCCAGTCACCGTCTCAGTCGAAGTGAACGAGTTGGGCCAAGTCGAAGTCGAAGTCGATGCAACCGGGGTTGGTACAATGACAACCGGAGTGAGAACACCGTCAGTTCCAGTCACCGTCTCAGTCGAAGTGAACGAGTTGGGCCAAGTTGAAGTTTCAGTCGATGCAACCGGGGTTGGTACAACGACAACCGGAGTGAGAACACCGTCAGTTCCAGTCACCGTCTCAGTCGAAGTGAACGAGTTGGGCCAAGTTGAAGTTTCAGTCGATGCAACCGGGGTTGGTACAACGACAACCGGAGTGAGAACACCGTCAGTTCCAGTCACCGTCTCAGTCGAAGTGAACGAGTTGGGCCAAGTTGAAGTTTCAGTCGATGCAACCGGGGTTGGTACAACGACAACCGGAGTGAGAACGCCGTCAGTTCCAGTCACCGTCTCAGTCGAAGTGAACGAGTTGGGCCAAGTCGAAGTCGAAGTCGATGCAACCGGGGTTGGTACAACGACAACCGGAGTGAGAACACCGTCAGTTCCAGTCACCGTCTCAGTCGAGGTGTATGAGTTGGGCCAAGTTGAAGTTTCAGTCGATGCAACCGGGGTTGGTACAACGACAACCGGAGTGAGAACACCGTCAGTTCCAGTCACCGTCTCAGTCGAAGTGAACGAGTTGGGCCAAGTTGAAGTTTCAGTCGATGCAACCGGGGTTGGTACAACGACAACCGGAGTGAGAACACCGTCAGTTCCAGTCACCGTCTCAGTCGAGGTGTATGAGTTGGGCCAAGTTGAAGTTTCAGTCGATGCAACCGGGGTTGGTACAACGACAACCGGAGTGAGAACGCCGTCAGTTCCAGTCACCGTCTCAGTCGAAGTGAACGAGTTGGGCCAAGTCGAAGTCGAAGTCGATGCAACCGGGGTTGGTACAACGACAACCGGAGTGAGAACACCGTCAGTTCCAGTCACCGTCTCAGTCGAGGTGTATGAGTTGGGCCAAGTTGAAGTTTCAGTCGATGCAACCGGGGTTGGTACAACGACAACCGGAGTGAGAACACCGTCAGTTCCAGTCACCGTCTCAGTCGAAGTGAACGAGTTGGGCCAAGTTGAAGTTTCAGTCGATGCAACCGGGGTTGGTACAACGACAACCGGAGTGAGAACACCGTCAGTTCCAGTCACCGTCTCAGTCGAGGTGTATGAGTTGGGCCAAGTTGAAGTTTCAGTCGATGCAACCGGGGTTGGAACTTCTACGAACACTGTCGGTTTGCCATCGCTTATTATTAACGTTGAGGTTGTTGTATAAGATCCTGTCCAGGTTGTTGTTGTTGTAGCCCTCGGAATATCAACAAGGATGGTGCGTGTAAGACCAGTTCCAATAGTGGCGGTAGAGGTTCCAGAGCCAGTACCATATGTCGTGGAAGTGATATAACATTCTTCGTTTTGTTTAACTTGATAAACATCACTGCCAAAATTATTAACGGTGTTACCATTCGGATCCACATAAGAGGTATTGACTCGAGCAGCACCACCATAATTAACATATGTCATTTTGATGGGGTAGTACATTCCAGCGACAAGAGAGAACGTCTCCTCCGAAGATTTTGGATAGTACGAAGAAATAGTATAGTTCGAAACGACATCTGAAGTTTGCCCACAACAACCTGCAGTTGTTCCAAATTGGATAGAGCCTCCATCATCTGCTGTAAAAGTAAAACGATAATCACCGGTAACCTTTGCTAAAAACCAACCTTGTAAATCCATGGTGAAATTGGAGGAAGTTATAGGGAAACCGTAAATTTTTCCAGCAAGCACCTGAGAAGTGGCCTGCTGATAAATGTAGAAATTTGCATTTGTAACATTATTTACAGAACCAAGATACCCGCCTTCTTTATACCCAGTGGAATAAAAGTTGGGGTCTGTCTTGTATTTCTGACTGTTAAGTGGGTATTTGTAAAAATTCACATCAAATCCATTAGATATAACCTCTGAAATGAGACAGCCAGTCTGAGCAGCCAAAGTAGCCGCAAACAAAGTTGACAAGAGCAAATGTAATTTTAAGGTCTTCATAAAGTTTTCTGGGAAAGTATAGAATGTAGAGTATTGAAGGGAAGTTTTAGCCCCTTTTATATTAAAGGGGGTATTGATATCGTTAAATTTAAGGTTTTAGTTTTTTGGATTCAACTTAAAAGTAATTAAGGTTAATGATTACCTACATTCCCAATCACCCCGCCCGGCTTCTTCTATTATAAAAGCTGGTTTGACTTTAAAATTTATATATATATATATATTCATAAAACAACTTATAACTTTAGATGAATTTATTTCATGAGCGTTTTCTGGTTATAACTATATGAGGAAGTAGTTTTACTAGTTTATCTCTCCCTTCCTCCATTTCGTCTCAACTTTCTACATCTCAATGCTTCATAAGGATTCAGTATTATTTGACGCATAGTGACTGACGAAAGATTTGATTATAGTTAATATCCTAAAATAGGTCCTTCTAATCCCGAAGAAGCCGCAGTTCAAATTTTAAAGTATACAGCCTCTTTTGAAGAGAGGAAAGTTCTATATCTTTTTTTATTTTTTTATTATTATTTTTTAAAATGCAGTAGCAGAGTATACGCAACTGATTAAAGCAGGTTTTCTCTATTGCTATAAAAATTTTGGGCACTTGAATTAAAAATTTATTTGAAGGTGTAGAGTTAGCCGACGCGTGTAGGGAATTTCCGAAATTTCGGCGTATAAAATTGCACAACCCGCGTGAACGCCTCAAAACTTTAATTTATTTTTGTCAGATAAAGAACAAAACTAGGGCGATGACTTCCGTCTGTTAAGACATATTAGGAATCTTGTACACCAAGAAATGCAAATTAGTCTGAAGGAGTGCTCTCACCTTAAGGGAAAGGATTCTGATTTAACAAAAAAAATATTTTTCAAAAACAAAATCAGTAGGCGATTTTTGAAGCTCTCAACTAAAAAACATAGTCTAAACCCTATTTTTTCTTGGCGCACGCGAAAGGGAAATTTTTTTTTTTTCCGGGAAAGGAGGGAAGTTCTTTTAGAGAACAAAATACCCAAATTTTCAATCCTCTTTATGTTATTTTATTTTATTTATTCTTTTTTTATGGTTGGAAATGGACTTCGATCGTGAGTAAGAATGAAAAGCCCCGAATGAGCCATTTACGATATAAGTAAAAATTATAAAGACCACAGATAATCCTGATACTTTCCTGAAAATTCACTATCGCATCATGCAAAGCTTAAAGCTGTTAATCGCGTATGTTGAAGTGGGGTTCTATCCAAAAGTAAAACTCGATTAAGCTTCTCGACAGTTGGTCCTCTCCCCGGAAAAGAATCACATGCGAACAATTGTCTGTTTTTCCCCGCTCTTGTTAAGGAACATTGCGTATACTATTATAAGCTGAGCTTTACATAGCTCCAAATCTACTGTTGCCAATGTTTACAAATTGTTAGTATTTAGGCTCGAGGGCGCAAATCCTAAGGGAGAAGCGTGCAACGCACGATTCTCGGAGCGCATCCCGTAGGGGAGGCGAGGAAATTCTCGCTCCCAAATAGTTAGTGAGGCTTACTTTTTAAGCGAAACAAGATTAAATACATATAGGTGGACGTAGGACTTATCTATAAATAAGTCTGAACCATCTCTACCAAACCTGTGAACTCTGTAAGACAAAGACGTAACGGAGTGCACGTGACGCGGTATTGGGTATTTGCTAACACAAATTCGAATGCCAAGCTAGGTGTGCCGTGAGCCGCACTGTTGAGATGTGCGAGGCGCAGTAATAGACCTCAACCTCTTACTAAAACATCTCATGTCCAAGATGAGACTTGAGATGGAAGCTATACAAGTGGATTGGTTCCATAAGATATCTGGTAGGCTTAGTAGAGACTGCTGATTCTGACAGGATTCCTTGTTTCATGTTAAGTGTTGATTCTAGAGTAAAGGGACACAGTTGGTTACTTGAGTAGAGTTTCCGGATTGGGAAACACTACGCGCTTAAATACCGTAGGAATATGACCTCCGTGCATTCACAGGCAACATGTTCTATACAGTATGGCCTGTCACGGACTGGGCGTTTCCTTGAATGCATTCTGTAGCGTGTCTGACCAATAGGATTGTCTAGAGTCGTAGACTGCATATTAAGTGAAGGCTGAACTTCTGTTTGTAATTGCGAATACCAAGTTAGATGTGCAGTACGCCTTACAGGTGCGAGAAAGTTTTAACGAGGTTCGGATAACCACTAACAGTAATCCTACGTCCTCGGGACTTCTATCTAGCACTATATGGTCGGCTCTGCCTGTATGTTTCGAGTGACCTCTTACAATCTATATCGTGAAAAACTTTCTCTTGTCGCACTGTCCATTGGGTCGTGCCTTTCCCAATTTGCATTACATCGCCGAGGCAGGATCCTATAAACCAACAACTTCCCGCCACTGAAAGACTCTTACTTTTAAAATGAATGGCAAAGGACAACGATAGGAATAAGTAACAGACCAATTTCATAATGCAGATAACTCTAACTATCAGAGTCACACAAAGGTAACTCTTCAAGTGTAGTACAGATGGCTGGTAGCCTCTATGGTTACTGCTTTTACTATATTTGGAACCTTTACTACTAATGGAATATTCCCTCGGAGGCCTGTCCTGCGGTAAGTCCATATTCATGAATAATTTCCTTATATCCGATTATAGACGTTCATACATCTATTCAGTCGGACAACACTTACATTTATTAGGTACTGTGACGCGCACGTTAGAAGTAAGACTTTATATGAAGATGATGGATAGACCCAGAGCATATTCTTGGTGAATGATCTGCCACTACATTCATTTCAACACCTACAGGTGCGACAAAGTTTTCACGAGGTTCGAATCAATAATAAATCCTCTCTCCCCGTAATTTATATCTAACATTAGATGCTCGGCACTGCGCTCATGTTTCGTTTGGCTTTATATAATTTATATCGTGAAAAAGTTTCTCTCGTAGAATATCCCACTATCTCGTGCCTTTACCAATTCGCATTACATTCACGTGGCGATGCTAAACCAACACTTTTCCCTATATAAGCTATCAGTATTCACAATCATGAACACTTGTCGTTAAGAGTTCGTATCACTTCGTGCTATTCAAAATTTAACCTTTGTGGAATCTTGTTCAGGTTTCCGCCTTCTTCTGAGAGAAGTATGATTCGAGAAAAGAAGAAAAGGTATTCTTTCCCCTTCAATAAGAAATTAGAGATTTCAATAAAAGTTTAAATATCAAAAATAACGTCAGTACCATGGTTCCCAACTTCCCGCGCACGCAGGGTTCCTGTTAGACGCAGGATGAATTCCATTCAGCATCTATGTTCATCATTGACCTATCAGCGTTCTCCAAAACTGAGCGTAATATCACATCACGTGATGATGAGTATATATACCTACGTCCAGGAATCTTTTTCGTTTTGAGAGAGGTTAGAGTTAACATAGGGGTTTTAGTCCCAATAAAGGTTTCCCATACATTAGTATAATCATGCCGTACACTTTAACAAGGAGCTAAGTGAACACTATCTCAGTCACGTGGCCTGATCTCAAAAGTAAATTCAAACAGTTCCCGCGCACAAGGCGTGAGACGCGTCTTAAAATCATTTTTCTTCATTTTATTCCCTTGCCATGAATCGGCCTAGGCCTGAAGATTTACCAAATTTGGATATTAATATTTAGATAATCGTAATTTCTGCTTGAGATTTTCAGAAAGTCGAAATTCTTTCTGTTTGATTCGCTATGGGATATTTTAATGTGGCGCCCGCGGCCCTTAGAAACCATCTAGAAGGGGCCATTTAACGCTCTTAATCAAACCTGTTGTTGACCAAATTAATTCGGACCAAGAAAAATCTAAACCAATATGGGTTCTTTCTATGTTCTCAAGAAATCTACCTTCTCAAGTCCCTCGTGTACGAGTAATTGCCGATTTTCTTCTCGCGGTGCGTGGTTGGGTGTAGCCGCACGCAGATGGAGAAAACTGAACATCAAACTACGTGAAAAGATTTTCAGGAACCGAAAATTGTCTTTCTGTACTTTGAGAATATAAGCGGGTATTTTTTATCATGGTTTTTGGTCTTCAATTCCTAGTATGACGTGGTGCAACGGGCAAAAATGAAAGTTAGCGTCGTTTCTCACGATATGTACAACCTCGACAAAAGCGGCTCTTTACTAGGTATTAAAGGCTCATAAATAGCCCCAAAGAGGTATTTTATACATTAATGAAATATATTCTGGTAAAAGTCAGCTTATAATGGCAATTGAATACACATATTCTAAACAGACTGGGTGCGAATTGTTTTGCGCACATGCGAGTCAATGTTCCGACCGAAAAATCCTTTAATAGTACCGTATATTGAGATTATATAATGTTTTTATATTTCAAATATTGAAAGCAATTTCAGAATTTAGGGCCTAGCATTTTTGGATAAAATGGGAGTCATAAAAAGGGTTTAAATTTGAGTCAATCCAAAAACACTTCCGCTCACACTCTCGCGGATCCCACAAACTTAATCCACTCCAAAAACCCCATATCTCCATGAATTATTCAATTTATTGAATACCAGAATCTATAGGCTTTAAAAATTTTGCAATCAGAACCCATCTACGAAGCTTGAGTGTGCTGTAGTTTAGTTATTAACATTCGCGCCTAATAGAGTGTCTACATTTTAAGAACTGTACTGGGACTTGTCGGCTACATCCACTTATTGAAAAGATAAAAAATATTATATTTTGAAATAGGGATGTTATCGTATCCGACTTTTTTTTTGATGAATTCATTGAACCCGATTTCATCGGGATAATGGATCTTAAGTTTAAAACGCCAAAATCTTGCGAGAGAGAAATTGACGAATCATTCCGAAGTAAGCGAGCAGCAACAAGACTTCGGAGAAGTAAAAGTCGTATTTAGAATAGATCCACATATCTGAAAACTACTTCACGAAATGCTTTTTAAAATTTATGGTTTGTTTATCACTATTTCTGGAATTGAAAATTTTGCAACCTCGAGAGTGCGCGGGAACCCTGCGTGCGCGGGAACCATGTACCTGACGTTTTATAAAAACCCCGCCTTCTTCTATCACTTAGACTATTCTCTTTATTATTTCCTCCTGAAATCTACCCATAAGTGAGCTTCGATCTACAGTTGTTTTGGAAAGAAAGAATAAAAAAAAGCCCCTGTGTTTCCTTACGTGATCAGAGCCTAGTCTAAATCATCAATAATTTTGGGGCTCATTATTAGACCGACATAATGGTATGAGATTACATGCAAGGATCTATACGTAACTTCGTATTCATATGGGATGTATCCGGCTAAGTATAACAAAATTTTTGTAGAAGCACATGTTATTTAATACACAACAAGGGAAATTTCAAACACTCATATTTCAAGGATGTCACTTTTTTACACTTGATATTTTTTTTTTTTTTTTTTTTTTTTTTTTTTTTACCAACAATCTGAGCATGCGCCTTGGGTAGCCAGATAATGATTGCTATTATCTGTTTATTTTTAATGCACCCGAAACCCTGGCTACTGGAACAACCCCTCGATAAGTGGGTTGTTAAAGTCGCCCGAGTTTAGCTGGCCCATGAGCGCCTCATCCTCCATCACGTCGAAGTTAAAATTGGGCAAGCTGTCCCAGTCCATATCGACAAATGGCGCCAGGGAAAAGGTGTCATTTACAGGAACCGGAGTAGGGATAGACGGGGCAACAATAGGTGGGGCAGGCATCACCAGTGGGGGTGGAATTGGGGATGCCATAGGTACACAGAGTGGGGGTGTATATTTTGAGAGCCGCCCCATTAAAAGATTCTGGCTATCTCTGCGTGGAGAATCCTCGATCCGTGGGTCGGTACTATCGTTATATGGCCACCGGCGTTTTCTTGAGGGCTCAACGGGTTCCACATTATCCAGCAGGCCATGTCCGTAAGGACACCTTTTTAAATCCGGGTCGGGCTTTAAACCCCGTGGCGCCAGCAAGGTACCCATATCTGACATTCCAGAAACGGGGCACCCAGATACCCGGGGAGCAGAATTTGAAACAGAATTTGAAACAGATGATGGTCGAGAACCTGGACCAAGGCCCAGCACCGGTTTCCCCATATCGCCGTGGAATACCGGACACTTCCCCACTTCCATGCGTGCAGCAGATGTTTCATAGTTACTACCGGCCATTATCGGGCACCTGTCCAAAAAGCGGCCGGCACCAAGGGCATCTGCATGTGCCTGAACATAAGCTGGCGGGGTTGCTTTATGGGAGTTGCGAAGAAAAGTCTGGTAAAACTTCCAGATTTTCGTGCGGGAACGGGCAAGCTTGGGGCCCATGGTACTTTCAAATATCTCGACAGTACGATCACCTTCACGCAAAAGCGCTTCCTTACGGGCCACGGGGATCGAGATTAGTTTAGGTGTTTTGGCGTGTTTTGGAGTATAAACCAACACCAGTGTACTCAGAGATGTGGAATCTGGCTTAAAGCGGATAAGAAGTCCTGCCACAAGGTGAGATATCCGGGCTAATGTTTCACCCACTGCCGCCCACACATACCGTGAGCCATGAATTTGGGCAAACTGCACACTGCTAGCCTGTAAGAAACGTGTAAGCTCAATATATGCATCAAAAAGACCGGGCAAACTCAGTGCCACCAGATCACAATCGCCGTTTTCCTCACACTGGAGAAATGCCACTGCGGTGAAAAAGAGGAACCCGTATTTGAGCATGAGTGTGGCTTCAAATGCCCTTATGGGACAGGATCCAAATTCGCTATTTGCACAAGTTTTCTGCCACTCAGCCATTTCCGTAGCCATGCGCAGAAAGTCTGCTAGTGCTACACGACGCTCAAAAATGTCGCCACCAATGCCATTGCGAAGTAAACTTGTCGCTCGACACACCAAATATTGTGTTTGAATATTGAAAAGAACGGTTTTCACATGCGGGCCAAGACTTTTCACCAGATTACTGGCCAAGTAGGCCACGTGCGTCTGTGAGGCTGCCACAATGGGCACTTTATCCAAAAGTTGGCCAAGAAGACGATCAATTTGGGTTCCGTGCCGGAGAATCGGTACAAATCCAAGCACCGCAATATTTGCGTGACGTAAGGTATCTGCCCAGAGTCCACAGAGTAAAACCCCAAGCTCTGTTTGTGGAATAGCGTCATCATCAACACTCACATGTGCAGGGTCACACCAGATCTGGAGCTGTCCCTTGCCACTGTCTTGAAAAAGCGTCTCGAAGAGGAGCACAAAAACACCCGTGTAAGCATCCCGCACATCGATTTCGAGGGAAGAAGATGGTGATGCGTCGTATATAGCAGTGAGCCGATTAAGTACACACGCAAATAAGGAAAGTGCTGCCAACAGGCTATTTTCAGAAACGACACGGGTATTTGAGCGGAAAATCAAGTGCACGAGGCCTAAAATACGGAAATATATTCCCGAGGAACTAGATCGAGGATCGGTTCCCGAATTGGCGCCAGACCGCGTTTCCTCTATCACCACTGCAAGCATGGCCATGTAAACAGCCTTCAGACGGAGCAGATCCAATACCTCAGCATCCGACATGTGTGGCGAAAAAGAGCCCACCTCGAGTCGTGGTTTCGTGCCATTTTGCGAGAAAAGCCCACATATTTCTGCCCGGAAAAAACGGAGAATATGTCGTGAATCCACTTTCATGGAACCAACCATATATTTTTCCACAAGGTCCTCAATTTGCGTGTAGGTCAATTCATGTGTAGTTGCCAGTGAACCTCCCAAAATCTCAGCCCAAAGACCCTGAATAGCCCCAAGAATTTCAAGGGCATCTTCGCCTCGTGTGGCTCCATGTATGGGTCCTGTGGGAGAGGACAGTGTCTCGATTTTCATGGGGCATACTGGCTTTTCTTGTGGGCCAGGAGAGGGTGACTCTTCAAGCATCAAATTGAACTCGTACGCAACGACAGGGCACTTATGGTCTGTATTTGTAGGATCTTCTGAGTTCGTACTCATATTAGAATTTTCAGTTTTGGGCTTCACTGAGGATCCCAGTGATAGTGACTTGTGTTGACCCAGCTTATTCCCATTCTTAAGGAGCGTCGTCTTGTACATGTGGTATGTTTTCTGAAGACTTGTGATACGGAACCAGAGTGCTGTAAGCTGTGGATCTACCTTGACAATATTAAGCCACGAGTAGATTGTTGTGGGTGCAATTTCTGCCGACTCACTAACAGTACCAGTACCACCACCACGGAAACCGTTTATACTAAATAAAGCATCCTGTGATACTATCGGTTTAGGTTGGGATGGACGTCCACTAAGTTTAGCCAAAATAGTCATGGGCACTTTTTTGTGACTCATTTCCCGCATGAGCTCAAGTAGCGAATGGTCAGTTTTATTGGCCGAGGATGGTGTACTTGAAGTTCCGTTTCCATTAATCACATTCTGATTCTGTCGTATTCCCACAGCCATACCGCTATTTTCGCCCGTGGAATTTGCATGAGCAATACGGGCTCGTAGACACTGGATTTCTCGATTTTGTGCTTCGATTTGGCGCTCTAAATCCATACGCAAAGTATCTTGTTGGGTCATCCCTGGGGCCATTTCTAGACCCCCGTTTTCCGCCACTTTCTTCAGCGAATCTGCCCATTTGGGATCGACATATACACAGAGATGGCCCACATTATTACGTACACAGCCCCCGCATGGCCTACCCTTATCACAGCGAACTTTGCGTCGTTTGCAGTTGAGACACAGCACGGGTGCTCGAGTGCGGGGCCTTTTGCCCTTTTCGTCAGCCATAACCATGTATTTCTGGAAGATGACCAGATGTTTGTGAAAAAAAATGAGGATATGATCTATGGGTACCCCTTATTTGTAATTTTCCTGTTTCTATGGCCCGTTTTTGTGGGGGTAAAACTGTGTTTGGCCTGAGGGTCAGTAGTTATCTGCCAGTATTTTATATAACTTTCTAGATCCTTCTTTTCTGTTTTGAAAGAGGCAGTAAATTCACAGATCAAGAACCGTAGAGATGTGTATTTTGGACCTGCCGTTAGTTTTCCTTTTTTTCCCTTTAGGGCTTGTGGTGCTCCACACAGTAGTTGTATATGCTTGTGGTCTGGATGAGCAGGCCGATGTCTTAGTAATGGCGGGGGGCGCGAGGACGTGCTGTAGGAAAAGAGCACGCGAGATACTGGTTTTTTTTTTGTTGGTTCAAAGAAACACCCAGATTTATCGAGATTAGGAAGGAAGAATAAATAAATAAATAAAACCAGATTTAACTTTACCCAAGCAGAACCAAAAGAAGCCTTCGGAATACTTTCGCAAATCCCGATATCTGCGGCCCATGGCATAATTCCTAGACCCGATTCTCGGCTCGGATGCCTCTCCGCATTAAGAAACGGTGCGTGTGCTTTGCCAAGCATTGACGGAGATTTGGTATATAGCAAACTGGAAAGTCGAAAAGAAAAAGTCTTTTAATTGAAAAAAAAAAAATATTCTTAAGAAAAGTAAACTTGGTAATATCTCGAATTTTTATCTACTTAAGCTCGGGTTATTCCTATTATTTTATGCCCGCAAAATCAACGAAGAACATATAAATACGAGGTGCACAGGTCCAACGCCGAACCCCACCCTGGATTTCGAAAACGCGGAAACGTATATTGTATGCACACTGCAACTTCGGTAGTTTCCGGGGTGCTTCGGGAGGCCGAAAAGGGAGTTTTTTTTTGATTCAAAATTCAGAACCTTCTCTTTTAGGAGGAACCCAAATTTTCCAACATTTAAAATAAGAATTATCAAATTTCCCAATTACTGTCTTTCAAATTATGAATAAGGTTTTGGTAAAGGTATTGACATAACCCTTTATCCAGATCGAGGATCTTAATGTCGTATGAAGGTAAGGGAAGACAGGCTCCTCATTGTTCTAGCATGCATGGTAGTACTTCGAGTTCTGCCAATTTTTTTACCACTAATTCTTGCAATCAAAAAGTGTTTTTTAAAACAGAAAGAATTCACAAGAAAAGATCAACCCCGACTTCTTCAAAGATTATTGTGTTTGTTTCCTTGAAAGATCTCTTATTCTGATGCAATCGCACCTGTCGATTTATATACCGTGTATCATACGCTTGAGCTGATGAGAAGTGAGCGATTATAAGTTCTTTTTGAAGAATTCAACAATGTGAATTTTTTTCACTACGAAAACAATGACTGTACGTTTACTAGTTTCAACGGCCAAAAACGTGCCCCAGTTTTCTAAAGCTAGTTTTGTTTTATTCTCATTTTACTTGATGGTATTATAGATATTTTTTATAATTGACGGTATCTTGTTTTCAAGATTTCAGAGAAATTCCAAATTTAGTTCATGTTGGACTCCTTTCAATCTTCATAATTTCTAGAATCAAGATTCTCTTGAAAGTCTTTCAAACCATCTATTGTTTAAACCTCAGGGTTTGAAGTCGCATTGTCTGCTGTAAATCTGTTTCCAAGAATATAAATTAGGTTGATTCTCTATGAAAATCTGACTAGTTAAATTTTTATTTTACTAAGGATACATAAATAAGGAGGGGTCCGGCTATTATATTTGAAAATCCCCCAAACACAAAAATGGTTCGTGTCCTCAGCCTCTTAAATCTATGTTTCTTAGCTGTGGCGACATTAACCAGCTCTGCCAGTCCCGTATTAGAAGCCACTGAAACAGTTCCAAATAATTTTTCCAAGACTAGAAATCTTGGACAACCAAATTCTTCCATAGTACGTTCGAAAAACTTCAAAAAAAGACCTCCAACCCAAATTTCTTTAGAAGCAGAAACATATTTACCAATAGATCTTATGTTTCCAACAAAGAGCGAAGAAAAAAGTGAACCCACGAATCAGAAATTCCCTTCTGGTCTTCTTGAGCTATATGAAATTGAAGAAGTTCCCGAAATGGAGGAGAAAATCGATACTCCTTTATCTACTGAACGGTCTTATAGTCAATTTATCTTGGACCTAACCAAGTTGAGAGATGATCTCCTCCATTTACATAGTGCCTTGAAGACTTATACCTGTACTGATGGCCTCGATTTACAAAGATTTTCCGAAGATTATCCAGATCTCAACTTGAGATTTCTTAAGACTGGGGTGGCTGTATCTCAGATAAAAGACAAGAAGAGCCCCTTTGCCGAAAAGGTTATAAGCTACTACCACAAGGTTAGCACCACATTTCACTTGTTGGAAGTTTTTTATGGGGTAAAGCTTAAAGAATTTGATCTATCCACAGTTTCCAACATGTCTCAAACATCTAATGAAGTACCAATTCCTCAGACAGAGCACTTGAAAGAATTATGTTCAAACCTAATGGACATCGAGAGTTATCTTTCGGATTTATTTGAAGCTCACCGCAAGTATCAATTTCATCCAGGTGGTATTGGACTTGGGGTTGAGTCAGCAAACAGAGCTTTTGAAAATTGGAAAGATGACTCTCAGACTTTTTCCACACTCGTACCATTATCTGAGGTTAAAGAGAACGAGCTTGTTCAATTAGAGGAGAAAATTATTCGTTTGAACATTATTGAAGTTGGACTTTCCTCAACAATTTCAAATAATGTGATGACCAGCACGCCCACCAAAGGCAACAGAAAAACAAATATATCTGACCCGAAATTGAGTGTTTCCCAAAACCAGATGCGCCAGAGATTTTACGTGATGTACTTGACCGATAGACTCCATTTTGTACGAGACTGTTTATTGGAAATTTCTGCTTCGGCCCCACTTGAAACTGGTTTATACCAATCTGTGAAAATTAGGCTATATGGAATCTGTGATGAAGTGAAAGGAAACCTTGAAAAATTTAAAGTGCTGGATGAAAGGTCTAGAAGACTTCTTAGTTTTCTCTTACGAGTAACGTTTTCCAAGTTAAACCAATTGGATGAAGTTTTTAAATCCAATACAAATCTATTGGGAGTAAACTTCATTTCTATTGCTAGTACTAAAGCAGGTCCTAGTTCCAATATACAAGAGATTGATCGTGTGAAGGCCGAGCTTGAAAAAGCCTTGAATTTTTTGAAGGAATTCAAGGATGGGGATTTGGTTTTGAGGCAAGAATATTTTAAGGAGGTACTTTTGAAATACCTTAAGCAATGGAAAGAAAATGTCAATTATCTCAAACGCAAGAACTGGTATTGGGAACCGGAAGCAACAATTATCCAGGTAATGGAATGTGAAATCTCAGGGATTCTTCGAACAATGCATAATTTTGCATTTAACAAACCAATAAGAAAAAACTCGAAAACTTCAACTTTCAGTGATAACATCAGTGTTTCTTTTGCTACTACTACCAGTGATGATGAAGAAAGTGGTGCTGCCTTTATCGAAGAGAGTTCGGGAAATTACTGGAAAAAATGGGGGTGCTGTCACTGATTTCAGTGGCGATTCTCATCTTTCTTTAAGCCTTTCTAATATTTCCTTTTTGTGAAACCGCTGGTCATGAATTGAAGATTGAAAGGCAGTTGGAGTTTTTATTTCTGTGGTTTATAGTTTCAATTAAAAATTGGTTTACTTAATGGCTGCGAAAAAATCAGAGATTATTAAATATAATGACTAAATCAAAAAGTGCAAATTAAGAAAGACCTGTTAAAAAAATACCCCACGTGTCACAAAAAACGTTTTAAGAAAAAAACATCATATACTTCAGTCAAGTAAATTGAAAAAACCTTCAAAAGTTTCCTAAATAATATTATACTCATGTTTCTTTATGTTGTTTTCACAACACCTTCTTACCAGCCCACCAACCAAATACACCCGTACACCAACCCAAACCTTCCCCATCAACCTCAAATAAGTCCAATACTCTTTCATATAATTACTCTTAAAACACACATTTTCCACTCGAAACACCTACTTTTCACAACACAATGTCGGCCGGTATCCCAGTACGTCTACTAAATGAAGCACAAGGTCACGTGATCTCTCTTGAGCTCACCACAGGTGATACATATAGAGGCAAGCTCATCGAAAACGAAGATAATATGAATCTTTCATTAACAGATGTCACGAGGACAAAGGGACTCACAGGAGAAACTTCTTATATGAACCAAGTTTTTGTACGTGGCTCGATGATTCGTTTTGTTAGTGTTCCGGACATTTTACGTAATGCTCCAATGTTTCTCATGAGCCCGGGAGATAAACCCCGGCCTCCAGTAAGAGGGCCACCACCAAAGAAACCCAGATATTAGTTTTGGAAAGAAAAAGATGAAATAATAATAAAGGAGTTTAATGAGGAAGCAGAAAATACCGAGGGTTGAGTGCTTTCACCAGATGCAGTGCTTGTTCTCCTCTAAAATTGGTAGTCTGACGTTGATCGATTCGAGTCTATCAATTGGCAATACATAGCTAGGTACATAGCTAATCTATATCATAATCATTTAAACGTGTCGGAAGGTTTATCTCAAAGTGACAAGCTCTTCGGCAGAAGTAGGGTGGATGGCAACACAGCTGTCAAAGTCCTTCTTAGTGGCTCCCATCTTGATTGCAACACCGAAACCTTGTAAGATCTCTGCAGACGCATCACCGACAATGTGTAATCCCACAACCTTCTCTTCTGGTCCAGCACAGATGAGTCTGTAGGCAGTTGGAGCCTTCTCCTCATCGGAGTCCATCATGGCATAGTACATACCAGTGAACTTACTGTTGTAGATCTTGATGTTGTCCTCACCGTACTTCTCAATAGCTTGCTTGCTGGTCAAACCAATCGAGCCGGCCTCAGGGTGAGAGAACACAACAGATGGAATGTTGGTGTAGTCCAATTTGTCTTGGGCAAAAACCTCTTGGCCAGAGAACAATCTGTTGGACAACTTACGGCCTGCAGCAATGGCCACTGGGGTCAACTCATGATTGCCAACAACGTCACCCAACGAGAGAATCTTGCTGTTAGAAGTTTGCTGGTATTCATCAGCCACAATGTGGCCAGAGGAGCTCGTTTCCACACCAACCTTCTCCAAGCCAATATCGAGCAAAGCCTTTCTACCGACGGTCCAGATCAACTCGTCCACTTCCAAAACATCTCCGTTACCCAAGTAAACCTTCTTCTTGTCACCGCTCTTCTCAACCTTCGTCACACTGCCGGAGTTCTTGACGACGTTCACGCCCAACTTGTTGACGTAGTGATCGGTGACGGTGGTTTGGATAATATCGTCGAAAGCTCTCAAGACCGTGTCACCACGGGCAATCAAACTGACCTTCGAGCCAAGGCTTTGGAAAACACCCGCAAGCTCAACACCAATGTAACCAACACCAACAATGGCAACGGACTTTGGTTGCTCCTTAAGTTCAAAGAAACCGTCCGAGGTCAAACCCAATTCGGAACCTTCAACAGATGGAGGCACAACGGCGTATCCACCGGTGGCAATAAGAACCTTGTCTGCAGAGAAAACAAGCTTCTCGTCCTTTTTGAACGACTTGGACAAGAAAGGCACTTCTTGATCAGCAGAAAGAGTGACCTCGACGTCACCGTTCTCATTGGCAAATGCAGCACGGCCGAAAATGAACTCCACATTCTCCTTCTTCAAGTTTCTGTCGTAGATACCATTCAATCTCTTGACATAGGCATCTCTCTTTTCCTTCAATTGAGCCCAGTTGAAGTCGCCGTGCTCGACATGCGACTTTTCATCGGAAAGTCCGTATGCCTTCAATTGCTCCTTCTTGTGGGCAAGATCCGCGGCGTACCACATGACCTTTTTGGGCACACATCCGACGTTGACACATGTGCCTCCGAGTTGGTTGTACTTGCTTTCAACAAGAAGAACCTTTGCTCCATACAGGGCAGCACGACGGGCAGATGCAACACCTCCCGAGCCACCGCCGATGACCAAGTAGTCGTAGTGTTTAGTGATTGATTCTTGAACTGGTGCCATTGTTAAGTGTCTGCTAATAGAACTGAGTCTATTGAGTGGCTTTTTAAATATTTGCTTAGGCAGAGCAATCATTAGCCTGAAGCCGGTGGCACGCGGGCAAACCCAGTAGTTAATCGAATACAGAACGACCTGCACATATGTACGATTTGTAATCCACACCGCGGCACCGCCATTGCTGTTCCAAAGATTTGGAACTGCTCTATCAGGTATAACGGGCTATGTACCGCTTGAAAGTCAGGTACCACAGGTTGATTATGTGGTTCCCCACACACAATAGTTGAACACGTAATGAAAAAAAAAAAACCCCAGCCATTGTATGAAAATCTTACCCATCATAAATCAGTCAGATGTTTTTCTCAATGGCAATACCAACACCGGCTATTCCTAAGAATATTTCGGCACATCCAAGTTTTGAATGCCAAATTTTCTTTTCTAGGTAATATCATTAAAAAATGTGACTTCATTCGTGACTCAGAAATAAAGTGAAATGTGAACATTCGAGTCACCTTCGCACGAAGCTGCTTAACCTGGACGAGTATCGATTACTGATATTTTCGCTTACAGCTTACTTCATGAAAAAAGACCTCGCTATCGCCCTAGATGTGACTTGGGTCTCACTTAGCTAGTCTAATACTCGTAGATAAATGAAGAAGGGACATCTTATTCGATCATATCCGCTTCTCCATAAGCGTGTCAACATCCTGCCGAGACTCTGGCATTCATCTGAAGTAAGTTTCTCGTCTATATATAGTGAGTTTTAGCAATCACCATCCTAGTAAATTGACGGCTCCACAGACTCGTCATATACATCTTTAACACGCTGTTTCAAAAGACCAATCGTGTAAGCTAACACCTCAGGGTGGCCATCCGGTTCAATATCTGCCCCTTCATCACTGTCACAAAATCCAGCTTGCTTTTCGTATGATGAAGTGAGCCATGAGTTGGTTAAATCAAGCAAATCCAGATTATCCATTGGCTGATCAAAGGTCTTCCTTTGAGAGTCAGACGGCACGCTGGAATCAGAGATTGCGGAAAATAAATGATCTTTAGCCACTTTTAATTCCTCCTCAAATACTTTATCCTCTGCCAAAAGGCCCAAAATCTCTTCCTTATCCTCATGGAAAGCCTTTTGCGCGTTGAAGACATTGTCACACGCTGAGTACGAGGTGTTGTTGGTGATGCATTCTTGGTTTATATTATTTGAGTATCCAAAAAGTTTGTGGAGGAACTCTTTTTTGTGAAAGACCTGAACTTTCCGTTTTCCTAGCAAAGTGTGGTTCGCAGTGAAGGCCCGCTCCTGCGTGACGTTTTGGTGCTGACGATATAACCATAGATCCTTCTTTTCCGAATCTTCTATATCGTAATAGTTAGGTACAGAGGTGCATGTTCGTAGCTTTTCATAATTTTTGATTATAACCTTAAGTTCGCCTTTCGTGTATTGAGGAATGGACGTCAATAGGTTTGGTCTGTCCAGAAAGCCCCGATCCTTGTCACTGCTATCATTTCCCGGAAAAAAGTCTTCATCCATACTATTATCGCCGCATCCATCCTCAAAGATACCTTCTGGCTCGTTGGGGGAGGAAGACTCATTTTCAAATATGATATCGGCACTGATTTTCTCTGCCGATTCCCACGCACGAATTTGCGAGTCTTTAACTAGTGGCGGTATGCTGACCACACCAACATCAGTATCATCATGAGAGTCAACAAACACAGAATAGTCATATTTTGCTAATGTCGCAGGTTTACGTAAAACGAACGGGCGTGGGGTTGTTTGCGCTTTTCTCAGCTGTTGGAGATTCAAAAGTTTACGAGAGGCAGCAGCAGTTGAAGAAACCCCCGATATACACACGTCTGCAGGTTTTGGACGGGATATTGGTGCCATTACCGGTCTTCCCTGAGCATTCATTTGTTGTTGCACTCTTCGAATATTATTGCTCGGAGTGCTCAATAAAGATGTAGACGAAGACACAGTGCGTTGACTGACATTGGGTAAGGTATTGTAGGAAGTGTCATTGTAGGAATGCGAAGAGACTCGAAGCCGAGGCAAATTAAGCTTGGCAGTCGGGTTTTCGTCCGCCATGAATTTGCTTGAGCTATATGGAAATAGAAGGCGTAAATTACAAAAGTAACTCGGAAGCTGCGCAAAACAAAGGCTGCCATCACCACCTACCTGATCGCGATACGGCATTAGCATTTCATGGGGAATAATGAATCTATGCAGGCACAAAACTTATCGCACCGAATTTGCAACCACCACCAAACTTCATATTGGCACTGATGGGACAAGTGTGGTGGTTATAATTTGTGTAGGAAAACTTTTATTTTCTTTTTGTGTTCAAAAAAAAAGCCCCCTTTTGTGGTTATGTTTTTTTTTTTTTTGGTGAGTGACTGCAAGTGCTTATGCTGTCACTGTTTTAGGTTCATCACATTTCAGGTTCATCACATCGTGAGGATTTAGACCCCGTTAGCCGCTGTATTCATATGATTGCAAATCGGTTTTCAGAGCAGTTTCATTATTTGATTTGTGTTTTTGAATTTAAAATTCAACAAAAAGGTTAAAACATTAAAAAGTTTTTTTCATTTATTTCCAACGTTTTTTCTTTAAAATCCGTGGGGGTTTGACCTACATGTTATGATTGCTCCAGCGGCTTAGTGATGAGGAGCGTGCTGCAAATCCAAAAAAAAGAGCAAAAACAGAAAATCTTGCGCAAAAAAAGAGACAAAATTATTAAAAGTTATTTTTTTATCATTACTTACTAACAAACTCTCCAATACCTCCATCACCAGTTCTCTTACTACTGGTTCCTGATTCAGTATAGGCCTAATCTAAAGAAATGGCATGGCATACAGCCTGCGCGCTGGGCGTGACTGTTGGTGTGGGCGAGTATTGGCCTGTGAGACGGGCACGATCAGTGAGGCGCGCCGACCACGAGGGCTCGTGCCCTAACTTTCCTACACATAACCAAAGCTCAGTCTGTGCATCGCACGCTTGAAAATTTCTCCCGCGAGGTACTCACTATCAGAGAAAAATCTTACATCCTCACAAGTTAGTTACTAGACGCAACACTCGACAAGATGGCTACTGAATTGACCGTTCAATCTGAGAGAGCTTTCCAAAAGGTATGTTCGCTATAATAATGGCACTGCAAAATACCTGCCATTTCAAATCCATATCGTCTACCTGAATTCGTTGTCGTTGTCTTCTGTTGGCCCTATATTGGGACACCATATCCCTAAGTCTGTCACGCATAAATGCCTCCAATAAATTTTCCATGGCCATCATTAAACACAGCTGAACATATTGTGAAATATTGAAAACAAAGAAATCCATTAAATTACAGACAACTTGAAAATCCCAGCAGAGACAGAATTTACACTCAAACACTGCCTCGTATCCAAAGACGTATACTCCCACACAAATAGTGATACTAACAAATCTAGCAACCACACATCTTCACCAACCCTAAGACCAAGGCCAACAAGAAGGCCAAGAGATGGGTCAAGGAAGTCGGTTTGGGATTCAAGACCCCAAAGGAGGCTATTGAGGGTTCTTACATTGACAAGAAGTGCCCATGGGTCGGTGACATCTCCATCAGAGGTAAGATCATGACCGGTACTGTTGTGTCCACCAAAATGCACAGAACTATCATCATCAGAAGAGACTACCTCCACTTTGTCCCTAAATACAACAGATACGAGAAGAGACACAAGAACGTCGCTGCTCACGTTTCCCCAGCTTTCCGTGTCCAGGAGGGTGACGTCGTCGTTGTTGGTCAATGTAGACCTTTGTCTAAGACCGTTAGATTCAACGTCTTGAAGGTTTCCGTCTCTGCTGCCAAGTCCAAGCAATTCACCAAGTTTTAAAGTACATAATTTTGATTGAAAAACTACATTTGTGTATTTAATGTTACATTAGCAAAGCATTCGATCGTAAGCCTAGAAGGAAGGGAAAACATTTTATCATTGATTAATTTTTGGGGGTTCTTTTGTAGGTTTAAGAGTTTGACGGCACCTCGAGGCGCACGACTGAAATGGCCTTTTCGCCCCACAAGTTCAACTTCTCCGCCAACTTGCCCTCGCGGTGGAGAGTCAAAAAGTCGTCTGCGCCACCTTTACTTATTGTGGAAGATGTACCGATAATCACATTTGGTACAGTAGAACGCTCCGTAACGCGGCCCACGTATTCCTGGAGCTCTTGTCCATGTTTGTGCTTGTCCAATTCAACATATACTGGTTCAGGCGTAATACTGTAGTTTTCCTTAAGAAGCTTCTTGATGCTCTTCAGGAATGGGCAATACGTTTTTGAGAAAATAGTCAATGGCCCCAAAGCCCGGATTTGAAGAAACTCCTTGGCTGGGTCAAAATCGGACGTATCGACGTCACCGGAATCGTCTTTTTCTGAGGCACCGCCGCCGGTCTCTGCCTTTGATTTCTCCTTGGAAATCTCGCGGTTGATGGCCTCGTCAACCACCTCGTTATTTTGAGAATCAATTAACGATTTATCCGCTGAAACTATTCCTGCCAGTGTGCTATTCCAGTCGTAAGAGTTTCTGCCATGGAGAAGCAAAGCAAACACCACGAGGAGGGCTAACGCCAGCACCAATAACTTGGTTCTTCTCCCACTGGCCATGTCAAATGTTTCTGGCGTTTGTGGCTCAATTGTTTTTTTTATTTTTGATTTGATTTGATTTGCTTATTCCGGAAAGTATTCACACGAAATCAAACAAGGCCAACTAGTAAACACAGAGATTGTCCTTGTGCTTGTCGCCTTTTTTTTTTTTTTTGAGATCAAACGGGCGGCTTTTTTTTTTAGAGAAAAACAATAGTTACCGCCAGCATTTAGAGTAGCCTTGTCTCCACCGTGTTCACCGCGCAAACGATGCGCGCGGGGCCAGAAAAACGGCCAAGGCCGAGAATGTCGGTTGTAATAAGAAAGAGCGGCGGTAAGGATTCGAAATAAGGAGACAGAAAGGAAACAAAAAAGTATGGATTTGATTCTTTTTGAGAAATAAGAACAAAAAAAAGAAAGAAGAAAGAGTTGGGGAAATTTTCTGGAATGCCTTCTCAAAAACATATCCGTTTCACAATATAATTTAGGATATTGTTGTTTGCCATCACATGCAAGATTATGACCAAGGGGGCCTCGACGCGCGCAATAATCAGGCCTTAGTCTTGTTTCCGTCATTAGGCATGTATTTTTTTTTTTTTTTGTTTTACAGTCTTATCTTAGCCCCACTGGTGTGCCTGTATAGGTGAGTAGGACCAGATCCAGATGTTCCATAAGAAGCTGTCCAAATTTTTGTTAGGGATACAATGGACATTTTATTTGAGGATTTTGGGAAAAGAAAAGGGATATTGAGCTTTTCGAAAAAAAAAAAAAAAAAGAAAACAGTTTTTTCAAAAGACCAGTTCAGTTTTCTTTTATTTTTTTCATCAATCTCGCGTGAACCATGAAACATCCCTCATACTCTCAACCAGAATATTGATGAACAAAAGAAACGTCATTTCTGAATAAATGTTACTGGGAAAATTTGTTATATAGGAATTTTTTTCTTTTCGGATTTACCTCAATGTTCTTTTTCTAGACTTTTCTGACGGAATCTCTTATTTCTCGTCTTTCTGGTAAATCTAGCCCGTTTCTCTTTACCAAGTAGACATTTGTTTAGACAGACTCTTTCTCTTTCTGTTTTAGCTTGGCATTTTCCTTCATCTGGTCAAACTGTTTTCTGTTTTGGGTCTAAGCTCTTCAAAAAATGTCCCTTATAAGCCAGAGGGATTGTCCTTACTTTAGTGGCTCTCTATTAATAAATCACCAACCCTCGCAAAAGTATGCAGAAAAGAAAACATCAACACCATCTGCGACTTAAATAATACTTTTATTAGTGTTTTTTTTTTTCTTCTTGTGTTTGCTATTTTCGATTTGTTATTTATACCTTGAGATTTATGTTATTCCTTGTGATTGGCTTGGAAGGGAAATATTATTTTTACATCTCAGGATTACCTTCGAATTGAGTAGAAGATAAAAACACAAGTCCTTGATTCTTCTGCAATTGTTTTAATAAAGGGCAACCACAAAAATTAGAAATGCCCGGAAAATCTTACATTAATTCATGTGAAGAACTCACCTCCGAAATCCCCGAGTTCAATAAAGAAATAATCCTTAATCTGGCTCTCTTTTGGAAAGTTTTGGCAAATTATCTCACCAGTATTTTTGTTTTTGTGGTGTTGTACCGGGCCATTTTCTGGGGATTAGCAGCTCTTCACAAAAATCAGCCTGGGTGAATATGTATGCAAAACAGAAGAAACGGGAATATTATAATGATAAAAATAGGAATTCATAGGAATATTTGTAAATGAATTCAATATGTGCTATTATCTTTGGTTGTCTTCTGAATCTGAATTAATGAATATTTCTTGGTGATTTTACTGGTTAGACAACCACCACAACTACTGGACATGAGCTTTGTAACCAGCAAAAGGATAAAATTGTTTCTTCATAAAAAGTTCTTTTCTCATTAACAAACTTTGCTTTATTGACAAATAACCTCAATTATAATAAGTGTAGCGGTTGGACAGAATTTGCGAGACCTCAAATCCCGAAGATTGAACATAAGGATATAAAATCAAACAAGGGCAACTTAAAGCAAGGTTGCTAAGAATGCCTAGAAGAGAACCCTCAATGGAATCTTCTATTTTGCTACAAATTGCTTATTCAAAACTTCTTTGTTTTTTTGTTTTTTTGTTTTTATTGTCATTTTATTTCATTTCATATACTTTCAAAAGATTTGTTCATTACAACTTCTCAGCACACAATGGTCTGCCGATGGTGGTGACTTCATCGTAAATCAAGGTGGTGACGAAGTCGGAGTACTTCTCACCCAAAGCCTCTGGCTTGAAGTATTCCAAAGCTGGCTTGAATTTGTGCCCCGAGTTTCCGGCGCTGGCCAACTTCTCGTACTCTTCTTGCAAGAGCCGAGAAACATACTCCTTGGTAATGAGTTTACCCTCATCGGTGCTGGCACCGTGAGTAACCCATTGCCAAAGCTGGGTTCTGGAAACTTCAGCGGTGGCGGCATCCTCCATCAAGTAGTTGATAGGGACACATCCGACGTTTCTCAACCACGCCTCAATATAAGACAAGCCAATGATACAGTTCGCTCTGATACCTTGTTCAGTAATCTTTGCTCCTGGAACGTAAGGGCTCAACAAATCTCTTGAAGTCACAGGAGTGTATGGAACACGAGGTGGGACATTGATTTGGTTGGGGCCCTTCATGTGCGTGTTGAAAACCTCCAAAACGATTGGAACCAAGGCAGGGTGAGCAACCCAACATGAGTCACAACCGGCAAGAACCTCTCTCAACTTATCCTTGGCGACGTTCTCCATAGCGGCCTTGTTTCTGGCCTCGTCGTTCTTGATTGGGATCTGAGCAGCCATTCCACCCAATGCATGGACCTGTCTCTTATGACATGTATGCACCAAGAGCTTGACATAAGATGCCATGAAGGGAGCGGTCATGGTGACCTGGGATCTGTCAGGCAAGATGAACTCCTTAGAGTTTCTCAACGACTTGATATAGGAGAAGATGTAGTCCCATCTACCGCAGTTCAAACCAGCAATGTGCTGTCTCAACTGATAGATGATCTCGTCCATCTGGAATGCGGCAGGCAAGGTTTCGATCAAGACAGATCCTCTAATTGTGCCTCTGGGGATGCCAATGTAGTCCTGAGCGTGACAGAAGATATCATTCCACAACTTAGCCTCCAAGTGGTGCTCCATCTTGGGCAAGTAGAAGTATGGTCCGAAGCCCTGGGCCAACGCTTCCTTAGCATTGTTGAAGAAGTACAAGGCAAAGTCAAAAATACCACCAGAAACAGCCTCTCCATCAACCAAGACGTGTTTCTCGTCCAAGTGCCAGCCTCTAGGTCTCACGATCAACGTGGGGATGTGTCTTCCGGGCTCCAAGTTCAACTTGTAGTCCTTGCCATTGGTGGAAAAGGCCAAGTTTCTACGCACAGCGTCATACAAGTTGACCTGGCCGTCGACCAAGTTGTTCCACGCAGGAGTCAAAGAGTCCTCAAAATCGGCCATGTAAGTGGCAACACCCGAGTTCAACGCATTGATCACCATTTTTCTGTCGGTAGGTCCCGTAATCTCAACTCTTCTGTCCTGCAAGCCAGGGGCCAATGGAGGACCGGTCCAGGTAGGGTCCTCTCTGATATGTTTGGTTTCTGGGAGGAAGTCAGGCAAAACACCCTGGTCACGCAATTTTTGTTGCTCTTTTCTGTTGGCGAGCAATTGCAACCGGCGGCCCTGGAAGTTTCTGTGCAAAGTGGCAACCAAGGCAAGAGCCTCTGGAGTAAAAATGTGCTTGGCATTTTCGGGAATAGGGCCCAAAATTTGGACGCCCTGAGTCTTCAGGCTCACGGATGGGAAAGGAGACGACATTGTTAAATAAGAACGGGGTGAAATTTCAGCGGGTAATTCTCAAAGAAAAAAAAAAGTGGTAGTTGAAGTAAAGCCTCGACTAATCAGAAATATTTGCTTAGAAAATAAAAACGCGGGTATGTTTCGGTTAAGATTTTATGAAGACAGACGAAAAAAAAAAAAGAAAATCCTCTGAGTACGTAAGGGGGAAATCAGGTGCTTTTATATGTGGGTGCCTGCTTTTACCCCAGGTTTGTATCCAGCGGATCGGAGTCAGCTTACCGCGGGTTTGTGCCTGTGACGATGCGCGATGAATCTCCGAGGGTAAAAACTTTGAGATTTGTATGAAGATGTACGGGTGTAGATAAGTTATCTCCACCAGTGATGGAATCGATGCGGCACCTGTTCCGAGGGCTGTAGTGCACATTCAGCCGCGAGAATCCGGGCCGCCGGCCGGCGCCGAAGCCACCTCGGCCCACCGGGGATTTACCTAATGCGGACGCCGGACTGACGGCGTTTTCCGAGGACCATGCCAGATAACGCACGAACTGATAAATCGACCGACACGTGCATTTTAATCAGCAGTCAGCAGTCATAAAAGCATAAACGATAAATGTCAAGATTCTAAAAGGGGATATTCGGTACAGGTGGGTCTAATTATAGATATTTTCTTTCTTTTGAGGATTAGGTTGGTGTTTTCCTGCCATCGTCTTTTTACTATTGATGCGGGGTAGCTGGAAATAAATTCTGATGTGACATTCTCGTTTACTGGAGACAATTTAAGCGCATATTCAATGGGAGATTGGAAGGCAAGGTATAGTAAAAGTCCAATTTCTTTTTTTCAGCAAAACATCTACCTTTTTTTGCTTTTTAGCTGAATCACAATACACTTTCTGTTGCCAATCAGGACAACATGCCACATGTACAAGAATACAGCGTTTTCCAAATGGCGTCTTTTTGAACAAATGTTTTAAATTTGAATTATACTAGCTGGGGCTTAATTTTTGTGGAGATTCTTTGATGACGAAGAATAATATCGCGATACAAAATCCGCAAGTGAATATGCACTTCTCAAACGAGGTTCTTCAAAAGAGAAGTGTTGATGAAGCTTCAAAGAAGAAGCGTCGATGAATACAACCAAATCTATCTCAAAAAGAAAGAAAGGTCCAAATTACGAGAGGTACGCAATGCATATCGTAACTACTTGTGTATTGGATTGTGGATAAAGCTCACGACTAATATTACAAGAAGATGAGAGAAAAAAAATCTGTCTAATGAATTTTTCATTTTTTTTTTTGAAAATCTACTCCTTAGCCCACTTGATACCCTCCTTAGAAGGCGTGGTGATACCAGCCATGGAAGGCACGTAGTTGATTCTTTGGTAGGAGTTGATGTTCTTTCTCAAGACAAACTGGTAGCAAGTAGCACCGGATTGTCTAGAGGTGATGGTGGAGGAGGCCAAGAAGTACTCCCAGATTCTGAACCACTTAACACCATACTTGTTGATGGCCTTGTCCTTGTTGCCCATCCAGTTTCTGTACCATCTCCACAAGGTGGCAGAGTACGAGACACCGATGTTATCGACAGTAACAATCTCAAAGCCAGCGGACTCCAAGGCAGAGACAACAAAGGCCAATGGGGTGGATGCATCGGCACCGGGGAAGATGTACTTGTTCATGAACAAACCCCAGATCAAGTCCTCGTATTGCCAAGACTTTCTCAAGCCGGCGTACTGCAAAAAGAACACACCATCGTCCTCCAAGGCCTCGTGGACCTGCTCCAAGAACGCACCGAATCTTCTGATTCCAACGTGCTCAGCCATCTCAAGACAAGTAATCTTATCGTACTTGCCCGAAGCCTTAGCGGACTTGGGCGTGTCTCTGTAGTCGCAACAAACGATTTTCGACTGCTCGGAGGTGACACCGTACTTGGCCATGAGCTCTGTGCCCCATTTTGTTTGGTTTCTGCCCAATGTGACACCGGTGACCTTGGCGCCAAACTGGGAAGAGGAAAAGGTGGCCCAGGTACCCCAGCCACAACCCAAGTCTAACACATGGTCGCCCTTGGTCAACTGGATTTTCTGTGCCACAACGTTCAACTTGTTGTCCTGCAACTGTTCCAAGACTCCTCCTTGGTGATGTCACTGATACAGCCGGAAGTGTAGATCATACGGGGGCCCAAGAACCAAGTGTAGAAGTCGTCACCACGGTCATAGTGATCTCTAACTTGCTCCTCGTCCTGAGACTTGGAGTGCATAATCACCTCAGGGATCATACCAAAGAGGAAAAAGCGGAAAAGAGAGAGGGTAAAACGGAAAGAAGCCCAGTCGTGTCTGTACTCCAAAATATCGAGACAGTCGCCCTTGAACGAAACCTTGTTGTCGAAATACAACTCGTGGAAAGTCTCCATAGGGATCTTCTTGCCTTGCCCATTGTTGCTGGTCTCGTACTTGGCCTTCAACTCTGGGGTGTGGAATTCAAGGTAGTGCGAGATTGGCTTGCCTGGAAGCTTGACCTTCTCATTGATTCTTGGCGAGAAAGAAGACAAAAGAGTCCAATATGCCATCATTATAGGAATAGCAAACACGACGGTCAAAAACAACCACGTCTTAAATCCCAAGCCAAGCTTGCGGGTCACAAAAAGCGGGATAAGCACCAAAAAAGAGCCCATGGCGAGGTTCAGGAAATGCTTGCTTCCAGGACCGTCGGCGGGTAATGGTGCATTTGGGATTGTGGGCGAATCCGTGGTTAAAATACCACACGCGTCCGAGGCCTTGGCAGGCACAGGGGCCGCTGGCGTCTTGATGAACTCGACGTTATCCAACATTTTTTGAAATTCAAAAGAAAAATGAAAACAGGGGGTTTACTTTTTTTTTTTGAATGAATGAAAGAATCAATTGGTAAAGATCAATGCGGAAAAAGAAAAGGTGTACGCGCCAGGTAAAACTTCTCGTTTTTTATGAGATCGTCGACACCCGACGCGGGGGAGCGTGTGCAGGATTTTTCTTCGCAGCCGCCCTGATCATGGAATGGGCGGCGCCGTGCGGTTTCGTGTGAAGCGGGCATCTAAGTTTATAGGCTTTGGTGGTTTTTCATTTTTGGGTATCAAATCATTGATTATGTTTTTGGATTTTCATAAATTTATGAAGAATTATTATTTTCAGACTGTTTGTTGCATGTGAATTTGGCTTGGGTGAATTTCGAAGGGGCCCCCTAATTTCATCGTCGTATAAGGTGCGAGGTGGGGGAAAAGCCCAAGTGATTGATAAACGGTGGATTTCATGGCCAGTCATTTCTAAAACCGTATTAATCAAGCGTTTCCTAGGGATTTGTAAGATATTTACTCCTTTTTAAATTATGATTTCATGTCTTTGTTTTTGAACAAAAGGTTTCCTTAAAACAGTGGGTATTCTATGCCACTTTCATGGTTCTCGTATAATAAATGCCCCTATTGTCCATGGCATGGCACACCCGAAGGAGTAGTCCTTTGAAAACATTTAATTTCCATACATGATTAGAAAGCTGACTCTGAAGCCCGAGATAATAAAACGAAAGAAATATCTCATAAAGTATACAGTCAATCTTTATGTGGCATAGTGTTGGCGGACTCCCAGACTAGATAATCGAGACATTGGCCAGCAGATTCACAAAAAATAAGAACAAAAAGAAGAAAAACAAGGGAAATTTTTTTACCAATTTTGTATAGCGATAATTATTCTTATAGTGTATGCAAATGTACAATAAAAAAGAAGTACGTGGTGTAATCGTTAAGCAGGTTTCTGCATTATGCAACTAAATTAACCGTGGCTACGCGCCATTGTGAAACGGGCTTTACTATTAGTGATAGAAATCTATAAATAGACTGGACAAAACCAAGGAAAAATTAAAGAAAACATCAATTTGTATCCAAGACCAAACCATCATCCAAGGCCAATTCTTAAAAACATATGGTTGCTTCCTACACTGGCTTCTTTTGTTTAGAAAAAGAAAAAGAAATTAAAAGAAAAAAGAAAAAGAAATAAAGAGTGAGCTGCGCGTCGCGCGGACCGTGTCCACCACACTTTTACATCGTTCCAGAACCAACAGGCAATATCGTTTAACTGTAAAAAAAAACGCGTTTTTTCTTTAATAATTCACGAAATAACACTGTAATAATACTGTAATAATACTGTAATAATACTGTAATAATAATATAAAAGTCCTTCATTAAGCGCAGAAACGCGCTTTTATCAAATGTGTTTCCCACACAGACACGTAACTCCGCCCAAACACGCGATCGACGTGTTGCGGCGCGTCACGTGACACGGAAACACCGCACAAGAGCCAGGCGTCGTTGATAGTTTATATCTTCACCAAGGTGTCACGTCACGAAAAACCATATAAAATGGCCTTTTCTAATAGGGATATTGTTCTATTAGACTCTGATTCAGAGCCGGAAACGGAAAATCCTCAAAAAAGATTGAGGCTCCTGGCGCAGGCCGCCGTGGCCCCAGGACCCACTAATATCCCATCGATGACAAAACCTTTTATGGAGGAAAGTGATGGAGAATCGCTGGAAAATACCCAAAATAGCCTGCGTGGCGAATCTGCAACAGATTCTATAACTGAGGTGGCGAACGGGAATTCAAACCCTAGCTTAGGTACTGTTTTAGAAGGAGTTGAAAATGAAGGCGGCTTGCTGGCGGGTATTATTGGTACAGACACGACCAATTTATTGGCAAGGGAATTAGAGGTTTCATCAAGTGAAGAAGAACTGGATGTAAGCCTAGATCTTGTAGAAATTCTGGATTCAGATTTCTCAAGACTGAATGCTGAGGGAAATTCAAATCCCGAAGCCGAGGAACGCAAACATAATGTTTATCAAACACGTAAATTTGTCAAGGAACATGGAAGAATGGCCTTTTTTGAGAGGTATGCCACTGATAATATCACCTGTGAGACAATTTTAGATCTTTTGCTGCGTTTGGGTTTTAAGGTGAAAACATTACCTCCAGAAAGAAGCGCAATTATTTTTCTGAAACTCATGTTTCTTCTATATGAAGCGCTTGACGACGTCGAGAGCTTGCGCCCACGGCTCGAGGATTTCTATACTGTGCCCCATGTGGTCAATGCACTTAAAAAAGCCAAGAAAATCGTGGTTATTACTGGCGCGGGAATTTCTACAAGTTTAGGCATTCCGGATTTCCGGAGTAGCGAGGGATTTTACTCGAAAATGGCCAGTTTTGACGTCAGTGATCCACAGGAGGTATTTAGTCTCCCATATTTCCGTGACGATCCTTCGCTCTTTTACTCGATTGCCCACATGATTATACCCCCCGAAAACGTGAAGGCTCCACTCCACATGTTCCTTAAGTTACTCCAGGATAAGGGGAAGCTCTTACGCAATTATACACAGAATATTGACAATATCGAAGCCAATGCAGGAATCCGCCCTGATAAAATGGTCCAGTGTCATGGATCCCTAGCAGGCGCTACTTGTATCACATGCAAGTATCATATAAATGGTAAGAAGATCTACCCTGAGATGAAGAGATCGGAGATCGCATATTGCCCGAAATGCTCCCGTAAGCGGAAGCAATTGATGCGCAATGAAAATGTGCACGTGAGTGCCAGTTTTGGGGTCATGAAGCCAGATATCACATTTTTCGGCGAAAACTTGCCTGAATCCTTTCATTCTCAACACAAGAGAGACCTCAAAGAATGTGACCTTCTACTTAGTATAGGCACTTCGCTCCGTGTTTCACCCGTGTCGGGAATGGTCAATTTGGTGCCACCTGAAGTGCCCCAGATCTTAATCAATAGAGACGCGATTCCTACCTGCAACTTCGATGTTTCATTTTTGGGATACTGCGACGATGTTGTCAGTTACTTATGTGATCAGCTAGGCCAGGAATGGAATATCGACCATCCTGACTATAAGAAAATCGTGGGACCAGACCATAATAACGTTCAGATTTATGGTGCTGAAGAAAGAGGCGTTTTTCACGTGCGGAACAGAATTCGGGACATAGAAGAAGCGAGCAAACCGAAAAAGGCTGTTCCTGAGCCCGATCTTGTGGTTCTTGAACCAAGTATTTATTAGGCTCGCATATTGTTGAAGCTTGTTGAAGAACTGAATCTACTCGGATAATGACCAAATATTGGTGAACGCTGGTCGATCTTACCATCACTAGCATGTTGTTGGATTGATTTGAGCAGTGAACAATTCAGATCCCTTTGGCAAAGTTGCACACAGTGATGACCATTTAGCGAGAAGATCTACGGAATTGTGTTTGATAGATTTCAGAAGGAAATAATTATTCAACGTGCACCGTAGTTGGATCTTACAGATTTCTGAGTCGAAAATCATATACTTCAACATCAAATTCGGAACATGGCGCATTCATAGAGTTGCATGTCAAACTCTGTCCATAAACAAGAAGTGTCATTTGCCATCGTACTACTTTGAAGGTTAAGCGATACTACAAGTCAATTTTGTGCGCTAATGCTTGGATGAATCGAAACTAACATGTTAATTCTAAGATCTAATAGTCTATTTTGTCGAAAAATAAACTGGAAGAAGGATTTATCTGTGGATGGGATATCAATGACCCGCATATGATCTGAACCAACACCTGATCCTAAATGCACCTCTAGGCGCTGATGATGTTTGAAGAGCTGGAGTATGAAGCTTGGGCAAGGGAAACCGTCTCGTCGGAAAGATCGTAGTACACGTACGCCTTTCTCAAAAAAACATCGCCTAAAATTTGGAGGTTGTTCAAATAACCAAAACCCAACAAACACTTGCCGTTACCCTGATTATAAATGGCGTCTGCATACGAAAGCGAAATGGTGTTGGAGCCAAAGTTGAACTCGAGGAACTTGTCCGAGGGCTGGTCACAGCTGGTGTAACGGTATTGGACGCTGCCTTGGGTGTCGATGGTGGTATCGAAAAGCACATCCAATTCCTTCATGAGTTCCAGGTTGAGAAGTCCTAAAGAGGTACCGGAATCCAAAACCATGGGACCGTTAACAGCAATGTTGTTGCCGTTGAAAGTGACTGATTGCACGTCCACGGACAAAAGACCTTGGCTTTGGTTGATGGGGTACTTGGCCAATTCACCCGTGTACTTTTCCGTGTCAATACCTCCAAAAATCACCTTTCCTGATTGGCCTTCAGGACCCAAGAACAAGGAGTACGAAGCCTTAGGCGTGAGGCCTGCTGCCTGTAAGGCCCATGGAAGGTTGTTGTACTTGTTCGAATTGGCCTCCTCATTTTTGTTGGCAATTCCCAAAACGCCAAAGCCACCAGACACAGAACTTCTTGCAAACTCGAAGTTGGGGATGATTGGGGCCGCGTTCTCAAATTGCAACGTATCTAAGTAGTATTCACCCAGTGTGCGGGTGCCATCCACGTATGCAATGGTGAAAGGAGATCCTGTATCCTTGGAAGTTGAAGAACTGCCAGCGTTATAATTGTTGCTAGGTACCCAGAGATCAGAAGAGCCAGTATCGAGCGAAACGGTGGTTTTCTGCTTGTTTGAGCCCAAGTACACGTCGATATGGTAACTAAGGTCTTTGTAGTCGACGATGGTCACCGGGTACCCGTCTCTTTTAGCAACTTCCTCGTTATGTTGGGCCCAGAGCGCCTTAACCGAACTGTTTCCAATGTTTTGCAGCACAGTGAAATCAAACAGCAAAGGGGCAGGTTCACTTCCGCGGGCGACATTGGGAATAGCTAACCCTTGGACTAGGGAGAGCGCGAGAGAGAGAAGAGTGAGAAATTGAAGCATGGTAGATGTTGTTAGAGGTAGTGTAGAATGAATGATGAATATTCGCAACTTCAGGGCGGGAACATACCCCATTTTATACCCAAATCAGCATAGTTGCTCTCATACCATTTCGCGGTTCAGGTTGCCTTTCGGATTTAACACTCTAACTTTAATTGGTGCAGAAATCTAGTGTTCCGGTAGTCCCAACGATGACGATATATCTCTTGCTCTATCGGTAGTTTTGAGAAACGGCATGCAAGCAAGGCCATATATGCAAGACACCCGTGTCAATGAAGTCATTTTGCCGCAGACCCTTAGGAAACCCGGCAAAAATGTAATCGGCTGATTTTCGCCGAAATTGTTTGCTCCTTAATCCACCAGTCGTGACTTTTTTCTTTTTCAAAAAAAAAAACTGCCTCGTAAACCTTTTACACTGGGCCTTCTCAACAATTTTTTTTGTAAACTTTGTTTTTAGAGGCGATTTTAGCCCCGCAGACAAAGCCCGCCTGAGAATGTAATTGTGGTCCGGTAGGTCCCCGAGGCGCATGAGCATGTGAGCAAACTTAAAATCCACAATAAGGAAAGGCCCGAGATTGCATACCGTTGGGTTTCCGAAATTTGCGTGCGTGGGGGCACAAAATAGAAGCGCCGAGCGTATGAATCCAGACCAAAAGGAATAACTCGCCACAATTTCATCGTCTATGTGTTTGGTGTCGAAATAAAACTGAAGTTTCTGGGTATAATACGGAAATTTACTTGTAATTTTACATTCTAGAAATTATTGAATTTTAGGTGAATAAAAAATAAGAAACATGAAAATCCTTAAAAGCTTTCGGATTTAGGAAGAACTCTGGAATGTGAATTAGTGTTGCGATGGGTTACGTTTGATTGGGCAGGATTGCATACGCATTAGTTCGACGAGCCCGTATGCCGGCAAAATTTTCCATTGCGGGTAGACTTCATATTACTTTTTATGCAGAGTCACGAGCAATGGGGAATAACGGCCAACGACAAAGAGTCAGGGGGCAACGAGATTCCGGTGAAAAAGGAAGTTTGTTTTTGCCCAAAGACGGAAATCCGTTTTTTTACCGTTGAAAACGAAGATCCTTTTTGTGGCCCGAGAATGCTGTTCAACGGGAAAATAGAAGAAAAGAAGAAATTGGGACCGGGGCTCGTATTGCTGGTTGTGTACAGGTATCCAGCTTATAATCTGTAGAGGGGCTTCTTTTTTGCTTTTCCACCTCGATAAGGGCTTATAAATTGGAACTTGCAAAGTGCGAAAAAAGTCACATTTCTGTGTTTGAGCGGGGAATGATTATAATCCTTCTAATTTCGGGATAAGAGATAGAATCATAGTTGCTATGCCACACTAAACTGAAATTAGCGTATGCATTTACATGTAGTGACGTGATCCGCAATTACTAAATTTGCGGAAACATGATTTCTCATTATTTTGTGACTTTAACTTCAGTTTTCCAACTTAAGACTTCCGAGAAAAAAAAAAAAAACAATATTCAAGTTTTCTTTATTCAAAATGTATTTTATATGCTAACTGAATTAAACTTTTTGATTTAATGTTCCAAGGGAATTAAAGATGCGTATTGAGTGCATGGGGGGTTCTCTAGACGCGCATCATTGTTCAAGCGCGGGCATGCGCGAAATAAACTTTCCTTTTTCTAAGAGTATCTCTCTCTCTATTTGTTGCTATTTTTTTAAATTTTTTTTTTTTACAAAAGCTTCAAACAGATTCCATATGACCTCTATTTCTTTCTTTTACTTTCTTGATTTTTACTAGGGCTTGACGGGGCTGGGTTAGCTATAAATAAACCTGCTGAGTTATTTTTAAAAAACCTGTGTGGGGGATCGGCGACTTCTGCTTGATTTCCAAACGCGGAGAATGTGTACTCTAATTCCATGACTTGAAGGCGTCCGGAGCTTTTCAACACAAGAAAAAAAATCTCTTTTAGGCTCTTGTCGCTAATAACAAAACTTAGGGAAATCCCGGGCGAAAGCGAAAGTCCATAAACGGAAGATTTCAGATTGGGTGTACTACTGGTTCACTGGCTTTGCTCTTTTTTTATTATTATTCAAAAAGAATTGAATCGGGATTAAGAAATCGAGATGAAAATCAAAATGAGAGGGTTGAAACTTTACTTATTTGTCTATTTTACGTTTTGAAATGCTTTTTTCTGAAAATTTCTTAACTTTTTAAATTTAATGGGCCAAAAAAAAAAAAAAAAGACTGATAATAAAACCCCAAGCAAACACTGCTTTACAGTGTAAACCCCTTTTTATTACTCAAAGAGTCTTTTAAAATTGAAAAAAATATATCGAATCATGACCGTACCGCTAAAGGTTTACCTCAGATGATTTTGCCGCCCTCGTATTTTAATTAAGATTTTAGCGACGTGAAACAGCTTTGATATGATAAATATTGTTGATACCAGCAAAACTTCGATTCTAAATGTTCACTTCTATCTTCCTATCATGAAATAAAATTATTGGCGAGCAAGTTGAACACAAAAATATGTCTCTCGGCAGCATCTGTTTTTCAATCTTTAGTAGTTGACGAACTGCAAGTTAATTTATGTATTATCTCTTATTTTACCTAATATTCAAATTGAGCTTGAATAGTCTCTTTTAATTTCATGTCATTGTATCTTTCTACTTTATCCCCGCACCCATTTGCGCATAAAAATATATTAAAAAAGAAGCACATGATCTAGAATAAGAAAGATCCTTGTTGATTTTTGCGATTTAACAGAGGATATATCTAAACTTTTATTCAAAAAATATTTTTCAAACATTCTTATACACATATTCTTTTAATCATGATGCTGAATACAATTTACCGAATCTAGTAATTGGAAGGGGGGGGGGGGGGCACGTGACGTGAAATCCGGGGGTGGTATTTTCCGAGGGGGGTTATTTGCGAAACCGCATCGAGCAGCTCTGCACCGGGCGTGCATGGACAAATTCACATAAACTAAACGTGAATACTAGTTAATAAAATTGATTAATCAAGGCAATGTTCAGTGGAAAACTAGCTTGTTGCCGTATCCTAAGGCAGCTGAAGCCTACGCGAACGCTTAATCAAGCTTTATTGCTTTTTTTCGCGTCAAAAAACCGCTACTACTCGTCAAAACCCGATCTTTTCACCTTAGATTTTGACTTTGAAAATGATGGTAATATTACTGTTCAAGACACCACTAAGGACACCAGTAAAACATTGCAGAAGTCACAGAAACACGATATGTTAGCAAATGATTCTAAAATCACCGAAAAAGGCGATATTTCTAGCGCAGGGGCCGAGAAAATGCATGATGAAGTTTCATCCACGAACCAGCGTGAAGAGCTTGATATTCTTGCGGATATCATGTTTGATAGTCCGAAAGATAAAGGAAAGAACGAAGACGAACTTACATCACTTTTTGGAGACTTATTTTCCCAAACTCTGAACGGTCCAACTCAAGATTTCGAGCAAGATTTGGCTGATTTCGATATGGATGGATCTGAACAACTGGAAACAGGTGGCATGGCGCTGAAACAGGCACACGTGCTTGCAGACGAAAAAGAATTATTTGAGAAAATCTTTGCCACATATTCCCAACCCGATGCGTCGCTGGGAGCGGTTGATAAGTTACAAAACCAAGTTCTTGCCAACCTCCAGGAATCTTTTTCTACAGTCAACAAATCCGTGGACCCCGTGGCCCTGGTACAGTCTTTTGAGAATCTTTCCGAGCGAGAAAGTACCACTATTGAGAAGAATACTCATGAAGCACTCGAACATACTTTGAAGTATATTGAAGAACTTGCCACTCGAGAAGATGTGGTTGGATTTGCACGGGGCGTATTTGATGGATTCCAACATGGTGCTTTTCGTGAAAAATCCTTTTATTTACACAAACGTAAGCGGGAGTCATCGAAGGCATATCTTGCACGCCATAAGGAATTGAGCGATAGCACTAAGGCTCAGAGTGAGGCCACACCAGAAAAACCAGTGCTTAATGTATTTACAATGCCAGTGCTTTTCAACAAGGTGATTTCTGTTCTTTGTACAAAACACTACGATGGGGCGTTGGCACTCACCTTGTTTAACCTGGTGAAAGAGGACTTAAATCTTTATACGGTGGTGTGTAATCAGCGCACATACAATGAGATTTTGAAGGTTTACTGGGTATTTTTCGGCAAGCGTTCCTTATGTGAAATCGAGCTTGTGGTTGTGGAAATGATGAATAACGGTTTTGCTGGAGATAACCACACATTTGTCATTTTAAAGGAGATTTTGAGCACATATTATTCTATGAAGATGGGCCAGTCCAGTTACAATCCTGGTGGAATTCGGATCTGGTCGAAAGAAGATGAGAAAAGGGCAAGAAACCTTATGCAGAAACTCACGGTTTTGGGTAAGCAATTACAAAAGGAAAGGTTTTTTGGCCAAGGGCTTGCGGGAAATTCCAACCGCTATAGGTAAATCCGGACTCTTTTATAAACCCGGCCCTGGCTCCACAATCTAATTTTAGTTGCTTGTATATATAGTTTGGAGCATCTGCCGGAGGGCATATATCTATGAAACGAGGACATTCTTTTTTTCTCAAGTTTTGAAGGTCGTTTCTAGATGGGGAGAAAAACCTTGTTTGGCGGAGAATAGAAATTAGCGATTAATGTTGCCCAGTTGATTTTCATCATGTTGAAGTTCCGTTTATCGGTCGGCCTTTACTACCCTTGGAGCCCAATAAATGGGCTAGTAGTGTATGATCTATCTAAATATATATAGAGAAAGGAAATTTGATAAAAATTAGTAAACAGTCTCGATTTTTTTTTAATTTTTATTTTAGTATGGAAGCTATCGCAAATTATTAATTGCAGTTCGACAGGTGCCACCGCATAGACTGAAACGCTAATCTCCAGACTTGGTAGTTCCATCTCAAAAAGCCAAGCGGGCAATTCAGAATAAAAGCAAACGCTTTAGTTCTTTTTTTTTTTTTTTTTTTTTTCGTTTATTAAAAGGTTGTATTATTTCCAGTGCATGTCGATCACAGTCTTGTCTCTAATATACAATCCATTGTTTTAAAATTACCCTGCGTTCTTAATTAGCGGAACCATGCGGGGCCAGATATTGGTAGGTCGGGGTGGTGGTTGGAAATAAATAATCAACAGAAACAATAAAAAAAAAAGGAGAAGAAGGTAAAAAAAAATTACTTAAACAAAAACGCCCTCTTCTTCTTTTAAAACTCTATTAAAAAATCACAAAACCCCCTGGATTTTCCCTTAACGGCCTACCCTGTTGGGGCAATAATTGGCGGCCCTAAACCCAGTGATCGGCAGATTTCCCCCACAAACGGCGGGCCGATTGGCGCGAACGCTAAGATAATAATTTTTTTTAGGGCCGCGCAATTAACCAGCGCGAGGCAAAAACAGTCCCTGAGTTTCTGGCGCTTAGCCTGTTTTTCCTTTTTATTCCTTTCTTTCTCTCTTTTATTATTTAGATACTTCTGCCAACTCCGGCTAACAAAGTCCACATTAAGATTGAGGAATTTCTTTTTTTTAAAAAAAGAAAACAACAAAAAGAAAGAAAGAAAGAAAGAAATAATAACAATATAAAATAATAATCCCTTCGCGACACAAAAGCAAACCTCCTATTATAAAAAAATATCATATATCCTGGCGCCACACAAAACGCCCTCTCCCCAAAACAACACACACTTAACACACCACCCCTTTTTACACGCCCAATATGGCAGATTTTCATAATTCATACACTAGTTTTTCGCCCGGCGGCTACGGAAACAGCAGCAGTTCATCTCCCACTAACGCCACGGTGCCCAGCATAAATATTGGTGGGCTGCCGGGCCTGCCTGCAAGCCCCGTAAACGAGTTTTTGGGCCGCTCGCTTGATATCAAAAAACAGCTTCTGCAGTCATTACAAGGTCACGCTGCAGCTAGCGGTGGGGTCACAAAACCAAAGTCCCGTCGCAATTCCGCGTACTATATCAAAACAGAGGACGGCGACGGAGCCGAGAGCGGGAAACTGGGCGAAAACGGAGAACCGGGCGAAAACGGCGACGACCAGGGAATCGAACGTAAACGTCGTGACAACATTAACGAGAAAATTCAGGAGCTTTTGACGCTAATCCCGGGCGAATACTTCCAGGACGTGGGCAAAGATGGCGTGCCTCCAGCTGCTAACTCGCCTTCTGCAGGGCAAGGCCCCGGGTACGAAGAGGCGTTGGCCATGGCAAAGTCTACAGGCACGCGTGATGGCAAGCCCAACAAGGGCCAGATCCTCACACAGGCAGTGGAGTATATTCAACACCTTCAGAACTCTATCGACGAAAACAACCGTCGTGAGGTGGAGCTCTTTTTGAAGATGAAGACTTTAGAAAAACAGGCCCAAGGACAGAGCACGGGGGGAAATGTGCCCGTTGCAGTTGGACCCACCAGCGCAGAGCGAGCGCTAGGCGAGATTGGCGTCGGCCCAGAGTCCGAACAGTACTTCCGCAACGTGCTTCTAGAAACGCCCGGTGCCCATAAGAACGACGCTTAACGCATCCCCTGATAACTTGACGGATGTCTGTATGTTGTATTTCTATGTGCGTCTCTTTTTGTCTATTTATTTGGATCCGATGAAATGCCTCACAGTGCACATCTTGTGGCCACTAAGACCTAATATTCAACCCGCATCCTATTCGGACGCCCAGAAAGGGGCGAAAAACACCTGGTTTATATTCCCTAACATCGTTACATGACTTGCTCTACCACGCAGGCTCCCTAGTGGGCGTTAAAATCTGTACCAACGATCATCTCCTCAAAAATTCTATTGTTTTTTCGTACGCCCGACTCGCTCACGGGCGTCGGCGTCCTCCACTAGCATGTACGCAGGCAAGTACGCGTCTCCCAGCCGAAGATACTTGTTTGGAAGCGTGGTGTCCACACCACCTAAGGAAGTATAACCCTGGTCGTACAATACACAGTAAGGTAAGTTACAGGCCATAATAAAATCCCAAATATCGCAGTACTCCCAGTGCAATATCGGATGGATGCGCAAGAACTTGGGCCAGTTATGGTCGGTTTCTTGTTCGTACAGCAACTGGGAACCATATGGGTCCGCATAGCGGATACCAACCACAATGGCTCGCGTGCGGGGGTTGATTTTCGTTAAGTACTCTTCAAACCCTTCTTTCATCGAGCTCTTAATGGTGACGGGATTTAGCAGGTACTCTTGGGTCAGCTGCTCGATAAACAGCGAAAGTTCTGGAAATGGCTGTTCCGAATTGACATAGATTGAGTCGAGCTTATAATTCTCGGGGAGTTCTGAGCCTTGCGAAATCTTACTGTGTACGGCTGCAAGAAGCAAAGTAAGCATTACGAGGCAATCTTTTCCGCCATTGTACGAGACGGCGATTTCCTCAAGGCTAGATGACAAGTTAGTATTTGTTGGGATTAAGGAAGAGAGTTTCGTTCTTTTTCTCACACCTTCGAAGGCCTCACTATCCCTTTGAGTGACTTTGGGAAAGATTGGACCTTCAAGAGATCACCAAAAGAAAAGAGCCTCATGTTCTTTGACGACTATTACATACCTATGCGAATCTAGTGCCAGCTCAAGCACTGATAAAGACTTGCGGACCTTTTCCTTAACACCTTGTCGGCGGTCTGGCTGCACAGTATATTGTGGATTCAAAGATTCAAGGTGGGCCACGGGTAAGGTGTCGTTCAAAAACCTTGCACCAAAAGGTGGGCTTCAAGGCACTTGGCGAGGATTGACAGTAGTGGCTGAGCAGGGGGAGTTGACGACATGATATGGTGTTTTTGGCGTCTATGATAAATCTTTTCTAATAGAGAAAGATGTGGTTTCCTGTTTATTCTTTGTTTTTCTTGTGAAATTATGGAGCCGTATGCCGAGGTGGTTTTCGTTCGCTGGCTAAGATTTGAGATCCGGGCCCTGGAAATCGCGACTTCGGGCCGCTCACTAATCCTGGGGTTCTCTTTTCTTTGAATACACACTCCCTGCAGGTGCGGAAGTGGGGTTGTCCGTGGGGAGACGCTTTCTTTCTTGTCTAGAATAGTTGTCTTGGGGAAAAAATGGTGAAAATCTATCTTTTTATGTGAATGGTAAATTTAAAGGAAATTTATGCGAAACAGAGGAGATATTAAGGGTTTGAAGTTGGATTGCTGTGGTGTGAATACAGAGCATTATTAAGCAGAGGGCCGAGGCGTGGCGCTATCGAATATTAGTGTGGAATAATGCTATTCGGTGGTTGTGAATGACATAAACTCCGGGAAATTGCATGAAATATAATATATAAAAAATTGCTTATTGTGATATTTGTTTTCTTAAGAAAAATTAGTCCACGCTTAAAAACTGGTATGTTTGAGTTTACAGGTCTAATCTGCAAAGCCTAGATCGAGTACATTTGGGAAAATGATGGAAATCTATTTTCCATAATATCAAAAATAAATTCCGTCTCATCAGACTTGTTATATTCAATACACAAAGTTTTTTAATTATTTTAAACAACCATTCATCAAAACACGTCATGCAATGAATTGGAGTAAACGAGAACCTAGCAGAAAGCATATAAACATAAGACACGTAGAATACGTAAATTTCGCCATTTTCTAGAGTTATATAATCAAAACCTAAAAATAAAACATATTTCCAGAAAAAGTTTTCATCAATCCTTCTTGCAAGTTCTTTCTCATTTGAACAAGACCTGGAGGAAAAACTCCTTGGAGTCTGCATCCCAATACCACCAGTATTTGTCCAGCATTTCTTCACCGGAAGGCTTATCGATTAGCTTATCTCCAGGAAAAGAAATGGCAATGTTTTCATAGGGCTCGGCGGAAATCACCAAATATTGCCATTTGGAAGGGTCTACATCTTCTTCCTCTTCGTAATCCATTTTCTCATGTAAAAGAAAGTTTTTCCCTGTGGTTTGGTTTTTCGGTGAAAGTTCATAATATGACATAAACGGAATACCGGTTCTTGTACAGTTATTTGCGGTAGTTGGACTTGAACAAGCATGCCCATTTGGAGCAGTTCTGGCAGACGGACTTTCTTGATTTTGAAAGTTGGCCGACCAATTTTCTTCCAGTATTTCTTCTCGACTGAAGTCAAGGAAATGCCATTATTTTGTTGGGGCGTTTTGTTGAATTTCTCGTCCAAAATCCGCCGTCTTTCGAGATTTAACCCGTGTTTTTTCCCGCCAAGATGAGAGATATATGATGCCTCGTTAGTGTGGGTAGTTAGACAAAGACGACATTCAAGCATGCCCAAGTGGTTACGGAAAACATAAGGATCCAGGTCCAAATCTAGTACCTGTGTGGTTAAAAGTTCTTTGATCCGCCGTTTCGTATGAACATTGCTTTCATGTTTATCTGCAAGTGCTCCAGCACCCTTTTTCGAGTTGACACGATCAGAATAATCCATTTTTAAACCAGGTTTATGATGCTTTTATCGGCTTTTTCGTTGTTTGAATATGAGAAATACAGGTCTCGGTTATTTGATGCGCAAAGTGGGAATAGTATCTTTGGATTTTCAGTACAACAATAAAATGGAACTTCAGATGCGATATATAAAAGCAATTTGTGTTTTGGTTGCTATATTAGAAAAAAAAGTGGTGCCTTTCCGTTGTTTTAAACTTAAGTTTATGTATTGAATAGTCGATGATGCTCGATGCTCGGTACTCGATGCTCTAACCCGGACGTGCTCATAACCAGATACAGTCTAATTACACAATTTTGTTTCGAAGTAAGATAGATTTTTAAATCTCTTCAAGACAATTTTTTTTTTCAAAAATTTTTTTTTTTGGGATTCGGGTAATAGAATAACGTTCTGTATTATTCCACGATATTTGGTACGTGCTACTCTTTACAAAGTCATACTCCTCGTAAAGTCATATTCTTCGCAAGGTCATATTCTTCGCAAGTGAATACCGGTTTACTAGAAGTTTATATTCTAAGGCAATTAAGCCATTCGAGATAAGTTAAATTATCTGAATTTTTAGTTTTATTTTTCTTAGAGAAGTGAAGATCCAATGAAATGCCTAACCAAAGTTATAAATTACAATGGGCTCCAAAATCATTTGAACTATACACATCTGAACCGCCACATTTATTATTACATAGTTAAATGATTCAAATCATTTTTAAAGGAATTATTCTAAATTAGCCACTCAGGAATAGTGAGCAAAATTTAAAAGCAAGAATGATTCACGAAAACGAAACTTGAAGAAGAATTGGATCAATTAATCAGATAACGTAATTCCGTACAGCAAAGTGGACAGATTTTTTATATTGAAACAGAGGAGAGCTCATTGATTTCAGTTGGAACGTTTCCCAAACTGTGATTTTCTATAAATACCCCTTCAATACCTAAAATGTCTCCAGCCCCTTAATAATTCGTCATTTTATTCGTTGGATTCCATTTGAATTAAAAGGTAAGGCATCAGTTTGATCTCGATTATTCCACACTACAAAAAATCCCCCTTAAGTGATCTATTGTATTATTTTATCATCATGAAGAATCTGATTGGAATGGGAGGGGTTTTTTGGGAATAAAAAGATCACCAAAACTTCCATGAGTTACTAGGTGTTGTGAGGCTTGACGAATTCACCAGGAGTTAGTTTTTGTGAAACTTGAAGTTAATCTAGGAAGAAACGGGGTTTTCGAAATTGAAGAGCCATAATAAACCCTAATTTTGATCTTAACTTGCTCTTCAAAAGGACTAAAGATTTATTGATGAATATTCATGTAAATATGTTGTAAGATTCTGGATTGATTGCGTTGACAATTGTTTGATGGCCAAGAAAAAATCGGAATAAAACTGAAGAAAACTTGAGCTTGAAAAACAAACCAGAAATTTACTCACAATCATGAATGAATTAATTTCGGTTTTTTGTGGAATTGTTTTTCATAATCCCATTCTTCATAGACCTATAAAAGTCACGGGAAAACTTGTCCATTATATAAACATGGCATTACTTCAAATCTTACGAACTTTTATCATTCTTAAAGTTTGGGAGCAAAAGGAATAAAGTTTTCCACTTTAGTATATTTGATAATTTAGAGAAAACCTTAAGGAGCGGAATTACCTCAGTAAATCTGATATTTCCTAGAAAGCGGTATTAGGGTAAAATCACCAATGGAACCCGTAATTATTTTTTGCGGCCACGCAGTAGACACGACCCGTGGCGCGGCAAATTGAGGAGATGCTTTATGTACAGTACGCGTTTATTCATCACGAGCGCGGCAGTGCAACTTTATTACATGTTCCACTATAATGACAAGTGTGGAATAATTCATTAAATAAAGAAACAAATCGAAATACCCTACTAATAGAATATTCCCTAAAATTTCTAGCAAATAGATATTCCCAATCCCTATACCAGCGGGTTGAACTTGGCATAACACGAACTCCTAGTTCCATATATCGCGGGAGGTACGGGTCTACACGTCTTGGGGTCAAAGCCCACTAAAACTACGCAACCAGCTTTCCTCCATGCCCATACTTAGTGTCCAGTCTCAAATCTAGTGTTGGAGAAAAATACATTAATTTGTACCAAAACACCTCCTTTTGCCGAATCTTTTATACAGATCTCTACTGGTACTATACCCGGCATTTCCAGGATTTTTTACCCCTCTTTTTGAATAAAATATCCCTGCCTAAGGAAGCATCATAACATCCTCTCCAAATACCGGTAAAATACAACCTCAAACCCCAATTTTGTTCGTTTTTCCGGGTACGTTTTTTCTTTCTTTAAGTTAAAAACCATGGATTCCCCTCAGCACATTGGTGACACCACCACCAACTCGATTGCCCACCAGTTGTACGGCACACATTTACAAAAAACGCCGCTTAACAGCATGAATTTTGGGCCTAGCACGAAAAAACCCGTGCCAAAGGTATTTCTGGCAGTTTATTCGGGCCAGAAATTCATCCAGATTTCTGTGCAATTAGCCACCGGCAGAAACCATGATGTTTGTGTTTTGCGTCGTGTGCAAGATTCGTATGTCAACGTATCACAGATGCTTGAGATTTTGGTGGTTCTAGAACACTATACGGCGGCACAAATCGGGGCCTTTTTGCGCAACGAAATCACCACCAACACGCAATATTTGCCCGATGCCTCCGCAAGCTCTTTACCCTTGTTTAACGACTTTTCGATGCATGAAGTGCGCCAGATTCGTGGACTTTGGATCCCCTTTGATAAGGCAATTCTGCTCGCAGTAAAGTTCGATATTTACAAGCTCATCAAGGGCTTGTTTTTGGTGGACGTGCATGATTTTGACACGCTTCCTAAACTCGAGATTCCCGGTCCAAATGCTGGGTTGGAATCCGATACAAACTCGCCACTGAAACGCATTTCAAACAACGATGAAACGGACGCGTTTATGGACTCACCATCTAAAAAACGTAAAACAAGTGCTGTTGGTGGTGCCCGTAACCCGCTGAAACTTAATGTGAGCTTGAAAAAATTGGTTGCCGGCAACACAAACTACCCTTACACGTTGCCGCCATTATCACTCGATGACAAAACACGTGATCTTGTGGCAGAGGCAAAAATCTTGTTCCATGAACTTTTCAAATCGGATGAAAAAGATGATTTCACCAAGGATGACGTCGAGACGCGTTTCAAGGCGATTCTCGATAAGTGCAAATACCAAAACTTGCCCCCATCTTCTGTATTAGACGTGTCTTTAGACCAACGTGGCAAAACCGCATTACACTACGCAGCAACATTGGCATGCGAGAAATTGGCCCAGAGTCTTCTTGAACTTAAGGTATGTTCACCAGTCCGTGGAGATAATAAAGGAGAATCGCCATTAACCGCCACCATCCAGGTGACAAATGCCATGGTCAAGGGTAATTTTTCTAATATGCTTGATTCCTGGTTATGGCCCAATTTGTGGCTTTTTGATAACAATAACCAATCGTTTTTCCACTACTTGATTCTGCTGGCCACCAAGAACCCAAAAAGCTCGCGGTTTTACCTTGGCAAAATCGTCGAGTGGATCATGGCCAGTCCGGATAAAAAACTTCACCTAGAAACCTTGTGCCACAAAATCGTCAATGCGCAGGAATCGAAAAGCGGCAACACTGCACTTCACTTGGCGGGTGAAAATGGCTTGAAGTGGTATGTTTATCTTTTGCTCGAGCTTAATGCTGATTTAAGTGTGGCCAATAATATGGGCATGAAACCCACAAGCTTTGACTGTGTCAACCAAGTGATTGATGCTCGTAAATTGTTCAAAAATAATCCGGTATCGGCCGCCACTACGAATGCATTGCTCGAAGCTCTTGAGGCAGATGGCGAAAATGATGCATACTTGGTTCTGCTTGTGCATACGGGAATGGAGTTTTGGAATAAACTGCTTCCTTTCCCAGAACTCCGCGAACCCGAGGAGGACGATGATTTGGCCATAAACGGGAACTCTAAGGAACTCACCCCAACCAGTGAGGTGTTTAGCTCATCACTCCTCTCTAATAAGATCTTCAAGTCTATCCAGGATCTTTTGAGCAATACCAACCAGGAATACGAAAATGTCATCCACTCCAAGCGAGCAGAAATCAATAACTTGAATAAGGAACTCCGGGATGCCACTATCGTCACTGCTAACAATCGCCTTATAGCGAAGAACATTGCTGGAAAGATGGCACTGGTGGACACAATGAAGTTGCAAATGATGAATATCAACGATAAAATGCAAATGCTTAAAAAGGGGCTCGGAAGCATTGGGGACGAGGATGTGTTTAATCCTGAATGGGAGGTAGATCCTTCGTCGTTTGAGAAGTATGATGCAGACGAACCTTTTATTATCCGGGAGATTTACGATAGACTTGCTAAGGGTGAGCAGGTGGAACCCAGTGCTGAATTGATGCAATCACTCCCACCTCTGGAGGTGTTGAGCGCAAGATTGAAGGCGTACGAAGAAGTGAACTCTAACTTAGAGAAGGAGTTGGAGAACTTGGTGGACTACGGGGAACTAACGGCCCAATTCAAGAAGGTGGTGAGCAGTTGCACGGGCGTGGATATAAATGAAGTTGATGAATTACTAGACGGTCTCCTTGAAGCCGTGGAGGGACAACAATAGGGCGGCAATCAGCCAGCGAGAAATAATGAAAAAAGCACATTATGGGACATGTATTAATTTCTAATAAGGGCAATTCCAGAAACACCCTTATACTAACCCCTCGTAGGAGTTCAATGAGCTGATGAGTGCCGGGTCGGCCTTCACCACACGTTTCAAGTCGTTGAAGTCCAAGAAATCGGTATCCTTATTTTTATCAATGGTCAGAAACAACTTGGCAGCTCGGAGTTCTGGCGTACGTTCGTCTTCAGGCAATGCCACCATGGGCCCCACCATTTTATAGATGGCTGAAACCACCGCAAGCACATCTTTATAGTAGATTTTGCCGTCACGATCCAAATCATAGAGTCTAAAAGTGAAATCGAGTTTTTGTTGCATGTCACCACGTGCTGTGAGAGAGAGTGCAATGATGAACTCCTTGAAATCAATGTATTTCGAGTTATCGGTGTCGAAAATACGGAAAAGGTAGTGGCAATAATCCGACGGATCACCAAATGGGAAAAACTGCTTGAAAACCTTGGCAAATTCCTCCTCCGATAGTTGGCCACTTGGGCAATCTCTCAAGAATCCTTTATACCATTGTTGTAGTTCACGTTTGTCAAAAAGTGTGCGGTCACGTAGTTGTTTGATTTCCTCTTTTGAGAGTTTCGACACTGCTTTTCCCATAGTTCAGAGGTGTTGGGGAGGGAAACACAGGTTAAAGAAAAGAAGGTCACGAAAGGAAAATCTGGGGTTTTCTCAGGGTATGGGGGACTTGGATTCCGGGTGTTTAAAGTGAAACCGGGATTTTTTTTTTTTGATTATATGGATTGGACGGCAAAGAAAAAAAAAAAAAAAATAGTGTACTAAAGTCTAAGGTACAAGTTGAGTGGTGACGTTTTGGGTGAAGGTGCGGGTCCAAAACAGGTCTACCGTCTACCGTGGAAGTGCGGGTTATGGAATTATTGGGTTTTATGTCAGGAAGGTTATAACTTATTAAGTATTGTTTTATGATGAAATTTTCATGATTATTATTTTTTTGTTAGAATCAGGGTTTGAAAATTTTACTGGTGGTTGGGATTTATACAAAAATCCATTAATTATTGCAAAAAATACCCATCCATTTGTTTCCACTGGTGGGTCGTGACTACGGCTCCATGTTTTTTTAAGGGCCGCGTGTTTGGCCTTGGAAGGGAATATAATGATTAATGAAAACTGGGAAAACGGGGTATAAATTCTATTTGAGTGTATTTGGGAATTTTTTGAATTAAAACCCTTTTTTTCTTTTCTTTTCATTACTTTATCTTTTTAATGATTCATCTTAGTTTATGCCATTAACACCTTAATGTCTCACTCACCCTTTGTCAATAAAAACTAACTCCACTATTAGGAAACTCAGGTGGCTAGAAGACTGAAGTCTTGGTTATGAGTGTTTTAGTTACGGAAGGATAAACAAGGTTTATAGATAGTTCAGTTGACTTGTGGATATCAATCTAGTCTATTTTTAGGGTATTGAAAGGATTCCCCTTTCTAACTAAACAATGGGGGGACCATAGTATACTTATATACTTATTCTTCATTCCAAAGTCTTCCATCCTGACCAAGCCCGTATGTTGATTAGGGGATACTCAGAAAACAGGTGCTACTCCTCACTCTTGGACTTAAACGTTAACCTTCACTGTGGTTCCAGATCCTTATCTGTTTCGTAAGGATCTTATCACAATATTGCCCCGGCGCTAGAGTTGTTTTCGTCTTAAAACACTTAGAAGAACATAAAACCTCTGAATACGTGAATTCTATAGGAAGAAAAAATATATAGAAAATCTATAAAGCTCTCTACTCCATATTAAGTGTACCAAACTAACTATATCTAGATTTGGCACTTTCGGTATTTACCCTGCCTTGATATCTAATTTCTTAAAATAAACTTGATTATTAAGAAATTATTTCTATTCCATCGTTCTAAAGATGTGGTCTCCGCCCGAGCTCCCAGGATAAAGTAACCGTGTCTCCGTTCCAGGAGTGAGGTTTCTACACCATTCTTAGCTTCTCTGTATTTCCTTCAATAGACACTGTAAATGTTTTCACGAATTGCATAAGATTTAATATTTGTGTTTGAAAAAAAAAAAAAAAAAGAGAAGAGAAAAGAAAATTTGAGTATAAAAAGTGCTAGTTTGTCGGGTCCCCGGTATCAGCACAAGGCTGATAACCTCTGGGAAATGCTTACTGGAGTTTCTACATTACCTCTATGAATCTCGTCCCGTCATTTTCCTCTTTCACTAAACTAACCTCGGTATCATGTTGACAAGCCAAGGAACCAACGGCACGTACCACTCCTAGTTGACATATGAGTTCTTCTACCAAAAGATTCTTGATCTTTTACGGCAATTTATCCAAACTTTCACTTAGCTTGTAAGGTCTTAGCCCACTCGGTTGACCGCAAACCTTGATATCAGATCGACAAAGCCTTCTGATGCTCGGATTCCGAGAAAAGTATAAATAGAGGCCTTCTCCACGGGGTTAGGTCTGAGTTAGTTTTCGAATCTTCAGCCATTCATTTTTAGATGTGAAACCCCCCCCCCCCCCTTTTTGGGCAACCGCTTTTATTTTAAGTGAGGACTAGTATATTATTTTCATGTCTCCATAATCCATTGATGTAACTCCCAAGCTAATTAATCTTTTAATGGTTGGGATGACAGATATAACACCCAACAGTGTTTTTTCAAAACACCCCATCACAAAGGACCCAGTATTATTGAATTCAATTCCTTAAAGGAAAGGTGTGCAGATTTCACTGGAATACCTAATTTGAAAGAAATGCTTGATGTTTTTGCCCCTCAGATTGGACTGAAAAATCAATCACTAAAAGGAAATGATGCAAAAGGTCATCAAGAATCAAGGGAAGGTTCTAGTTCACAATTACTTGCGATACAGCAACTCAAAGATGATATTCCTGAAATTTTAGCAGTTCATTTTAACGATAAAGTCCTGTTTTCCTGAGTGGTATATATATTTCTCTGATTCGAAATAACCGATAATATTTCCAAATTCAATGATAAAATCAAATTATAAACTCGTTTAAGAATTATCTACTTTACGTTTCAATACAACTATAACATACAATAGATCATGTGACCAGAGTATAAACGTTGAACTTCTTTGATATTCAATTATTTCCTAAACACAAAAAAAAAGGAAAAAAAAAAAACTAAAAACAAAACTTGAGCTCTATTCACCCATCCCAAATCATCAACCAAGTCCAATAATTAATTGTCATATCCAAAAGTTTGTCGCATGAAAATCCCAAGGATCAGCGCTAGTTCTTCACTGAGGATCCAAACCGGACATTTACTTCCGGCGTCCAAACGGATTAAGTGAGGTGAAAACGTCATAAACCAACACGCCAAAGAAAAATAAAAGCATAGTATATACCAAGCCGTCCTTCATTGTCAAATACGGAAATTGAAAATTGTGCGTCCTGTTTCAAATTTTCTGTTTCTTGTTGCAACAGAGGCGAACAGGTCTATTTATATATTAATTTTTTGGGCTGTATCCAGAATCCAGAAAACCAGCATACCAGGAAAAAAAAATCGAAAAATAATATTTAACGGTAAATATTCTGCAACTTCTTTTATCAAATATCTTAATAAATCGTTTCTGAAGTGGGCATAGAGAAAAAATCAATACCCGTGTAATGTGTTAATAAATGGCATACCATAATCAGGTATGAAGTTCCACCAGTGAGCCGATAATAAAACTTACAGACCTGTAAATGGTTGTTTTTTACACGTTTAAAATAGAAAACTTTTTTTTAGGGTTCACTTTCATGTCATATAAGAAAAACAAAAAAAAAGTGATCAATTAAAATGATTAAATTCTATTCCAAGTGAACCCACGTGACTGGACTGGAATCATACAATGGTCTGTGTAGGTGTATTTCTTGTGCCAGATTTAAAGTCTTTTTCATACACCAAGGCAGTAGTGGTTCTATAGGAAAAAATTTTCAAGAAAAGACCTGATAATTCGATTTATATTTCACAAAATTTCCTCAGTAACTTTTTAGGGATTATTGACTTCAATCCACATTCAAAGGCGGAGATTTTTGGTATCAACTACTCATATCAAATATCCATACTACAATCTAATTTGGTTCGAATACCGCTGGTAAATCTAAAGTATTGACTTATAGTTTTAAACTAAGGTAAATAATATCGATCTTTCTCAGACAAACTCTACAGGACGTTGTCCCTATCAATTATTCCTAATGAATAAAATTATCACCAGTGAACTGGACTCAAATTAAGAATTAGATCTACTGTTACTATTTAGACCTGGGGTTTACCCGTTTAAGTTATGGAAAAAGTCAAACAATCCCTCACAACAGTTTCAGGGCTAGAACTTGTTTATGAGGAAACATCTTTTCATCGACTGTCACGTAAATTCTCATGGAGAAGACTTTAAAACATTGCCCTAGTAAAGATTAATCGCCAAAATTGAGATAAATATAATCGCGGATTAGTACAATATCTGAATAGTATATTTTAGTATAAATTTGAAATAGCATGAATGCTATACCTGACATCACGTTGAATGGGTAGCGTGCATAGTAACCGATCCAACAAAAGTACCATCCCCAATAGGCAATTTCATGTAACCAGACGTTTTCCCTGCACCAGTCACGTATCGGATGGTGATTTCTAACAATATAAGCAAAGCCCCGAGTCGCCAAGTTTTCAAAGAGAAAAAAAGGAAAGGTACAAAGGATTGGTTCGATCCACCACTTGTTATTTTCCACCGTTTCGGAGAAATTGGCTCTTTCAAGAAAGGTCAGTTTTCGTGTGGATTTGGGAACTTCTTCTTCTCCATAAGGTTGATACTGTGTTTTTTCAGTCGACATAATATGATACAAAAGTATGTGTTTAGCGGGAATGGAAACTGTTTGGATAAAGGTTTAGGAGGATGGGGAATCTCAAAAAAAAAAAAAAAAAAAAAAAACAAGCCTGAATTCAGGAGATCGTGGTTTATAGATTATATAGCTGATATGAGGAGAAGTAGTCTTGTGTATCTTTTATCGTAGTTAAGTGTTGTTATGATGCCGTGCAGCGGGGACTACGTGATTTATAATCACTGCTGACTCATCGCAATCTTTATCCTCGATTATGCATTAATAGTCATAAACCCCCTTGATAGCCATTCCTGGTATGGTAACTATAACCGGTAGTATCTCCACCTCCTACTTCCTCGGCCCTTCCAGTCGTAATCTACCTAATTTTTTTTATTTTTTTTAATGTTGTGGATTTACATATATATATTTATACATCCTGAATATCTAAAGTTAATTGGAAAAAAAGCCTTGTTAAACACGCATGTGTTAACTACCAATCATTACACAGTGCGTGTATTAGATAAATCAAACTGAGCTCTTTTCATCAACAAGAATACGTGGAAAGGGTCTTTCATAAGTAAATTCATGGTAGTAGTTCTGCAGAACTACCCTTTTAATCCTGATTAAGAAGATTATTAATTCTGGTAAAATAGTGATCTGGTAGTGAGACCTGGCAAAAAAAAAAAAAAAAAAAAGGAAAGCGATTGGTGTAACAGTGCCAATCCAAACCAGTCTGTGGCTAGTTAACAACAGTTATCAGCGGGAAGAAAAAAAAAGCGGTAAATGTGTAATCTTACAAATATTATTCAATAAACAATAAAAAGTCATAGATCTAAACAGTTGAGAAAGCAACCCTGAAGGTATTTATTAGAGCCCATTAAAAACAAACGATTATGCACTTAAGAGAACACCAAGTCTTTACACGTTTTTCCTTCCATTTGAAAACGTGTCGTATAAGGCATTATAAGCAGTACATTGCATTAATACCAGAAATAATATGAGTTTATAACGAGGGGGACTAACAAACATAGCAACTAAGAACACATAATAACCCCAATAGGCAATTTGATTTAGCCATTCGTTTTCCTTAATCCATTCGCGAAGCGGGTCATTAAGACTGACAATCATAATCATGCTAAAATTATACAATAAGGTAAGAAACATAACAGCCAAGTACGGGCGGAATTCAAATGTGGGCTTTTCAGTTACTGTTTCTGAGGAATCGGCTTTCTCGAGCAAACTCGAGTCCGGCGTATCTAAGGAAACATCGGCATCATATGGATTTTGTTGTTTTTTCTCAGTCGACATTTATGAAGAAAAAAAAAAGTATTTGTTTAGTGAAAAAAAGCTTTTAGGTTTAAGAATATTAAGGGATGTGAAAACAGCAAACGTGCGCGGGATATTTCCTCGGATAGCCGAAAGCAAGTTGTGGAATGTAATTTTAGTGCATCAATAAAGAATAAGAGAAAGGGAGGGAGGGGTTCTAGCTGGCCTTATAATCTCAATATTCAATGATGAAGAATTTGTGGATTTAGAGGACCTTAAGTGCATGTCATTTATTCAAATGCCCGGATATTCAAAAAAAAGGAAATACTGTTTAATTGAATGATCTCAAAGGCGTGCGCGTGCACACATTACCCAACTCCCTTATCACCAATAATAAAGTCTAGCTATGTAAAAGGCTATTCTACTTGAAATGAAGGAAGCTTATTTCATGAAAAGAAGAAAAAAAGAGTTGCGGTCTCAAGCATCCTCTCCAAATAGTTGGTGGCTGATCATTCAAGATAACCCTCACGGCGCACGTGACTTACCCATCAACTCTAAAGGCCGAGGTCACTAAGCACCAAACCTCTTTTCTTCTTCATAATAGAAATACACCCAACCATTTCCCCTTTGAATACCTAGACCCATGATTTCCACACGTGGCATGTTCTCTAAATCTGCAAAATCTTTGCGTTTTTTGCGTGGACTTAACCACGGTAAACCCCAAAACCCCTCATATAATGAACTTGCTTCCCGGATCGATCCATTGTTCGTACTGATGAGCTGATTGATGTGATGCGTGCTCGTTTGACATACCAATCTAGAAAAAGAGGGATTTTGGAAAGTGACTTGTTATTGTCAAGATTTGCCAAGAAACATCTCCACTCTTTTTCCAAGGAACAGTTGACTGAATATGACCAGCTTCTCGACGAGCCAGATTGGGATATTTATTACTGGGCGACGAAGAATTATGACGTCACGCCTTTGCCTGAAAAGTGGAAAAACTCCGAGATCTTGGCCTTGTTGCAGAAGGATACTGAGAATAATGATGGAGAGATTCTCCGTATGCCCGACTTGCACTAAACGTATCTGAGTACGATGATAATCAGGGTTTTAGTGTAGATAGAATTTGTATATAGAAGAATGATATTCTTGATTTCGAAGTGATAAATATATGAGAGAAGTATTGAGGAAGATGTAGAATATTAGGGTATCTTATATTCGCTAATTCGAAATATGGGTTTGTTTTGGCGATGTTTGACTGTGAATATATAGGAAGAGATTTGAATGCCTTTATTATATCATAGTTTTATTTTCTTATGGAGGTGATATTGTTTAGTCTCAGACTCTCACCTACGTCTTTCACTTCTATAGTGTAGTATGAGTAATCTAATATATTTTCTTTTCTCATATCCAGAATCAAACGATCAACTTCTTTAAATCTAAGCTATTTAAATATTAGGAATTCCGAAAAAACTAACGACATGCTATGTAACACTGACTGTAATGTTCTTTCATATTTGCCACCTTCGTAAAGGCAAATGATGCAGTACCGGTAATAAAATATCTTTTTGAATTCTGGGATTTCACTTTTTTTTTTTTTTTTCAAGCAAAAACCATTTAAATATAAAGATTTCAAAAAATTGCCACCGAGGTATTTGATGATTGGGGAGATATTGATTCCTCCCACGTGCGGCTCGATAAGATAGGAGCATGTATTTTGATATTTAATAGCAAAAGTAATTTTTCTATTTATTCAAATAAAAAAACACCAAAAATCAGATTTATAATCTTAAAGGTATCAAATATTCAGAATGGCAAATTTAATCCGTACATCTAGCGATAGTTCATGCAAACCCTCTGTTCTCCATATTCGGTTATCGCAACATGCACAACGCCACAACCCCCGGCAAAAAGCTGGCTTGGACCATTGGAATATCGCATAAACCTCGAATTATTCCATCCCCCAACTATTCAATTAGCCAACATAAAGAATAAAACTTGCAAACCTAATTGAATAAATACACCCCACACCCATGATTTCTCTTGCCTCAATCCCTGAATCATTGAAAAATGACCGCCTGGTTGCTCCTTTTATAGCCAGACTGGTGGAACTTTCTGAAGTCAATCCTGTCGTCAGTTATTACTGTAAATTATATGTCCTCGAGCATATTTTGACTCATAAACTCCATCAAACTGGAAAAGATGTTGAGACATTTACTATTGCCCTTTTGGACGATACAGAACATGCAAAACAATCATCAGATGATGAATCTGTACGTCACGTGCTTGGCAGCAAGCAGCTTTCGCTTGATTTTTTGTTTGTGTTTGCATTCAAATTATTCCATGGATGTTTGGAGGATTTAGGTGCTTATGATGGGTTTAGAAAAGCTCAGTTGGCGCAGAAATTACGTGCTACAATCAATTTTTGGTCACTTTTCCCGCTTTTTACCAGTGATCCAGGAGCCGAACCACTAGATTATGCCAAAACTACAGGTGGGCAAGCTAATACAGAACAAGAGTTTTTGGCCTATACCAAGGAAAAACTCAAAACTTTAAAGTTCCAGTTGAGCCGGCTCCTTAAAGATGAAGTTCCAATTAAAGGCGAGGAACAGGAATTGGCTGCATTAGATACATCAATTTCTATCTCTGAAACGGGAAATACAGAGGGAGATGTGGAAATTGGTGAAAACGCCCAAAAAATTGAAAATATTTCTGTTTCTCCTGGTCCAGAAACGAAAAATGTGTTTGAATCTCCAGAATCCTCGGGATTTGCTCTTCCACAGGCACCAAAATCGAATCCTATAGTTGATTCTGAATCTGAACACGAGAAAGAAAATCCATTTACTCTTCCCGGAGCTCCAAAATTTGACCCTGGTGAAGATTCAGATTCTGAGTCAAGTGCAATCAATTTGCCTGGGGCACCCAAACTTCTTCCGGATGATGATCTTTCGCAAGTGAATAAGAAATCTTCAATTCAAGTATTTCCTCCAGAAAAGGAAGCAAATGAGGAAAGTCGCCCTAAACCAACTACACAAAGAACGCCTTCTTCTACTGTCACTCATGTGACTAAAGAATCACTCCATTCGATTGTGGATACTACGGAACAAGTTGGGAAAATTCAGAAACATGCAAAATTTGCCATTTCGGCGTTGAATTATGAAGACTGGGCCACGGCAGAAGCTGAGTTAGTGAAGGGACTTGAAATGTTAAGACGCATTAAGGAAAAGGCATAGACTTATATTCATTGATCGGATTGAGTTGGATGCTAAGTATTTATGCATTTAGATTGATATATTTCAGGGTAATCTTGATTATTTGAGTTCAGATTTAAGAGGTATTTAGCGAAGATTTAGCAGAGTATATGGCTCTAGCAAAGTGGCGTATTCTTCCTAATCATAAACAACACTTATACGCGGAAGCTTTCCTAATTTTGGATTGTTTTGACTTTTTTCGTTGATTTACATTTTTATTAAGTTTCTGCTGTCTTTGATGAGTACTCGGCTCTGGAAATAGTGCTGAAAAACATGGCTCTAAACTTGCTCTAAACGTCACATTTTCCAGAATCCAAACAACATCTTTCTAAACAATTATAGTTATCAGCTTTGTTCTTTCTCTCATGCAAAAATATAATGTTGGGTTTGGAATGAATTGATATTTCCGGGTGGGAAATACCGGAAGAATTTCCAGCCTGAGGAAAAAAGGATTTTTTTTTTTTGTTCTTGCACTTGCCACCAGTTTTCCGTTGGACTTTTGTAATCGATTGGTGTAAAACTAAGTCAAGATAAATCTTTAACCGATGTTTCTTTTTCTGAATTGGGTACATGAAGCCGGAGGATCGGTTGAGGCTTTTAGAGTGGTTCTGTTTGGGCACCAATTTCTTTAGCAAATTTGGTCTTCGGTAAAAATTAGGTTGGGTATCGGTTAATAAAGATTCAGTGGACTCACTACTGAAATCCTTTGGAACCTCTATGCTGGTAATCAATTAAGCTTGCAGTGAGGGGCGAAAAATGCCTTCCTTTTTAGTACCAGTATTCAGTAAAACCGAGACTGAAATTGGTTCTGGGGTTAGTTCAAAGAAAGATTCAGGTGTATTCTGTTTCAGTAGTATTACTCCCCCCTTTAGCCTGAATTTATATCTTTTTCTTTCTCTGTATAGACTTCTTTCCCCAATGAAATAACCTGTTGATGTGCATCTTTTTTTCAAAAATAGAGACATATTCTGTAGCTTATCTTTCCCAAAGATCCCACCAATTGAAAAGGAAGATACATTGGCCAGAACAAAAACAAAAGAGACCCCCCGCAGGATAAATTCCCTAAGATCCATACATTTCCATGAGCTTGCGGCGCTTTGCTTCGCCTGCTTTTTTCCGGTCGTCTTCTTGTTGCCGGGCCTTCATCATCATTAATGTTGGACTGGCCTCCATACTAGCATCTAAATCCGCTGCTGCCTTCTCCTGTACTGGTACATTTGGATCACGCAAACTTGCCACCTGGGCCTCGTAATTTTCTCGCTGCCGTTTTGCCTCAAACTCCTGGTTTTGTTCCCATGCAAACTTCTGCATCTGCTTAAATCCGGCCACATCCGCATTATCCTCGGTTTTCTTTACGAAATCCGAGGTGTCACTCACTAAAGCCACCGTTGAGTCCTGTCCCAACCGGATTTTACCGCCCTCATTTCCATTAATCGCTCGAATATATGCCGGTACATCCCTTCGGTCACGAATACTTTTTTCCATTGGATCTTCGATATGGCCCAGGCGTAAATCTTCACGCAGGAGCCCTAGTTCTTCTAGTTCCAACTCGTAATCTGTATCATCAGAATCTTCATTTGCAGCCAACTGCGGGGTTTTTTTAACCGCCGCCCATGACGCCAAAATGTCGTCCCATTCTGCAGCCGAGTGACCATGCCACCGGTCACGCTTTCCATCGTAATCTACCGCCGCGCGTGTTTTGGCACCGTCAACGACATTAATTTCATCCGAAATACCTGTGCCTGCTTTTGCCTCACTATGGTCTACAGGGGCCTGGTTAGGTTGCTTTCTGTGATGAGCTAGCGCGTCTTTAGAAGCCGGAGAATCACCCTTGGTTCCAGATTTATAGTACCATGGCACATCCAGAATGTACTTGGGGATGTACAGATTTGTGCCTTCTGCCAGAGCCATAGAGTCGGTAATTTATAAAAATTGATATGCGTTAAGGTATTTTCTCGAAGAAAGAATAAAATCTGTTTTTTGATACTCTTTTATTGTTCGCCAAAAGAGGTGTTGTATGTCATTCTTTGGATTTTTGGAATCGCGATGGTGTTTCTTTTAGTGAATTGTGGGGATCGACTGCAGATAATGGCCCAGGTTAGGCGTACTATATTTGAAAGAAGTACTCTTTTATTGAATAAATCTTCAATAGAATAATTCAATATGAATGGTTTGGGGAAAATTATATTTCCGGAAAAAAACTTTTGTGATTCATTATGTGGCTTCCAAAAGTACTCTCTATGGAATTATATTTTAAGTCCGCACCCTAGGGCCTACAGGGCCCAGGCTACAATAGACATAGCCACAATAGATTTCCTGAAATCTTTTACTTATGATATGTAAAATTAAAAGATCTATATTTCCATAAATCTTCTTCAAGAAAATTTCGCTGAAAGATTTCGAGCTGATTGGCCAACTTCCTCTGGTGGACTTTTAGTCTTCCCATCTTAATTTGTTCCAACTGAAATGATTGTTGACTTACAACCTATCATGATACAATAAAGTGGTGAATGTTTTGAGGTATAAGTTTAAAAAGCAGACTTATCAAATAATTTATTTTTGAAGTTTTCTTGAGAATGGGAATAGGACAGAATTCAGATGCTCTAGTCAAATGTGAGTGTTTCGATACGGAGCAGTGATATACATATATTTATATACTGAAAATCTTTTACAGATATTGTGGGATAATCAATGATGATCAGTAGAAGGAGAAATGATGCATTATAATTGACAATATATATATATATATATTGTTTGAGGCATTCTCTCTACCTGACTTATTCGATTATCTTCTCCGGGTTTATATAATATACTGCCATCGGTCTATACTGGCCACACTTGTGGTACCTGTTTTCCCTGCAAAAAAGCCTCAGTGAAATTGAAATCATCTTTACAAAATTCACCCTTTTGTAGGTGTTATCTCAATAATAGAGTCACAGAGTTCATGGGCCTTTCCCTTCCTAATGCTGCCTAAAAACCCAATCCGAATACGTGGTTTGGGGGAAATTCATCATCTTCTTTCTGTGAGAATATTTATACAATACTAATATCAATCGTGATTGGCAAAACCTCCAATGGTTTTACCCGTGTTCTCCAAATCTTGACACCAATTAGATCTGACCCTACGCATAACCAGAAACTTCAAATGTTCTCTGTTTATTTTTGTCTCTATGTAGAAAACCACCACACCTAGAATCCAGTCCACTCATCTTCATCCTCGGATTCCTCGCGCTCAGTAACAGCCCACTGCGTTAGTCTATCATCGTCCAAAATCTCCTCCTTACATTTGGTACGCATGGCCTTATTAGTGGCGCTTTCGGCCAAGTTCTTGAATGGCGTAAGCAATGCAGAAACGGGTGTTTGGGCAATAATCTCCTTCTTTTAACGTCGATTTCATCCTCAGATAATGATGGTTTAGAGCTAGATTCCTTTTTCTCCTCCTTAGTTTCGGAATCACTCTCATCTTCACTTTCACTATCATCACTTTCATCGCTGCTCTCCTCACCCATACTTTCCTCACTATAATCACGGAAATCCTTGAATACCACATACTCGATTTCATCAAGGTAGAGGTCACAAACGTGATATGCCAAGGATTGAGGGAATTTCGGGTTATTGGCAAGAGGGTATTCGCCAAGAACGTCCACAAAAGCAGCCACTTCCTCAGAATCCCATCCGTTCTCTGCAAGACGGAAAAACTGGTGTCTAATCACTCTTCTCACCAACATCATGAATTTATCCACTCTCCATTTATCGATGGAGTACCATTCACGCAGCAACACCACCCAGAAAGCCCGATGGAAATCGGTCAATTTATTTTGAGGAACAACTTTTGAAAAAAGTTCACCCAAGTCACCAGCCAAAGATTGTTGGGGCACAGGCTTGTCACAATACCACATACAAAAGTAAAGGCCCTTCCACAACTTTTCAAGATCAAGCAAACGGAGTTTTTGGCCCAGTGGAGACTGTAAATATTTGGTCAATGCCTTGAACGCCGATTTTCTTATGGAGGGGTCATTATGGGCCAACTTCCTCACGAAAGCAGAAGATTCTTTAGCCATATTTGGATGCAAAATTAGGGAGGGTTTTTTGAGGGTTTGGCACTCAGTATCTATGGGGAAATCTGTCGACTTTGTGTATTTGACAGGTTTAGAATTTAAAAGGGTATTTTTATTTTAATGCTGCCCTTTCTGTGTTCTGTCAGAAAAAAATCCCTATATTAAATGGTATTTGCTTCGTTTTAACTAGATGTTACTCTTGAGATGGTGGAAAAAAAACCCCATCGCACTCCATCTCTCGGCCATCGCCCAATGGAATATTCTATTATATGCAGGATAACAAACGGAAAAATATTGAACAATCCTTAGAAATGGCCTTTTATAGGATATTGTTAACTTCGGACGATTGTGGTGCTGCTAGTATTGATATTGCTACTTTTTTTTTTGAATCCTGAACACTGAGTATGTGTATCAACTACCTCTATATATATCGCTAGGTATGGACTCACGATATATGACGGGAAGATAGGTTCTTTTGGGTTTCTCCATTTATTCGATTAACCGGGCTATAATAGTCTTCCGCGTTCTGAATATTGTTTTGTTCATTTGCTGGGTACTTTCCATTTTCTGGTAAATAGTCTCACTACAATAACTGTTCTGGTAAAATAGAATATTCCTGTACTGCATATGAATGCATATTCTCAATATTCAACAGGGACATGGTTCTATAAATTGGCAGGTGTATTAACAAGTAGATAAACTATTTTTTAAATCTGCAGTGGTATATATTGGTTTTTGAATTTATTTCCATATAGAAAGCTTTAAAGATTCAATTCCTAGTATTTAAATTTATCCAGACTTTTAAAGTGAACATTTTTTGAAGAATATATATTTCACAACCGCTTTTAACAAAAATATACTTATTCAACTTCTCTAAAATCCTTCAAGTCATCAAAATAAAAAGAAGAATCTTTTGGAGATCTTAATAATGATGTTTCACTCTTTAATGGGTTTCTATAGTTTGGTGTGAGGTGAAACATTCCGATGATAACATGCTACAACATAAAATTGATTCTTTAAAAAGCAAAAGAAATAGAAACAAAGTAATTGACCCCTTAATCTCAAAAATCACATATATTCCCTGTTTTAAAATAGGAATTTGACTTGAAAAGACTCTACTGGACCTCAATGATAACTCTATAAAATCCTTACTCTCGGCAATATAATATCAGATGGAACAAGAATCAAAATCCATAGAGATGTATATTATTTAACGAAATTTGAAAAGAAAACTCTTCTGATTCCTGCAAATACACTATAAATAACTAAATATCAGTCAGCCAGTCCCGATCATACATTATACAGATTTTTTGTGATCCCTCACATCCACTCTTCATTCCAATCAGACCATCAGCACATAACTGGAATTCACTTTCATCTTGATATGAAAGAGTTTTCATCCACATCGTTCCTCTAATATTTGTCAAGTGGAATCCATAATCGGGTTTAAGATCTAGCACAAGTTTGCCTTGATCATTGATATTCACGTATTTCTTAGCCAATGGGAAAAGTAAAGCTCCTTTTTTGAAGTAAGCAAAATATGAGATACTGTTGTCCGCCACGATATTATCATTTTGAATACCTAATGAAGTTGGTTTCACTTCATTCAGAAGAGGAATAAGGGACATTCTTCCCTGGTGGAGTATTGCCCCTGCAAAGGCCAACAGGATATAAAACGACAATTGAGTAATTCGCATTTTTCAATAATCAATTAAAGAAGTAGTGTGTTGGGTTTTAAGAGCTGTCTTTCTTTTTATAAAAGAATTTTTTTTTTTCGAATCGCAGGCCAGGAAAAAAAAACAATGGGATGTGACAATGAAGAGACCTACAAACTTACGAGACAATATCCCTAATTGTTGAAAGATTTAAGATTCCTACTTCAATAATCCTACTTTTCCAAAAGAGAGCCTCTAGATATTTCTCCAATTTGATAATTTCCCTAGAAATACATCTATAAATTATGAAAAAAGCATAAATTTTACAAACAACAAAGATTCCAGTAATAACGAAAAGACTTTGTGCGGAATACACAATAAAGTGATCTTTCTCCTTTTGAAGTGCACATAAAATGAGCAATTTGAAGATCATTTGTTCAAGAAAGAGGAATCAAATAGTTCCGTACATCAAAGATCGACCGTTGGCTAGATTCATATTAAAAGCAGAACAATTTACCGCACTGGAAGTCCTGGTATTTGGCTTAATATTGTAGCAATAATAACCTTGCATTATTTATCCAAAATTTAGGCCTCAAGGGAGAATAAAAGGGACAAATTTAGGGGAGGTACCATTTTAAATTATTCATTTAAGTAGGAACATTATATGTGAAAAAAAAAAGTAAAGACTAATTACAAACAACCATATAAAAGAAGAGAAATAAGAAAACAAGACGTGCTAATTATTTCCCCACAGTACCGATATATCTTCGCTGATGTCTCATGCATGGTGATTGAACTGAATAAATAAAAAAAAATGCCTGACCACAAGCATCACAAAATCGATGTATAAAAAGCATTAAGGGAACACTGTTTTTGAAAGCAGGATCAAGAGTATACCTCCAATGGAATAAATCTACAATTGGTAGAAAATTTAGAAATGACAACAATTAAACATATACTGGTAACGAAAAGTCAAAAAACTAGAAAAAAGAAGTTGGTTTAAATCAACAACAACAAAATCAAACCGGAAACAAACGAGAACCCAGACCTGGCCTTAGATGCTGACCCTTCGTATAAGGTCGGAACTGGGGTTTCCTGGTGACTAGAAGTCGTATAAGTATCCACCGATTTCCTTCCACTCACAGTGGCATCCCCGTTTGCATCTGGTCTTTCCTTAGAAGGTGATGAAGTATCGCCATTGGAAAGTTTATCTTTAGTAAATCCAGGCTCCTTCGTCTTTGGCAAAGTATCCAAAGGACCAGAATCTTCCTTAACTCTTGGGGAATCATTCAAACGGTTGTTTGGCCTTGAAGTATCCATGATATCCCCATTCTCACTGGGTTTACCGTTTTCACCGTTATTCCAAGGTTTCCCATCGGTTGCACCACTCACAGTACCAGATCCCAGAATATTTGCACTTGCTTGTAAAGAACCTCTTTCTGGAGAAGAAGTAGGGGTTGAAAATTGGTCTGCTTCAACTCTAGAAAAGTATTTCGTGGGCTTATCTTCAACAACAAGAGTACCCGTGTGAACGAGGCTGGGGTGAATTGAAGAAACACAAACATACCCAGAAACACAAGCAGGAAATCCCAAACTGGCACTTAAATGAGCATGGGCATTGAATGAAATTGACGAATGTCCTGAAGATCCAGGGCCAAGTGAAAGGTCAGCAACATTACTTCCTTGAATGGATGGGGCAATGGGTGAATATTCGGAAGTAGTCCCGTTGGAAATATTAAAATTCCCTTTCGCAACAGAAGAAATATCAGAAACTCCAGCGAAATTAGCAACAGAAATTGCTGGAAACAAACCCGAATTAATAGAAGTGACGTCGTTTTCCGAAGGAAATGCACTACCAACTTCTTCCACTTCTGGAGTTTGCCAAAATTCAAAAAGATCGACCTCAGCACCATTTGGATCAAAAAGGGTGAAATCAAATTTGGAGTTTTCTAATTGGGCAATTAATACCATACGGAATGGATAGAAAAGACCCGGTTGCAAAATGACTTCACCCTGGACTGAACCCCGATTATCCATAATAGTCCACATGTTGTCAATGGTGTACTGGGTTTGTTTCTCCGTGACCCCGGGTCCCATCTGGATAGATGCAATTACTTTGTCTGTCATCACAATCTGGTAAGTGCCGGCGATGGGAGCCTGGGCATGTCCAATAATTTCGGTAATATAAGGGGCATCCACCAAGTGTTTGAAGCCAGTATAACGACTGTCAAAAAATCCCACCTCAAGCAACATCAATTGAGAATGGTCTTTGAGCAAATTCTTAAGGTCCAAACCTTCAGTAACCAACTTCAAGGAGTAGGAGAACCCGGTGGGTTGGTAAAATAAGCCATCAATGGAATCACGCTTCGAATTATTCTTTGAAGTGCTGGCCTTCGGATCATTCTTTAACTTCTCAGGGTCAACTTTCTCCGGAAGCTCCACTACCAATTTCTTAGCCTCATTCTCACCCAATTGTTTCTCCGTTAAGTCGGGGGCAGTGTTTGGAGTTTCATCAAGTTTCTTTTGGTCAATATTCTTTGGAACATCCTTAGTGATTTTTGCCCCATCTACACCTTCAACTTTTCCTTCTCAACATTATTAGTGAGTACATCATTCAAAACAGGCTCCTCAATTGGGGTTTCTGCCTTATTAGCGTTAGCAGCCAATGTGTCGACAGTGCTAGGAATCTTTGGGTTTAGTTCCAAAGGTCCAATATCAGCCGCATCTTTTGCTTTAGTGTTGCTTTGAATTCCCCCCAATGTGCCTATACGCTCATCAATGTCAGAAGGAATTTGCTGTTGATTTCCAGACGAGACACCACTTTCAATCACGTCTTTGAGTTGGTTTTCAAGCTCGGATTTGTCAATAGCGGAAGAACCAGGAATCGTCTCATCAATCTGGGAGTTTATAGACTTTTTGATATCTCCAGCAACACCAGCAACTTGACTTCCCACCTGGGTTTGGATGTCATTAACAAGATTTCTTTGATCTCTTTGAATTCTTTGATTTCCTTTGGTTCTTCTGGTGTAGTGCTTTTTTCATCGACTTCGTTCAACTTTGGCTTCAGATTATCAACAATTTTGTCAGCAGAAAGATTCATAATTTGATCGTTGAGAGCAACCTTCTTCCCATCAACAGTGATGTAAATAGGCACCCTTTCCGATCCAGAAATATATGTAATTTTCACTGGGTAGTAACCATCTTTCTCTAAGGAAAACAGGACCGAATTTTCAGTAAATAAGCTAAGCCCACCCAAGTTTATCTCATTGAATTTGAGAGACGCAGAATTCTTCTCTCCCAATTGAATACCAGCGGCTTTGGTTTCTCCAATCGAAAAAGTATATTCCGCAGTGGCTTCGGCCTGGTAGTATCCAGTCAACTCCCAAAGATATGTTTCTAAAGGTGCGGGAACTTTCACTTCAATCAAGTCAAGACCTTTAACCTCAGAAGAGGGTGGACCTGGCAAGTTCAAAAAACGGTTTTGGGCAAAAATGAAAGGAAAGGCGTCCTATTGTTGTATTCGTTCACCGTGTATTGGGTCACTTTGGCCTCAAGACAGCTCACAGCCGTAGCAATTGAGAGAAGCAAAATTAAAGGCGACGACTTCATGGTGATAAATGAATGACTGAAAAAAACAAAAAAAAGGAGAAAAAAAATTTACATATGGTAATACCACCATTGATATAAATATCCCACTGGCAACCTTCTTTCGGATATAGCCAGCAAAACCAACCATTGTTTATGGAAGTGGGAAGAATAGGCAAAAATACCAGCCTAACCAGCTTAGTTCTCTCGCGATTTTGATTCGCGTGTTAATTTTCCTATTGTTATTGAGCTTGGAAAAAACAAAGGGTGATTTCATGTATTAATAGGATTTCCTTACTGGTTGAAGCTTCAAAAGTTTTCCAAAAAAAGATCATATCCAAACTCGTTTTTTTTTTTTTTTTCCTGAGGAAGTTTTATCATAATTTTAAGCTTTATTCCTAAAAAAGAAACACGAATGTTTACGCAGAAAAAGACTCCCGTAGATTTGGTAATAATCATATAATAACAAATTCAATCGCGAGTAAAACTGTCCAGTTTATATCCATTGTTTCATGTGTCACGATATTTTTTTTAGAGCTTATGGCCGAATTAACCTGAATTGGGTGGATTGAGTTGTAGCCAGCTTCTAATATTCCAAAAAAAAAAAAAAAAAAAAAAAAAAAAGCAAACAGAGAATTCTCAGCACTGTAATATCATTTACTTTACTCGGCAAAACCCGGACTTGTCTTTTGCTTTATAAGCGACGCGTGTATTTGTATTGTTTTTGCTAGTTTTTCTATAATTTTTGATGGGTTCATAAAAAAAAAATTAGTCCATTTCTTTATTGCAACAAGCAATATTTTTTCGCAGTTGCAGTTAAACTTAAAAAGTCTTTTGAATAAGCAAGGGCTTTTACCCAGAAAACGTCAATCCTATAATTGTAGTCGCCAATCTTGTTTAGTTAGTTGAGATAAAAAGAGCAAGTATAGATGTGATTTCGCGTTTTGATCGACAGTTCTTGCACCTGAAATTCTGGATTCCTATTGTTTAAAAGCAGATTATTTGGGGTATTCTTGTTTTTTTTGAAGTGATAATTTTTAAATTTCTGTGCGAGCAAAGGATCTACAATTTATTTGTCTCCTTGCAACTAATCTCTAGTTTCCGCTTTCCAAGTCTTTTTCCCTCTTTCTCTAGATTGTTATTTCTACAGTGAGTTTGAAAACTCCTTGGACAAAAGGAGACGGTGGTAAGGATGGTGAATCAAAAATATAGAGAAAGAGATATGAAGTCTTCGAGTAATTTTTTTGTTTCATGTTCAGTTTCTTAAACTAAAGAGCCCACAAGGCTATATATAACATATACAATAAAAATCCATATTTCTCGTCGATGATTTATTGAAAATGCTGAGTACTAAGCCAGCTTAACCAAAAAGTTCTTGAGTAAGTTCAATTAAAAACCTGGGATTTTAAGTCAGAATACGAAATATGTATTTTAAGTAGGGTAATAATTAAAGTGATTCTCAACACTTTAATCGATGTCCATAAAATATTCCGCATGCCTACAAAAATGATGCACAAAAATCTTAAATAAAAAAACTATAAAAACACAATCTAAATCAACGAAATCAAGAGCACACTCCATAAACATGAGATGCCCACAGTGGGATCCCGCACCATCAAAAACGGCCAGAATGGCATTTCCTGCAGCATTACCCGCGCTGCCTGGAGCCGCAGGAGACCCGGACATTTTAGCGTCGGAACTGGTGGGTTCGCTGGCATAGCGTGAAGTAGTGAACGTGGTGCCTGCAGGATAAGCGCCATGCGCCAGAGCTACTTCTTGATCCAGTAAGCCTTGGGGGTTTTCTTGCGTATCGAAATGACCAACATTACCTGCATTCGTGGAGTCTAAAGGTGAAGACCCAGAGTTTACACTAGTAGTGTCGTGTTCTGAAGATTGGGCGCCGATAAAATCACCTGGACCAAGTCCAAAATCACCTCTCATGTTTTCATCATGGTCTCCCATCAATTTTCCACCATCAGGATTATGGGTTTCGTCAACTGCGCCACTTTGGAAGTTCTCACCGGTTTCTGAACTGGGATTAAAGCCAGAAAGTTGTCCATCTCCCTCGAGAGAATTTGGTGAATAATTTTCCGGCGCATCGTTTTCTTGACCAGGGATATGGTATCCATTGTTTCCTGATTTGTCCGGCTCTCCAGCATTTCCAAAATCATTTTCACTTGGTTCCCCTTTTTCATGGATTGTCCCACAAAACCCAGCCACCGTATCCTGATTTCCATGATCTTGTCCAGATTCAGAAATCTCTTCATAATCACAATTGGGTTTCTTGTCATCTTCTGAAACCCCGTAAACTGGTCTGAAGCCATTGGGCACAATGTTTTCGTCCGCATTATTAGGTGCGTAGAAACCTCATTGTGATCACCAATGGGTCTGTTTCCAACGTTTGGAAGGACACCATGATGTGGTATAGATTCATTGGCAGCAGTATTTCCATTTTCAGTTGTTGGTATAGGTTCTGAAACTGCTTCAGAATCACCAGGTCTATTCTCAACTTGCAGCATGGTATCATAAAGAGGTCTCGAACCATTCTCATCCTCTTTTCCATTTTCAGTCCCTGGCAAAGTTCCAGTAAACCCTTCATCTGTTGGTCCATTTTCAACTTGCGGCATAGTATCATGGATGGGTCTTAAATCACCATCAATAGTGTCTCGATTTCCACTTTTAGGTAAAGGTTCTGTAAAGTCTCGAGAATCACCTGTTGGTTTATTTTCACCTGCGGGAATCTCTTCATGCAGAGGCATAATATCTCCATTATCATCCATATTTCCATATGTTGTTCTTGAATCTGGATACTCTTCGTACTCCACAGTGGGGTTATTTCCAAATTTTGGCAAATTTCCATGTTCTGGATCATCATTACCGACACGGCCAGGTCTGTCATCTGGTGATTGATTGCCATAATAAACTTGCCGATCAGTATCGGGATCCTTGATCTGATCTGAAGATTGACCAGTATGAGGACCAGTATGAAGACTGTCACTATTTGGGTGATGTTCAAAATTTGGGGAGTTTTCTTCAGAAGGACTAGAATCTTCTTCCGACTGTTCACGATTGGACCCAGCTACTCCATATGCATCAGGGTTTCCGGGAATATGCATTTCTTCATTCTCATCTTGTGGCAAATCATTCGGTTCAGGTTTTCTTCCAGGTTCAAAATCGGTTTCCTTTCCTGGAGAAGTCAAATTTGGCACATGATTTGGGGTAGATGCATTTTCTTCATTGGGGAAAGGTTTGCCGTTAGGATTTTCTTCGTTATGCACGTGGCGAAAGTTCTCCGCGTCACCGGGGCTTTGCGCGTTTTCTGGACGCTCTGCAGGTGCATGGTGATCTGCAGGTGCAAGATTTTCTGCACTTCCGGGTCTTCTTTCACTTCCGGGGGCGCGGTCCGTATGGTCATGTTCATCAGAGTTGCCACCAGAGTTGCCACCAGAGTTTCCATACCCCATTTCCATGTATGACTCACCTTCAAACATGGTAGTTTCCAGTGAAGAAAAAGTATCGTCGCCGTAGCCAACTTCCAGAGAATCGCCATAATATTGTGTGACATCATCAGGGGATTTCATATCTCCGTTTTGCGTAAGTCCACCGGTTTCAACATCTGCATGACTTTCGCTATTACTGCCTGGCTTTACACCGTGCATGGGCGAGTCATCATTTTTGGAAGCATCATTAGTGTGATCATTGACTCTGTCACTCGAGCCATTTTCACCTAAACCTTGAACATGATGACCAAATCGGGTTGAAACAGTTTCATTTTCAGTGGTTTCATTATTTGCAAAATGGTCCGATTTGACTGCTGCTCCTCACCATTTTCAGTATAGACCAGAATATCCTCTCCACTTCCTTCAAAAGACTGTGTTTGTGAAGTGTGACCTTCTGAAACGTAGCCAATTCCTTCGTTCCCTGGTGAATCTTTATTGTCAGGTAAAGGCAGATTTTCTGAAATGATTTGTGGGTGCGAAACTTCACTTTCTCCAAAGTTACCAAAAGTTTGGTTGGTACTATTGCCAAATGTACTGAACGTCCAATTTCCTGCAGTAGAATTATCGTAACTTTCCAAAACCTGGTGAGTTAAAGAGGTATCGTTATCAGTTTCCGAAAACTTCGTTTTGTCAGTAGTCTCACCAAATCTGTTCAAAATGTCGTCTGTTTCAGAAGTCTCAACACCGTTAGTAGTCAGATTTGTAACAATATCTGGTTTAAACGTATCCACAATTTGGTCCGTACCATCAGTCTCCTCGAAAATCCCCATGGTCTGGTTGTTTGCAGCAGTTTCTTCAACGCTATCCAAAATTGGGGTTATTTCTGTGGTATCTCCAAACACCACGGAAGCCTGGTTTGCTGGAACATATCCTCCAGTTGAATCCAAAGTTTGGTTTGCTGCTGGAACTCCTTCAAAAATTCCCAGAGTATCATTCTTTGTATCTGTGGCACCAAACCTGTCCAAAGTAGGTTCATCAAGAAGATTCAAAGTTGAATTTTGTCCAATTTTCTCGCCAACAGTTTCCAAAGTCAGGTTTGTAAGAGAAAACTCTCCCACATTTCCCAAGCTCTGGTTTTCTGCTGTAATTCCATTTGCAAAATCAGAAGAAGAATGATGGGATGTTGAAGTGAAATCGATATTACCAACCCAATGATAATTCTCCTGAATAGTTTCGGAGAAACCAAAGTATGTATCTTCACTTGACCCGAGCCCCTTGGCCTGGATTTCATCAAGTGACATGGCACTCACACTATCGCTTCTATCATTCATGGAAATGTCACCCGTGTGAATAAAGTGGGATGAAACCATAGATTCTAAATCACTTCCTGTTTCCAACACTCCTTTAGTTGTGGGCCCAGAAGAAGGACCACCTTGTGGGTTATCGGTAGTGGAATTCTGGTAAGGAGGAATCAACGTACTGTTTTTTCCTGGCCCAGCAGGTACATCTTTATCCTTTGTGTCTGGTTCATCTGTCGCCCAAAGTTTGAAAAGATCCACTTCTGTGCCCGTAGGGTCAAACAGCAGAATATCCCAAGAAAACTCCTTTCCATTGCCAAGAACAACTATTCTGAATGGATAAGTCAATCCACTCTGGAATTCAAATGAAGCTGAGGGGTAAATCCGGGTATCCATTATCTTCCACGTCTTATCTATCTGATACAGACTATCTCTCATCATGGACCCGGGTCCAATTTGTAAACCAGCAATCAAGTCTTTCGACATCACAATATTATAAATTCCATCCATTTCAGGCTTGAAATGACCCTTGAGTTCAATCACGTGAGGCGTATCGATGCGGGGAACATTTATTCCATCATAATTGGCGTCAAAGAACCCTTCTTGGATAACTTTCAAGTCAGAAAAGTCGGTGTTAGTGTAGTCCAAAGCAGAGTTTTCGGATGTCGAGTATACACTGTAGTAGAAATCTCCATCACGGAATTGGGGTGATGAATCTTGCTTCACTTCAGTTTTTTCTTCTGAAAATAACCCAGCTCCTTTTGGTTCATCAGAAATCTGTTTGATTTCAGTGTTTATCTCTCTGGCAGGTCCATTTGGAGTGGAACAATAAATTGAAACACAATCTTCTGAAACAAACGTCACACGTATGGGATAATGAATCCCTTTTTGCAACTCAAAAGTGACTGAGGTGTCACTGAATGAATGAACGTCGTTAAAATTGGGCTGTTCGGGGCTTTTGACACCTTCAGACTTGAATCCTAATTGGATTGTGGCGCCGTCAGTTGCACCAATTGAAAAGACATGTTTGCCAGTCTCCAAAGCCTCGTAGAAACCTGTCAATTCCCAAATAAGCATACAGTCACCTGAATGAGAGACTTCCACATTAATGGGATCGGTTCCTTCAGTAATGATCGAAGGTTCGTTTTCCAAAATCAAGTAAGGATTGTGTTCAAACGATGGCAACATTGGAGGTGGGTTGTTGTAAAGATTTACAGTACAATCAGGAGTGTCCTCCTGGGAATTGCCCATGGATGTAACCGTAGAAATAAGAGCTAATAAAGTTATAATCTTCATTATGTTTGACTGGTATACTGATAGTAAAAGTACAACGAGAAAGGAAAGGAGAGTTACATGGACATTTAAATAGAGTTTTTCTTAACGGAATTTTTAAACAGAAAAGCTTCTGATGTAGTAAATCGATATGTTGCAATTTTCCCTCTTCAACTTTCCCAATTAATCACACAGTAGTATTGGCTACATACTTTCAATATGGTATAGAAGGTTTATGATCGAGATTTAAATTATTCCGTTCGCCAAGGAAATTTAGCATGAAGGAACTACATCATTTATTTCTTTTTCCAGGTTAGAGTTACCTTGTGATGTCGTGAGACTTGAAAAAAGCAATAATTTTATTTCATGGCAGCTGATATGTGCCGGATAAATTCTACTCAACCGATATATTGGATATAACGATATATTTGAATGAATATTCCGATAAACCTACCAGGTATAGAATCAGAACCATGTGATTCGAATACAATAGATATGGGGGAGAAATAAATGATTGTATATTTTTGACTCTAATTCTACAAAATTGTGTTTAAAAGAATAGTTGGTGGTCTGCAAATACCGATTTAAAGATCGAATACTCATTTCGATAACCCATCTTTCCTGCACTGGAACTATCACCAGGTATATGGTATCCCAATTATTTAAAGTCGTTTCTTTTTCAAAAATTAATGTTTCAGTTTAACACTCAGTCTTTATGAAAGCTGTGATACGATGGAAATTAAAAGAAATGTTGAATCAAGAGTAAATGAATTTTGGGTCTTTTAGGAAGACTTGGAATATGGAAAATTTGAAGTTTTGATTAGTGAGCTTCTTTAATCTTGCAACTTTCTTGGATGTACTTTTGTTCATATCATACAATTATATATAATTTTATTATTTGTATCTGCTTTTCTGTCCCGTATCAACTTTTTGATGGAAACCATGATCTTCACGTCTCTTCTTCTCTTGTGTTTTTCTTTCACGTTTTTCAAAAAACTCAAAAGTATCACATTTTGAAATCTTTTTTTTTTTTTCTTTTTTTTTTTTGTGCTTAGTTCTATTGATTTCATTCAGTGGTAAGAAAAAATACTATTTTCTTTCCTTTAAGAATTTCTTTTTCTTCTCTTTTTCTGGGTTTTCCTAAAAGAAATTTCGTATCATTCAATTATTAACAATTATTGCCTATTTGAAAAGACCGCGTCCAAGAATCTGGATTTGGAAAGTGCTGCGTTATTTAGCGCAATTCGGTGTAAGGAAAATTGAGGAAAAAGAAATGAATTTGCGCTTCTTTTATTTCCTCTATATTTCAGAATTAGAAAATATGATGCAAAGTTTAATTTAGTCACTTAAATCACTGATTTTGTAGTGGTTATAGTTTGAGCCAGTGTTGATTAGAACTAGTAAAATGCGACAATTTATCGAAACATTTTTTCAACCATATTTTAATGTTTTTAGTAAACGATGGATAAAAATCATTAATATTTGAAAAAAAAAAACAAGGCCTAGATTGAAAACTTCAGCTGACTGGCATGTTTGAGTGGGGGGATAGGTAGACCCCGAGCTGAGACTTGGGCAAGACTTACATGTGCTGAACTTGTGTAGAACCGAAAAATGGTACATATTCGATGCGAGGATGGCCAATAAAACCACATCTAATTTTCATGACCAGTGAAGTCTTCAGATGACTATTGAAGACAATGGTTCAAACAATGACCATCACCAGGGAAGTGGTGTTGCCAAGCAGAGAAAACGGCACTGGTTGTTCGTAGGTTCATTGTCGGATGTATTGAAAGGTTGGTGATTGGCCAATAAACTCCCAAGGCAGCATGGCAACTTGAAGAAAAATGGGCAGCCCCACTTTGATTTTTGAATTGTAAAATGAACTATTGTGGATGGCAAACATCAGAAACGAGTATTTCGTCGTTGCAGGCAAGAGCTGAGTGCCGAGGAGAATGGTGCACCTAAAGGAAAACAAGGCAACGAAGAGAGAAGACAGTAGGGGCAGGCAGCAGAGGAAATGAGTGACTTATTTTACAGAGAACAAGCTACTGCAGGCGACGACGATGACGAAATTAGGCAATACCTAACCCAAGCTAGGTCCTCACGCTATCTTTCTATTCTGGAGTTTTATGGTACGCAGAAAAGCACTTATCCGACAATTTGTCGGATGGCGAAGGGTTTCTTATCTATGATGGCAATGTCAGCGCCTTCAGAGTCGTTAATTTCTCGGTTGAAGAACATAGTCACGAACAAGCGAAACAGGCTCGATCCGAGTACGGTCAGAATGATGGCTATTCTAAAGGCGAGAGGCTTAATCAGAAAAGAAAACATCTTCCCCGATGACGAGCAAATGTCCATAGAGAATGATCAAGATGCTGCTGATACTAATGGGGTCCAAAGCTATGAAGAAGTGAGGAGGAAGAGTAGGGTCTGTTTCTCATGATAGTTACGTTAAGTATATCAACTGATTTTTTTTATTTTTGTTGTTGAAAGAGGCCTAGTATAGATCATCACCACAGAGAATGCACACCTCATGAACGTAACAACCCCGGTTTAATATTTAGCATATCAGAGTGTCAGCTAATGCAACTATGATGCGTGATTGACAAAAGCTTATGAAAGTGAGCAACCTGAACCTCGTAAATGGTAGTATTACATTTCGGGATCAATCCAATTTAGATTTGTACAATGAGGCGCTCTTAAAAGCCGAACCAGCCCGACCTCTGAACATCGGTAAGCTTATAGATACAGTTTTCTAAAAAAGTCCAAGAAAATATCAATTTAGTATTGATCCCTAGATATTAATACGGGCAAACTTTTCCAAAATATATCTTTTAGTAAAAAAACTAGTAAAAATATCGGTGCAAATCAACACTGGTTTGAGCTTAGGTGTATTATTCTGGAAAGAAGTGTAATTTTAAGCGACAATGTTTTAAACTAGAACTCAGTAAAAGATTAGATAAGTATACCTGTATTCTTCTCAAGTACTACTGAAAATATTCAAATAGGCCAAGAAACCAGGGAATGGTATAAAGCCATGAACCAATGAATAATGTGTATATGATGATTTAAAAAGAAAAAAAAATGTGTTATCAGAGAATAAAATACGTTTATTTTGTTTCGTGCTTTCCTCTTTCTTTTTTTACTTCCAGATAATTTATTTCTTTTTTTCGATATTAAGATATTAGAAGGAATGTTGATAGAGTGACACGGTCCCATTTTATCAAATCCACCTGAACTGCAATAGTTGAAGTTTTCTTGTTTGGGAGGTCCCTCTCAAGTTTGCTTTATTTATAAAGTAAGCTTTAATTGAATTTACTCCTTTCAAATACCCCAGAAACAGGAATTCGAGTTTCATAAAATATACAACAAATCACTGTGAACCATTTCTAAGTCTAAAACCCAAAACTGAAAATGCCCGATTACTTTGTCAATTTTCCAATATAGGTGTTTCCAAAAGAATGATTTCTGTTGCTTCAGAAGTAAGGCATATAGTATACATACTGAACTACAAAACATATATAACGTGGTTTAGCACCACACCGGCCACTTGCGCGCACCGGCATAGTTAGTTAGTTTTTTTTTTTAAAACGCTTAAATTTTGCCACAAATGGCATTTTTTGTAGATAAAAAATTAATTAGAGTTTTTAGAACATGTTTCTCTTCTATGTCCTGGTTTTCTGCAAATTCCACATAGTCTTGACAGCCGTTGACGTGGCTGCAAAATCGCAGGAACCGGATCATGGTTTTCATTAATTTGTAATTCTTCTGTGATAATTGGGTCTGGAAATTGCTCTAAGACCTCCTCAACTGAAATGTCACCTTCCTGGGGTATCTGCTTTCGGGACCTGGCTTTGTCCTTTCTTGTTATCTCCATGGTCTCGCGTAATGTCTTTAGTTCGTGTTCGAGAAATGCGACCTTGTGCATTGAAACTTGCGAACACTTAAAAAGCTGTCTTACTAACGTCTTTTCGGGGGTTGAAGGACTTCTAGATCTCTGCCTATGGATGGATTTCATGAGCGCTTCGTGCTTTAAAATTCCCTCTTGATTTGTAGGAGTTATTGGCTCCGATACAGTGTCTTGTTCTGGCGGTGGTGAAGGCGTACGAAGCCTAATAGTGAGCTTTGAGAGGACTCTTTCGGGATCCAAAGGTACTAAACCGGTAGAGGCAAAGCTGCTTTTGATAACCCTTTCCGAAAAAGTTTCTTTCCTGGCTTTGGGGTAAGCACGGAGGAATCCAAATTTGTTAATTTTACGATGGCCTTCGCGCGACGCACGATCAATGAGCAGATGGTAATTGTTCTTCAATGTCGAGAAACATCCGAAATCAAGGGGCTGTAAAATGTGTGACGAATGTGGTGGCATAAAGAGTGCAATGATATTATTTTCTCTGCATAAATTGTCGAATTGTGGTGTCAAATGGCTTCCGTGGCCATCGAGTATCAAAAGTCGATGCGTTCCTTTAATTCGCGTGGTAGTCTCCGGAATGAAAGTATTTTTGAGCCAAAGATAAGCAATCTTATCGTTAGTCCAACCGTTATCACTGACATTAAATCTCCATTTCTTTTCTATGCCTTTAAACCAGCCCCTGATGTATTTCTTTCCTTTGAAAATAATGCGCGGATTTAAAGCCCATCCAGATGCGCTCGTACACTCGATTGTAGTGACCCACTCACGATTCCCAGGTTGTAAGACTTGTCTCCTGTCATGATAAGATGATCTAGTGATGACTTTTGCTGCCTTAATGAGTCCCATCGCGAACCCAGTCTCATCAAAGTTGTAGATGTCGTCGTCTTGAATGCCATACTTTTTGGTCGTGTGCTTTATCAAATCAAACCAAGCTCTAATTCTTTCGGGATCAGAGCATTTTGCTCTTTTATAATCAAGGCCTCTTGAAAATTTTTTCCGAAGCATTTCCTGCCTTTTTACGTATCTGTCAACCCAACTTAATCCAACCTTCTGAAGATCGGCACTTCCGCGTTTTGCTAGAAGCAAATTAGCCATTTGTAGCACATCTTTCGACCTAGGGGCTGCACCTCGCAGATCCATCGAGAGTATCCATCTCCGAAGTGATAACTCCTCCAACTTTGTCAATTTGTGGTTGTTCTCCCTAGTTATGACGATACTTTTGACACCTTTTAAGCGATCTTGAAGAGTTGTGCGTGCTACACCAAAACGCTTTGCAGCTGAGCGAATTGATACATTTTCATTTTCTTTTAAATACTTTTTGGCTTTTAAGACACTGATCTCATTATCCTCCATATTTGGAGTCGATTTAGCAGGAAGTGGTTCCATGGTGGGTGTTTAAATAAAAGAAAAAGTTAGTTTAGACGCGTCTTTTTTTTTTTGGCCGGTGCGCGCAAGTGGCCGGTGTGGTGCTAAACCACGTTATATATATATACAAATTTAGTGAAAAAAATAATAAGTTCAAAGAATTTAATTAAAAGAAAAAGAAAAATTGGTTAAAATAATCAGAAAAACTAAACTAAGACTAATAAAGCGACAGTGAAGCTCAAGAAAAAAGATGTGGTGATTTTCGAAGCCTTTCCTTCAAAAGTTACCAGCAGTTTTGGGGTTTCTCTACTGCTGGTAGATTTTGCGTCACGACCATTTTTTTCAGTATTACTTCCTTTTGGACTCAAGGTAGATTTAGAATCATTTTTGGTCAAAGAGTTTGGTGAAATGTCCTTAAAATCAGCAGTTTTCAAAGGCTTAGCTTGAATACTTCCAGTTTTGTCGTCACCTTTTCCCCCAATAGATGAAGGAAAAACGCCAATTGATGTAGACAGAGAAATTTTGGAAGGAACACCATCCACATTTCCATTTTTCGGCATATTAGAGGTACTTTTCTGGCCCTTTCTTTCGGAAGTGGCCTCCACATTTCTGTCACTCCCTGGCAAGTAATGCAGAGGGGAAGAAATCGATCCATGTTGCTCATAATCCTCAGAAAAATCAGGAGATTCGTAGTTGGTTTTGGTATGAACTTTTTCACCTAACCCAGCAAAGCTTTCATGTCCAGTTGACTCCAGGTTTTTGGTTTGTGCGTTTTCATTTGCCTTTTGAGAAGGTTGTGATTTTACTTCTTCATAAGGAGACTCTTTCTTTGTATTCTCTAAAGTAAAGTTAGAGTCAAACACTCCTTTCTCCTCCTTTCCAAAAGTTCTTTCTGTGCTTTCAAACCTGAAAACGGTTTTCAAAGATATTTCAGAACTAAAAGTCAAACCATATTCATTAGTAGATTCAGGTACACCAACACGGACAGTTCCACAACCACCATCAACATTCCCACAAGTGGAAAAATTTCTCACAGACTCACTAACGAAAAAGCTCCCTGTGTGAACCAAATGGGAAGAGAAAAAAGAATGGCAGTTCTGACACTTTTCAATCTCAAAATCTTGACTAGAAATCTCCAGTACCAGATTCAACAATCCTTCAGAAGATGCTTTCGCTTCATTGGTGGGGAGTGAACCAACTTTAAAGGTATCTGAAATGGAAGAGGCAGTTTTAGTATTTCCATCTTTAAACTCTCCCAAAACGTCTTCTGGCTTCTTAGACCACAAGCCAAAAAGATCCACCTCTACTCCAGATGGGGTGTACAGAGTAATATCCCAAACAAATTCTTGGGTATTGCCAATCACCACCAACCGGAAAGGATAGTAGAATCCAGTCTGGAATTTTACGCTTGCTGTATGAGAAACACGTGTATCAATTATTTCCCACCGACTATCCATGGTATACTGTGGTTTTTTCTGGCGAAGACAAGGTCCAATCTGAACAGCAGCATCAACACCTTTTGCTAAGGAAAAGTTATATTTTCCATCTTCTGGAGCACGGAAATGGCCCGTGATTTCAATAACTCTAGAATCCGGTTTGGAAGTTACCAGTACGCCTGTGAAATCCTGATCAACTTTACCTTTCTGTACAATCTCCAAATTCGAAGTATCACGAAGAGCAGATTGATAATACTTTTCGACGGGGGCCACAAAAGATTTACAATAGAAACCAGAGTCAAAAACAAGCTTTTGAAATTCTTCCTGGTCCCCATTGACAATTGGGTGATTTTTCACCTGTTTGACTTGGTCGCCAAGATTCGCCGTCGTACCCTCATGTGAAACATAGATAGGTACACGATCAACTCCGGCAATATAGGTGATAAGGATCAAATAATAAACATTTTGTTTAAACTCAACACTAGGTGAGTCAGCCAACTCAAAAAAATCTTTAGTATGGCTTTTTTGAAAGGCCTCAGAAAGGTTCTCGGGACTACCAACTTTCAAAATGGCTCCTTCAGTATCACCAATAGAAAACGTGTACTGACCACCCTTGTCCGCGTGGTAGTATCCTGATAATTCCCAGACATATTTCTCCTTAGGAGGGGGTACATTGATAACAACTTCTTCCACCCCCTTAACTTCCTGAGCAGGTTTTTCAACAAACCCCAAAAACGGGTTTTGAGAAAACAACGAAATCACCGGCAAAGGCGTCTCATAGACCTCGAGTGAAGAATCCAACAAGTCTGACGGCTGATTAAGAAAAGCACCAACATTGGTTTGCGCTGGAGCTGCCGAAGAAGGATAGATATCGTCACCAGGAAGTTTTGGGCAAAATTTGGGTAATTTTCCTGGGTAACTTCTCAGAGCATCTGCAGTTGCAAAAGTGGCTAATACATATAATAACAAGAGATGGAAAGCCATATTTGCAAGTAATAATGAAGAAGAAAAAAGATTAAATTTTTTATTTATTTTTTATTTTTTTTTCGGGGAGAAAGATGAAGTTATTTAAAGATTGAATATTCCGCTATTAATAGAACTGTGTCCTAATCTTATTGTTATTATAATAATTATAATTATAATAATTACCTTTTTTATTAAAGCGCATATTCAAAGGTGCCTAATTGGTAATCTATTTTTTCTCACAACACTCTTATACTTTGTCTCTAAATGATTAGATTTTTTTTTCTTTCCTGAGAATAAAAAAACCGACCTTCTTTTTAATTTACATCACCATCGAATTTTGTCGGTAAGGTTTTTTCGTAAACCCATTGGTTTTTGTAACATGAGTACATGCAAAATACAATTAATCTTTAGGGTTTTCAATGAATGTAGACCCGTATGTTTCCCAACCAGAGTCATATTTCCTTGGCACTGAGCGTATCTTCACATTCAGGATACTTTATATGATTAATTTTGGGTACTAGATTATCTTTTCTAGCTATATTTTCGCCTCATTTTGGAAAAAAAAAAAAAAAAAAAAAAAAAAAAAAAAAAGGAAAGCTTTCCTTGGAATTTGTGATTCAATTAAACCCCAAATTGCACATTTAGTTAATTTTTTCAAAAACATATTTTAGAACCCCCGAAATAAAAAGGAGAATAGTTAAGTAAACGCCTTCAAATGCCGTCACCAAAGTGCATATTGTGGTACATTGTTACCCCTTTCAACCGTCAAAGCTATTTCTTTTTTCGGCTACTTCGAGGGAACAATGGGTATTATTGCCTTTTTGTCAGATAAGTTTATTGTCAGCAATAAGCCAAGAAATAAAAAATAATAAAAAAAAAAAAAGACGAGAAAAAGAGAGAGAAAACTTAAGCAAATAAGCACTTTGAATTATGCAAGCTGAAATGAAAATAAGCGAAAAGAGAAAGAGGTGTGAATTCAAAATTCTAGTGTCGAAGTAGATTATTAGGTTTTAGAGCGAAAGAAAAAGAAAAAGAAAACAGAAAATGCTTTTACATATCCATAACAGCTACAAGAAGATATCAAACGTTATCACATCTACCAGTCCAAATGTTTTAACTAACAAAGCAGTAATTGATTTTTTTCTTATAATAAGAATTGGTTTGTCCTTTATTGAGGTGCCGTTTATTCAAGAATTATCTTTTTTTTTTCATTGTTTTAGTCAGCCGAACGTTTTCGTCTAGATCAAAAACCTTGGGACCAGAAATACCATATCCGAAAACACAGCTTACCGTGAAGATTAGTAATTATTAGTAATCGTTGTTATTCTCCCGTTTAAATATGATCTACTTAAACAGTAACCAAAGCCACAATCCAATTAAAACATAAATTATTCCAAAATGCGTTTATCTTTTTTATCTGCTATTATTACCGTCTTTCCAGCAATCGTATCTGCTGCCTCAATTACTGGGGGCACCCAAAGCGACTCTTCTAATTTGATTGGATCAGAAAAAGCTTATGATATGGTGGAAAATTCTGGAAATGCTTCTCCAGCACATGTCAGAGACGCTATTAATTTAATAGCCCGTGATGAGGATGAGTATAGCTCCACTATTAAATTAGCGGAAAAAGAGTACCGTGAGACTACTGAACTTTTAATCTATTGTGCTGAGGGGCCAAAGTTTGAATACCCTTTCTACCTTAATTGGCAATCCGATTTCGAGAAGAGGTTGGCCAAAATTTACAAGAAGGTGGAGAATTTGGAACGGCCCGAACAGCTCCAAAATCAAATTAATTTTGCGACTAAATTATATGAGGCTATGAATGCTGCTGCAGAAAATATGTGGAGATTTGAGGTGTCACAAACTCCGGGAGAAGAAAAAATTTTTAAAGCATATGTCCTTCAAATTAGAGGCTTGTCCTTGAACGATGTATATGGAAAGCCAAAGGCCACTGAAAAATGGTTCCTGGGTGAAGCGAAAACCCTTTACGACGACTGCTACGAATTGATGAATTCTTTCCCCAAAGATGCTACGGTTGAGATCACACAAGAGTTTAGAGAGGTCATCACAAAGGCGTTTGAAGCGGTTAAACCTTTGAGACGAGCAGTAATTGAAGATTACCGGTGGAAATTTTGAACTTCTTTCTGACGGCAAAATTTAGTTAAGTATTTGAACATTGTTGTGACTTTTTTTTCTATATGTATAGTTGTTTTTATCCTCAATAAACTGTTCTGATTCACAAGTTGAACAAAATTTATTGCAAAGAAACTTTGTTATATTAAGGTTCAAAGAAAAAAAAATTGCTTTCGAATCAAAGTATCAATTATGTTCCGTGCTTTAAAGAGCTTAAGTCAAGTGTGCCATAAATTCTTGAAATCTCTTGAGGAGGGGTTTCAACATTCATTTGCGATATTGCTAGCGATTAATTCCAGTAAAAAAGAGATCGGTCTGTTTTGATCGTTTAGCAGATAGTTTGCATGTTTTATCCTCGGTGACCAAGAATAATTTTAGTGATCAGGAAAGTATACATGAAAAGGGCCACCACCCCAAATCTTTAGACAAAATTGGAATTAATAGCTTTATTAGTGATCAATATCTCTTAAGTACCCTGGGTTTTTTTTTCCCAAACTTAAAAGCATGTGAGGTATAATAAATGATTTAGTTGAGACTAGCGCAACACGCTTCCTCAAAAATATGTCCCTTAATCACCGGTGAATATATGGAAAATGAATTATTGAAGGTAATATCAAATAATTGATAGTATTGGATTTCTTTAAGGCTTATCAACCCACAAACTTACTAAGTGTCAAAAAAGTAGTCAAATCGTGGGTGCAAAGCTAAGTATCCCCGAAGACAAACTGGTAACTTGTAGGTAGCAGGTATTCCTATGGGGTCTTAAAAAGCGTTGGTAAAGTATTTTCTTCGGATGAAAAAACTCGTAAAATACCATATTAACGACGAAAATGTCACTGAAAATGTCATAGAAATATTTTCTACCAAAGGATTCTCCTGGCATGATAGAATATCCGTCTTGAATGGTAAAAGAATTAGTCATAGCAGGCCTTCTTAAGCACATGGAAAACATTTATTGTGGAAGAAAATATAGCCCATAAAGCTGTGTACACCCCCAAAACTTGTTAGCTTCCTTTGCTGGTGATAAATATTGTTTTGAAATCAAAGTATATTACTGATGGCTCATTGGGTGATTTTAGGCCCTCCAGATTAACTCACCAAGAATACCTTTTTAAAACAAAACTTAAATGCCATTTCATAAAACTGAGGACTTCAACAAGGGCAAGAGTAAATGTTTCTAATAATATTAGTGTTAGTCTCAACGATGAATTGAGTTTTCTTCAAGGTTGAACTTTGTTTGGGATGTCGTTTTCGCAACTTGGTGAGCGGGCACGGTGTTGGAGAATACAACAACTGGGTTTCAGATGCGCGCGCTCTGGTGGATAACTGCGGTAGTAAAAGATTATCACGAGGTTCGACTTATCCCACTAAGTCTACGTCCTCGAATAGATTATAATAAACTATTCTATCTGTTGATTTCGGATAATCTCCAAACGGAGATGGGATATTTTCTCACTTCTTTTCCCGCACCGAGACGCCCCATTCCATCTCGGGGTCGTGTCCTTACCATACTCGCTCAGTTGGCCCCCTAATTCCTCAATAGCCAACACACGGGTTATGATGTATGTTAGTACACAGCCCTATAATTTCATGATTCCAGTTTTACGTTCAAGAAATTCGGGGCCAATTTCAGGTTTATTGGAAGGAGAAACTGTAACATGGTTTTTGGATTGAAATTTGGCTTCCTGTTCAGGTTTGAGAGCTGGAATTTAATCTTTTTTTTTTTTCTTCTGTTAATTTTGGTCGAAGACAAGGCAATTATCTTACGCGTAATGACGAGTGTGCATACCTACTACGTAGTAGAAATTCATTAATGCTAGTAGTAAGAGAAAAAATATATCAAAAAAAAAATCAGAGTTGCATCTGTTTGTTTTCTGCAAACCAACACAACGTTTAACCGAACCCCGGATTCTCAGATGGAAAGATTATTCATCCGAATTGATCAGTTAAGCCTACTGTAAAACTACAAAGAGTTTAGCAAATATTCCGGGTATACATGTTTGGGTATTCCGCCAGTATTTGCTTCGGGATAATCAAGACGGAAATACCACAAAGCCAAGTTTCGGGTGGACCCATAGCCCCGGGACAATGTTTTTAAAACAGTGAAATTCTTTTGGTTTCTTTGGTGTACTCCCCGTTGTAAACACACACCGAATTTCTCTGATTGTTTCTATAAAAAGAGCCGACAAGCCGCGTGTTTATAGAAATCCACCTCAAATCACACCATGAAAGTAATCTTTGCGTTTGTTGTGGTAGCCCAATTTATCTGCCTTATTTCCGCCTATAGGCATGAGCCAAAACACGAAGGTACCCTTGAGGTTGAAAGATCAGCTGCTAAATCCGACACCGTTACAGTATTAAACAGTGGAAAAAATACAGAAGAAAAACCTTTATTTCCTGGAGACAAGTATCTGTACCCAGATAGTGAAGTCATTTACCTGCCGGCGGCCCTTTTAGCGGAGGAAGAATATTCTGAATTAATCGTGCGCTTGAGAAGGTTTTCTACCGGGAAAGTTTTTCGGTTCCGAGACTTTCAGAAAGAATTTCCCGAATTAAGAAGGACTCTCTCGCGGATCCATAACTCTGTGGACCCGAAAATGAGACACCGGAGGTTGGATGATTACTACGGGATTTTGCAAAACTTGATGGAGACAATGAAGACTTCGGTTGATGAAATGAGCAATTGGGCAGATAAGTTTTATGATGGAGTCAACCTCGTCTATAAAATGCACGAATTACGACTTCTTTCTTTGAGTTTATTTGGCCCCAATGGGTTACCCGACGTATATATGGAAGGATTTGACCATAAAGTCAAGAGCCTTGATCTAGAGTGGTTTCGTTTGAAGACGAATTACGAGAATTTGCTCGAAAAAACCGGTTTGCATGACCAATTTGTACCGATCCTGAGCCAGACCCGAATGACCATAGATCTTTTACTCAGATCACAGAGTAACGCACATAATATGGCGCAGGTTATGGCCGCTGGTGTAAGGCCAATCGGGTAGTTTATTACAGCCATTTACAGTAAAAGCTAAGGGGTATTTTCTGAATCAAAGTATTTCAGTGATGTTCTTTTAAGTAGGATCGATATATCACTATCATTGTGGATCATTGGTGTCGAGACATTATATTCTTCCATGGTATCTATATTAAGTTAAATGAATGGAACATCATTGCCAAATCTTTGTTTATAAAATGCCCACAGTCATAAAAAGTACCTAAGTGTTACGGGGATTTAAGCACAGACACATGGAAGAAACAGAAAACCGGGGAAATGGCATATGCCCGGAAGTGAGAACTTCAGATAAACATTTGAAATATCAAGGTAGAAAAAAAAAATCCCGCAAATCGCCACTCAGCAGAGTTCCTGCCAAGGAAATACCAGGTGAAACACGATAAGATACCCAACAGTCCACCAAGCGTAATCTACATTTGTATCTGCCAACAAAAGCCAGCCATTTTTCTCAGTTGTTTATTAATTAATTCTTTTTCGTAATATGTTAGTTGGAAAATTTGTTTACACAATCAAGTATCTGATTGGAATGTGCAACAACTTGACAACGTAGCCGACAACACCCATCATGACGAAACCGACACCGACGGCTCTGATGATCTGGAAGTATTCTAGGATGTTAGTACTTTTTTCGGTTGTCTTTTGTTGTTTTAATGGAATGTGGTCCAGGGAAAAATGTATGATTGTAAGGGGGGGTGGATTTCGTTTTGTGTAAACGATAAGACACGTGTGAAATAATGATGTTCCAAAATCACGACTATCTAAAGCCCCATAAAACACTGAAAAGAATAAAGCAAGTCCAGATCTCTGTGCATATATATCACCAGATAAAAATATGACATGACTAAACGTAGTCAGCACGAGATTAAAAAAGTCACATACCTTTTTGAGTTGGCTTTTGGCACTTCTTGACGAAAGCAGTCCCGTCCTTAACGAATCCAGAGGGGATCTCAGTGATTTTCTCTAAACCTTCAGCCATTTTTGATTATATATGTGGTTTTGATATTTTTTTTGGAAAGTAGGTACGACGAATATGGATAAAAGGTTGAGGTGTCCAGTTCGACGCGCGCGCGGCCACTAAAAGGTAGTGTGCGGGCCAACAAATTCATTTATCGGGTTATCGCCCAAAGACATCGGCACGCGTGCAGGAAATATCGCCTGGAACGGCAGTGCGAAGGAATAAACCAGTGCCGAGTAACGATATGTTTATAACGATATTCGATAATGAGATAGATGTAGAAATGTGGAAATATCGTGGTTTTATAAGAACCTTAGAACTCCAAAAATTCCTTGTTACGACCCAAAAAGTGAGCTTATACCCCCCCACTCACATAAGGTCCAAAAACCCGGCGTCCTCGTCTTCCGCAAGGCGTTGGGCTTCAAGTACATGCATTTGTTCCAAATATTGTTGCTCATGGAGTTGAGCCCAGCGGTCAATATCGTTACGCATATCAGCATCAAGTGACCATTTGCGGGTCACGTGAGGGATCTCGCCCATGTGTCCGGCATTGCCCTTTAAGTTGATAAGTACCTGCATGGTTTTCGTGTAAAGATGACGAATCTTGGCTACTGTAGCCATGGAAACCCGGGCATTGTACGAGTCAGACGACACCGAATATGCAGCATTCTGCAAGGAAAGGTAATGTAAAAGATCGTAGCAGATTTGTGCACCAAGTTGTTGACGTTCAAATACCAGCAGCACAACCGATGGTTGAAGATATTCTTCGGCAAGCTGCAAATAGGTTTGACAGGCACGTGGCGAGAATCCAGGAGAAGCTTCGTGGAAGCAGCGCCAAAGTTCAGAAACAAGGCCCACGCGTTGGCGACGCACCCCTGCCACAAATTCAAGGAACCCTTCGTAGTCGAAATCGGCAGATTTCTGTGCTTCGGCAAGCGCTGCAGGAAAATCATCGCTAGCCAGACCAAACTTAGAAGTTGAATTGGGAGCAGTTCCCGATTCACTAACAAAATATTGGAAGGCACGGGCCTCAGAATAACGTGTAGCAATATCAGCCCAACGGAAAACCTGATCCCAAAAACGACGTGCTGAGGTATCGAGTTCAAGGCCATAATGAACCTGGAATCCGTTAATATATGCCATCGCAGCTACAAACTTGCGGTTGAAGAGCATAGCCACGGCCACTGTTCCAAGAACATCAGTAGTAGGGAAAAGAGGGTCCAGAGGTGTGGGTTTTTCGAACCCAGACACGAGTTTTCCCTGCGGCAGAAGCCCCCAATTAACCTCAATGAGGCGCATGGCCTGGTCCACATTTTGACCGTACGAAATCGACGCAAGCATCACGCCCACAAGCGAATTGGAAAACGTGACCCTCAGTTTCTGAGCCAGAGCCACGGTTTGCTGTGCGGTATATTCATTAAACAAATCAAGCCATTTTCGCTGGTGCTTAAGGCGGGACTGACGTGGGTCCACAATCGAGTCACTAAACGCGGACCGTTCTACTCTCCAAAGAGACGGTTGTGCGTTTCCAAAAACACGGAACCTTAAGGCCCAGAGCCGTGGCGTCATGTGTTTGTAAACCTGGGACCCATATTGAAGTTCCATACGCCGGAACCACCGTGAAGCAAGGTCCAACTTTGCATTGTTGAGCTCGAGGCTTACCATATTTTCATAGTCAGCTGCGCTCATAGTATAAGTAGACGTATTGGAGGTCAGCGGGCGTTCAAGGTACCTCGCCTCCTTCGAGTACAAATGCAAGCCTTTCTTCCCCGCATTTCCGCCCAACAAATTGGCATATACTGCCCGAATCTGTTCCCTTACCTCGCGCACATGAGCACGGGCCTCATTAGGAGATAATTTGCCGCCCTGGCCCATCATTTGTACCGTACCAAACTTGAAAAGAATGTCTTTTTGGTAAGATACAAGTTTCCCAAGCACGTGAGCCATCTCACGTGGTTCAAGCACCTTTTGCCATGGCGTAGCCAGGGTCCGGGATGTCCATTTAGCCAAGGTTTTAAGAAGCGCGTCATACCGTTTTTCCTTGAGAAGACGGGAGATTTCTGTGCGTACCCCTGAAAAGCCACTGCTCTGTATCACTCCCACATACCCTCTATGAGTGCCAGAAAGCGTATTTGTGTATTTTTGTGCCGTTGAAGATGCAAGTTTCTGTCCTATAGTCGGTGATCCGATGACCACTTGGCCTGTACCCATTTCTGCGGTTACAGAGGCACTTTTAGCGCACGAACTAGAAAACAGGCGGCCCTTAAGAAGTGTACGGCATCGCTGGTTCCGTATTAGTGTGTTTATACACGTCATTGCCCTTGTAATAATGCGCTAAATTAATACTAGTTTTTCACTTTTCGGTCGCTAATGGTGGTGTCGTATGCAGGCAGGCCCGGAAAAACCAACGTCTCTGCGTTGATCACGTGAAGTATTCCGGGCTCAGTCAGGTTTGTTCCCAAAGTTTTAAATTTTTTAATTTTTTTTTCTAAGGGAGAGTTATCATCTTTTTTTTGTTTTTTTTTCTCAAATTATTAATCGTGACTATTTGTAAACCCTAGATTCAGATTATGTGGCAGTACTGAACTTTCTTAATTAATGTGTGAGTTATTGCGAATAAAACTTGAGATTTATTTTAGTGCACCTTCACAATAACGTAGGTTGAATTTGAAACCTAAGCCGTTGTTGGGGTTTTGGTTTGGCCAAAGCTTTGGTAATATAAAGTATTTAGAAAATATAATGGGGCATAACGATATACGGTTTGCAGACCAGTTTACAACTCGTTTATGGTCACTACCAAGTTTACATCACTCTTTGGAAAATGATTATTTTATGGAAAAAGAAAAAAAAATTAAAAAAAAAAAAAAAAAAAAAAGAAAAAAGAGAAAAGGTGAAGAAAGTTTCCAAGTAGAATTAGCTTAATTCATTTTATTCAGGGATAACTAAGTCGTTGTTTCGAAATACCAATACACGTATGATTGGACATAATTTGCAGCCGCAAGACCTCTACAGTGTGCGCAATAAATTTGAAAATAAATTGAATATTGTATATTATTATTTAAGTACAAGCCGTCACAAACAGTAAAACAGTTTCAACTAATTGTTTTGGAACTTTTCTAAAAGAAAAAAATACTTCTTGCTTTTAATTTAAGCAATAACGCAAGAGGAGTACCAGCCAGTTGGAGTGGTGGCAGTCAACCAGTTGTCCTTGTTTGGGGTGGAGGTAGTGTTCTTGTTAGATTGTTGAGGAGCGGCCATTATGAAAGAAATTGTTTTGATTGTTTGATGATAGAAATAAAATTGAAATAAAACATGGAAAATCCACCGTTTTATACCCGTTTCCTTCGTGTGGCACGGATGATACCACTAATTAGGAGTTTGCATCTCAATGCGCGGACTGCCTCAACAAATTACCGCTTTTGATCACGACAATATGTTGAAGAGGAGGTCCCACTGGTATCCGACCGACATGCGTCGAAAAGAAACGTTTCAAATGCAAGTAGTCTTATTTGAATGACCACAAGTGAGTTGTTTTCGCCAAAAGCGGTGAAAATATCTCATTCTGTGACGTTGAGCCATGATGGGCGTGGCAATTTCTGCCGACAACCTTCTTTAATTGTGCATGCCAATGCACGGTGTATGCTACTTCTTAGGTCATAGATATGAGATAGAAAGAAAAAGCAACCAAAATTTATAGATAACTCCGTATGGGTTTTCAAAACTCTTTCCGATTGGACAAGTTTTCGGAGTTGATTACCCCGCTTCTATTTCCCCAAATTGAGCTCCAAAATTCCCAATAATCTTTTTTCCCTTTTTGTTATCATCGAATTTTCAAAAAAAACAACCAGAAAGTTTGACCAAAAGTGTGAGGTAAATTACTCAGTTTCACATTAATGAAGGAAAAAATTATACAGGAAATATCATCAATAACACGTGTATTTACCCGAAAAACGTACACACAATAAACTATAATTTAGATTTACCAAAGTCATTGGCAGGTAAGCCCCCAACTAAATGCACGGAATTATACTCTGCGATATTCAACAACCCCTGTTCGTGGCTCCCTCCATCGAGCATAAACTGAATGGATTCCTTGGTTCCCTTGATTGCCCACTGTGGGTTTGAGTTGATAACCTTCCCCAAATCAAGACAATGTTCGATGCCAGCATCAAAATCACCAACAATCTTACTGACAAACCCTAACTCAAGAGCCTGTTGCGCGCCAAAAACTTCACCCGTTAAAGCATACTGATTCAACAAAGATTTATTGCCCACAAGATTTGAAAGTCTCTGCAAAGAGCCCATATCAGCAACAATACCGATTTTGATTTCTCGAATAGAAAACTTAACATCTTCGGTGGTGATCCGGATACTGCATGCAGAAGCAATATCCAACGCCAATCCATAACATACACCATTTAATAATGCAATTGTTGGTGTCCTCATTCTTGCTGGCATGGCAATTGCATCCTGGAATTCACGGATATGCGAGTACATTTTATTTTTCTTTTGGGCAAAACTCAGATCTTCGGATTCATCCACTAACAGTAAAGCAGCCTTCAAATTCAAACCGGATGAGAATGCCTTACTGAACGCCGAAGAAATCAAAATCACGTTAGTATCCGGATCTGATTCAAGCAACATCAAGATTTCATGGTATGCCCGCCAATCTTCTTCTGCATACGCATTCAAGGTTTTAGGGTTATTGTACAGCACATGGACAAATCCAGGCTCGATTTCTTTCACCCGCCATTTGCTGAATTTGGAGTATTGGGATGAGGTGAATGTCATGGTGATGGATGTGTTGGTATTGAAGTGTTTTTCAAAACAAATCGAATATTCAAAAAAAAAAATATTCAATAAAAAAATACTCAATTCGTCAAATATTCAATTAGTCAAATATTCAATCAAAGATTATTCAATAAGCAAAATATTCAATTAAAGAATATCCAGGAAGAAACAAAGGAAATGCACGGTCTTTGAAGGTGAAAAACCTCGGAGTATGCCCATCCCCCACATTGGATCGGACCGAGGATGGGAATTTCATGTGCTTGACTTGCACACAAGCATCTACCCCCACACGAAACAAAACAAAACAAAACCCGCCCAAATTTCTACTTAAACTGTATATTTGCCTGGGGCACTCAGACCTTCATCTGCAGCTGCTTGTTCAAGACCCTCAATCATTTTTTGTCGGATCATACGGTTTGCTTCATTCACGGCATTTTCCGTAAGCCCCTCTATAAGCAAGTATAGTTTAGGAGGTGCAGGCACATCGCGGCCGACCTTTTTAACCGTAGTAGGGATCTTTGTTTTTGGGGCATAATATTGTCCCTTGTTTGTAATCGAAGTGGACGTAGCTTCAATGATCTGGGCAAGATTATCGGCATTTACAACCACCCAACGTGCTTTTTGTGGAAGGTCATTAATTGTAACGCGCGAGTGGAATTTACACCGATCGGGGCCGGAGGTTTCTTCTGCCCGGCCTTCAATAACCTTAAATTCAGGTAAATCAAGCGCCAGTTCTGGAATTTGTTTTTCAGACCCATTTGTAGAAGCTTGCTTTCCTGATTTCATGGTTTGGGTAGTTTTTGGATCAGTTTCAACATCGTATGCTCTCCTCTCCATCAGTTTAGTTGAAGACCGAGTTTCGTCAAGTTTATTCAAACCATTTCCACCAAAACCAAAACGGAACTTTTCTTTACCTGCCTTTACTTTTTCCAAAAATGTATCACAAATTTTCACAAGACGTGGGTCGATTTCCGTTTCGGGAACTTTACTCAACCTCAACGCCTTAACAAGATCGGTAATGGGCCGTTCTTGTTCGGAAGTTACAAAAGTATAAGCGTCACCATGATTTCCCGCTCTACCCGTACGGCCAACTCGATGTACATAATCTTCCATATGATTTGCAGGGTCAAAATTGACCACGAGATCTAAGCCTTTCACATCAAGTCCTCTGGCGGCAACGGAGGTAGCAATAAGCACGTCGATAGCACTGTCTTTAGTTGAGAAATCACGAATAGCGTATTTCCTATCGATTTGTTCCTTGGCGCCATGGATCGCTACACATGGTACTTTATGCGAGAGCAATTTCACTAGCAACGCATCTGCAGAGTCTTGTTTTTCAACAAAAACAAGTTTTTTCACATCGGGAAAAGCCGCAAGCACATCCAAGAGTTTACTGAATTTTCGTTCAAACACAGATTCATGGGTCTCGCCATCTTCAACCTGGAAAAACTCGACTTTCTGAGTGATTTCTGGAGCCACCACACTAATTCCACCTACAACCACCTCCACGGGATCATTAAGTACTGCTCTTGCAAGACTTTCCATTTTTTTGGCAAAAGTGGCAGAAAAAAGTATACTTTGGCGGTCTGGCCGGATCTGGGCAAAGATCTTATTCACCTGGGGCTCAAAACCAAAATCAAACATGCGGTCTGCTTCATCAAGCACGATATAAGTCACTCTTCGTAAATTACAGATGCGTCCATTGTTAGCGGCTAGCAAATCAATAAGTCTTCCAGGAGTTGCAACCACAATCTGAGACCCCTTTTTGAGTTCGGCGATCTGGGGTTCTATAGATGATCCACCATAACAACAACATGCGGAAATCCCCAATTTTTTTGTGAAATGACAAAGTTGCTTATAGATTTGAAGCGCAAGTTCACGTGTGGGCGTTAATAAGATCCCAATGGGTCCATCACCTTTAGCTAATGGCGGTTGTGCTTGCACGTGACCTATAAGGGGTAACACAAACGCCAACGTTTTACCTGAACCTGTTTTTGCAACCCCCATAAAATCACGCCCAGACATAATCGCTGGAAGCGCTTGACTCTGGATAGACGTGGGTTTATGGTAACCCAATTTTTCTTGCATTATATTAAGAACCAAGGGAGAAATTCCCAATTGATCCCAAGCCCAAATAGGCCGTGGCACGTGATTTCCTGAAACTTTAATACCATCCATTTCTAAGCGTAGAGCCTTGATTTCTGAAGTCGAAAGTGCTTTAACCGCTGGCAGCTCAATGTAGAAATCCTTTTTGAATGGTACATATTCCACCATTTCATGGTCAACTTTATTGAGCTCTTTACCCTTGGCAAAATTTTTCATTTTGGTCTGGATAAGTCGGTCTTCTTCATCCTCCGACCCTTCTTCTGACTCATCTACTAGACCCGGAACGGAACCTCCAACAATAGAAACTGTAGATTCGCTATTTTCCTCAGTTTCAGCTCCATTTTTTTCTTCAGCCTCTTCTCCTGTCGGTTCTAAAGATTCGAGAAAAGCATCTAGTTCATCTATTTGGTCCTGCCCTTCAATTCTAGGTATTTTCAACGTTCCAGACTCGTCTGCACGGTTATAGTTGCTTCTTTTAGCCGTAGGAGCCCGGAATTTCGGCTTAGAGTCCAAATCTTCATCATCATCTTCTGCAAAAACATTGACACGTGCAGCAGGTGCACTACGTTTGCGTGAAATGGTGCTTACAGTTTTTAGAGGAAGAATTGGCGCATTTTCACCGGATTTTTGTTTCTTCCATGCATCCAAACGAGTCTGAACGGGTATTTTCGCCGTTTTAAATGTTTCAACATCATTTTTAGTACCTGCTTCCGCCTTTGAAAGCGGAATATTTTGTGAAAGTTGCTGTTTTTTGCGTTTCCATTCTTCAAGTTTCCTTTGTCGTTCTATTTTCTTCGATTCCTCGGCAGATTGTGGAATTGGTGAATTTTCTGAAATCCCTTGATTTGAAGAATTTATTCCACTATTAGACACGTTATTTTCCTCGTTATTTTCCTCGTTATTTGTGGAAACTAAAGACTCCAGGACAGAATCTACTGATGCTTTTTTAAGTTTCCATTTTGCTAGCTGTTGCCTGCGTTTCTCGAGTTTTTCGAGTTTTGTAAGCTGTTCTTCCGACATGTTAGTTAGATGAGGAAATGATGGTTGTTTTTTTTTATAATTTTTTCTTGAAAATGCACACCTTTCGGCAAATAAAGTTGGTTTATTTTGTACGATAAAGATTTGTCGATTTAACGATTTGGTTACTTTCTGCAGCCGATGCCTCATATAAATACCGCGAAGGGAAAGCGGGGGAGCGGGTCATGTGACCAGTGATTCAAAATTGGTGGCAGAAAACTACAATTTTTGATCGTTTTAAATTTAGTGCCATGAGGTAATGTAAATTATCCTCATGTGAAAATAAGCGATTTGGATCAAATGGCTTTTTGTTTATCGTTAATGAACCTCAAGTCGCCACTTAAACTTCACTGTGCAGAAGGTGAAACATCGCAGCTAATCTAGATAATCACGCCATCATATTAAATAATCATAACAAGAAGTTTGGTGCGAAAATCTATAGAGATGTGGTCACAGTAACAGTTTGCGAATTTAAAAGAAGAACGGGGGCTAAGTCGTCAAGCCAAATTGCAAGACTATTGGTATACGCCAAAGATTCTTCGTCATCCAAATGAGTACCAATGATTGGGGCAGGAAGGGTGGAGAAAATCACTGCCGTCTCATCCTTCTTCGATACCTTCTTCATAAGCTCATTCAAAATAATATGTTGTCCCTTCGCAGGAAGATCACTGAATGAAAGCAGCTCCAACTCTTTCTGTAATTGTGTGTAGGTGATTTTGTTCGGTTCCAGACCACTAACACTTCCCAGTAAATCCAATGCCGATAATTCTCTACTGGGTGTTAAACCATCCTCATCTTCCTCTCTGAACAGAGGTGACTTCAAGTGTTCATGTATACCATCATTCGTGAGAATAGAGGGTGTTTGATTCTTGCCCTTATCTTCGAATTTAGGATTGAAATGCACAGCCTGTCCACCTTTCTTACCTTGAATGGCTCTCCGAGATGTTTCCTTTAAACCTGCCTTGATATTCTCAGCTAATGAAGTGGACAGTGTATTGTGAGATGGAGGGTTTATTTTGTATTCGCCCTTTTCTATCCCTGCATTAGCAGAACCCAGGCGATTCACTTCATCGCCATCCTCATCCTCTTCCCCTGATTCATCTCCATCCGCCACGAATTCAATTGACGGCTTTGCATTCTCACTCTCCTCATCTACATCACCATCATCTTCATCATCCCTAATCTTCGAGTGAGGGATCTTTCCAGCCAGGAAATTTGGCCTGAGATTTGATTTTGACGCACGTATTGAAAGGCGATCAGGACTTTTAGATGGCAATTTGGTAGCCCTTCTTGGATTAAACCCAGCCAGGGGATTGCGTGCTCGGCTTGATGACCGTGTTCCACTCTCTTGTGCTTGGGTTTTTGGCGAAGGTGAAGATTTTTGTGTAGCACCATATACCGAAGTAAGAGGAACCGACTGAGGTGGAATGATGCCCCTTTGAGGTAACACACTAGATTCTCTGCTGGCCGAATCCTCCCTGATGTATTCCTTCTCGGTTTCACTGTCGTCACTGCTATCAATAGTATCATCATACTTGAAAAACAGACCATCACCTTGTGCTTTCATATTCAATGATAACGATAAGCCTTGTTCATGCAAGTTAGCCAACGTGTATCTCCGATTATTCTTCAATGACTTACCCAAACTATGAGCTTCAGAAGGGCTCTTTGAAGCAAATGTCAAGGATTTAATTCGGTCGGAAAGGCCATCTGCTATAGTGATTGCACGAGGTTTACTAGTTTTCTTTTGTCTTCTTCGAGAGTCAAGCTCCTTGATAGCTTCTCTTGCCTCTACCATGTTGATCCACCATTGATCGGTTTCCAATACTTGTTCAATATGCTCATATTGGACACTGTTCTCGTCAGAAATTTCTTGGCCTTTAACCATGAGGTTATAACTTTGGAGATTTTCAGTATCAAAACAAACAATCTTGACCTCGGCTTCAATTCTCAAACTGTCGAGTAAATTTACTAGTCTTTCTCTTTCGTCGTCTTTTTCCGCGCTAGTTTCAACAAAGGCAACAATTCTCAAAACATAACCGTTATTTTCCCATTCGTCAACTGTTGAAAGAATCAGTCCTAGTTGTAGAATCAATGTATAGGTATCAAAGTTTGTCAGCATAACAGACTTTCCGTCCTCGAGCAAGCAAATGGTGGACATTTGAATAGGGTACAAGTCAATATACTTCTTGGTCTTTGGGGAATTTGTGGACATTTTGTTTTTGAGCCACAGCTTATCGAAAACTGGTAGAGTCATGTCTCTAAAGTTCGCAGCTATGGCAACAGTTGCTTGCATTATGACTAAATCCTCCACTATTTGTACCCACTGGTTCACTGAGACCTTTTTTTCTTTCCTGCAATCGTCTGTTGGCAACAGGAGCCGTGGTTGCATCATTGGAAGCTCCACGCCGTGTTTATGAAAGTCATAAAACCCCATGACAGTGATGTTAGGTTTCATTCCTCCTAATCCAGAACCAAGAAAAACATTACGCACACCCCATGGCAACGAAGGGCCAATAGCAATCTGTACAAAGGCTTTAATCTTGGCCAAGTCTCTCAATTTAATCCAAGCATTTTTCTGCTTCTGGATTTCTCTAAAAGAGTCGATATTGAATTCCGACGACACTTTCTCCGATTTATTTGTGTCGCTAAGCAACACAACATGGCCTAGAATGTAAAGCCCGCCTTTCTTAAGGTGGTTACAGAATCCAATCAAATTCCATGAAGTTTGTGGATCGTCACATAATAACAAGATCTGGGGCCGCCAGTACTTGACACTCATTTGCAACTTGAGTCGAAGCAAGTATTTACGCACCTGATGGTAGATTAAAAGTTGCAGAATATCTCCAAACTTCAGTGGTGGAGTGGAGTAGTGAATCATCATAATGAGGAAGACCAAGAAGATAATAACAGAAGTGGCCGAAACACCATCACAAATATACATTGCAATGATTGATGTCAATCCCCCTGTAAATGCAGTTTTCGAGTTGAAGTACTTGAAAGAGGGGCGGAAGTTGGGAGCCGAGCCGAGTCGTAACAAGAAACAGGCCAAGTTAGTGACCAAAAAGTCATGAGAAATGCCATAGTAATAAAAGTGGCGATTTGGTTAATGTCTGCAAAAAGAAATACTTGCGCAAGCAGCCACGTGAGGAATATGGCATAGAGCTCTGCTCTGCGTTTTTGTGCTGGCAGTTTCTTCGCCATAGAAAATATCGATAACCCAGGGATAATCCTGTCATCAGCAATAGCATTTAACATTGACGCTGCACCCACGACACCCATAATCACAGAAAAAAGGGATGTGGAAACCTCGCCAATGATGATGATAAGTCCGTTTATATTGACAGACTGAATAATCTTGATATCCTTATGAAGCAACTCGCGCGGGGTACTTGCTCCTAACGACACAATCACCAACAAATAAAGGACAAAGCTAGTCAATAATCCATAAAGTGTGCCCTTCGGAATGGACCGCGATGGATTGGTGAGTTCCCCCGACATTGATGCGCCAGCAAAAATCCCGGCGGTTGCTGGGAAGAAAATTCCAAACATATTCCGGAAAGTCTCGGGGACCCCAGGTGGCTGTACAGAACCCACAGCGCCACTAGTAAAGTGAGGCCAGAGATTTTCAACCGTAGTGGCCCAGGAAAGCCCGGTATATTTCAAGTGGTCCAACGGTGGCGGGAGAGGATGGCCTGCAGGTACCAAAAGGGCAGATACTGGAATCAGAAGAGTACTCAAGGTCAAAAGTACAAATAGCCAGAATGCAGTTTTCGAGACAAGCGACGAGCCAACAATAGCTACTGCCGTACAGAGGGCTAAAAGAATAGTAGAGTAAGTCATTTCCCATGCACGTGACACAGGGAGGAGCGGTATTACATCTCCACTGATCTTGCCAAGTTTACAAGGAGTGGTTCGATGAAACCCACTACATTTAAAGACGCGTTTAAGATCTGGCCGATGAAGAAGATCACGCCGATTGCTCCTCCAAATTCCGGGCCCAAAGAACGCGAAATCATATAGTAGCACCACCTCCTTTAACAGTTCCGTTAGTCGAAATCGCACTAATGGAAAGCACTGTCAACACGTTTATAAGGTACGACATCACCAAGAGCAAAATCGAGCCCAAATACCCATCTGGCCCACGATAAAGCCAAAACGAAGAAACATCAAAATCGAAAGTACATTCAAAGAGGTTGGAAGAAACACTCCATCAAATGTGCCGAGTTTTACCTTGGTGGGGCCATTCTTTTTGCGCCTCCCGGGTACTTTTGATTTCGGTAGAAGAGGAGCAGTTTCGGCCATTTAGGGGGTCTATCGGCGGTAATTCAGGGGTAACGCGCGGTTCTTTTCTGTACTCCTCCTGGCTGAAAATATGGCTAGCTTATAAAGAAAAATAGTTCCCGCCGGGGTGTTTTAATGGTTGCTGTTTATTTAAAGTTTTTTTTTTTTTTCTAATTTCGTTGTGAGCGTTGCGTGGGCTTGCTTCCAGAACGTCTGGCCGGTATATGAGACTTGGGCACAGTTTTGAGCCCTCTGCTGATTGCTCTGAGTGAGATACTTTTTTGAGCAGGGAACAAAAAAATTATGATAAAAAGTATCGGAATTTAGATTTATGCAAGTTTTTACATTTAATGAATATTTACTAATACCATTTTTGCAAACAAAATACTGTGGTAAAGCTGATAATAAAGAAGCAGTTAGATGCGGCCGAGCCGAACAGGCGCGTATTCGTTCAGAGTCCCTGAATCGGGAATCATCTCTTTGTCTGCAGGTATTCAATAATACCGTGATGGGTGTTTTCATCAAACTGAAGAGAGATTTCTTTCTTTAAAATTAGAAGCGGTTTGAATAAGAATTATCATTTATGAAACCTTTTGGGTGGTTTACTGGTGTGTCATGTGTTGAATCTTTTTTGCTTGTGGCAATTCACCTCCGCACTACTTGATGAACATCTGATCCTCGACAACTCAAAACTTTCCCTCGCTCATTAATAAAGAGATAGATCCTCCTTTATTTTTTCCTTTCCTTCTTGAACTCTTACTTCTTTCACCTTTCTTGAACCAGAAATTGAATCTGAGGTGTGTGCGAAAAATCGTTGGGCCATCTTAGCGCATGGTTGCCCCAGAGCCGCCTAACCGCATATTATGCTGTACCCGTTTTCTTGCATGTGAATTTAAACGAGCCTATTGTGAGGTTTTTCCAGGGAAATTCTGAGACAACCTTTCTAGAACTTTTTGTGCACGTGTAAGCTGACGGTAAAAACATCTTGCGTGCTCCAAAAGACATGCTGTCCGAAGCTTCAACCCCATTGCGCAAAAAGTTTCAAATAATTGATATATGAAAACACCTTTATTGCAAGGCCCTCAATATGAAAATCAGGTTCACCATAAGAATTATTCAAGGTCATAATCCTTACTCTTGCGTCTATGACTGCGCATAAGAAATGACTTCCTTCCATTTCGCTGGACTCGTAGTACTTCAAAAGCTCGATTGAACTAACCATGACTCCAAACATTCTTTTCGTGTATTTGACTTGTTTATGAATGGCATTCGTATAAATTCCCAGTCTTTTAAATAAAGCTAGGATTAATGAAAGTTCTCTTTGAAATTGATCCCCCGAGGCTTCAAACCCATTGACATCAAACGCTGTTTCCAGTATAAATCCTTTTAAATGCTTTGTGAAGTTTTCCAAACGATCCTCTAATTTTTGACCGGGCGCTTCTCTCTCAAAGCTGGTTAAATCATTACCCCGGGGATTCAAGTCATGTCTTTTCACGTGTATGTAATGTTGCTCTCCCTTAAATCCCGATATATTTAAGAATGAAGTTGTGTTTTCAGATCCAGATTTCGGTATGTGCTCTGTCCATACAAGGAGAGCATTTCCTGTCATTAAAAGTAAGATATTTAGTTTCATGGAGAGCTTCCAGAGACGAAAATCGGGTTCGTTCTTCTCAATCAGGGATGTGAACGTAGTGTTTTTGGTGTTAAGTAGAATTTCATAATGAGAAATAAAACTTTACCTTATAAACTCCCATAACTCTAAACCGTATCACCAGAGCCACATTTACTGGCGAATGGAGGTTACTATTCCACCAAGCAAAATTACCCTGAAATACACCTGTATTTCATTCAAAAATGGAACTGATGACAACCCTACTTTACCTCAGCAATTGGTTGTCATTAACGTGAGTAATTTATGAGACATTTTTTTCCTTTTTCTGGGTGCCCAAAGAATCATGAAATAGCTCGTATTAGGTACCTTCTATGCTTTGTATTCTTCTTCCAGGATAAAATTTTCTACCAATAAATATTATTATTTTCAAATTCGTCACCGGTTGGCTATGCTGTGAAACTTGGAACTATTCTTGTCCAGTGAGGCTGTGCCGTATAACGACGCAATGACCAAAACAATACACAATGAAAACATCATACATCTCTTGACGAATTGGCAATTCAATAAATTGGGCAATTTCCGAAAAGAAAAAAAAAATGGGAATAGCAAATACCCAAAATGCCGGCCGTATACGTTTTTTTGGGATCTGGCTGCATTCCGCAAGTTTTGGTCCCAACAAAATGCACCACATGTTTGCAGCCATGACCGCGCGCCGCCACCCAAAAGATCGTTGGAAAATCGGGCCATCGTTATAAGCATGAAAGTGCGCACGGCAAAGAAAAAGACGGGAAAAAACCTACAGCTGAAAAAGAACGAAAAGCGCGGAGACGTCACGAAAAAAAAAAAAATAGACATCGCCACCACCCCTCATTAAACGCCCGCCTTTCGCAAAAGAAATAATAAAAAACCCAGAGTTAGATCCGCCCATCCGAAATGTTTAGGTTACTTGCACATAACACTGGGTCGTCATTAAGACCCGTGATTCTCCGAAACGTGCGTACAAACCCCTCATTGAAACTCACCGGCACCAACAATGCGTCGATCGATCTTGAGAAAAACTTCCAGTTCCGTAACAACTCTAGTGCTGCATCCGCTGGCCCGGCGACTATTACCCCACAGCACCAGACAAAGGCTGACCACTTGTTTCTGAAATCGGCCGACCCGATTTTACCCGTCTCGAAGGGCGATTCCGGGATCACCCGCAAAAAGGTACAGCGTTTTGAGCAGTTGCTCCATGGGTCTGTCGGTAAAACCATCAAGAACAGAAACCTGCAGCTGGATAAGCAGTTGTCTAATGTACGTGTCCTCTCGGAATTGTTCCATGACGATGCCCTTAAGTCAAACTTGTCAGCAGATAACGTTTACAACTATGCCGGCCTTCTTAGTGAGGCGATTTACAACAATCGTTTAAACCGTTTGAACGATAGCAGAAACAGAGACAGTGATCTGTACCAGAATCTCACGCTTTCTAACGATATCTGGCTCAAAAATGCCATTTTGGAACTTGCAGAGAACCTCTCGACGGGTCCACTCCGTAACCTTGTGTCGCACCAAATCTTGCGTAAACTATTCTTTGCCATGTTGCAGTTGCAAGTGAACACCGAAATGATCAAGTTCTGGGACACGGTGTCAATGACCCCAAACACAGCTCGATGTACTTAAAACACACTGTCTTGTCAGTCATTTTGCCATTGACTTATTCGGAAAAACGCTTCCTGTACGACCAAATCATCAAGTTGTATGAGTCAACACGAAAAACCTGCCCTATGTGGCGCATCACCTCTCTGCTGCCATCGGAAAAGTGGCAATTAAGGAAGGCGACTACCTGAGAGCGCTCGATTGTTTAGAGCTGATTTTAGCCTACTTGGAGTCGGGTCGCGAAAAGCCCACCACAATCCACCGTACCTTGGCCGAGTTGCACGCCGCATTTATTGGTGACTGTAAAGATATCAAGATCGCCAGACACTTTTTCAACAAAACTATTGAAAATCTGCTTCCGTACAAGGTGGTTCTTAAGGCCCCACACGTGCAGAAACTCTTGGAGCACTGTATGGAGGCCAACGAGCCATATGAGACGATCTTGGATTTCTGGAAACAGACCTTGACCACCTATGTCAACGAACCTCTGGCCTCGTTCAACGCGCGGTACTCGATTGTTAACAAAGCGTTTTTCTCGGTCTTTTTCCAGATGTACCCAACCCTCACTGAGGAGGGTTACACGAAGTTGAAGGAGGTAATCTCCACCTATGCTAGCATCAAGCCAGTGGACGACTTTTTCCTCAACAACATCATCACCAACTGTACCTGGAACGATAAGGTTGTTTTCCAACAGCTTGTGGAAAACTATGACGTGTACGACGTCACCAAGACGCCAGTTCTGTACCGTGTGACACTCAAGAAGATGGGTGAGATCAAGGAATTCTCCAACTCTGAGATCTTGGAGCAATGGAATGCCACTCTTCGTTTCTTAGATGATGCTGGATACAAGTATATTCCTATCGCCGATTGGGCCAGTTTGCGTGAGGCCACCATCTTGTCTCCCTACAGCGACTCCAGAAGCGAGTTTTACTTAGCCGTTTTGCACGCCTACAGAAACTACCACCAGGATGAGAAGGCCGTTCACAGATTTGTGAAGTACTGGATCTCGAAGCCCCAGAAACTGGCCATTGCCCGTGTTTCTCGGGAATCGACGCCTTCGTTTGAAACCGACGTTGAGGTGACAATTCCTCAGTTCAAGAACTTGAGGGAAAATGTCAACTACGATTCAGTTGCCTCAAACCTTATTGTCTTCTCGAGGGAGGAGAACGATGCCAAGAGCGGGGCCTATAATTAAAAAGGCGCGACCCACCACGACCAAGTAAGTTCAACGAAAAGAACGCATGAGACACGATACGACATAAACCCCACGTAATTATGTGCGAACCCAAACTGGATGTTTTTTAACTGCGACCAGGCTTTTTTCGCCGTTTCGGCTTAATTATGTATATAGATCCCAGTCAATAATAGGAGGTAAAAAAAAAATTATGTACTGACATCGTCGTATATTCCTGCAGGCAAACCCAACACCACTATCAATCGCTTGATACTAACTCAACCACAAACATCTTGATCGGTGTACTCACAACACCAATACAACCTGAGATCTAGTGACAGACGTGAGTATGGGAAATTGTTTCTCGAAAACTAAGGAGGTCCATGGAATACTGGAGAAAAAACCTGCATCTAAAGGAAATGGGGGACATCCTATTAAGGGCCATACTTTAGGCGAAACCTCCAATACTCAAAGCTCACGTACTGCTGCCGCAAATGCTGCTGAACAACGGTTTAAGGCACAGCAGGAAAAATTGGCGGAAAGTCAAGCAAAATTGAAGAAAATGGAGAAGGTTTCTCGTAAGGATAAAGGGTTGGCTTAAGGCCACGTGCGCAGGTGAGTCTCGAACCAGTATTTTGGTATAATATGGTTTCCCTTATGGGTCCTAAAGCGGTATTGATTTCTATGGGTTTTATATTTCTGATGTATATTATGGGCACCAGTCTGTGTGTTTATAGAATACTTTGATTGAGCTTTTTATGCGTGTTGTGCTTTAAAGAGAAACGGTTTAGCAGGGTTTTGGAAATCCGAGAGTACTTGGCATTAATCATTGAACTGGATCGTGTGATTTATAGAGTTGTGTAGATGAATATTGCGCTGGTTATTGGCCTAAAGGTAATATATATGAATTAACTCAATAAGACATATAGGTTGGTGAATGAGAAAAGTGTACTATCGAAGTTCAATTTCTATACTTAAGGGAGACCTGGACGGTCTCGTCCAAATAAGCATGAAAATTAAATTAATTGATGGGAGTTTAGGCTTTTCATGGGAAATCAATAACATATTTTCTTTTCTTTTTTAAACCTTTTGATATGTTATCTTTTCCAAACATGCATCTAATTAGGTGGCATTATTATTCATGCTCGTACTGGAAAAAACTGAAACTATAAAAAAGTCAATCACTTAGAGAGCGCAACATCACTTGAGGTTTTCCAACCCTAGATGAGATTAAAAATATTGTGTAATATTATATATTGGCTTTTATGAAGTTTCAAAATACCATACCAAAGGAAGAATCTGTCTTAATAGAGCAGAAGTAACAATTTTGTATTTATCAAAGTTTTTAGAAGAGAATTATATTTTTAAAACTTGTCACCAATATTTTGCAAGTACGCGAAATTATCAATACCAACAGTCTTTATGAACCACACCATAAACTAAAGAAAAAAGGAAATAATAAAAGAGAGCCATTCTCTTGACAACTTAAATTAAAAATCCACAATAATATTTTAAAAATCATATTTATAAATACCTGGACCCAAAGATATGCCCTTAGGCAGAATCCCTCGACTACTCACATTCACGCATCACGTGACTAAACCCTCACAATTCTATCAACTACAACTAAACGCCAGCGTCAAAACACCCCATCCATAAAAAAAACACACGTTTACCTGCCTTCCACCACGTGTCCTTCACCACATACGCACCTACTAGAAAAACCAGTGACACGTAAGAAATGGACCCTGGTAAAATCCCGCTCTCACATACGTTGTGGTCCCCACACGATACAGTTAAAGACCTGGCGGAGTTTTTAGGCATCACGCTCCCTGACGATGCAGCGAAAAACTTGGCCATGGATGTCGAGTACCGGATCCACGAGATTTTGGAGTGTGCCAATAAGTTTATGCGGCACTCAAAACGCAAATTGTTGACCACGGGAGACATTGACCATGCACTTAAAGTGCTCAACATTGAGCCGCTTTTAGGGTACGACCCAGCACAACCGCCGGTATTTAAGGAGGCCTTATTTGGTGCCGGAGGACAGACGCTTTACTATCTCGATGAGAACGAACTTGAATTCGAAAAATTGATCAACCAGGAGCTTCCGAAAGTGCCCCGCCAGGCCACGTATACTGCACATTGGTTGGCAATAGAGGGCGTGCAACCAACGATCCCACAAAACCCTCTTGCACTGGAAATCAAGAATTTACCACCTATCTCGCGTGGTGCAATTTCATCGGTATTAAGCAATGATTTGCTTCATATTTCGCCCGGCACCGAGGGTACGGGTAGTAATAGTAGTAATGGTGCTCACAGTGACACGGGTAAAGACTCCCGGCAGAAGAAAAAACACCCGGATAAGGATACAGAAATCAAGCCATTGGTCAAGCACGTGCTCTCCAAGGAACTCAAGCTCTATTTCGACAAGGTGGTGGAGGTGTTGGTGTCGCCAGATCCCGAAAAAGAACCCCTCCGCGAGGCCGCTTTAAGTTCATTACGTACCGACCCAGGATTGCACCAGCTTGTACCATACTTCATCCAGTTTGTCGCCGAACAAATCACAAACCAGCTTCGCAACCTCGATGTTTTGATCACAATGCTCGATGTTATTTCCGCTCTCTACGACAACAAAACGATTTTCTTGGCTCCATACGTGCACTCGTTGATGCCATGTATCCTCACGCTTCTTTTGGCCAAACGCATTGGTGCTGCGCCTAAGGAACCTGCTAGTTCCACCGCTTCTACCACCAACTCTTCTTCTGCTGCTGCAGATGCCGAACTTTTGCGTGGCCAATTTGCAGTGCGTGAATTCGCATCATTGCTTCTTGAACATGTCATCAACTCATACGGCAGCTCTTATCTGACGCTCAAGCCCCGTGTTACACGCACGCTTCTCCGGGCATTTTTGGATCTGAGCAAACCCATTGGAACACATTATGGTGCTCTTCTTGGCTTGGAGAAGTTGGGCCCTGAGGTGATTAAACTTGTTTTGGTTGCCAATCTCAAGGTATGGTATTCGCTGGTGATTCTCACGGGAGACCGCTCCGAGACGGAAAAATCCTTGCTCTCAGACAAGATCTTGGACGCGCTCCGCAAATTGGCCGTCTCCGTTCCAGACGCTGAGGGTTTGGCGACGGAAGAAAAGGGCCCAGATGCCATGGATGTTGATTCCAACACAGTTTCGGAAGAAAACAGGGCAAAACTCGTTGAGCGAGTGGGCGAGCCGTTGGCAGAGTTGGTACTCGCCAGCCCCGATGCTAAGCTGATTGTCCACGGTATTTTCTTTGGCGAGATCGCCGCGTAGGCACGTGTATTAATTCATGTCAATATATATATATGTCTACTAGAACGCGCGTTTCTTGTTGTACTTCTTTGTCGCCGGTTTCTGTACCGAAGCAAGTAGCCGCTCGTAGTCCAGGTCCGAGTCCGAGTTTGAGTCCGCGTTGTTTTGAGTTTGCAGTGCTGGTTCGGGCAAATTATTAACTGGCGTATTTTTTTCCAGTTCCAAAGTAGTTTTGTGGGGCACAATAAAAGGCGTTGAATTGACTGGCTCTGGATCTGACTGGCCAATCTCGAAAATATCGAGATTCGATAGACTCGGAGGTAAAGGGTTAGGTTTAGTGACCTTTTTAGGAGCAGGTTTCCTTACCACTTTCTTGGCAGTGCTCTTCACTGTCGTAATAGTGCTCTTCATTGTCTTCACCGTAGTTCCCATTCTTTTCGATAAAGGCAGAAGCTGGTTTTCGATGGTTTCAATTGGCCGAGACAGTACTGGCGACCCAGACAACAGATTATTATAAAACGGCGACTGCTTTAACGAAATTTGCTGGCCAGGCTTTGTTTTCAACTTAACCGGCGATGAAGATACTGCCTTTACTGGCGAACTACCTGCATCAACTCGGCCATGCAGAAAAATATGGGCATCCTCGTCATCACGTACTGGCGACGAGATAATACTCAATGCATTGGTGGATGTACGGGCGATTTGGGACAATCTATCATGTATGGACGTCTTTTTCTCCTGAGCTGCTTGTGGCGTTTCCTTTATGATGAATCCCATATCCACTGTTCGCTGATTAGACGGCGTGGCAAAAACTTGAGGGGCATCTATCGATGTAGTATTTGGTTTGGGTTTTGCTGGCGTAGCTTCTACCTGGCACACACTAGTAGGGGCGGGATTTTGTTGGGTAAAACTGGCATTGATTTTTGTTTTCCTAGCGTCAGCAAAGAGAAACAGCGATTGTTTCTTCAAATCTGCTTCCGTAGGTTCGTTTCGTGTAATTGACATATCCACTTGGCGTCGTTTAAGGTTTTTAGTGCCCAAGTTAGATTTCGAACGCTTTAGAGAAAAGGCAGGCTGCAGATCATTGAGATCCACTGTGGTGGATGCACGATTTAAGAACGGGATGTTTTCTGACTTTAATAATGTCTTGGAAAACTTCAGTTTCCGTTCTTTGTTAGGATGTTCCTGTGAGTTGAGCAGATCTAGCGCTGAAAGACTCCTAGTAAATTCCAGAATATGGGGCACGCCGTCTGTCTCAGGAAAGTGCTCAGGAGTATGTGATTCTGAACCAGGCGTTGGAAACAGTGATTTTGACTTTTTGCGTTCTGCCTTGGGGAGTTTTGGTTTCAGAATATGTGGCCGGAGACCTTTGAATAGTTTAATAATATATTGCACCACTAACGGGAGACTTTTGCTGAAGTAGGGCACGATAACAAACGCCAAAAACCCATGGGTATTCTGGTCCTTATCCATTTTACCCCGATCTAAAAGTGAGTCCCAAAGCCCAATCTGGTCAACCAAGGTAGTCAAGGATGAAAAGAGTCCAAATGGAGAGAGATGGTCATTTTCAGGTCTCGTTTCTGTACTGGCAAGCTGCTCATTTGCTTCAGGTACACCAATACCTAGAAATGTAGGAATGACCTTATTTTTCTTGCGCCGAATAAGCGCAGGTTTCTTCTTTTTCGCCATTGTCTTTTCCTGGCTCTTAGCATTAGAGTCTAGGAAAGATTTTTCGTCAATTTGGCTGCAAATAAGAATCTCCAAGAGAAGCAAGATTTGAAGCTGTGCCTCACGGATCTTCAACTCCAAAACAAGTGTTTCCAAAAGTTCTGGTTTCGTGGTTTCTGGGTGGTGTTTGCTTACAAGCATGGCCTGGTTTTCTGCCTCAAAATGGCTTAATTTAAGTGCTGGTGGCCCTGTCAGTTCTATAGAAAGCCCATACTTGGCCAGACGGCGTTGATCTAGATTTTCTGGCGATAAGTACACTTTTTCAAGACCTCTTTCATTTGTACCGCATCATTAGTACACATATTCTTGAATCTGCTAAGCGCCGTTTTGGGGAAATAACTTAGGGGTGTAGTCAAGGAATATAGCGTGTTGAAATACCGGGAACGAATGAAATCTAGCGGGTTTTTCTCATTCTGCGGCGATATCGTATATCGGGATGCCGCTACAGGCGACAGTTGTACGAGTGCAGGCACCAATGGCGGTTCATAGAGAACAGGCTTCGGGAACAAGTTATAGTATTCCCCTCCGAAACATTTGTTTTCCATGATTCTATATATTCTGCCATTCCAGCGCCAGGACCTAAAGGCTCAGGTATTGTATTTTCGTCGCTATCAAAACCTTCTATATTAAGAGGATCCAAACATCCGTAAAGCAACTCGTACGCGCCTTCATAAATGCCACACGCTATAAGCAAACCATGGCGTAGATTCTCCAGATGTAAGTCCTGGACTTTCACCAGAAAAACGTGATGAAAAAGTCCCATCAGTGCACGTGACGCCGGCGATATATACACGGATTTGCGGCTGGTGAAAAGTTGTGGTGGAAGCAATGTCACATTAAGTGAAAATATCGGTTTAATCACTGTCATGGCCATATTTTGTGCTGGGTCAGAGGCATTTATTACCGTCAACCTGCACGGTAGATAAGCACCAGAATTAGAGGGGCCGTCTGCAGACATGGAGAGAAAATACCAGAACCATGTAAAAGCCAAAGGTTGTTGTTTTTTGGCGTGGTAGAGGTTAGTGTAAAAATATTACGAGAGGTGGCAGCGATCATCGCACCCTCAACATCGCGTCTCAAAAAGCGCGCGTCACTGTGGGGAAAGATCGCAGCCGGTGAATATATAATGGAATGCAATTTTTTTTTCCTTCTTCGCTCGCTTCTTCTTATTTTTCTGATCTTTCTTCCTTCTTCATCAGTTCATTTTCCTTCTTCATCAGTTCATTTTCCTTCTTCATCAGTTCATTTTCCTTCTTCTATATTCTTCATTTTCGTCCTATCTTCTCCCAACAATCGCTTGCTCATACATTGAGCCAGTCGTGCTCGACGATATCAGTGATGGTGGGTCTGGCCTTGATATCACGCACCAAGATCTTTTCGATCAAATCCAACAGCATGTCGCTCACCACAAATGGCACGCGTAGCTCGCCTTCCATTATATCATCAACATTATAAAATGGATTTTCCTTGTAGAGCATAATGTACAACAAGATTCCGAGTGCCCATACATCCTGTGGTTTTCCCTCGTACTTCTCACCCTTAACACTTCTGGCGACGCATAATCAACTGTGCCAACAAAACATCAAATGGGCCCAGTTTCACGTACCCGGCACTACCAAAATCAATAAGCTTAACTACACCAACTTCATTGACAATGATGTTCTCATCCTTAATATCACGGTGTATGATCCCTTGTTTGTGCAAATAGTAGATCGCCAGAACAACCTTTGAAAATAAGCTGACACTGGAGTTCACTCATATCATTCTTCACTTCAATATAGTCAAACAAGTCAATGGCAGGCGGGTTTCCAAATACCGGGGTTTCCAAGTAGTAATAGTCGGGATCCTCGAAGTAATCAATGATCCGCATGATGTTGGGATGTGGTTCGAGGTTTAACGTAGCCATGATTTGAATCTCGGAAGGAATAGTTCCAAGCTGCCGATCTCTCACCCATGTGTCGACAAGAATTCTCTGTTTATCGATGCACTTGATGATGATCTTGTATGCTGGGTCTTCCTTATGCTCAGCCAACACCACTTTTCCGTATGCACCTTCACCCATTTTCTTCAAGATCTTGAACTCGCTGTACTTCTTTGTTCGTTTCCGTTCACCAATCCTCGAGGGCCAAAATTTAGATTTATTTTTGGTTTCCTCAAGTTCCTTGTTCTCAATAGACAAGATATCCTCCTCGGTAAAGTTCTTATAGAACTGAGTTTTCGAGTCATCGGTCTCAAGAGATGATGGTCGCGTGGACGCTTTTTCCACATCACTGGCAATAGATGTGGGTTCTGAAGTGAAATGGATCTCACCGAACCATACTTCCCAGGGCTTAAATTTTCAGTCTTCCTTGTGACATCATTAATATATGTAACTGGAACAGAAAACGTAGTGGCTCTTTTCGGTTGTCTTGTGCTGCTATGGCGACTGACTTCGGCACTACTTGTGCCTAGCTCTAAAATATCCGCTTCATTTTCTGGGAATAGTTTCATTTGCGATGGAAGGTCAACACGACTGCTGTTTCCTTCTGTCTGAGAGGCAGAGGCATTCCCTCCAAGGAAGAATTTGTCAATTTGTGTAATTGCCTGTGAATACTTTTGTTGCTATGACGAGAATACGTCACCCACAAAACGAACACTTCTGGCGTCACAACTCTTAGCTGAACATCAATAAAAGTGGCTTTCCATCACTGTGCAACCTTCAATACCCCGAGAGCTCAAGAATGCCTGTTCGGGGGTTTTGCCAGCTGTTTTACCCTGGTTAACAATGGCATGTACTTTCTGAAAAAATGTTCTGGGAGCACTAAACCCGGAACAATTTTAAAGCAGAGTCTTGATCGTCTAAACCAGCTTTTAGGATTTTCGAAAGTCGGGAATGATTGTGTCTATACTCTTTCCAAGAGTTTTCCTGATGATGTTCCAAAGAGGTTTTTCGCAATGGCTTTATTGCACGAAAGAAGTTTCAAGCTCGAAAAGTCCACAACAAACATACCAGCAATATAAGGCATGGAATGGATCTTGAGCTTGAGTTCGTACTTCGAGTCATCTTTTTCCATAGGGTATGAAGTCAATGCACATGGGATGTTTTCTTCGCCGTTAAGTTGAAGAGTATAGTACCGACGCACATTAAGGGAGTGGCTGTCTTCCCAGTCATAATGGGAATCAAGTGAATGGTCTGATGTCAGCTCCCTTAACACGTCATCTAAAGATTCGGAAATGGATCGAATACTTTTGATATCACTGCTTTCAGACTTTTGGATCAAGTTTCCTGCAATTCTTCAACAGAAGTGACAGTATACCGCGGATAAGCATCAACATCACACAGAATTTGCACGTCGAAGGCATCACAAGTGATTTGCTCAAACATACAGATGATTAAGTTTCCCTTCTTTTGTGCCCACATGGAAGTCCATGCAAAGTCACCTTCGGAATGTCTTGTAATGGCAATAATTTCTCCGGCAAAGATGATATCTTTACTCAGTTTCTGGTGTCTGTCAAGCTTACTCACAACCTGGGTCATTCGCTCGGTAACAAAATTACGAAACTGTGGTGCAATCAAGTCTATTAAGGTCACATTTTTGATCATGCTTTTCAGGACACCGAACATCAAGCAAGCCAAATCATTGGCTGCTTTAAACCCCCAGGGAAAATCCGCTTCCACTGTAATGATCGATTGTGGGGATGCATGCTTGCCCGCTGAAATAGCATGGAATGGTCTGTTACCTGGTGCAGGAGCTGTGGAATTCAAGCTCTGGGACGCGAGTAAATTAAGTGCTGTCATAGAACTGTTTGAAACGGGTGTAGTAGCAGAAATGCTCCCCGAACCAGCCATATTTGTTCCCCAAAGAGGTGCTACTAAACTTGCCGACTCCACAAAAGGAGTGGCTAATGCAAAAGAAGTTTTGTCTTCAAGATATTTTGTTTCTTCTTGACTTCCGTAGTACCAGAAGAAAGAGACAAGTCATGCAATGTTGCCGCGATTTCTTTCTTGGATGAGAGAAGTCCGGTATCTTGTTCGATGAGCTCTATAATATCCTTGAGGTCATCCGTGAAGTCTTTATCCTCGGTTGCACTAAATTCTTCCAACTGAAAAGGCTTATCAAGAGATAAGTTATGCGAAGGAACGAGTGCTGACCTTACGCGAGATCTTGGAACACTATCAATTCGACTAAAATTCGGACGAAAAAGTGCACTCAAAGCAGCTGAAGACGCAGTAGAGCTAAGTTTAAATCTTTCATTGGGCCCCAACAGATGGTCTCCTTCATTTCGCAGGAACAGCCTATGCATAAGTGGCCTGTTTGTGGGTGGGCTTTAGGCTATCAAAGTTTGCACGGGGTGGAATCAACGGCGAAGGGGGAGCAGACGTCTCCTCGTCGCTGTTATTCGTGTCATCCATTAGAAATTTTAGCCAGTCCGGCCGTTCATTAAGAATTTCAAGTGACCTCTTTAAGACATTGAGTCGAAGAGCTAATGAGTTCGGCGATAAGTGTGCGTACGAATATGCATGGGAGTTTTCGACTGGAAAAAGCAAAATTTCATCAAGATTAGGTGCTTCAAATGTATGCGATGTGACTTTTGAGATAAAATTATCCGGATTGGTGTCGATTAAAGATAATTTGCTACTGGACGGGCTTTGGTTTGACTCGTCCTCGTCAGCAAAGTAAAACGGCTTTGAAACCCCAGACATGGCGATGATTATATGTTCAAGAAAAGAATAAATCTGCCAAAAATGACCGATTTCAAATGAAAATGAAGACTAGGCCAGTACTGAACAATGTTCTTATGCGGATGTCGTCCAACTTGAGACCTGAAGTTGATAATAGGAAATTCCCTCTCTTCCTGAGTGACTTCGTAAGCTTCAGAATAAAAAAAACAAAGAGTTTTATAACAAAATTTCAATATCAAAGAAACCTTTTCAACCGTAATTAATATATTTAGGCTTGTATTCTGGCGTATGACTGGGTTTTTATCGATGAGATGTTCGAGCTACGGATGATGAAAGCGGAAGGCTGAAGATCAACAGTGAGGGGAGCCCTGCAGGAATTCCAGATTGAGTAATTGGACGCATTATGTGCACCACCACTGCGATGCATAGCTCGAACAAGTGTTGAGTTGGCTGCGGGGATTGACGGCGTCTGTTCTCGTGTGTTAGTGATACCCGTCTTGGTACAAAGAGAATGTTTTAAATAAAGTTTCTTCAAAAAATCTCTTTGGAATTCTTGAAAATGAAGTACAAAGGCCCAGAAAAAGGAAATAAGGTATTGTCGGTAATTAGATCATAGTTTTTAAGTTTACCGCCCTTGAATTATATTTTTTCTTTTTGCTGACGAGATAGGACAGCCTCTACGGTTAGACCATATTGATAAGAAAAAAGAGTTTTTCCAAAACATTCGGCTTTTCGTTAAAAAGATTGGTCTTTAATTGCAATCTTTCTTGGCACGCGGCGATTTCAAGAAAAAGTTGGGATGATAACACGATGATGTAGAAAGCAACTTTTGTGGGCACAAAAGTGTAGAAGGAACCAATTTTTTAGCTTGAGCCATCACTTTCAATTTCATAATGGCCATGCAGAAATGGGCTCGTGATATTTGCAGCCCTTTTCTATAAAAGCCAGCCATTTTCTTTCTTTTTTTTACAGGTGTCTAACTTTTTACACCGTTTCGCAGCATCGCTAGACTGCATTTGGCAAAGTGTCTCGTCATAGTAGCCCGCGCTCATAACCATACACGCGCGCCGAGGGCTATTCCCAGGTACATGGCCTGGCCAGTCAACAAAGGAATTAAGGTTTAAAGTGGATATAACATGATTTTTGCGGATGGGAAAATATAGAATTAGTAAAGTGGGGAATATTCTTGAGTGTATTATAAATATGATCTCATCACGTGCTGTACACTTATACACGAGCGGTCAACGGAGTTGATTGCCTAGGTGTGTTTATAGTCTGAATTCTTGCACGTGCTCGTCCAAATCGGCGATTGCATCGATGCTATTCACATTCCGATTAGGTGCAAATGAACCCACTAATGGCGTGTCTCCCAATCCATAAATCACAGAGGGCGTCGTTCTTTGGCCAGTAAGAGCAGGCAGTAAACCTTGGAGAGAAGTGGGGGTTCCCACGGCCAGGGTCTCATATGTCGGAGGACTTAAAGCACGAACATCCTCATACATTGGAGGAACCTCATCATCCCACGCAATTCCAAGACCAGATCTTTCGGTCATCACCACCTTGAACTGCATTCTCAACACTCGCGCTGCACCAGTAGGAACACCTACTAAATTGCTATTACTGGTGACTGAGCTAGCGGATGTGACAGGAGCGAGATCTTCCTTTGGAACATTACTACCTCTTGGCAACAGGACAATTTCCTCAGCAACGATGACTTCTAATACTAGGACATGCCCAACGTAAATGCCTAGAACTGGATCGTTAATGTCGCATGAAATATTAGCATCGTTACGAAGGCCCTCATGTAATTCGTCTGGTGGTGTGTCATCGGACATGGCTTTCATCGCATGACGTTTTATGCCACTTGAACAGTCGAGAGCAGAAATTTCAGCCACAAGCTCGATCGTGCCATCCCCCAGGAAATCCGATTTCCAGCCTGATTTGATATCACCGTGTGCGACTACACGAAGTTCATCGAGAAACAAGGATTGCTCATTTGCTTGACCCTCCGGAGAATGTTGGGCATTTTGACTCGCTGTAGATTGAGCAGGAGCCAATTGTGGGGTTTGCGTGGAAGAGATCGAAGGCGTCGTTTGTTGAGTTCCAGCATTGTTCTGCGTATTAGGGCCATTTCCAAAATCCTCTTCAAAATGAACAACCTCGTCCATGACTCGATTGGTTGGCACTTCTTCCTCCGGCTCAACAATATCATGGTTTCCAGCGGGGATTTCGTTTGCATTAGACGTATCCAAGGCAACTGCACGGATGGCTCCTTGTGGGTTTGTTGGGTGATTTCCCACAAACATCAGTGTCTGGATTGTCAGGTGGTGCATTCCATTACTTTTACTGGGCCCGTCACCGGTACTGCTTGTCAAATTTCCCGCGTTTCCTCCCGTCCGTAAGCGGTTGGCAACTTGCGTCTTTTTCTGAGACTCTTCGATAGCCCTAATTTTCGGGGTGTGTTCCTCGCAGGCATATGCTGCAATCTGTGTATGTTCTTCAAGCTTCCACAGCAACTTTCTCATCCTCCATCTTCTGTCTTGCCTGGAATTGACCACATGACCCATGCGGAGCTCAATTGGGAAAGTGGATTTCGGATACATAACTCCAGGAAGTACTGCACTAGCAGTCACTTCTGTTGGAGGAAACACCCGGAGGGAGTTCCGGTCAGGGCCCCGAAGAATCGACCTCAGTACATTCACTGGAAGTGTGACCGTGGTTTCTTTTCCGCTAAATGTCGCTACTGCCACTAGGTCATATTTGATGTATGAGTATGAGTGTTGACTTCCCAATTTGGAAGATGCCGCCAACAGCCCCGGGAGCAAATGGGAAAAGGGGTAGGCATGGGATCCTACCAGGAAAGATGAATTCTCCAGTAATACATCCCACTCAGCTAAGGTGTTCTTTCTCGTGGCACATTGCTTACATGAGTTGATTTGATTCGAGGATACCATGAAAGGTTTGGTGTAATGCACAGTCTGGACAAGCCGCAACACCACGGACTCCACCTCGACAGCAACCTCATTTGAGGGTTTGGGCGACAAGAAATTAGCATCTTCAAGAGAAGCACCCGAATTAATTGATGACATGGAGACTTGGGGATGTAGTCCACCGGCAGATACCTGTGGGGAGAGGGCATTCAGCGTGGCATTTCTGGATTTTTGTGGGTGTGCTTCAAGGGTAAGCACACCAGAAACAATAGAGCCCGAAGATTCGTGGGCATGGCCATAAAGTACCACAGGAGGGGACTCCAAGTTAATGTGAAGAGAGATGGCCGAAGAATTACGTCTGGAAATTTTCTGGCCAGTTGTGGCCGACAGTGAAGACCTCGACCGACGAAGGTGATTTTTATCGCAGTGATGATTTAAGACCCGAGATAAGAGAGTCATTTAGAAAGGGATTTGGTTAGTGGGGTATTAATGAAATGGAAAGGGAATTAAATGTTAGAGCAATTTGTTCAAGGCTCTCAATGGAAATGTAATTGGGCGCACAATTAGTTGGGTTTTCCGAGCAGTAAAGTCGCAGAATTGTGCCTTGTGTGGAGTTGTGGTGCGCCTTGCGATGGGTATATGACAGCTTTTTTTTTATTTTTTCTTTCTTTTACTGGCATCTGGGCAGGATGAATCCGTCGCGCAACGCTCCGGCTATGGCGGGGAAAGATGTAGTTGTGGGGAATTTACAGCGGCAGAATTTTATTTCAACCGCACCCATTTTACCTTCCCAAAAGGAAATTTATGTGGGTTATTTATTTTCTTGGTGACTTTTAACTTTTACTTCGAGTGGAATTATTCTATCGTGCGCTGTACTTTGTGGGGTTTTGGGTAGCTGAAATGTCGAGCTTTGACATGTTATTGCGAAGGCCGCACAAGCCACAGTTTCGACTGTGCAGTCTACCCGACCTGGAAGCCGGTCCGCGTCATAAAGGAGGGTTTTATTCTTAGTACTAGTTTCATTTTTTTCCCTGGCTTTGTGTTTTGTTGGGCAAATATTCTTAAAAACCATTTCTTTTTCAGGGAGGTATCTCTGACGCAAGATAACATGCCTGTGGAATTTCTTGGCACTGCTTTAACGCTTAAGTTGCACTTCTGACGAAGAATTTGCGAACGCGCCCGGAATACACCGAGACCTGTGTAGTGGGCGTTGCAGTGTTTCACGTACTATGCGCTTAAGACGACAAGGGAAGTAAAAGTCAGTTAATTGAAAGTCGTTTTTATTGAGTTATATACCACAAGCGGCTTTCGAATGCGACAGAGTCTGTTGTTTAAAAAATTTGCCCCAAAAATATGTGCAGGTAGTCACCGATTTGTAGCTGTATCGCAAGATCTACGGGGAATTCTTTTTACTGTTCAAAGACTCAACAACAAGGCATAGGCCCCAACATTTTAATGTTCCTTAACTTTGCTTGATGAAATCAAGTTTTACGGCGGTCAAAGTATATGAATGAGAAGCAAATCCTATCACGAGTAGTTTTAAAGTAAAAGAAAAAGTGGTTTCACCAGATGGAGAAATCCAACATTTCAACCATCATAGAGTTCACGATGTTACTCTATTCTAAACTGTAATACGATTTAGCTTTGGCAACGTATGAATCTAATTCCCCACACTGTATCTTATCTGCAGGTCTATGTCGGCATTGATCGACTCGATAGGTCACAAAATTTTATAATCGGAACCATCTGGTTTCCCTTTCGAGTTCCATAGATTTTGGACATTTTTTTAACTCAAAATTCTGTCTTTCTAACGTAAGTTTCTCGAGATTTTTGACTTGTTGTCGAGTGTGCGCATAACACAGTGTTGTGCTACCCACTGTGTGCGTCCAAGTGTGTTCGCGTAGTCTTCCCATCAAGCCGGCTTCGCGCACACTTTAAACAACCATCCACATCCAACTTTTGGCCGCTGCTTAATGACAAAACAACACATTGTATTGGATAATGGTGCGTACCTGATTAAGGCGGGGTTTGCGTCACATAATCTGCCACATGTGGTGGAAAATGCCCTATTGAAGGCAAAGGATGGCGTCATTTATATAGGCAACGACTACAAGTCACATGCCAATTTATACTCAGGAATCAACTTCAAACGACCCCATGATCAGGGACATTTGACCTCATGGGAAACACAGAAACCTATTTGGGATTATACTTTCGACCAACTCCTGCCAAAAAAAGAAATTGATCCACAGGACGTACACCTTACACTCACGGAATCGCCGTTTCAACTACCGCAACTTTCGATGAATACAGATCTCATTGTATTTGAAGAATATGGATTCAGCGAGTATTACAGATGTGCGTCACTGCTGCTTGTGCCATGGGCATCCAAGACAAAACCAGTGGATTTCGCCTTGGTGATAGATTGTGGGTACAATGCCACACACGTGACTCCGGTATTGTACCAGCGTGTTCACTGGAATGGAGTTCGGAAACTCCCCTTTGGTGGACGTCACCTCAATGGGCTTTTGCGTGAAATGATTACTTTTCGTCACTATGATGTTTCTGATGAGCCAATCCTCATTAATACCGTAAAAGAACACACGATGTATGTGGCTCCTGATTTCGAAAAAGAACTTAAAAACAAGATCGCTGCAAGGTGTGAGTTTGTGCTTCCTGATTTCAAAAACACAATCACAGGCTATGTGCGTGAAAATGGCAAGCAACTTCCCCTGGACGCACAATCCATCCAACTTTACGATGAACGTTTCACTGTGCCAGAAACGTTTTTCCACCCGGAAATCATGTTGGACAATAACTCGTACTCAAAAAGCTCTGTTATCCAGAATGCCAGTTTTAAAAATATCACCGATTTGGTGGTGGAGGCCATCATGTCATGTCCAGAGGTGGTGCGTCCGATTATACTGGCCAACATTAATTTCGTGGGTGGTACGGCAAAATTGAAGAATTTCCAGCAAAGACTTTTATCTGAATTAAAGAAGGAACTACCGATAAACTGGGATGTGAAAGTCACAGAACAGGCACATGCATTGGATGAAGTGGCATGGTACGGAGGTCAAACGTTGGCACAGGAAGATATCATGAAAGAAATCAAAATCACTAAGCAAGAGTTTTTCGAACATGGTGCCAACTGGTGTCAGAAGCAGTTTGGATTTAAGAACTTTACGGGATGATTGGATTATTCCTTACATTTCCTACAACTCTTTACATGCTTTTAAGAGATGTTTATGACTATACACCGATTAGTGGATTTGGATCAAGTGGTTGAACGTCAAGTATCTGCTGAACATTAACCAGCCATAACGGAACCACACCATCTGAGAAAAGTGACCATATGCCATAGCAGCATATGAAACACTCAACATGTTCAAATCAGAGTAGAACTTGATGGACGACAAGCTTCTGCCATTATACGTATTAAAGAAACTCACGTTGATGTTGATCTTCAATGTATTGAGAAAAAACTTCGACACCAAATCCACGAGCAACTCCACATTCGTCAAAACAGTGAATGAATACTTTTCCCAAAAATTAAGACTTTTTAACACGTAGAGTTTCAGGGCCCCATGCAGTTGCACAAATGTCTTGAAATACTCCTTACAACCGTAGTACAATGAAATGTGGTTGGGGTGGTTAGAAACACCCTGGTGGTCAAAAGTTATAAGCACCGTTTGGGCACTTTGGCCGGCATCTCCCACTTGCTCATGCAAGGTTTTAGCCACATCTTGAGGCAGCCACTTGACATCCATGCCATCTTTGTAGTTATCCAAAACCACAACATCTTCAGTTTGGAGTCCCACGATTCGGGCAGAAGTACGTAATTCCTGTGATCTAATAGCACCAAAAGATACATCAGCAGCGTCACCTTTGGAAAAACAGAGAAGTTTCACATGATTATTGTGTTTTGGCTTGGCCAACTCCACCAACGACGGCGAAAAAAACATCACCTCGTCATCTGGATGGCCAATGACAAAGAAAATCGTGGAATCTCTTATTGGAAGCGGGGTTGGTGATGTGAGCGAGTTATATGGATACAATGGTTGGGTGAAAGTGAGATCTCTGATTTGAGGCTCTTGAAACCGCAGTAGTAGCTGTGGAATTGCAGTTGACAACACAATCCACAAAGCCAAAGAGCCAAGAAAAAGCTGGGTGAGGAATTTCGGAATAAGAAGCAACATTTGTGGAAGATGAACCTCGGTTCAATCTTTTGGTGGTGCCTTAAATTAGTGATCCCACGTGGGTTGGATATTCAGTACAAATAGACTATGTCTGAGCACTGGAATGAATATTTATAATGGTTATTATGATGAGAACATAGAATGACGAGAAAAACCGGCGAGATATAAACCTTCTGTGGTTTCAAAGGCGTGTTATATTGGACTAGAGCTCGTATACGTTATATGGGCGAAGGCCATCTGCTGCGCAACCACGTTGCCGGCCTTACCGTGTGTTGGCCACTTCTCTGCAGGGTGACATGAATCTGGGGTGACTCCATGCAAACTTATGACGGAGTTGAAAGAGGTTCCATACCTACATAAAAGCAGAGAGGAATAAGGTGTGTTCCAAAAAAAAAAATTCTGAAACAGTCATGAAACGTTGGCAGCCCACTCATTTTGTGCTTCATTAATTATCTTATAAAGAACGCTGAAACAACACTCGGCACACCCGTTTTTGCCATGGCGTGCGCGTACACCACACATGCCCAAATTGTTCCGTTGGGTTATTTGGGCCAGCCGCATCTCGCACCCCCCACTTTCAATTTGTTGGCACCAACAACTCCGGCCCCACGAGGCATCCTCGGAATTCCTAAGTGCGTTTCAGATCCAGGTACTGGCCAAAATATGAAACATATCAAATATCACAGAGTTTATGTATTGGGTTATACACTAGGCAGGTTACAACCGACCATAGTCTTCTCTAGAACACTACGCTTACTGGATATCTAATCCTGGGTGGCCTTCTTCTTCATGAATGTGTAACCAGTAGGCCACTCAAAACTCAACTTGGTTTCAGTTTTGCTCCGGCCAAGCTCCTTCTCAAACTTTTCAATTAATGACTCCAAAAGCACCGTACCCTTTCCCGTGGCCTCGTGGTAACTATAGTATGCGCTATATGTAGATACATGATTGGTGTAGTCAATAAGAGAAATACCTTTGTGTACCAAAAACTTTTGCAAATTAGCATCGGTGTAAGTCTTTTTCCCATCAGGATTTTTTTTTTTTGGATTTTCACGTCAGTAAAAGGCTCCAGTGGAAAGTTCTTATAGGGAAAGAAAATGAATAAATATAACTTTTACAAAACCGTTGAATCGACTTCTCTTCCGGTAGTACAAAACGAATTTAAATTTAGCTTTTCGCAATTGACCCAAGTCCGATCGCGAGAGGTTGCTCTACTGCATTATACGACAACTGTTAGTTTTAGGGGGCCAGTCGGACGTACACGTGACCGTGCTTGTGCAGTCTGTTCTCAGCTCGACGCTCGGTGAAAATTTTCTCCTGGCGCGAGATGAAATTCCCCCTCCTTCTTCTCCCCCATCGATCGAAGATATATAGAATTATACACATAATTCGGGACCACGAGTATAAGGTCCCATCTAGTATTTTTGCCTGAAACGTATACGCATCTAACTTAAGAGTTTGCATATAAATTAACAACAACTCGTTAAATGCATATCTCTTTAAGTAATTGCCAGATGCTGACAAGCAACATAATTTTCTTGTAACTTTGAAATCTACTTCAAGCTATATTACTTTTCTGTTCAAGATTTTGAAAACTGACTCAGCCACTTTCTCGCCTTCTGAAGCTGTAATTCATAATTAGACAATCGTACGTTTTATGTTTAGTTGATATCTAAGTAAGGAAATATTTCTAAGCGGGGAGAAGGTCGGGTAGAGGAAATAAGTTTTTATGCTATTGAAATTCAGCACCTATGGAAAAGAAACTTTTACATTACGGAATTGAACTCGTCATTCGTAAGATGGGCGACTTAAAAATGATCGGCTACGTACGGAACGGAATTTAATTTTCAGATGCTTGGTCTGGGGCAGTGTTGTTAGTTAACGGCGATTCGCGCTAAATATATTATTTTTGATAATAAATATATTAATATTTGACCATAACATTAATAAAAATACCATTGAAAAATATTATTTCAATATTAAATATACAAATGATATATTTAGATATCTTTTTCAAAGTGTGCAGAAGACCAATTCGGAGGCAGCACATGTCTATGGGGCCAGAGCCGGTCAACAAACAATGAATCAGGTCGAACAAATTTAACATAGTTTGAAGATGTCGATCGGCCATCTGTGAATATCACAAATCAAGATTTGGCATATGAAGAGATGTCTGAAGAAATGAGGGAAGTTGGGGCTTTCGACAGCCTTGGCACTCATACTGAGAAATACTACCCTGACGACGGTGACAAGGAAAGTAACGATACTCAAGAAAGTGAAGCTTTCGAGGAAGTTTATGAGCAATGAATTGCAACCATAAAATTACGGCAAGCCCAATCTATCCTTGGTACATGTCTTATTTGTAAGATGACGGGTCTACATGAAGATCCATATAATTATATAAAATAGAGTGACATGTTTTTAAATTTTGCTTCTCGTGAAAATCCAGAAATAAGTTTTTGCATTCGATATTGATAGATCATTTGATGCGCTCAAAAGATCCCTTTTGAGATATATAATGCTACAATTATCCCCCCATTACGAGTCCCAAGTGGGGACCTGTGTGCCCAACTCAATAGTTCTGGTCACGGCCAAACTCCCTAGAGAGACAATACTTTATGAGAAGAAGTATGGCTTGATATTATAGATATATTATAGTATATTAGTCCTCGCTTAACATAAAAGCGGTTGCGTCAATAGGGTTTGCACCCGGGGTTGAGTCGATAGGGTTTGTATTCATATTTAAGAGATGAAATGTTTGATGATTCTAAAACTAACTCGGATCTAACCTGGTGGGAAGGGCCCGTATTTATGCTTTTCTCAGGATCCGAACCTCGGGGGGGTTCTGCCGATTTGAGAGCACTGCTTCCGGTCAACCATGTGGGGTAAGTCCGGGCAAGCTTCGTAAGACGGTTTAACCGTGTGGGGTAAGATCGGGCAAGCTTCGAAGGAAGGGTCAACCGTGTGGGTTAAGACCGGGGGAGCTTGGTAAGGTAACCAGGAATTACCGAGGTTATTTTGGAGGGAAAGGACAATGACCGGACGGAACTCATAACAGTAACGTCTACACTCCAGTATGCGTTACCCAGAGGCTATCAGCCTTGTGCTGATACCGGGGACCCAACAATAGAGATATTATATTATGACCGAAAAAATAATATAATAAAAATATTGCCGGAAAATATTATGCTTAGTCAAAATATGTCATAATATAGTAAAATATGCCTTTACTAACAACACTGGTCTGGGGTACCTTTGGGTATTAAATTTAAATCAAACATAAGCTAAAAGAAAACAAACTTACAACAAAGAATCATTATCTTTAGATGTTTATGGGGAAAATCTTTGCACCCATTTAGTACGATCGATCGGGAGGCCGGTATCGGGAAGGGTAATCTTTTGTGTGATAAGAAAAAAAGCTCAGTATTCAATACTTCACTTCGTTTTTCAAAACCGAGAATTTATATCAAGAATAAAAGTGTATAAGTTACTTTACCCGTATAGGTGGCAGTTGAAGGCAGTCAACCGGGTATTACTGCAAAACTAATGATCTGTAAAGACAGGTATTTCACTGAGATAAGTGGGATAATAGCTGTGAAACTTCTTTATATGGAAATTAGTCACGGTGTTGCTATCCAATATTGAAATGATAAATATATCAAGAGAAAAAGCAAATTAAACGAGCGAGAGTTAGCGGCATTAATTACCCAATAAAGAGATAATTTTGTAACTTCTTACAAAAGAGGATTGTAGGAAAAAAAAAATGACCGGATCATGATAAGCCTGAAAAAGAACAATGATCAAGCTTCTGCATGCGTGATCTGACAGCGATCGCAGATAAGGATGTGATCGGATATCGAACGATAACGCAGAGATTCACACATTTATACCGGTTTGGGAAAAGACGCGCCGGCTGAGTTGTCAGATTTATTTTTCAGCAACGTAGGGTTACGATGCCCGACACGTGCATATCATGCGTCCGTCCATGCAGACGCCTAATAAGATGGGGCGAAATGGGTAGAATGTTGGCGAAGAGATAACGCAAACTTTTTGCGGACCATAGGTATAAATATGACAGAGATCCCGAGCTAATACTTCATATCTTTCCCCAAAAAACAATCCATTTCCTAAGTCAATTGAGGGCACTCTCTTCATCGAGCCACAGCTACAAATATTAGCCACAAAATTTACCAGGATGGAGGAAAAAACACCCAACCAAATCGACATCACAAATGTGGACTCGGAACTCGGGTCAGAGAACCTTACACAGTCGCCACTTCTTAAGCAGGACTTGGTAGTGGATTCCGATGAGGCTCTTAACCGCAAGATGTTTTTGGTTAACAATGCCCTTGACGAGATCGGGTTTACATGGTACCACGCCAAACTTTTTGTGTTGGCCGGATTCGGATATTCCGTTGACTCGCAGCTTGAGACGATTCAAAGTTCGGTGCAAACCGTGGTGGACCAACAATTTGGGGTTGAATTCCCGGTCTCAACGGTGATTTTCTATTTAGGATTGCTTTTGGGCGCCGTTTTCTGGGGCTTTGGCGCCGATATTATTGGACGCAAAACCACATTCAACCTTTCGCTTCTATTGGCGGCATTATTTGGCCTTGTCACTGGTGGCATGAGTCTGTACCCTACCTACTGTCTTTTCATGGCACTCAGTGCATTTGGAGCTGGAGGAAATATTGCCACTGATGTCACAGTATTCTTGGAATTTTCGCCATCGAAATTCACCTGGCTCACCACACTCATGGCTGCGTGGTGGGGTGTGGGCCAGACCGTGGCTGTGCTTATTGCATGGGCATTTGTGCCCGCATATTCATGTCCTGCTGCAGGGCCATGTCCTTCTTCTGCAAACCATGGTTGGCGTTACTGCTGGTACGTCAATTCGGGCCTTGTTTTAATACTTGCATTGGCACGTCTTTTTCTCTTTAAATTAGATGAAAGTCCCAAATACTTGGTCTCTAACGGCCGTGATGCTGAGGCCGTCGAGACATTACAGGCCATTGCCAATAAACATGGGCGCACGTGCCTGCTTACATTGGCAGATCTTTTGGCTTGTGGTGACGTAGCTGATGCCGAAGATTTCAAGACTGAAGGATATACCATCAAGAGCGTGCTGAGGGCGACATTTGCACATATCAAAATCTTGTTTCTGACCCGGAAAATTGCCTACTCCTCGTCGCTCATCTTCCTCTCGTGGATCTTGATTGGTCTTGCTTATAGTACCTTCTTCAACTTTGTGTACATCTACATTAACTTGCATGGCGGTGACACATTGGGTTCCACCTTCATTACCTACAGAAACTCGTCCATCAGTCAGTTTGTGGGTATTTTTGGCCCTATTCTTGCAGCCTATATGGTCACATTCCGTCGTTTGGGCCGCCGTGGTACCATGACCATTGGTGCCGTTATCACTATGGGTATTTTATTTGGTTATACGACTGTTAGAACACAGCTGCAGGATGCTCTCTTCTCCTCGTTGACCTATTTTTTCATCAACATCTACTTTGCTTGTTTGTACGCTTATACCCCAGAGGTGTTTCCCGCCATTGCCCGGGCCACCGGAGGTGCTTTAGGTGTTTTTTGCCTGCGTGTGGGTGGTATCTTCACCCCGATCATCTACTACTACGGACAGAAATATGGATCTTCTGTGCCCATCTGGGTATGTGGAGCCCTCATTGGCGCCTTGGGAGGGATCTCGCTTCTCTTGCCTTTTGAGCCCACGAAGTACCGGTCTGTTTAGTTTCAGGGTTTCCTTGTAGAAGTTTTTGTGTTGAATATATACCGTATCTCATGTTCTCGTAGCGGGTGCTGCCCGTTTAGTGAATGTCTTTAAATGCATTGTTGGGTAAGGAGGGTTTTATCCATGTTTAGTGTATGAGTATCTGTTGGCTTAGCATGGATGATCTTTTGTGTTTTCAAATATCACTTGGTCATGACAGATAAATTCATTAACTTATATCATGTAAACCAATCTGAAATCCTAGAAAACCTGTTCAAAACTGAACTGAAGCTTTTGTTTTGTTTCCATTAACATCAACCATATTTGTTGGATAAGTACTTCTGGGTTCTTGTTTAAATTGTTGAACATGTCGGGCGCCGAGAAAACACCCAATTCATCCCTTGGTATCAAAAATTAATTAGTATTTGATGAGAAACTTCAAAATAGTCGACTCGTTAACCTCGAAAATGAAGAGTCTTCCGCCATTCGTGTTGTCATATCAGAAAAAGCCAAAACAAGAGCATGTGAAAAATCACCTAAACCCCAAATTAGAAGTACATCCCTCATCTTATTCGAAAAAGAAGTCATTAGGTTCGTTCAAAAACGGCACGAGACCAAGCGAACCGTCTGTTACATACTGACCTCCAGCCACATCAGCACCAAAGTTCTGGAGAAGATCGTCAAACTTGAAAAAATCCGCCGGTTCGTCTATGGCCATATCTCCTTCGCGTGTGTCCTGCTCTGAGTAGCGGGACGCGATATTTTCTTGGGAATTTCCGATGTTTATTGAACCATTTTGGGCCGGCCCAAAGAGCAGGTTGGCTTGCAGTGACGTATATTGCATTCGCTCATGGTCATACGGAGTAGTTTGCAGATTTGGCAGATTTTGCTGGTGTTGCTGATTCAGAAATTCTTGTTTCATTTGTGGTGGAGCATTTCTCAATGGTTCCACCCTTCCCAAGGACTCATTGGTGATAATACGGCGGCGTAGACTTGCGCCTGCAGAAACACGGTCAAGATTGAGTCCCAAAATACTCAAAACAGCATATTCCAATAAGGTGGCTGCACGAGGGTTATACAGCAAGGGATCTCGGACTGTGCCTCGAGCCGAAGAAGCGGAAGAGTGTCAAGTAACAACTGTTTCAGTTGCAGGTGCAAGGGCCCACCCTTAATATAGTCCAAGGATCCTTTGGCTACCAAAATAGCAAAACGGGCATGTTCACGTGCGATATTGAGTGGGAGGGGTAGAACATGTGGCAGCGTAGTGGCGAGGTTTTTTAAAAGACGCAAAAGCTGGACTGCCGCCTGGTGGATCAGGGTGGTGCTGGAAACACTGGTAGCGACATCGGCATGGCCACGTGCAAGTCTTTCCTTGGCCGAAAGCCCCACATTATGGTGCAGGCCGTATTTGGAGATGATGGGCAAATAAATCAAGATTTTGGCATGGAAATAGAGGAAGATCAAAAGGTATTGTGGCGACAGATATTGAGCCCATCCTGTGCCAGAGTAAGCGTCAGAATCTAAATCTGCATTTAGTTCGTTCTCGCCATTTTTGTCTTTTTCTTTCTTCTCGTCTTTCTGGTCCATCGGTCTGAGTCCATTGACGTCGGTTTCGAAACTGAGATCCGGCGGCAAATCACGGCGCCAGCAATCTAACATCTGATCTTTTTCTAGTGCCCTATCATGGACATTATAGTTATCTGAGCGCAGGAAGATTGAGTCCATGATATTGCCCAACACCTTGGCAAACTGCATCACACATAATGCAAGCGGGGGAACCGTACCAAAAATAGTCAAGCGTGTGTTATTCACCACCAAGGTGTTTTCACTATGCAGCGCCGTTTTTCCGCTGAATGGCGTAGCACATTCCACCTCATAATCCTTTAGTAGACGTGGCACACCAAGGCTGAGTGACGAGTACACATCAAGCACATACACACACCAGAAAACCACCCGCCGTTCACCTTGCATAAAAGCCTTAAGTCCCGGGTCGGTCATTTCCTTACTGAGCCCAAGAACCGCTGCCGGACACCGGTGTAAACGCAACTGTTGTGCCATAGAGACAACTCGCCCACGGAGTTCGAAACAAGTGGCCACATCGCCGGCTGCGAGGCAATACTGAAGCGCCAATGCAAGAAGCTGAAGCAGCTGGAGCAGGCACGTGTGTGTAAGAACACATGTGGGCCGGATAAATAAGTGTATAAGTGCGTCGTAGTGGGCAAGCCTGTGTTGGAACAATTTTTGGTCCTGAAATTGTGGAGCTTTTTGCAGCCGCATGGCTAGTGCTGTCACAAGCACACACACTGCGCCAAGCTTTTCTGCCAGCTCATAGCCATATTCAGGCGCCCGAGATGAAAAGCCATGTTCAAGTACCTCGCCAAGGCGCGGGTAATTTGTGAGAAAGGCGTTTTTGTTTACAAGTGGCAAAGAGTGGCCCCATGTGTCGAAATAAGTTGCCACAAAACCGTCGAGTTCCAGAATGGGCGGGAGCTTGAGTTGGCGGAGAAAGCACACCGCGTCGGGTAACGCCATTCTTATAGGGACTGGGCCCTGTGGAGGGGCCTGGAGCAGCGCCACAAACAGTGGATCCAAAATCGCAGCCACTCCATGCACGTCGGCCATTTCCTGGAGCAGCGCCACCGCCAGCGCCGTGAGTTTTGCAGGTGCAGATGCGTACCCGTAGGCCTCGCCCACGCGTGCCAAAAGCGTGGGAATAAAAAGAGTCTCTTCGGTACTTCGTGGCACTGCCGCTGCCACCAACGCCGTGAGCATTTCTTCTTTACTCTCCTGACCACTTCCGCGGTGCATTTGCGCAATTGCCGTGGCGGCTGCAAATGCGCCTGGTGCCGGCCTGGGCTGTGGCGTAAATATGCCGGTATCGGTATCGGTATCAGTTTCATCAAAATCGCTATATCCGGACCCAGCCATCAGCTCTTCTTCTGCATCCATATCGTATACGGACCCAGCTACTGAAACAGGCCGCTCGTGTACCGCCAGCAGCCCGGCACAGCATGCACACCCGGCCTCGTGAATATGTGTGTTAAGTACCAGGTGTGCATCCAGAGACGGATCCGGAGACGTTACCTTCGATCCACCAGCCAACTGCTCGTCCCGCAAACTTAGTGCTGCCTTAAGCCGGGCATTTTCTTGAATAAGTTGCCGGGACTGTTCCTCGAGGAGCTCGGTATATCCTTTTGGATACAGTTTCCGTGTCAACCGGTCCAGTACTACACATTCCAATCCAGCAGCAGCACATGACGAACACGCGGGTTGTTTCCCGTCACACCGAGATTTCTTTGCCCGGCACCGGTCGCATGCCTGTGCTGTACGCATACTACCCAGACCCGGCGCCTGAATGGTTTTGCGTATACTTCCACGCGGACCCCGTTTTTTCAGTTTTTTACCGTTTATCTTTGGCGTACTTTCAACCAGGGAAGCTTCCTCCTGGGGTTCGGCTTTCACCACAGCCGATGTCGCCGTCGGTAGCTCCATTTCACTGCGTATGTGTGTTTAAAGTTGTCCCAAAAATCTGTGATCACAAAATTTTCTTCTTCTGCTTTGCTTTTTTAGAGCTGTTGTTCATAAAAAGCACCTCAGATATTCGTCTGTTGTGCGCTTGTGGAACTCTAAAGTACGTGCATCGAGAGATGAAAAACTCCGGGGCAGACCGAGCCCCTCGCCTATATGCACGTGAGCGGCCGCTGACTCACGGGCCCACCGCAGCCCCGTTACCAACCCCTGGGTTCAACATTCACCGAAAGTAGTTTTGAATATTCGGAATATGCACCGGAAAAACGGTTTATCAGAGGACAACCCGGCTTTATGCTCCTTCCATCTTTATCCGGGGCCCGGATCGTGACCGGATCAATCTCGTGTATGTCGCGCGTCCATCCGCACCACGCCTTATCCGGCTAACCCCGCGGATGGCGCCGCTGGTGATGCGAGACCCGCAGATGCGCATTATTCATCCTTCGCCATCAACCCTCATTATGCCCATAAAGAGACCCGCAGATTTCCCCCTTTTGGCCCCGGTGAAACTCAGAAGAAGTTCCCGTCTCCTGCTGATTATACCCCCTGTTTGTAACTCTGTCAACGACCCCGTTGCCGTGAAAATCAAACATGAAGCGCAGATCAAAGTCGAATATGATACCCCAGATGCCATTCCTCAGGTGAATTCAGTACTGGTAAAACTGGAAACTGATGTAGAAACCGTGGCGCTCAAGCAAGAGCAACTGCCGCCAAATCCTGATCATACTTTTTACCCACAGATCGGGTCTAATATTTTCAAGCCGGTCTCACCGAAGGATGTCACAGAAAACCAGCCCAAAAACTGGCACCTTGTCTATAACGAGGTTGTGAAAATGCGGGCACTCATATCCACACCTGTGGACAGCTTTGGCTGTGAACGCTTGCCGGATACGATCACTCCAAGCTTATCGTCAATCGACCCGAAAACCTACCGTTTCCAACTTCTTCTCTCACTTATGCTTTCATCTCAAACTAAAGACGAAACCAACTTCGCCGCCATGAAAACGCTCCAGCAACATTACATAGAAAAAGGGTACCAGGGTATCTGTCTAGATGCCGTGCTAGCATCTACGGAGGCGGAAATCGATCAATGCATCTGTAAAGTGGGGTTCCACCGCAGAAAAGCAGTCTACATCAAAAAATCGTGTGATCTTCTTCAGAATCAGTTTGGTGGTGATGTTCCTAAGACCATCGAGGAGATTGTCATGCTTCCGGGTGTCGGTCCAAAAATGGGACACCTTATTCTCCAAAATGGATGGAATATCAACTCTGGAATTGGTGTTGACGTCCATCTCCATCGCTTGGCCCAGATGTGGGGGTGGGTGCCAAAATCAGAAAAGCCTGAGCTCACCCGAAATGCTTTGGAAGACTGGTTACCAAGAAAATACTGGGCAGATATCAACCCCTTGCTTGTGGGATTTGGCCAGACAGTATGTGCGCCACAGGCAAACAACTGTGATGTTTGTTTTTTGGCTACTGGTCTTTGCAAGGGTGTAAATCGTAAATTGATCAATTCAAAGCTAACTGAGGCCAGAGTTAAGAAACTATATAAGCAAAGAGGCGATTTGTCCGGCTTGGTGAAAATGAAGTTGGCACAGGAACTGTCTTAGCCGCTCATTCAATATTTAACCGTGTACATAGTTTTATTCAAAAGTGGTTGAACAATATTTATTCCAAATCAGCTTGAAAAGTAAAGAATTTTCATGGCCGCGATATTTCCTTCGGGTGACTTTGTTAGCAGATTGTTAGTTTGGGTGTATAAACAATAAAGTGCTTTATAAGAATAAATTTTTGAATATTTCATCCTTCTTTATGTGGTTTCTCTGTCAAAGTCGGTGAAATATTGTTTTATCACGAAAGAAGATTTTAAAAACACCTCAATTATTTACGAAATATAAATAATGTTTCAACCTCAAGAAAAACTAAAAAACTAAAAATAAAAACTCTCACGAAAAAACGGCTAATTAATGCCGAAAAGAAGTAATTTCCCCTAATGAATAATTCCCAAACACAAAAGCACTTTCTGAAATCAAAATTTCAAGGGTATATAAAGCCACGTCCTGCCCCAGTTTTTGCAACCATTTTTTTTTGCACTGTCCCCGCTGTCAAATTTTTTTTTTTAGCGTGGTCCCGCGCACAAGCAGCCACACCCGTACCACCCTCATTCGCCTTCCAGGGAAATCTCACCACTTCAACGTTTTGCCGAGAGTCGTGCGCGACCGGGAAATCCTACGCACCGGTGAAGCGAATCTTCGAATCTTCGGCCTTGATAAAGCGTCGCCATAAGCAAAACCGTCAACCAGTGATATTTCTGCACACACACGATTGTTCTTTCTTCTTGCTATCTTAATCCTTTGCTAACCTGAATTCCAGCTATCGTCACGTACCGCTGGACTTGCCGGTCAACGAAAGATCCACCGAAGAAAAAAAAACACTGCACAGAAATAGATTGGTCGCATAACAACGTCTTGAAGAACTGGCTTCCACGCTACACACAGACCGTACAGTCAGCAAATAGCGGCTCACTAGGCGTCTCTAGCCATTGCGATTGCCACAAAGGGAGACCGCCCTATTTCATCGAGTTTTCCCATACAGAGAAACCCTATATCCCCAACCGTCTTTAGAACGCTGAATCTGACTTCACAATGAACGTGAACCACAAGTTCCAGCTGTCGCAGCATGGCGTGCCTTCGCAACAGATCTTGCTCCAGCAGTTGCAGCAAGGCCACGCGCATCCACAACAACAGCAACAACAACAACAGCAGCAACAACAAGACGGGTTCAATGGAGACCCAGCGTTCTTCCAACGGGCCGGCCCGGGACTTAACTTCTTCCCACTGCAACAGTACCAGCCTCAATCTCACCCACAGCAACAGCAACAGCAGCAACCACCCCAGGCTCAGCAGCAGCAGCAGCAACAACCTCCCTTGAGCCAATACCAAGCGCAAAATGCTCTTCACTCGCAGATTCCGCGCTTGAACCAGCCCAAATTCATCAACCAGCAAGGCGTGATGCCACAGCAGGCTGCGCTGGCCCTTCACCTCGGTGCCGGGAACTTCCCTTCTCCAAATAAGGTGAATTCCATCAACGTGGACGACCCCTCGTCATTGTACTGGCAACACCAGGTGCTGTTGTGTCAGTTGTCACGCGCGGAGGACTTGCCCCACTACTACGCACGCCAATACGCACAAAACTCACGCAAGACCAAGAACCCTTACGCGGATGTTAAGTCTGTGACTTTGGTCGACGCCACGAAGACAATTGTAGCTGCTTTGGAGGAGCTGGAGAAGCAGCAGAAAGCAGCACAGACGTATGCTACCCCTGCTGCCTTGATGCGCAACAAGAAAGTCGATTTGGAGGAAGATGAAGAGCAGAGAATGATTGCACGTACCCAGGGAAAACAACTCTGGTGCCACATGGACTTCTCCGGCCAGGGCTTGCTCAACTTGGCACCCAAGTTGTTCCAATACGAGTTCTTAGAGTCCTTGTACTTGAACAACAATAAGCTCACAACAGTCCCCCTGGTGGTGAAGAAATTGCACGGCTTGCGTGTGCTTGACTTGTCTCAGAACAGAATCAGTGAGATCCCTCCTGAGTTGGGCTTGTGCTACAACTTGAGATACCTATATTTGTTCGACAACAACATCAAGACCTTGCCCCACCAGTTTAGGAACTTGATTGAGTTGTTGTTCTTAGGTATTGAGGGCAACCCTATTGACTTAAACATTGCGAACTTGATTGCTGAACAGGGAACCAAGGCTTTGATTACTCACTACAGAGATATGGAGCCTACATACCCGGAACCCAAGCCCAGATCGTGGCTTTTGTTACAGGATGACGGTGATGTGATTGACCCTGTACAGAACCCGAATGCTTACACAGATGACCATCTCAATTCTGACTCTGCAAACTCGTTCACCTTGATGTCCTACAATACCTTGTGTCAACATTACGCCACCACGAAGATGTATAAGTACACTCCTTCATGGGCCCTCGACTGGGAATTCAGAAGAAATGCATTGAAGGAGGAAATCATTCGTTACAACTCTGATGTCATCTGCTTGCAAGAAGTAGAGACAAGAACTTTCCACGAATTTTGGGTACCCATCATGTCAGAAATCGGATACAAGGGCTACTTCTTCAGCAAGACTAGATCGAAGACAATGAGCGAGCTTGAGTCAAAGAAGGTTGATGGATGTGCTACATTCTACCGTGCTTCCAAGTTCCAGTTGATTCAAAAGCAACACTTGGAGTACAACACTGTTTGCATGGGATCCGATCGTTACAAGAAGACCAAGGACTTATTCAACAGATTCATGAACAAAGACCACATTGCTTTAATTACATATCTACAACACACGGAGAGCGGCGAGAAGATTGTGATTGTGAACACCCATTTGCACTGGGACCCTGCATTAATGACGTCAAGGCATTGCAAGTGGGCATCTTGTTGGAGGAGTTGCAAGGAATCATACGGAGATTTAAGGGCACAAACAATGCTGAAGAGGTGAAAAACACATCTATGGTGATTTGTGGTGACTTTAACTCCACGAAGAAGAGTGCTGTGTATCAGCTCATTTCATCTGGATCGGTTGCTAAGCATGAGGACATGGACGGCAGGGACTATGGTAGATTCACAGATGAAGGGTTCCACCACTCTTTTAAGTTGAAATCTGCCTACGATCACCTCGGCTCCGATTTCCCATTCTCGAACTTCACTCCAACATTCACAAACGAAATCGACTACGTCTGGTACTCCACCAACTCTTTGCAAGTTAAAGGGTTGTTAGGCAAGGCCGACGAGGAGTATTTCGCTCAACAAATTGGTATACCAAACGCACACTTCCCCTCGGACCATATTCCATTGGTGACGAAATTCCAAATCAGGAAGAAAGGACAGGGAGGTAGTGGTACGAAGAAACCTGAGTTCAAGCCAGATTACAAGTCTGCTTCATCAAGGAAGACTTGAATGGGCTGACGGCTCAACTTCCAAAGCTGTTTCCGGGGCTTGCTAAAAGTTTTCGGGCAGCGTGTATTTTAGCTTTATAATATTACAATACTTCTGAATTCGATATGTAGGAATTGCCACTGATACGAGTGTCCAAGAAATTGATTTAAAACAAACGATAAGTTTCTCGCCAGCTCTAGCACCTTGAACACTAATGATCCCCCACGTTACTTTCGAGAGTGGTTATATGCAGTCGACACGCACCAGCGTGGGGGTACCCCACTTTCCCCAACAGTTCAGTGGGGGCAGAGAATTGGTTTACGAGGTCTTTGTGACTTGTTACTTTAATGGAATTCATGATTTTGGTCAATTTCTGAAAACAAATGGGGTATTTCTTTGGTTGCAGGAAATTAGGAGATACGAATGGTGAGCACATATGCGAATATCCTTCTCTTCAGTAAACGAATAATATACGGAAATATCAATAAAGTTAGAGGCAGAGGCTTTTCACAAAAGAAGTTTATGTCTACATAAATTGGAGCAAGTTGAAATATGTGCCACGCTCGCCTTGAAATTAAGAAGCTTAGCTTGTAGTTTTTAATGCAACATTTTTCGGCTCCACAGAGTTGAGACACACTCAACATCAGGGAAAAGAAGATAATTTAGTTACGACTGAGAGGAATGTGACTTTTATATGCTTTTGATTGTATTCGTTATACATTTCCAAGCAACGCAATAAAACAAGTTGTGTGCTGGTGACGTGTATTACTCAGTGACAAATGTACAAGGCATAAACAACTTTCTGTATAGGATGGTTGCAACTTTCCTTTTGGTAAGTAATTACAGTCAGAAAATATGCGGTGAAATATATGACGGAATTTCGGATTATTCAAGCAAAACGTGGCCCGCTCGGATCTGGGCCGCGGAAGCGCATACGAAATCCGGGGGGTTTCTCGGGCCCCGCGGCTCCCACTGCGCATGGCTATAAATAAAGGCACCGGCCAGCCATAAAGAAGGTCCAGTTAAAGGTAACCTTTCATTAATTTTTCCTTTTCCCAACAAAATGTCGTTATTGATTCCTTCTGAGTGTGATTACGAGGATGCACACAGTCTCCCGGAACTCGAGTCCAAATACGGGGCTAAGTTGCAAGTAGCCACCGAGGGCACCCCAGACGCGTTCCGGTGGACTTTCGAGGTGGTGCCGGGGTTTTTTCAGCAAGCAGACCCAGAAACAGACGACTTAAAGTTCCGGTACACGGAAAGTAACATGGGCCGCAAAAAGTCCTGGGCGGAAATCGAGAGCGAGCTTGCAGAACTTAATTCCAAAGCCCCGGAAAAGTGTGTTACAAGTTGTTGATCTGTGCCCGTCATGGACAGGGGTTCCATAACTATATTGTAACAATACGGGATGGATGCATGGAACGAAAAATGGTATAATTTGGGTACTGATGGTGAAGTGCAATATGGTCCTGACCCCATGCTTACGGATTTGGGTATAGCACAGGCCAAAGAAAACCATGAGGCATGGGCACGTGAAGTTCAAGAACACGGGGCACCTATTCCTAGTAAATTTTATGTGTCACCACTCCAAAGATCGTGTTGGACTTGTGTACATACATGGGCGGGGCTCCGGCCTGAAGAAAAGCGTCCAATGATTGTTGAGAAAATGCGGGAGACGATGGGCAAAATTTATGTGATAACGTTCTTCGAAAACGGTAATTGAAAGTCGTTTTGGACAGTACGGGTTTTTCACTGAGCCTGGGTTGCAGAGGAAGACCCTCTTTTTACAGAAAAACGTGAACTGCCTGAAGATCTTGCGTTAAGGGTCAATTCTGTATGCCAGGGTTTGTTCGAAGAAGAATGGGACGAGGAGAAAAAGGCGATTGATAAGAGTCGGGCCGTGAAAAAACTCGATCATTCTGACAACTACACATGCGGGCACTATTCGGCTGTTTATAGTGGTTTTAGGCCACCGCAGATTTACTCTTTCTACTGGTGGAATGGTGCCAATTGTGGTGAAGGCCACGAGATCGTAGATTTTTCATTTTTAGGAGATTCTCAAAATCCATGGATAGAAAATTTTGCAATAAAAAAGTTTAAGGTAATTACTACGCACCGACACCAAACCTATCAAATTCCAGAAGACCATAACTTTGTTCTCTTTTAACAAGAACTCCTACCAATACATAAATTCAAATCAAAATCCTTGGTCACCACAGCTCTTACAAACATGAATAAAAATATTAATTAATTAGTTTTACATAGTCTATTAAGGGGGTTTTAGATGGTGGATTCCTTCACGTTGACGTTTCTTGCCTTCTCCTCCTCGGAGGTATAGCTCTCGTAGTCTTGGACAACCTCACCATTACCCATTTGGGAAACATCGTAGCCGTTCTTCTTCAAGTAGTCAAAAAATCTTTGTCCTCCTTCTCAATAGAGTCCTGGCCAATAGATGGGCAGAAGAACAGGCAAGGAAAGCAGAGAAGAACGCCAAGCCAGAAGCCACATAAAAGGCAGTTTGAATACCCTTGTCGCTGTCGTAACCACCGTTGTTTCTGATGATAATAGGGAAAATGTAAGTACCGACAAAGGCACCAACCTTACCGATAGCAGCAGCAATTCCATAGTACTGGCCTCTGATCGGAGTAGCACATGTTTTGAGGCCAACACACCAACATTGTTTCCGGCACCAAACTCACCAAGAGAGAGGAAAATACCGTAAACAACCACGAAACCAGCAATGTGTTCCTTCAAGTGCGAGTAACCAGCAGTCATACCCATACCAATGACACCCTGGGCGAAAAGACCAAGGAACAAAGTAAGTCTGGGGCCCAAGTAATCAGTAGAGAAACACCCAAAAATGCACCAGGAATGTAGAACAAGTTGAACACAACGTTCCATCCCATGCCTTGTAAGTATCGTTACCGGGCAAGATCTCAGTCAAGATAAACGAAGAGTAGAGACCAAAAGAGTAGACAGAGAAATCATACACAAACCAGATGATGGAAACGACGGCCAATCTGAACCAGTAGAACTTGACCACAAGCCACAAGGGGAACTTCTTAACGGACTTCATGTTGAGCTTCTCGAAAGACTCGGAGTTCTTCATCTTTCTTCTCATGAAGAAAAGGGCAAGTGGTGGGAACACACCGAGCGCCAAAGTCAATCTCCAAATAACTGTCAAGTGTCTCTCGGAAAAGATCCAGAGCAACACCATAGGCAAACGAGGAAACCACAAAACCAGCGTCAATACTGAAATTTGTGAACCAGCAGAAGTATCTGTTTCTGTGTCCTGGAGGCAACTGGTTGGCAAACTCCGAGGCAATCACCGAGGAGGTGGGGTACTCAGCACCAATTGCAATACCCAAGAAAAATCTGAAGGTGGTGATGGCAGCGAACATGCCCTCTGGGGTCTTGCCCCATGTGGCCACCGCACAAAGAAGGGTGAATAAAATAAGAAGAATGTTTGCAATCAACATACCACCCTTTCTGGCAACATGGTCCGAAATGTAACCAAAGGTCAATTGACCAATCACGGTACCAGCGAAACCAATGGCGGAAATGTTAGAAATGGCTCTCGAGTTTTTGTATCTCTTACCATAAATCATCGAAAGACAAGTAGTGACTGTGGAAATCGAGTTGTTGACGTATCCGTCGGAGAACAAACCTGCTCCTGAGATAAACGCAGGCCACAAGTTTTTGCCTTGCACGCGCTTCACATCTCCATTTTCGTCGTATTCTTTGACGGGGTTGAAGGACATTTCCTCGCGAGCTTTTCTGGCCCAGCCAAAAGCAGCCTCGTCAAATGAGTGGGGGAGATCTCTGGACGCCATTATGTGATGGGTTGGGTCCGGATTAATATGTGGGGGATGATGATCCGATCAATTTATCCAAAAGAACTATTTTTTTTAAAAAAATGAAAGGCTTGAAAGAGGGAAAGAAGTGCCGGGTTAAATGTTCCGGTTTTGTGTAGTAGTTCTTGGCCTGGAAAATGATATATGATTTGGAATCCAATGGAAAATTCCACTCATATTTATACCGTTATCTCACTCCGCTGAGCACGACCTTAACATGCATGCAGCCGCACGCTGGGAATATTGCCTGGATCAAGATTAATTTAAGCTCGGCGGCACTGCACACAGCACGCACGCGCACGCGGTGGAGCGAACTTCCGGGGGCACGAGTTTCTCCGATAAGCCAGGCCACGGGCCTCATTCAGTACCTGGATTCCGCTTATCTTTCCGCTTATCATTCTCCGAGATTGCCTTAATATAGTGGGCCATGTGAGACCAAAAAAAAAGTCGATAAAAGCCTTCTTTTGTAATTTAAAGGGCCCCTCGTAAATCCCTCGTTTAAGGATTAACCGGGGAATAATTTCTGAAAACCACCGCGGCGTGCGAAACCCGAAACGTGGGCTCCGCGGCTACCGGATGGCCCCAATTTCCAGAACGTGTCACGGGCGCTAATTGAATTTTTACGCCACGTGCCCAGCGGCTGGCCCTTGCATCTGCATGGCACGATGGTAGATAATTAGTACTAATGCAAATGAACGTGGGTAGTTTCAGTAAAGATTTAGAGATATTGGTGATAAAAGTGTTGTTTTTTCATTATACATTTTTCCCGTTGCTACAGCTTTTTTTTTAACTTTCTTGCATGGCGTCAGTTATGACCATGCACGAGCAAAGGCCAACAAAAAGGAAGCCGCCAAGCTTAAAGGTGATGCGCACGTGACCGCCGCATACAATAGGTTTGTGGTTTAAGGGCACCCCGCGTGCACAAACCAAGATTGTTTTTCGATTTTTCGGCGGTCATACAAACTGCATGGAATTTGGAGCACGTGCCCCAAATACCTGTCATTTTACCGTTTTTCCCCGTGTATTTCTAGCCGATTCCAATGTATATGCTTTTATCACACGAGCCTTAGCTTGACACTTTTGGTGCGGCGCGCGCAGCTGAGAAAGCACGTTTAGAGTAGCATGTGATAATTGCCCTCGCGTAGTTGACCGCTCCACCCTCGTATTGCATAATGTTGAGTTGATGGTGGTTCTGGATAACGGTTGCTACTTTGGGCAAGAAGTATTACGAGTTTAAGCCTGAGGAATTGTTTTTTTTTTTCACTTTGGGTTTTCATTTCAAAGTGTGTTTAAGGCACGGCAACTTATTGCGATGCTTGATGCAAGAATGAGGCCCTGTAATTAGCCTTGATCATTGCCAATAAACACGAGGTGATTATTATGCTTCCAGGAAATTGGCCTGCCAGTACAGTAATTTTGGAGCCTCATCCTAATTCTCTAATTTTTTTTTCTTTTCGCTTTTTTTTTGGGGGATCTGGCATTGCACGTGCATGCTTCCCATCGCCGTACATGCCCCCACGGGGTCTGTGATTGGCCCGCTTGTATGATCAGCAGGTGTATTTTCTACAGTAGTAGTATTGAGAGTAGTTTCGGCAACGCATACCCGGTCGTTGATGCAGCCTCTGTAGATTCTATATACGGGGGAGAAAGAAAATAATAATAATAATAATAATAATAAAAGGATGGTTACAATAAAAACAGCAAACCTGGGAGACTCGCCTAGGTGGATCTCCACTCAACGGTGTACTGCAACTTATCGCCGGCCTTGAATGGTACCACGGTCAATCCAGCACTACCAATGACATCGGGAACGTTATTTTCACGCTTCACTAACACTGCTCTTTCCTTGCACACGACGTCTGAGTCGGCAATCTCGTAAAATGCACGGCCGTTTTCCGAAACAAAGGCCACAAGTTTATCCAACTTGTCAGCAGCGGCGAAAACATCTGCCAAGTACGCCACGGCGTGAGATTGCGTGTAGACACCCGCACAAACACCACATGTTTTGCCTTGCTTTCGATCGGGTGTGGGGCCAGATCCGAGCCAAAGAAAAAGCATGGTTCGCCACTGGTAGCAGCATCGACTAACGCACGCATGTCGGCGGGTAATTTTGCCACTGGTTTACAGAAATTGATTGGGTTACCTGCCCACGAGTCGATCGTAAGGGAAAGGTGATGGGCGGTGATGGTGGCGGCAACTTTAGAGGCTGGGTTTTCCGCATGAAGACGGCGCACAGTGTCAACAGCGGCCTTGGTCGTACAATGTTCCAAAATGATCTTAAGACGGGGGAAATCATGGGCCAATTTCTCTAAAGCAGGGAGGAACATTGGCTCGGCGTTAAGCACGTGAATATCCTCATCTTTGGCCGGTGGCTTTTCGCCATGAAGATTCAAAACCAAGTTTTCCTCCTCAAGGCCTTGAAAATAGGGTAAAATGGCGTGAAATCATTGGGGTCGACGCCTGCAGACGAGTTTGTCGTTACTCCAGCAGGGTAACACTTAACGCCGTGGATGGCCTTGGCCTTAGCCGCCGAATGAATCAATTCAGGCGTCAAATCCTTGCACAAATACAAACTCATCAAGAACGTCGTTTTGGAGCGAGCGCCTGCAAATCGCTTTTGTACTTTTGTACGCGTTCAAGCGTAGTGATTGGTGGCGCCAAGTTTGGCATCACATAGGCCACGGAGATTCCTCCTTCGTATACTGTTGGTGCCACGAGTTCCATCATTTCGCCGTCACGAAGGTGCACATGCATGTCGGCTGTAAGTCCAAGTTCGATTTCCGTCATCGTATACTGATTATCTTTTGGTTGTGTGGGGTTTTTGAAGAGGGTTAGAGTTTGTTCTGGAATGGAGGGCTGATTTGCGTAGTGAGTATTTCCAAATCTCGCACATTGATTTTTTTTTTTTTTTTTTTTTTTTTTTTGCGCGGAGATGATATTGATGCAATCGATATTGCGGTTGGCAAAGGTTAAGTATTTTTTGGATTTTTTGGGGGTGTTGAAATTGGGAGGTATATTTTACTAGACAAATTGTGAATGATTGGTGGTCATGTAAGAAAAAAGTTGGAGCTTACTGGATTGAGTGTGGGTAGGTTTGTTAGCACTACTGAGCGTCGCTTATTTTCTAATTCGGACAGTAAGAAGACGTACTCTATTGGGTGCAATATTGGCACCGCTTCAATGAATTGTAAAAACTTTATAGGATTTATTCTTTTGATATTTTTGAAAAGGTTTGTTGAAAGTTAGATAGTCATATAATAGTGTATATTGTCACCTATGTTGTAAAATTTCCTGACCTTATTCCCCACATTGTGTGTAATGTAATGGATCTATCGAACCAGTAATCACGCCTTCTAGGCAACATTTTACTAAAAAATGGACTTTTCTCATTTCCAAAAGGGACCCAATTTGCTTAGATGCCACATTAGAATGTATAGACCTTTTTCACCAAATGTTTTTAGCACAAAAGATCGAAAATTATGTTAACACCTTGGAATCCAAACCGTGGCTCACTACTATCAAATATCTCCATATTTCTGTTAGATTTTTTTTTTCCCTATTCTTTATTGATGACCACCGTATGACCGTGCTCTTGTACATATACTGCTGTTTGGAAAATGTTTCTGGATTCAGACAGAAGCAAACTTTGGATTCTCGTCAAGAGGTTCAGAATTTGGCCCATAATGGGCATATCTGTGTTAGTTGTAGGTCCAAGCCAAAGCTTGATGAGTGCATATTCTTCTGGAGTTTTATTAAGGTCAACCCCAATTACAGGGACTAAATGTTAGTATATATTTCATCATCTCTAACCAGGAAACTTTTGAAATTGCTTGATCCTGTTGAACTACATACGGTGAATTTCCATTGGCATTGAGATTTCTTCACGAAGTACTAGCTCCGCCATTTTTTCGAAAAAATCTTGAGATTGTTCAATATTCACCTGAAAAGTGATTTTGCCACACTTTCTATTTGGGTGCAAGCCTAATCTTAGGTAAGCTACTTCACAAGGTGAGGATTTCTTGATACTTTTATTCCATGTCATAAGCTGAACTTCGGTCTCAAGTATATCCTGAAGTTTTGGAATCCTCAGATCAGAAGAAGATTCCCATATTCCCCATTTGAAATATAACCCAGGGTCCTGCTGGCTACGGTGTAGTGAGATAAGATATTTGAGAAGAATGCTATCTTCGTAATCAGTAACTGAGATTCTTGAAGATGGAACACCAAAAAGATGCATTGGACAGGTGGTGATTTTCAGATTAACTTGGGGTTCTGAGGTTGCGGAGGTGCTTTCAAAAATATGTTGATTTCCACAAAATTCATAATCATATGGTTTGGAAGGCTTTACGTTTTCTTCAGCTGGTGTTTCAGCGTTTCCATCAGACTTTAAAGCCAGGTGAATATTTTCCTTCTCCATTAAATTAAAAGTTCAAAGTATCCAAATCAATTCCAAAATTTCTGATATGGAAGGAGTCAAATGAGTTTTTTTTTGCTGTAAATATTGGAGTGATGAATATACTTTGTGGCCTGGTTGCGAAAGAAGGGAACACTGCAAAATTTGCACCCAAACGCGGGAATGGTGTTCTACAAGTAACATAATATGAAGCTTGATCACGAGTGTAAATATTACTTTTTTAAAGAAGGAAAAAAAAATTTTTTTTAAGGATTAGTCGTCCCACTCACGCTTTGTCAATAAAAAAGAACTTTAGAAAACCTATAACATAGAGCTCAACTCTACCTCAAGTGCACCAAACTAGCTACAGTTAGATTTATTACTGAACATCTCTTAGCATCTTTTAACTTTCCTTGAAATGTCATACTCAATTACTAATACTTTATTTAATGTCATCAATACGTTAAAGTCGTATTAGAAATATGTAATGTGGACTAAAAGTGGTTTGTAAAACTTCAAGGGAATACGATGGAAGTTCATATATTTGCTAATGTACCGTGGTACCTGAACAGTGAGAAATTGAATAATATCTGTTAAGGTATTCGGAAAGTCTGCTGTATACGATCTTTTATCACCCCATTATAAGGTTTACATACGTCGAGTGCACCAGAGCCTATCCAGGCGGAGGTCCTTCGCTTGGTACCATGCTTCGTAATTGCTCGTGGCATGGGAGATATGGTTTCCAATCCAATTGATGGGTCTAAAATTGATAAACACGAGCCAACTTTGAAACCAGAGGCAATCAAATTCTGTCACTTCATTATTGAAATGATTCTTTTGAGGTAACCAGTCTACGAAACAAATTACCTTAAGCATTCGCAGTGTCGACTTAAGGTAATTTGTTTTTGAAAACCATTTTTGGCTTTCACTATGGCAATCGGTTTGGTCTCAGCTCTATAAAATTCGTTCCTAGCGGTGAACCCAAATGTGGCGCTTAAAGGAACGGATGCCCCTGGTACACGAGGAAGATGGTGGCACCAATCACTCATCGCTAGTCCTGACTTCACTCGGCTCGAATGAATGGGATGATGGAAATCTTTGAAAAGATCATCGCGTCAATGGATATAAAGGATTATATCAACCAAAAGAAAAAGTTAACACAAACTACATTGTTACTTCTATTTTATTGCTCGAAAAATATGATACATTTTCTGCGACCCCGAATAATAGTACTTTGTCTAGAAAGTTTACCTCAATACTTGACTCTCTGAAAACTCATTAGGCTTTTTACTAAAAAGAGGTTCGTGAAACGTTTTATTTCTATCAAGAAGGATACAAATGATCCTAAATAAAGACTTTTTCTTCTTTCATCTCATTTATTTACAACCGTCTACCTATTCATTCGTCAAAATTCATTTGCCTAATTCTTCTCCGTCTTCTCATTTTTAGCATTCACCTCTTGGATGTACAGAATCATCTCGGCGTACTTAGGTCTGACAGGCCAAAGCGAAGGAGCATGGTGGAGATCAACACCAAGGGTTTCTGCCCAATCAAAAACAAGACCAGGATTGACCATAAAACGCGAGCCCACCAAAGCAATGTCAGCTACTCCTTTTTCAAGAAACTCATTGACCTTAACTGGGTCGTTCAATCTACCTACTGCAGCAACAAGAGCCTTATCTCCCACGGCTTGTTTCACCTGTGCGGCATAGTCAAGAAACATTCCGAATCCCTTGGGTGGTCTATCGGCATTGGCATCGTTACCGCCACTTGAAATATCAAGTACATCCACACCCTTTTCGGCTACAATAGGAGCCAATTTCACCGAATCTTCGATTTTCCATGCATCCGGATTAGAGTCGTGTAATTCCGAGCCACTCCATCTGAGGAAAAGCGGGTAATCTTCAGGGATATTTGCCCGGACGCTGTCAATGACTTCCAACAAAAACCGAATGCGGTTTTCGAAAGGGCCACCATACTTATCCGTACGCTTATTGGAGTGCGCAGACAAAAATTCGTTAAGCAAGTAACCATGTGCCGAGTGGATTTCAACAAAGTCAAATCCAACATCTACTGCTCTCTTCGCAGCTGCGCCAAATTGCTTTACGATTTCACCGATTTCTTCCACCGTCAATGCTTTAGGCGTAGGTGCTTTTCCGCCTTCACGGTAAGGTACTGGCGAAGGTCCAACCACCTTTTCCTTATCTCCACGAGAATCCCAGTCCTCTAAGCTCTGGAATGGAGGCAGCAATAAAGCCTTACGACCGGCATGTGCTAATTGGATACCAATTCTCGACGTGTTGGCATGGGCAAATTCAACAATTGGACGGAATTTCTCGGCATGAGCGTCGCTCCAGATTCCCAAATCAACCACAGATACTCCTGCATCTGGCGAAACAGCAGTAGCCTCAACCATGATCAAACCGGGACCACGAAGTGCCAAAGAACCATAATGGATTTTATGGTATTCAGTGGGTTGGTTGTTTTCTGCAGTATATTGGCACATGGGCGATACACCTACACGGTTAGGAAGCACCATGTTTCTGATTTTCAAAGGTTGGAAAATCTTGGGCGTTTTTCCACTCAATTCCACTGCTGAACCCACTACGCCTTCTGGCAAAGGGTATTCATAAGCAACGTTAGCTGCGAGTGGGTAAGGCGCATTGGAGTTTTGTTTTGCGGGAGGAAGTGGAAGGGAAATTTCTTGGACGGTCATTATCAGCTGGTGGTTTTAGATTTTTCTCAATTGGTTATTTGAAATTGATAGAGTTTAAAAAAAAATCTCCCATTTTGCTTGCCGTTTAGTTCAGCTTTTATACCCTTGGAAAGACGGAGCTTACTAAGCTGCAAAATTATTGCTACCGGTGCAGATTCTGGGATATTGTGCAGGCTAGATATTGCGATACAGGACCAGCGTTTTACGGACGGCATTTCTACTCAAGATTGCGTTTTCACGGAGCTTAAAAAAACGAAAGAATAAAATTACGTGAAAGAAGAAGCTAATGTGAAAATTCATAAAGCTAAAGGTTTTCAGAGAAGAGAAGGTTTGTAATATCTGAAACTTTCCTCAAACGGAAATATAAACTATCAAAGTATCGGAATAAGGTGATTGCGGAGGATCACATTACTCAGCAACCTGCATATGATGCCACAGTTGCGGTGCATTCCCCGAATGCGGATTTATAGTTGCACAGCGGCCCTAAGAAAAGATGGCAGATCCAGAGAATTTTCCGGAACCCTGTGAGCTGACGAGTGCCAAGACCTAATTCTGAAACAGTAAAAGAAAACATAGTGCTTTAAGATCTAAAGATATATTGTTATTTTCGGGAATTGAGAGTCTTTTTTTTCTAAATTAGTATTAATCATCAATATTGGTTCCACACGCTAAGTGAAATGTATTAGAATCCTGTTTCTTGAAAATCTACTTTCCTTGGCTTGGCTTGTATTCTTGTCGAATCTTTTCGAAATCCGCGTAAATTCTTGCGTATAAGCATAAAGCACTGCCTTATTTAGCTGACTACAGCGAATTCTCTTTCAAAGTAGTCTTCCATGATCTTTTCTTCTTTTTTTTCTTCTCTTTTTTCTGTTCTTTTATGAAGGGGAATCGCATGTTTTGTTATATCCAATAAAGGATTCACTAATCAAAGAAATGGTTTGTACCAGCTATGATTTTTCAAATAGTAATACATAGTTTAAAGAGCCGTTCAAGAGACAAACCTTAGATAGGCTCACGTGATTATAGCGTCCACCACTGTGTAAAGACTAAGGGTTATTTTATACTACCATCATATGACAGGATTCGCTAGAGAAAACCCAATTAGAAATATATCGTATTTTTAGGGTAAATAATTGCCTTTTACTTTTCCCTCTTTACCAACTTTGCAATCATTTTATTTTTAAAAGAATCATTTTATTGCAGCGCATTAATATCATATCTTGCTAACGAAAACCAAACTTTAAACCTACAATATATCTTGGATAAATTCACTAAATTTCTGAAAAGAGAAAACAAAAATTCTCAATCTTTCTGAATCTTGAAAATCTCATAATCAACCAGCAGCAACATTGAGTCTGTCTTGTTTTTCATCTCAACTAAATTCTTCACAGCTTTCTCTTCAAAGAATATACCACATTGAACCAAGAAATATTTCACAATTTTTTTATTCTCCTTGTTCAACCTCGCATACATATCGATTGGCGACTGGAAGGATGTACAGAAAGCCAATTCAACCATTTCTTGACACCATTCGATGGCGGTAATCTGGTAGAAAACGTTGGGTTCCAAAGCCTTTTGTTCCTCTTCGATTTTTTTGGAATTTTTCTTGAATTCTTCCTTTACTTCTGGGGTCAATTCTGAATCTTTGGTTAAACCTTTTTCTCCTACAAACCTAGTTTTCCATTGAGGAGGAATAATGGCATTTTTCTCATATGCCTCAAACCGATGAGCTTCTACTTCAAGTTTTACATACTCAAGGCACGCTTCCCGGTGGGTTTTTCTTGATTGGAGAAAAAAACATCCACATCTTTTTCCCGCAACTGAGTTTTGGCAAATATCCCATGTCCTTTCCTGAAGTCACTCACATTGACGTTCAATTTTGTTTTCCAGTGCTTGCTAAAAGGAATTCCATTCATCGTAAAAAGTTTCAAAAATCAATATTTTAACAAAAGAGAATGTTGGGTTGAAAGAAAAAAAAAAAAAAAAAAAAAAAAAAAAAAAAAAAACATCTATTACCAAAGGTTCAATATTTATACCTGATTCTTTTCTTAAAGAGAACATCTATATTTCTTTTGACCATGTTATCCTCATTCTAGTAACTCAATTTGCTCTCTTTCAAAGGAATGATGATCTATTCTTTGTATTAATGAGCTTTAACTCACAATATTTTTCATTAATTTAAACCCAAATATCAATAGAATTTCGATAAAGAGTGCAATTTCCTTTAAAATTTTCCAAAACTACCAATCAACGCTTATGTATTTGCAAGGATAGATTCAAACAATTGAACATGCGACCATTGTATTGACTACAAACAGTCCTCCAATAGACTAATTCAAAGAAAAAGATTTTTTTTTTTTGCTTTTCTTCTAATTTGCATTGTTTCTGTTTTCCAAAAACGAACTCTTTCTTTCCAAATTCATCTTTGTTGAAGAATCACAAAATTGTTGAAATTTACTGGCATCAGATTTGGGTCCCCACATTCATCTTGAGCAGGACACAACATTTACTTATAGATTTGAAGTTAAAACGATACGAAAAAAGGAAGAGTGTTTGCATCCCCAGAAATTGAGGAGAAAAAAAATAGATTTTGGTAAAGACATTTCCATATATTTCGAAAAAGTGACCCCAAACTAACAATACGTTTTTTTTTTACCTTGTTGTGCATATACCGAGGGAACCCGAAATCCAATATAGTGTACTTCAATAGAAATGGGTCTTGTCTCACAATAGAGAGGCGGAGATAAAAATAGAAAAATTTCAACACTTGCTTTCTTTTCAAATCATTCTCTTCAGAATAGAAATCCACTAATACTTTTCTTTCCAAAAAAAAAAAAAAAAGTGTTTCCATTACCCTATAGAAATTTCCCCCAACGTCACGTGCCGCACCATCGCCATCTCTAACAGATATCTACTCCACAATACTCAATCACTTTTTTTTTTCTTTAACTATTTCATCTTCCACGTCTTATTTAATTTTCATCTTCTTTTTTAATCCCCAATTTCATTTCTCACATTCTCAATTTCTATATGAGTTCCATTTTTCTCCCCCACCTTAATTCTGGCTGGCACGTGGACCAAGCCATTCTTTCTGAAGATGAACGACTTGTGATTATACGTTTTGGGGAGGACTCATCTACACCATGTATGATTATGGATGAGATTCTTTTTGGAATAGCGGAAAAAGTTAAAAACTTTGCTGCCATCTATCTTTGCGATACAAAACAGGTACCTGATTTTAACGATATGTATGAACTATACGATCCATGTACGGTGATGTTTTTCTGGCGTAACAAACATATGATGTGTGATTTTGGCACGGGAAATAATAACAAGATGAACTTTCTTATCGATAATAAACAAGAGATGATCGATATCATCGAAACAATATATAGAGGCGCTACCAAGGGCAGAGGTTTGGTGGTGAGTCCTAAAGAATACAGTTCAGCGCGGGTGCGCTAATGGGTATATGGTGTATAATACAGACGTTTCATTTTTTTTTCTTTTGTGATATCTAGAAACAGCGCACTGCTTAATCCTGGACCTTGTTCTGCGCGTAGAAGAAGTTCACTGCAAGCAACTCGCTCTTACCGCCGTGCTTCTTAATCCATTCCTTAACTCCGGAACCTGCCACCAGCGTTCCCCACGTGGGTCTGTCTGGAGGTGCAACCAAGTTAGCGTGAGGGTCTTGCTTGTAGAACAAAAACACATAACGGTGCTTACCTGTCTTCTCTGGAGGGGCCGGCCCTTGGTACGATACGAGATCGGTGGCGTTTGAAAAGTCCAAGATCGTCGATAAGGAGTCCGCGCCCTCGCTGTTGTTTGAGTTTAACTTCAAGTCAGACACAATCCAGTGGCAGTACTGCGACCACTTGTGGTCGGTGTTTGAAGGTGCATCGGGATCAGTCAAAACCAACAAAAACTTGTCATCCTCCTTAACCAGCAATTCGGCCTCCAGGTTGGGCAGGTTAAGAGTGAATTGGATCTTGGGTTTTTCCTGAGTACCATCGACGGTCAAGGTGTTGCCCAAAGTGACCTGGTCTTTCTGTCCATACTCAATTGTCAACAACCCTTGGGTGTCAAATTGGTCAACCACCTCCGGGATGATTTTGTGCTTGTTGTAGGCTTCGTCCAACAGTTGGGAAATTGTCATCAAATTCATTTTTGCTTGTCTCGAAAATGCGTGTCCAACCAAGTTTCGGGGAAAAGTTCGGGTGGCGAAAGTAGAAGCGAAGCGTGGTAACCCTCCTCTATATATACCCAACATGAAAACGTGAGAAATTGCTTTCACAGGGGCGGAATCGAGGAGAAAAAGAATAGGCAGGTTTATATGGCAACCGCAGGGCCGCTTCTCTGCACGCAAGTCTCACTTTCGTGAGTGGGGCCCGAAAAGATCCGAGAGAAAAAAAAAGTGCTCGGGGCGATTCACGTAAAATTATCTCCTCTTTTGGTTTATTATTTTTCTGTTTTTTTTTTTAGGCATCCACAAGATTCAACTAGTTGAAATATAGCCCAAGAAAAACATTTTTTTGGGGAATTTTCGGAGCAATGTCATTCTTCAATCTTATTTGCCACCACGGTGGTTGTGCACAATGAAGTGCGGGTCTCCGCAATTTCGGATAACCCAAAGCGAGAGATTGCTCTACTGTGTACCGAATTGGTCATGTGGCTTGTACCTGAATGAGCAACAATAGACGATATTACGTCAAATCTTGAAATTCAAAAAAAAAATACCACCCCTCCGAAAGAAAAAAAGAACAATGCTGTTATTTTCACCCATGTTTTTGAAAGCAAATAAAATTCGCCAATGTTATAGGTACATCAAGTAAAAAAGATCAAAAAAACGAGCGTTTAATCACAGTTAAAGAGTCACGCGTATCGTCTGTAGTACTTTTCATTTGAACCATCTCTTGCAGACTGATTCACCACATCGTTCTATAATTTTCCATTAACTTTAAAACTACCCAAGACGGAATTTGGCAAATAAAAACTGTTGTAAAACTATACCGACGATAGTTTCCTCAAAAATGATCAGATCGAACAGCCGCACCAAAACTCAAAAGAAACTGAATCGAAAGATCTCTAAAAGTTATTCTCGAAGGAAGAGTAATTGTCGTAGAACGGTCCTGGAGCCTTTTGGGCCAGGTCCACATCTTTAGCCGTGTCCCCCAAGCCTGGATTATTTTCCTTCAAGTCCTCCGGTTCGTGAATCTGTGGCGGGTGCTGCGGAGGAACAGTTACACTATATCCATGCTCCCTATTCACCGCATCTGTCCTTTCTGAACCGGATAAGTGGTCTTTGTTTTCGCCGGTGCCTAGGGGTCGTGCGGCCTGTCCAAGGGGTGGCGATTGTAAAGAGTTAACCGTGGGAACGTGGCCCTGGTTTGAGTTTGTCGTAGAGGGAGGTTGGGGCCGGTTAGGAATTTGGCCAGGGGCTGACAGACGGTCATGAAGCTCTGTTGGCGCGTACGCCAGCGGAATCGACGCTGGACGTTGTGCGTTGTGCAGGCCTTGTGGCAAATGGCTTGGTCCAGGCGCCAGGGGTCCTTGGTTTATGGTAGGAATCTGTGGATGATTAGGTGTTCTATTATGGGGCATCTGCGTATGCTGGCCATGAAGCATATGGAGCAGCAGCAGGCCTGGGTGAGATCCAAAGTTGTCGGGCCGTGGCGGGTACGACTTTTTCGGTTTTTCCTCCTCGCGTGGAACCACGTCAATCAAAAAGTCAAACATATCACTCTTGGTCAACGCGGCCGCGATATCAGATTTCTGGAGCGTTCTTCGCTTGTTCTCCTCCGCGTGGATCCATGCTCTCATTGTGAGCTCGGTAATGAAAACATCACAACCCTTGGCGAAAAGAATCGGCGCCTCGGCACTGATCATCCGCACATCCTCATCGGTCTTCATAACCTTTTTAATACGTGCAAGCGGTAACTGATGGTTTTTGAAGTCGTGGTCGTCATGTTCTATCGAGTTGATCGTTTCCTGCCAGTACTGCATCATAATGTCTCTGTTTTTACCGGCAAGTCCCTGTCCAACATTACTAAAAACGCCGCCAGGTGTGCCATGTTGTTGTTGCTGTGCAACAGCCGCATCTGCTGCCTCTTGTGCAGCCAAAAGTTCCTCCTCATCCACCACCGGGTGATGTTGCGTAGAGGCACTAGGCCCGAGTTCGGACACCCCATTTTCGTGGTGGATGTACTGCAGCGAAACACCACTGCCGGAGCTCTCGTCGTCTTCTAACTGAGGCATCTCCCCTTCATCCATATACGGGTTATTGTACTCCATTTTTTGTGTTTGTGCGTGTAATATTATCTTTTTTGTTGCACGAAATCTTCAGCGTTTACCTGGAAATTCGTGTTTACCTTCATATTACTTCGATGCGACCTGTGTCTGAATGAATCCCGGAATACGCAGTTTGGCTTGCATATAATGTGAGTCAGCGTGCGAGAATACTCCGATCGGCCGGAGGTGCTGTTAGCAAATACCCAATACCGCGTCACGTGCACTCCGTTACGTCTTTGTCTTACAGAGTTCACAGGTTTGGTAGAGATGGTTCAGACTTATTTATAGATAAGTCCTACGTCCACCTATATGTATTTAATCTTGTTTCGCTTAAAAAGTAAGCCTCTCTAAATATTTGGGAGCGAGAATTTCCTCGCCTCCCCTACGGGATGCGCTCCGAGAATCGTGCGTTGCACGCTTCTCCCTTAGGATTTGCGCCTCGAGCCTAAATACTAACAGGTGCCCCTACCGAAGAAGCCGGTCCCGGTCGCCCAAATTAAGTATCTCAATAGAACAACTAAAAGTCCCCGAAGCACAAGATTGAAAAAGGCATATTGGAACTATATTTATATACATTTAAGTGCGGGGTATTATATGGCAAATAAGAGAGATGACTTTGCGGGGTAATTAAAAAGAAACCCATAAAAACGAGGCTGCGACCCATCATTTTCCTCATGCGGCTTTGGGCGGTCTCTTTTGTGTACGTGTAAAAACCTCAGAAAGTGCATTATTTATTAGATGAATATTACCGAGAGGCAAGCAACTTCCTTTACTGAATAATATTCCTTCATATAATCCACTTTCGGTACTCTCACTTTTGGTTTGGGGATCTGTTCTTTTTCTTTTTCCTGATACATCCGATCAAAGGAGTCAAGGACGAAGGTGATAAAAATGAACCAGCATTTTTTTCGACAATTGTGTATTTTAATAATCTCCTTTGAATTTTTTTTACTCGGTTTACCAATGGAGATATCTATTATATGCTTCCATGAAAGTGATCTATAGTCAAGTAGAATGGGTTGATATATTTGCAGCTGATTACCAAAACACATACTACAGTAATCGCTAAAAGTTTACTAATTATCTGCCAAACACTTCGCCTTCTAGTAATCAGTATTTTTCGAATGTATATTCCGTGGCAGCATACTTACCGGGTTTAGAGGATAACCGTTCCTTTATAGCTTCGATATTCAAAACAATAGCAGACTACGCGAATCGCCCTCGCAGTCTCAGCTACATTCGAAGTTTTGAACCATCTTTTTATTACGACATTAGCAAATAATGTATTAGATTGTATCCTCAAAATTATCTTATGGCATAGAAGTGTAAATATTTTCATCAAAATTGGAAATCAAAATTTCTCGCAGTTTTTGAAGGTATTTCAGTGGAAGTTGTTTTTTTCTTGAGATCCGAAAACGCCCACCTGCTTCGCTGGATTCGCGCAAAAAAAAAAAAAAAAAAAACTTCGAAGTAACCGCAAAAAGCCCACTTTATACACATAAAAGGAACATAAGTTTTAAAAGTAGGCGAGCGGAACTACATTAGAAGGAAATAAAAAAAAAATAAATGCGCAAGCCCGGAATCGAACCGGGGGCCCAACGATGGCAACGTTGGATTTTACCACTAAACCACTTGCGCTTCTCGATGGTTTTTAAAAACCCTGGGTGATCAAATCAAACTTCCCGTTTAAGATCAATATTTTTGCGTCTCAAGCCTTGAAAATACCCCGAGTAGCTTTTTACCCACAATTTTGCCGATTTATTATAGATTTAAGTCCATGTTTTCCACTATTATGTGTTATAGAAGCAGATAAAGCGATGTTTTCACTTTGATATCCATACTCTAACACAAATAGGCTAATATTGAGTCTTTTTGGTCACAAAATTATTCTTAAAAATCGGAAAACTTTCCACTTGTCCTTCAAAGAGTTGCAAATGCTAATATTTACCTTAATAATGTTGTGTGGGCCATTATCAGAAGTCATATAACCTTGTGATTTTAGACTACTACTTCCTCCAACTTTAGCGACATAAAAGATGAAAATAAAAGATAAAAATAGGGAAGGAATTATGGTTTACTGATGAAAGAGAAAAGCACTAAAAGTTCTGCTTGGAATATAATACATCATGCTTGAGTACGGAAGCCCATTTCTTGTCAAAAGCGGAAACGCCTCCTAACATTTAAAAAACATCTAGTATATAAATCTTCTATTTGTACTCGTTATCAAACAATACTGTTACCGGGGCTTAAGAATACTTCAAAATAGAGTGGAATACTACCTGAATGTTGATCATTTCCGGTATGGGAAAATACAACCCGTAGTTGTCTCATATCGATATAATGAGAGATTCTTGGAACGCCTTAATGGGATTTTCATTCCAGCTTTCAGCTTCGCCCGTTAAAATCCCAAAATCACTTTTGGTTAAATTCGTAATGCCTCACTTGGTCGTGATGTAAATCATTTTAAAAAACTTCAACATCAGCCATGATGTAACCAAGCGTTTAGTATGGCTAAAAACAATATTGTCTAATTTTAAAAGATAATCAATAACAAGAAAATTCAATTTCGGAAGTTCAACCATGGCGTGCGGAATTTATTAAAACATCTGTTTTCCGCTTATAGCCTCCATATTCCGCTTCCGAAAAAGGTGGACGGCAATATACATTTAAACCCCTTGATACCCACAACCTCGAAATAATATTTCTTTTTGATATTGTTGAAGAATTTAAATATGAAAATAAATTCAATCTCTTTTACTGCAATGGTTATATCTTCGGCGGTGGCCGGTATTGCCTTTCCTCAACGGGGTAATCAAACTATTGGACCTGAGCTCATGCATGTGCCTTTGGATGATAAAATCCACCAAGATCCCAAAGCAAAAGGTTTGTATGAAGACGCTTTTGGTGAACATTCAAATGACGAAGATTTGAAGATGGTATTACTTGAACCAAGTAAAAACATCAGTTACTCACGTGGTCGTTCCCTGCAACAACAATTCAACCCTGAAAGCTTGAACGATTGGATTACGGGATACGAAAACAAGGATAAATATTCTTCTAGGAAAAGGCCATTCATACCAGAGCTCCCGAGCACTATCAACAATGGGTTGCTTGGTCCTGGAAAAAGAACATGTACCCTGGTCAGTCTCAAGATAGACACCAGGATTGTGGAGTCTCAGTTACGATTGATCCTTGCTCATTTGAAGAAGTTTATCCTGGAGACATCTTTTGATTATCAATCTTTTGAAAAACTGGCCCCAAGGATAGAAGCACAGCTAGAGGCCATTTACATTCCTTTACAAAGGTTGACCCCGTGTAATACAAATATCTTAGTCAAACACGCGTTTGTAAAGCACATGTACACCACAATGGCTTTTTCGATCGAAATGATTCGGTACTATGGAACGGTTCAAAGTGCCAGTCACAATTTGTTATACTCAGTGATTAACCTCAATATTTTGCTTCTATCATTATTTAACATTAACGGTGATCCCGATACTGAGGTATACAACTTCAGAGAGAGAGTAGCCCTGTACCATGACTATTTGGATGATTGGTCGTACGAGTTTGAGTCTATAAGGGGTGTCCCATTTGGAAAGCGGCTAATGTTCAGAACCCAATTCTCTAAAGCCGATATTTCCCTTCAACAATTGATCGGTGACAGATATATTCCAGATACAAGTTAAGGAAAGAGGTCTCTTTATTGACCTATTGAATACAGGTACTAGTGAATTTTAAGATGCACCAGTAGACGTAAAGCGATATAGTGAACTTTTGAATTTTTTAATGCTAAGAGAATTTTGATAAAATATATGTATTTTTCTATGTCAGATTACCACCAAGATCTCTTCAGCCTTGTGAAGGCACGAAAAAAAAAAAAAAAAAAAAAAAAAAGAAACATCAATGCTTGGAAATTCTTGATACCTTTTTCGAAAGATAAATTGAACAGCTGAGGGAAAATTAAGAAAGAAGATTCATTTAAAGAAAATTAAACGCAAAAAACTCGGGTATATAGAGTATTTAAAATGCACAAGACAACTAAGATAGTTACTGGAGGAGCAGGAACTTGCTATAAAGAATGAACTCCTTTTTGGAAAACAATTCTCACGAAAAACATTGAAGTTCACATAAGAAATTTTAAGATTTAAAAGCCCGGTCCTAATGATTCATGGTGGCTTGTTTAACTGGAATAATCTGTGATCATCATATCATGTGGAATAACAGGAATCTACCCAAGTCCTTCATAACTTTCGCTGGAGTTAGTCTGTATATTTTAGCCAGAATATTCCAACCAGTAGCACCAGTTATTGGGGTAAACTATTCCTTACACATATTCCGCGTATTGATCTTGTCCATCAACAAAAATAGCCAACCATGAATAACAACTAGTTTCATGCCATATTAGGCAACATAATGACAAAACTTTCATTTAAGGAATGAAAATCTCTCAGTTGAAACCCTTTGAAATACAGCCTCAATTCCAAACACCTCTTGAAATGTTGTATAAACCTACTCTCGCCACTTGTTCACACTATGATGTCTTTGTTGTAGAATTCATGGCTTTATGAGCATTGTTTTTCGAGCAATTATTCCCAGCATCAACGGAAATAATAGAATCTACTTTCCGCGTTACAGCCCCCGTATCCCGCTAAATTGTGGGGGTTTCTTTTATTTAAAACCCACCTTTGAAGTCGAAATCTTGAAAATATCATATGGGTATAGTAATTTGAGGATGAGAAGAGAATTTATTACGTTCAGTGTAGCCATAATTTCGTCTGTCGTGGCAGGTATTACCCTTGACTCTAGGGGTAATCAAACTTTTGGATCTGATATTATCCATTCTTCCTCGTTTGATACAATTAGTGATGATTCCAAGGCCAAAGGCTCTTATGAAAACATAATTGGAAACCTGAATCCTACAGAAGAATATAAGATGTTTTTATTTGAACCAACTGGAAAAATTCCAAGATTGCGAGGCTTTCTCCGGAACCACGATATGCCGTCGACACTTTGAATACTTGGGATACCGTCCACTCTTCACACAAGAAAGATTCAAGTGATAAAATTCCTTTCGAAACAATTCCCGCTCAAGAAATCAATGATAAGTTACTTGATCATAAACCTCCAGTGTGTCGCCTGAGCCTTTTCAAGTCTGAAACAGCTCTTGTGGAAGGACACTTACTTCAGTTCGTTTCCCGTTTGAAGTTATTTATTCTGGAGACAACATTTGACTTTCTTGCCTTTGAAAAACGAGGTTTGTTGTTTGAAAAGCGACTAGAAGCAATATATCAGTCATTGAATAAATTGGGCCCTTGCAATTCTGATTTTTTGGTCATGCATTCCTTTGCAAAATACTTACTCGATTCAATGATTTCAGCAATTGAAAAGCTTAGGTATTATAGTACAGTAGATGAGCCTTGCCACGAATTACTCTATTCGGTGGTCAATATCAACATCTTGCTTTTATCGTTTTACGATATTCGGGGTAACCCAGATACTTCCACTCACAAATATGTCGAAAACTTTTCTCTGTACCAAGACTATTTGATTGATTGGCTGAAAGAGTTTGAAGCTATAAAGAATGTTCCCTTTGGTAAACAAGTAATGTTTAGGAGAGAATTTTATTTAGCGCAAACTATACTTCAACCTTTGGTGAAGGGTAAAACTGGTTGAGAGGCAACATACCATTACTATTAGGCAAGCTGGTTAAAGGATAGTACAAGCGACGCTCGTTTGCTCTAAGTTGTTTCTTTTTAATGGCACATATCCACCTCGTATACGAAAAATAAAAGGAGATTTTTTTTCTTACCTTAAAAGTAATGTTCCTTTTCTAACAGAAATATTTAAAGTTAAACACCGCAATCTCTGGCTCCTTTTAACCTCTGAGTAAAGAGTTTTTGGAGAGAAATCATCATTTCCATTCCGTGTGAATTTTGTTTCTCTACACTTAAAGCCCCCCAACGAGAAAATATCTTACCCACAACTCTGAATGCTTTATTAATTGCTTTAATCTTTTTTCTTTTTTTTTTCAAGCTGAGAATGTCTTTCTAAGTATGAGTATATAAGCTAGGATCTTAAGCCTATACCCTGAACCAGTAAAAGGAACCCATCCTCCTGGTGGACGACAGTTTCTGCGAGCGGCTACTGGCCGGGAGTAGAATCAGGGGAAAAGCTATTTTAGGGCTGGTCAAATATACACTTACCCCCTTTACCTTAAATAAGCCAGAGTCTTTCTTAACACGAAGGTTTTCAGTTTGTAATCCTCAATAACTTGTAAGAAAAGAAAAAAAAACAAAAAAAAAAGAATTGGAAAACCTAAATCACCCTCTTATTATGATCTTCCTGATACAATTGAGCCTGATTGGGCTTTTTGACCCGAGCTTTTCAAGGACATTCTCAGTTCCCGAACAATAAATGAGCAATAAACAATCAAGCATTTGAATAATATTTTCTTCGGTGGCTAGAGGTTGTTTGTTCTATTTTCTTTTTTTGTTTTTTTTGTTAATTGTAGAAAAGGAACTGATATAAAGATTGATTAAAATTATAGAAAAAAATGGGGAAAAAGGGTTTAAACCTTCAATCATTGAGGGACAAGAATCAGAACCCCCGCGTCCTGAAACTCTGGGTGTATTAATTAGGCTTAGTGTTTCAGATGGGTTTCATGTCAATTTCGGGTTCAAAAGTGGGAAGTGATTTTCAGCTGATTGAATTGGCTATCCCATAAACTTTTTCAAAAGATTTTTTTTTTCATTTTTTCAATAAAGGAATAACTCTTTGCTAATTAGGTATTTCATGGATAGTGTTGCTTTGGGGGGTCTCTTTGCCAAAGCAGGATAGCTGAATTATGTGTGGAATAAAATCTAATTTTTCCTATTTATTGAATAAATCATTTAACAAATATGCTCTCTTTTGTTACTTTTATACTCTTAAAAGGCTTGTCGATATATCGGTGATTCACTTGAACGTACAGCTCTCAACTTGATCGGCACTCGAATCATCGTTTGAAATAATTTGAAACGCCGGTTTATAACCATTGTCTTCAATTTGGCCAAGAATAATTCAAATAAGGTCACTAATTCAAAACAAAATATTAATTTTTAGTTAAATCACCAGCTTTTAACCCTTTTCGGAGATTTAAAGGCTTTTTCCTCCGATCTGAATCTTTCCCGGTGTGTCATTGTGGAAATTACGCGAATCTTACCCGCTTTTCTATATAAGGCCTTTGACCCCAAATTCGGCCATAGTATGTAAATTTAGTTGAAGATTAGACAGGATAAATATATAAAGAGAATCAATTTAAAACACAACATGGATTTGGAAAACCAAAATCTTAAACAAGATACAAAAATTGATTTCGAAGTTGCACCCCCAAAAACCAGAAAATGGGTACCATGGTCGGTAATGATATTGGAATTATCAATTTCGGCGGTGAGTTTCCACTTTTGTCTTTATCCTTTGCTTAAAGATAGCTTATACTATGAGAAACACAACGAGTATTCCCGTTGGATTTTTCCCATTGGATTGATTCAAGTATATATCCAAGTAGCTTTATCGTTACATGCTCTTTGTTGTTTCTTTTCAAGAAATAAAGCACCAGCAGTCTTGGAAACTTTTTGGAGTCGGCTTGATATTCTTTTGCTGAACTTTTTGAGCTTAATTGTGTCTTTGAGTATGTTTATGGGGTTCTTATATCTTGGTGGATTCCGGCCTTGTCTTTTGTTGCTTGTGTTAATGATGTTACAGTTCACATTCATGAAGACAATGGATTTAATTTTTGGCCGCTTGTGTCCTTGTCTACTTCCTCCTTGGCGCAGATGACTCTGTAGTATTTAGTGAATATGAATGTTAAATGGGAAATCCAGGTGGCGTATATGATCCTTTCCCTTTGGGTGGCCAATTTTTGAAATCTTTTCGATGGTAATGCTTTTACGAAAGTTCCACCTAAATTACACAAAGCTCTATTGAAAAGAAAAAGACAATTTGAACGCCATTTAAACCAAGGGAACACTTTTGTTTCAGTAGAACAAACTGTGAGCTTGAAAGCACCAAAGATTTTTATTCACCAAGATCACTGTTCTTTTTTACTCCTTTTGTTTGAATGTTCCAGTCACCTTTGCCTATCACGAAAGAGGGAAAAAATAAACTGACAAACACCTTTAATTGATAGTTTTCATGAAAAAAAAAAAAAAAAAAAAAAAAAAAAGCACACTTAACGTGCGCATCTGTGTCTATTATTCGAATTCCCAGATAACTATAACCGAAAACATACCATTGAAAACCTCAACCCTTTTTTCTTCGCAACCAAAAAGAAAAGGAAAAACGAAATATGGATTTAGAATCGGAGAAATTTTCAAGTTGTGAAACTCTTGGAAAACACTGCTCATCTCGAAAATTATATGCTTTGCCATATACTCACAAGAGGCCGTGGCTTGCCATGATAATTAACCTAAATGTCTTATCGGCACCAGCCTTATTTTGGATCATTCCTCTTTCAGCCACAGAAAAGAACTATAACCCAGCAGAAAATGCTTTTCTTGCGTTGGTGCCAGCTTATTTCATCTTTTCCATATCTGCTTGTAATACCTATACCATCTGCAAAAATAGAGGCTTATTCACAAATTCCAATGAATTTGGCTGGAAATATCTTTTATCAAATTTAGTGGTAGTTTTTGCAGCACTGGAGCAAATACTGTCGGTGTTTTTCATTGCGGGCGGTGAAGTATGCGTGAATTCCTTTACTTTTTATATAATCCAAAGTTCGGTCCGAAATTCTTTGTACTGGATTGTTCAAAAGCGTTACCCCCTGTTTCAGATTCCACTGCTTTACACGCCGTTATTGTTGAATTAAGTATTTGGAGGGTGGGGCTCTCATTAATAAAAGGGCCATTTGTTGTTTAATTCATAATTATCTTTTGGTCAGTTATTCAAAAGCTATTGGAGTCTTTAACCTCGAATTTTGTCTAACGAAAACCTAAGTTAGAGTTTATTAGGTGAATCATTGTTAGTAATATATTTCTATAAGGTTAATTTTCTCTGCCCCTTTTCACCAAATTGTTTATTTCAACTTAACATTCTACCCCTTTGAGGAAAATTTCAAATTATTACAAAATGTACTATTTTCTTTGAAGAAAAAAACATTACTCAAGCTCATATCCTTTGTAGCCCCTTCATATAGCAGAATTTTTATAATTTTTTTCTTCACTATTAGGGTCCTTCCTGGCTTGATAAAAATGAACGTTACGGAAACTGAAAATCGCACTTCTTACGTTTGAGTTGAGACGAAGAATATAAATAAAAAAAAAGAAGATACGAGCTCCCACTTTTCTTTCCTTTTGTACTTCCGGAATTATTTGCACCAGTATCAATGCAAAAAACAAAAAAGAAGATTTCTGAATCTCGGTTACTATGAATTAAAATCGTCATCCAGTTCGTATGTGCCAAATAATAAACTTGGGTGGGGAATTTTCAATTCCTGTGTACAGTTTCAACCCCGAGTCGCACCAGATCTTTTCTGTCTTCCTTCACATCCCGCACTGCTCTAATTTTCAACATACTCGCGCAACTAAAAATGTATTTATCTAACGGAATAGATAAACAACGTTGTGTTATTCAGCAAAAAAGCAAAAAAGTTATATTGCGCAAGCCCGGAATCGAACCGGGGGCCCAACGATGGCAACGTTGGATTTTACCACTAAACCACTTGCGCTTGTTCTATATGCAAACCGACAGCTAGTTTGATATTAGTGATGGTATTAGTGATGGTATATATGCAAGATATCAAGTTATCCAAGAATTTAAATCAACTGTGTTTGTCTAAACAAGAATGATAAAATCGGAAAGATATTAGATCAGCTGAAACCTCCTATCAACAACGAATCATTCATTCCTCATGGTGGCTCGAACACTTTCCCTTGGTTTCGGCGTGATGTGAGCGATGCTTGCCAGTCAGTGTGTACTTGGAAGCTGTTTAAAGGTTTTTCTTGATTAGGAAGTTGATACAGTCCCCCGAGTCTATCTTTCTCGACGCCAAGAAGGAAGTAGGGGGTTCCTCTACGAGTTCTTACGGGTACATAATTTAAGATGGCGTTGGCGCGAAGTAAGGCACTGACTGTATCTACACAACGGGTAATGTACCTATAATATGATTTGTTTCTATATAAAAAAAAAAAAAAGGAGAGATTTCTAGGGCTTGGGAAAGCCGGGGAGTCCAGTAACTCAGTTTTTTTTTTTGCCTGATACATCTGATTAGATGACGAAGGTGGTAGTTAAACCATCACCTTCAAAAACTATATAACTATAGAAAATCTCTAAACAGCTCCCAAGTACACACTGACTGGCAAGCCTCAGTACATTCACCAGACAAATTGTGGGGTTTTATAGTTAGCGATTTGTCTCTTTGAAAAAAAAAAAAAAGGAAAAATGTTTATCTAGACATGTTTTTTTCTTGCGTACTGAAAAAGAACTGTATATAACACTTCAAAAACATAAAACAACTTAAGTATCCTT